>CM051017.1:13386013-13441013 GCA_027704905.1 Muraenolepis orangiensis | reverse complement strand
GCCGGTCCGTGGCACAAAAAATGTTGGGAACCCCTCCTTTACAGCACCCATTTAGTACATTACCTTCCAACCTACAATGTCGTACAAGGGTGTGTTAATTGGTTACAAAGTTAGTAAGTGAAAGGCGCTGCCGACGTCAGTCAACAACCCAATCCTGCTTCCTGAGCGCCTCTTCACTCCCCTCTTCTGGTTAAAGTGGGGGACGTCAGGTGGCTGATAGCAGCTGAGCAGCCGGCGTGTTGTTGTCCTCTCGGAGCATATCTCGGAGGACAACGGCGGTCCATAAACGGCGGGTCTCAGCGGTCCATAAACGCAACGAAAAATGTCCTCTTGAATAACTCCAAAAAAATGCCAGTTTCTGACTGTTGGCTGAGCCAACGCTTTAAACCTCTGAGGATTCGCTATCTTGGCGCACGATACAATTAGTCCAGTTGGAATACAGTCCATTTATTTCCTTTTACTGGTGTCCAGTAAAAGGACACCAGTAAAAGGAGCTTGCTTCATTTTCTCATTCACCATACATAATATTACTGTACACACAATACCTTTCGCGAATGTTTGTAATCCCGCGTGTGTGCTCCGTGCATGCGTGTGGTCAAAGACTGTGTGGCCTTCCACACCTTCTCACAAAAGAGTACAAAAGTACAAAATCAACTATTTACAATTACAAGATGGGACTACTGTACAATAAAGTCACTTAATCAAGTTAACTGAACTAAACTTGTTCAAGACTGGTGGGCCAGGTGGGAAAATAGCTGCGTATGGTGGTGGTTATGGGAATTGTGAGGTGTTCATGGATGCAGCTTGAGGGAGGCCGTTGGCCACTGGAAATGGGTAGATTTGCTGTGGCAGCAGATAAGCAGTAGTGAGCAGGATAAGGAGCGAGGAAGGTGGAGGGGGGGTGATGAAAGAGGCCAGTGCTTTGGTGTCCAACCATTGTCCCAGGTGGGTAGGGACCCACGGCTCCACCACTCTGATGGATGGCAATTGAACCAGATGGCATGATGACCACGGGAAACTTGATTTTGGGATCAAAGCTAAATTTGATGTTCAAGCGCACCTGGAAAACACAGATGAGCTGTTCAGGTAAAGAATTTCAATGAGACATAATACTTTCTTGATGTGTCGTCACAGGTGGTCGAAGTCGCTAACATGGCTGTGATTTGCTATTAAATACCCCAGGACGTCATACCTTTAAGAAGTACTCCACTGAGAGGATCCGGCAGTTGCCAATACTGGGCGGCATATCAGCCGGAATCTGCATTGAACAAGTAACACTTTTCTGCGTATTGGGTTCGATCACGTTAGCAGACGCTTTCATGAGAATCTTTTTACTGGAAATCTGTTTGCCTCCGGCGCGGTACACTACGACCTGCTTAAGAGTGTATTTTGGCTGAATGTCTTTGGTTGAGGAATTGTTGACGTTTGCAACGACAGCCAATGTTTCACCTAGCAAAATGAACACATGATTTAAACATTTGTCATTCAGTGGCACTGATTCATGCAGCGTGGGTATTTAAAAACTAGTACTTATGCTAAAGCAGAATGTATGCTGCGTTGAGCTTACCTAGTTCATACGCCCCTCTCGCCATGGTGGCGTTCATTTGGACCTGCCCTTTTGAAAAAACACCCGCATTTTTTTCCACCATACCAACCTGAGAACACTGTAAAGATATCAAATAATACATCTGTGTTACGTATATATACTTGATGGATACAAACACACTTTGGCTTGCAGTACTAATTGAATAAAGACATTTCATAGAAGGGCATTTAGAGAGGGCTTCCACTCTCATCAAAAAGAAGGAAGTCAATGAAGTTCTAATCAGCTCTCACCACAAGAAAATGACCTATGGGTGGGACCAAAACACCTGTCCAATGTCCGAGATATTTTACCCTCGTCCTCGTCCATGTTCTGTTCGATTGTCTGTCATCTCCCTCATCATGTTGTTTTATTTCATGGAAACATGTTCATTCATTTAAATAGTACCATTGACAGTTTATCTTACCATTAGCTGGTTCATGTTGGAAACAAATCTAGAAAAGAAGCACAACTCTGTTTTCACTTTACAATCCATTCGCCAACTTCTGATAATTTTGGCTTCAAGCACGTAAACAATCTTTCCTTTATCACCCTTGAAGGTTGACGGTAGATTTCTGCAAAGATTCGAGGACAGTACAGTATGATTACAGCTCAATAAAGCCAATACAAAGTTTGTTGTGTGCAATATAATGAAAAGGGTTAAGCATCCTCACGTTGCCTGTGGTATTGGGACAATGAAATGATGTCTATGAATGCCTTTCTTTAACACAGTGTCTGCAAAACAAAAAAAAGTGCGGTGAACACTAATCACAAACAAAAGTAGATGTATTTAGAAAATACATAAACAATATAGACATCAGTACAGCAGTGGAGGCTCGTATATTCTGAGAAAAGGGAACAAATGCTCAACTGGTTTTTGTTGTGTGTATTGCAGTAAGAGATTTGGGGGGAGCGTTGTCATGCAAGGATCTATCATGTGTCATTCAGTTAAGTCAGCGTTCCAGACAACTTGTGATTAATATTTCAGACATGAATCTTTCGAGTTTCGACCTGAAATAAAAGCGTTCCAGGTGCATGACGCCACAAACTGAAAGCATGGCTGACAAGGTGGTGTTTGTTTGACTCGCGATCAGACCATTTACGTGATTTAAGTTTTACTATATGTATGTCTTATTTTATTTAAATACAGGTAAATACTCTAAATTTGGTTTGTTTGGTAGAGCTAGCCACTGTCTATATAACTTATATTCAGATGTTTTGTCATTAATGGAGTAATAGCTAAATAGCTTTTTTCATCAAAACAATGCTTCTTCTTCCTCCCTCATATCACAATCTGTTTCAATTCTGTTTGGCTTGGCTGCTAAAATGACCCACTAATACACTGTTAAAATGAATATTGAGGCCGGATGACGCTATCTTTATAGCAGGGCTCTATTGTCATGTAAAGAACAGAATCCAACCGTCATTCCCACTGGCCGCCCAGACTATGCATTATGTCGTTCTGTGGTCAGACCATCTCTTGAACATGTAAGGATAACAGCTTTCACAGCACGAATTGCAAACTATATCTCAAAAAGACACATATTAGAATTCGAGCAAGCTTTAATCAGTCTCCCAGAGAAAATTACATTTCTAAATAAGATCATATCATTGTCTAGCCTATTTATCCCAGACAAAACTGAGCTCAATTTAAGATCAGTATGATATTTTGACCATTTGACCATTTTCTTGAATTCAGCTTCTAAGACCCACACATCCCAATTCAAGATGAATTATTGATAATTGATTATTATTTGTTTTTCTGAAATAACCAGCTCTTGAGATGTGAGACCCACCAATCTTCACCAAGCGCACCTTCCCTGCTCCCCTTATTTTACAACCACCAGCCAGCACTGAGTACTGTTGGTCTACATGTAACAACACTATTTGTTAAAGTACTGGATGACTTACCTTTGGAGTTTTGAGGAGTAACAAACACTTTTTCTTTGAAAAATCTCTCTGTGGCGCTATAAGACGTTTCATTTTCCTGACTCCCTTCAGTTCAACGTACACTGGCGTCCCCCTTTGCTTTAATAAAAATACTTTTAACTTTTGTATCTTTTTTTAACTCGAAGGTTAATGTCCCTTTTATGTTGTCTCCTTCGGAAAAGCCCCCATTCGCGTTTGGCAAGTCATAAACCAGCTTTAGATCTTTAACAGAAGACATCATTTTGTAATGATATATTGAAGTCTATAGTCTTCAGGTTCACGATGTGTTGTGGTTGAGCTCGGTTGTGTTCTTCTATACATCTCTCGACCAGGAAACATGCAATTGCAACACGTTGCAACACGTAATTCCGTTTAGATTTGTGCATGTCTAAACGTTCCCATTTTGCATCACATCCTGTCTTGCGGCGTCCGGTTTGTGTTTGTGTAGCTGACTTTTATTCAGGGACTTTGGAGGCATTATAAGGGTTGTTTGGTTCAGATTCGGCCAAAAGCACCAAATTGATATACCATACAGCATACTTTATCACATTTTGATGGGCGCCCCATGGGGCGGTCATATTGGTAAAATGAAAAACGTCCCAACAGCGAATAGGGCTAGAATCATGATGATCACTTTTTATGGGTTTTCTTGAGTTGAGTCAGGTTACGTTATTTTAGTTTGTTCTTTAGGTCGAACGCTATCGTGCACATCGAGACAGCTTCTCTGTCGCATCATTTGCTTGTGCGTTGCGTAGTGGTGTGTCGTTCGCGAACGGACAAGTCTTTTCAGTGAACGAGAACGTTTCGTTCTTCCCATCTTCCATCTCGTTCGTTCGTTCACCTTGTTGGCAATGGCTTCCGATACTTGTATTGTGTCTTGTATTTAATACATATTCAACGTTGAAACAATGTTTTGAACAAGTGACATCACAACCCCGAACTGCCCACCAGGGCTACTCTCCCCGCTGACCACCAACCCCTCACCCTATCCCCCACAGACGTGCGTGCGGCACTGAGCAGAACAAATGCACATAAGGCAGCTGGTCCTGATGGCATCCCTGGTCGCGAACTCAGGAACTGCACTGAGCAGCTGACCGAGGTCACGTCACTAGCTCAGGCAGTTGTGCTTTAAAACAACCTCCATTGTGCCAGTGCCAAAACAGTCCTCTGCAGCAAGCCTCAACGACTTCCGCCCTGTTGCCCTCACCCCCATCATCATGAAGTGCTTCGAGAGGCTGGTCCTGGCTCACCTCAAATCTGGCCTGTCACCCTCACTGGATAAATACCGATTTGCCTACCGTGAGAACAGGAGCACGGAGGACGCCATTTCCTCAGCTCTTCACTCCACTTTCTCCCACCTGGATGAGAGCAACATCCACGTGAGAATGCTGTTCATAGACTTCAGCTCAGCATTTAACACCATCATCCCCTCCAAACTCATCTTCAAACTTGGTGACCTCATGAAAACCAAGAACCTTGACATTAACCCCTCAGTTTGTAACTGGTTATTAGACTTCCTAACCAACAGACCCCAGTCAGTCAGGTAAGACCATCTCACCTCCTCCACCCTCACCCTAAACACTGGCGTTCCACAAGGCTGTGTGCTGAGCCCTCTCCTCTACTCCCTCTTCACCCACGACTGCACTCCTGTACATGGTACAAACACCATCATCAAGTTTGCCGACAAGACAGCGGTGGTGGGCCTCATCAAAAACAACGATGAGACAGCCTACAGGGACGAGGTCCAGCACCTGGTGGCGTGGTGCGCTGACAACAACCTGGCCCTCAACACCAAGAAGACCATGGAGCTCATTGTCGACTTCAGGAAGACTACACTGTAAAAAATGACTGTAGATTTTACGGTGTAAAACTGTCAAACCACGACAGTAAAAGACCGTAAACTCAAAATTGGTTGAATACAGTTTATGTAACAGTAGAAGACCGTAAATATATATATCAGCCAAAAAATCAGCCAGAAATTTTACATATCTTTTCTGAAAAAAATGCATTTCTCCACTGTTAAATACTCTTGCACTGTGTTTATAACAAAAATATACCGTAATATATATAAAACAGCCAACACTGTAATTTTTGCCATTTTTTTTATGTAAAAAAACATTTTGTCACTGTTAAATATACTAGCCCTAGCCCTAAATGCCTAGCCCTAAAATGCCATTGGCCGTCAAATGTGAGTGGAGGTTGTGGACAGAAAGGGCGCTTGAATTCAAACATTAACGGTTGCCTCTTTGATGTGTCGCAGTGATTTGAACTACTCTCCAGCAGGTACTTTGTCTGATTATTCTGGACTTGTCTGAACGTTGCAGCTTGTCTTCAGTTAACACGGTAAGGTGAAGTCAATTTTTGCCAGGTTAACATTTGAGTGTGATTGTAATTATTTCGATTATGAATGAGTTTGCGCAGCTTTGCTTTTGTCGCACACCAAAGTATAGGCAATGTTTAGTTAGGCTAATACTGTTCAGACGTCTTTGGGAGAAGGGGTAAATTGATAGCATTTTTTTCTTTGTAACCAGATTGCCCGAGTGTAGTGGCTCTTGCAAAAGTGCTTTGACACATTTCAGGCTAAAATGCCATTGCCCGTCAAATTTGAGTGGAGGTTGTGGACAGAAAGGGCGCTTGAATTCAAACATTAACGGTTGCCTCTTTGATGTGCCGCTGTTTGACCATGTATTCCTGTTGCATTTGTGGAGAATCTGTTCAGTCTCTAAAGGCGTATGTTGTACATTGCAAACTCCACCGCAATGAACCTCGTTGTATTTTCAAGTGTGTTGAATTGATTGTAAGCAGGCGTTTTCTAGATATGCATCATTAAAGTCTCACTTCTATCGCCACCATAATGGCACATCGTCGGTTGCTCAGGATATGGCTTTGGCAACGTGCAGTGCCACGTGGAAATGTGCAGTTTTGAGAACGCCAGTGTGACGGAGTCATAGAGCTGGTTGCACACCTGAAGGAGCGCATAGCAGAGGGGCGTCCCGTGAAGTGTCCTGTGAGAGGATGCAAAAGTGTGTTTACCGTAAAATCTTCGTTTACTTCCCATTTGTCCAGAAAACACAGACATTGTTCTGTAAATGTGATTTGCGGCCCATTCGAAAATGCATGTCCTTCTGCAAGTGAGCAGAGTGCCACTACCATACAGGAAACTGCCAGTATGTCAGATGATGAAGACACTGTTGGGGACATGTCTAATTTCAGTGACTTGTACCACATAAATGTGTGTATGTTTTACATAAAATTGCAGGGACAACATCTTATTCCAGCATCTACTATTCAGAACATTGTTGAAGAGATTCAGAATATACATGAGTTGGGACAGACATATACTCTCTATAATAGAATAGATTAAACTTGCTTCTGAAAGATTTGCCAGTATCAGATGAGGACATTGTAAAAATGTGTGATACAGTGAAGGAATCTGACTTGTTCTCAGCTTGCCACACAGGGCCTATATGAGAACAGCTTACTCTAGAGCCAAGTGCTTTAGAGAAGTGTTTAAATATGTTGAGCCCAAAAGGGTGTTTGTAGGCAGAGATGAGAACAGAATAGAAAGATGTGCATATTATGTTCCTGTGTTAAACACTTTGAAGAATATGCTAGGGTCAGATTTTTGGCAGGGATTGATTCTAATGATCAGTCGGATGGTTGTTCAGAAGACATCATACAGATGGTATGTCTTTTACTGGCTCTTTTTGGTGAGCAAAAGGAGAACCTGTTCCATTTTGTCAAGGATACATGCCTGGCCCAAGAGGTTCAGATGGAGAAGTTGCCGGCAACACCCTGCATTATTGTGTGTGGTAAGTAAACAAACACTGAAAGTGCAACCAAACCCTCTAGAATAAATCTACTAGTGTACTGAAATACAATTGTACTACTGGCTTACTTAGTTCCAGGTTATGTTGCAGCCCATATAACGATACTGACCATTACTTTACCTGATACCAAGGTCAGCCAATAGCAGAATTCAAGGCAGCAGTATGGTTTTAACCAACTCCGTTATCAGTTTTGGTTGTTTTTTGATGGCCCTTGTTGAATGTAATAAGCACCATTGTATGTTTAGTCAATGGCTGACATTGATGCCTTTGTTATGGAAGTTTATTTGTTTGTTTTGTTTTTTGTATTCTTACATTTTTCAGGGTCCTCCTGCTTTGCTGCTGGGATGTTGAGCATCGACCAAGAGGTCGTCAACGACCACATCACTTCCTTCACGTCTGCCTTCTGCCTGATGTTGGGGAGTTACTACTGTTTCAACATTCACTACCCAGTGGAACTACCTTCAACACTTGACTTCCTCCAAAGGTACAATTTCTTTGTTGTTATAGTATTTAACAATACAAGTTTTTATTTCAGCCCTCAATTGTTTTTTGTGAATTTATATATGTATTTTTCATGAAGGTGTTTCTTCTCAATAAATCCTGAGAGAGGAACCAAAGTCGAGTGGAAGAAAAACAAGAAAGTACTCCCAGTCAATCCCAGAGTCCTCACTCGGATTGCAGACCTTGCAGACCATCCACAGAGTGGATATAGACATACCCTACTAACCCGAACCCTTTAGACAATGTGTTAAGGTGTACTGTACTGCAGATATTTGTTCAATTTGTATCATAGTGAAAGTTCTGAAAGCCAATGTAAACTTTTCCTTGGAAAAGTGTATAGTTTGTGTATAGTGTATAGTTTGTAAAGTCACAGTATATGTTCAGCTTTACTGAGTGAGGTCAATCGTTTTGTGCTGCAAACAAGTTCAGTTCATAAAGCTTTTCTTTATTTTAAAATGTGAGATGGGGCATTTTTTTGTGGCTGCTAGGTACAATGAGCAATTTAAAAACATAAATTTGCGCTCAGAAAACTTGTTAAGTTTAGAATAGATTATATTCACCTTCATTGTCATTGCAGAGTACAGGTACACATCCGATGAAATGCAGTAGCATGTAACCAGAAGTGCAAATATAGATAAATGCAGGAGTGTAGGTTAGACAGCACAATAATGCTATACAATATGTACTAGTGATGGACAGTGGAGAGTTACAATATACAAAAGAGTGCAAATGTAGGGTTGTCTGTAGAGTATGAACAGCATATGTGCATTTGGTAAGTATGCAGAGTATAACGTATGGGTTGGTTATTTGTACTATTACAATATTGAACAGTGTAGGTGGTTCATCATCAGGTCTATCATTTGTTTTAGAAGAAATGATTATGAAAATACTCAAGTCTGGCAGAAGTTCTGTTTCCTCTGATGGCATCATTAAAGAACTGAGCTGGTAAGTTGGCTGCATATTTAAAATATATACATCAGATTTTTATTCTGTGTCTAAAGTATTGTTTCCCTTCCAATAGGCCAAGCCAAACAATTCTTCTTGACATTACCTTTCCAGGTAAGAGATACAAGTCTCGAGAGTAAATTATTGTTTTTGTTTATTTTACAATTTAATCTTTGACTTTCTTTTCTCACTTGTTAGGGCATTGATAGGGCTGCACATCATTAGGGCTGGTCCCAGTCAAACTACCAAGTTCCACTCAGCGTTCTCCTGCTGCTGGAAGTTCTCCTCCCTGATCCTTCAATGTGGACCAATGTGGATTCAGTCAGGACATTTATGGTGAGTGATTCCACACAATCATGCACGCTTTCAGTAAATATTGACTTTATAGTGGTATATACTGTGCTCTTTAGAAATGTGTCTACCAGTAGAGATTAAGTAATACTGAGTGTTGGGGGGATGTTACCGTCAGTTACTATAGTGAAAATGTAAATAGGTTATTGAGAGTCCCTTCATTTATAAACCATTTTCAGAAAAATCTATACTAAGATGTGCTGTATATTGTTACAGTCCAAAATTATAAAAATATTGTGATCTAAAGGTTTTGCAATATAATATATCCCACCACTACTTAAGTGTAAATGAAACTACTTTTGATCCTGTGATTTTTCTCTCTGCTCTCTCCCTGATGCTGGTGTTAGGTCCTGGGTTCCCCATCTCTCCCTGATGCTGGTGTTAGGTCCTGGGTTCCCCATCTCTCCCTGATGCTGGTGTTAGGTCCTGGGTTCCCCATCTCTCCCTGATGCTGGTGTTAGGTCCTGGGTTCCCCATCTCTCCCTGATGCTGGCGTTAGGTCCTGGGTTCCCCATCCATTCCACCCAACTGGTGGGACCCTCCATGTCCACATGCTGCTCCCTTGCCTCAACAGCTACAGCAGGGCAACACATTGGAAACCCCTTGACTGCTTGCTGATCTTTTTAATGGACTATTAAAAACTTTGGACTTCTGTCTGACTATGGACCATGAGAAGATTTTACGTATTAGAAGTGAAATCATTACATTATACTGTTAATTTCACAATAAAACCATATTTCATGGCAAAAGCTTTTTTTGTACTGCTTTTGTAAGGGAATTTATATAGGAAAAAGTAGTATTGTATTTTGCAGACTGATTATTTTACAGTAAAGCACTGTCATATTTCATGGAACAACCTTTATTTGTACGGCATATTACGGGAATTTATACGGGGAAAAGTAGTATTTTATATTACAGACTGTTAACTGCACAGTGAAACACAGTCTAATTTAATGGCAAAAACTTTATTTAGACGGTATTCATACAGTATTTTCATGTTCATTTTACGGTAAAAAGGTGTTTATTTTACCTGTATTTATATGGTAAAATATGGAATAAAACTCAAACATTAACCGTAAAATCAGCAGTACTGATATCCTTTTACCGTAATAGTACATAAAGTTCTACCGTATTTTTTACGGTAAAGTTCTGGCAACCACAGCTGCCAGTTTTTTTCCGTAAAAATAACGTTGTTTTTTTGTTACAGTGCTGGCGCACACGCCCCCATTTATGTCGTCTCCTTCGGAAAAGCCCCCATTTCATAAACCAGCTTTAGATCTTTACCAGAAGACATCATTTTGTAATGACTAGGAAACATGCGGTTGCAACACGTTGCAGCACGTAATTCCGTTTAGATGTGTGTATGTCTAAACGTTCCCATCTCGCATCACATCCTGTCTTGCGGCGTCCGGTTTGTGTTTGTGTAGCTGACTTTTATTCAGGGGCTTTGGAGGCATTATAAGGGTTGTTTGGTTCAGATTCGGCCAAAAGCACCAAATTGATATACCATACAGCATACTTTATCACATTTTGATGGGCGCCCCATGGGGCGGTCATATTGGTAAAATTAAAAACGTCAACAGCCTCAAACAGCGAATAGGGCTAGAATCATGATGATCACTTTTTATGGGTTTACTTGAGTTGTCAGGTTACGTTATTTGAGTTTGTTCTTTAGGTCGAACGCTATCGTGCACAGAGACAGCCCAACCATGTACTGTTTGCCCTCCTCCCCTCCGGGAGGCGCTATAGAAACCTTTGTTCCAAGTCAAGCAGGCTTAGGAACAGCTTCTTCCCCTCAGCTGTCATCTCCCTCAACTCTGCACCACGAAGACAGCCCCCGCCCCTGCCCCACGCCTCTGCTCAACACCTCTAATAATAAATCACCACTATTGTCTTTGACTAACTGTAAAAAAACAAAAAACTATCACAACCACCTACCTCTCTATAGTTTACATATTTATTGATAAGATACCTGTTAATGTGTACATTTTTACTGTACCTGCCATATATATTTGAACTGTTTAACTGTTGATAGAACTGCATATCCCTGCTCCTGCATATACATTTATATATGCTCACTACCTTGTATATACATTTACATTTATCCTGCTTTCAATAATTGTATATCAGATCACTACCTGTTAATACTTACCTGTATAATATATTATTATTATGCTGCTCATATCCCACTTAATACCTAGTAGACTGTCTTTTAGCAACTGTAAATTATATTACCATGCACATTACTGCAACATTTGCACTCTGGTTAGATGCTCAATTATTTTTGCTGTACTGTACTTGTGCAATGAACATAAATTGTAATCTAAACATTGAATCTGCATTTGGAAGTACTAGAAGTGTTTTGTTTTTTATTGTATTTTTAGGAGCATAGTTGTCCTATTTACACGTTGTCTAATTGATTAGACTGCAGCACAGCACACACACGTATCGAACTCCAGTTTATTTACGGCCCACGTCATGTGGCTTAACGTAATGCACACTAGCTGCCTTCCACACCCGAGGACCAGTTAGTTACCTGTAGGCTGTGGCTGTCCACACATATGCCTGACATAAATCATCTTAATATTGCAATAAAAAAAGTCATATTAGTAAAAAGCACACTATATAAGAGAGATAAAAAAAAATACATATTTTTGTTATTTTAAAGGCATGCTAAACTGACACGGACCGATAAGAGGCAGTGCAAAGGCTTCTGCATGGCATTCACTTGAAAACAATTCGGGTTAAAGTCATGACCTACTTCACAGCAGCCCCCATTTAGTACATTACCTTCAAACCTACAATGTCGTGTTCGTAGGTTACACAGCTGGGCAGACATTTAGGGTTTGCAAAAGAGCAGTGAACGGAATTTCAAGTAAATCGTTATTTGGCAGTGAAAGCGCTGCCAATGTCAGTCAACGATACAATCATGCTTCCTGCCCGTGTACACACACACAGAGAGAGAGAGAGAGAGAGCGAGTTACTGACCATCAGTCTGCTCGGAATATATACAGCTACTCATTTGAACGGGAAAAAAAACACAGTTGCAACCGGGTGTGTTTGGATGACATCACTGAGTAATAAGGCCATTGGTGAGACCTGAGTAGAAACCCAGACCAGAAGCTTTTAAAATACATTCTAGACTTTTTTTTTATAAATAACCCTATTAATTATTTTGCATTTATGAACTATAGGTTGCATAATTGAGGTATATATATTAGAACCTTCCTACTGTATTTACATTGCCCGTTACCATTCATTTAGTTTGATCAGTGGTGGGTGGGGGGAACATAGACAAATATGAAGGAGGTTCTTCATTTTGCTGGGACAGAAAATCGGTGTTCATCTCCGACCCAAAGGACGGCAGGTTAAACGTTTGGGCGGAGGAGGAGTGGTCAATCAAAGGCGGGGCGGAAGGGGTGGGGTTAAACATCGGCGCAGGTGGAGCATATGGAGCCGGAGGAGGATGGTGCACAGGGGTGGACGAAGAGTATTGAGCCGGAAGTCCGTATGGAGAAACATTCGGCGGCACGGGGTGGTAATGAGCTGCTCCCGTGTCGACGGGTGGACCAGGGAACATGGCCGGCTGTGCGGGCATGGGCGGGTAAGCGGGATATGCAGGCGGTCCCACTGGCCCAGGGCCGTAACCCGAGCCAAAGGCCGCCGGGTGACCGTAGGCATTTTGACCGGGTGGTGGCACAAAGCAGGCAGAGGGAGGGGGGAAGTCACTTCTGCTCGGCCCCCCAAAGGCCACAGGTGGGTACGGCTGCAGAGTTCCACCTGGCTGCAGGTTCGCTGTGGAGTGCTGAGGAACAATGACCACTGGGAACTTGATCTCTGGGTCTGAGGCAAAGCTGATGTCCAAGTACACCTGGGGAAACACAGTGCACAGTGAGATACTGTAGAACGTATGTAACGATTAGTGCTGGAACGACTTTATCCAAAACAGCAACTCCAGTTTAGAGAGCAGACGCAGACACAGTGAACACGTTCTGGATATGAATACAATGAATTGGGTTAATTAGCAACTAATAGCAGCCACATTTACAACAACCCCAATACCCATTGATAGTTTGTATTTCATTGTATGTTTTTATGTAGAATATATTTGGGTGGGTGGGGATAAAAAAAGCCCATATTTGGGAACATGCACATAATGCAACACTGTCTGCATTAAGGCATATTATACTGTGGTGTGAGGGGGCGTGGCTTGACATCGGGCTGCAAACAAGAGGGGCGGGCCAGCTTTCCCGAGGTTGCAGCTGTGGGTGATGAGTGTAATTACTTTGTCTATATAGATCACATATATATGTGTATGTGACTATATAGTCACATACATTTGCTCTGGCCCACAGGGAGACTGGATCCTACCGGTCGCATTGGAGGATAACGTTGGTCTGTTCATTAGTCCCTCGAGCAGAAACACATTGTTTTTCGAACTGGACCATGTGTTTTAAGTCTCGGTTCAGGGGCCCCTGTAGCAGACACTCGGCTGCCACCGTCAGGGTTCGGGGCGGATAAGAGAGGATCGGCAGGTTTTTCACAACACCCTACCTCTACCTATAGTTTACAGATTTATTGTTGACATACCTGTATGATAGCCATGTACATTTTTTTACTGTACTAACCGTATATATACGTATCTACTATATATGTATCTAACTGTTGATATGACTGCATACCCCTGCTCACTACCTGTTGATACTTGTATACTTACGTGTGTGTGTGTGTGTGTGTGTATATATATATATCTATCTCTCTATCTCTCTGCACATATCTCATACCTTCTCTATAAATGATACCTCTGGCCAGTATGGCTACCATAGTATACTACACTATCTCTGTACATAAATATAATGTATACACACCAGTTTTATATACATAGTAGACAGTTTTTCCATCCTAATTAACTATTGAACATTGTATATTACGATGCAATTTACTGTTACATTTGCATTCTGGTTAGATTCCAACTTATTTTCGCTGAACTGTACTTGTGCTGTGCAATGACAATACATTTGAATCTAATCTAATCTCATTTGTATTCCTGTGCTTCAACAAGCAGACACACATATGGCACCTAGTGCCAGACTAGGGGAACTATTTTAAAGAACCAAACCAAAACAATAATAATAAGGGTGATAATGTTCGTGGGTTGTGGAGCAGAGGTAACTCCTCCACGCCATGGATAAGGTCCAGTTCGGGGAACAATGTGTTTCTGCTCAGGGGACTGAGAAGCGGACCAACGGTCTCCTTCACGCGACAGGTAGGATTCAGTCTGCCTGTGGGCGAGCGCAAACACACGTGAATATATAGACAAGGTTAATACGCTCATCACCCACCGCTGCGTCAACCTCGGGAATTAGCTGCCACACCCCAATCGGTTTACAGTCCGAAGCCAAGCCACGCCCCCCATCACGCCACACATACTATCACGCATTCAGTTTAACTTGGCCATACCTTAAGCTGATATTCAACTGAAATGATGTCACAGTTCTGGATGGATAAGATCAGGTCAGGAGGGATTGTCATGGCACAATTGACAGTTCTTTCGGTCTTCTTCGCAATTACATCCCCAACTGCTTTACAGATAACGTTGTCACTGTGCTTTGAATGGCTTTGAGCACGGTACATAACCTTCTGCTTTAAAGAGAACTTGGGTGTCATGTCTTTAGAGGATGAGTTCTTGACTGTAGCAGCAATTGCCACAGTTGTACCTTTTGGAGGAGAGGGGGGGGGGAAGTATTTTAAAATAACAGATGTGGGATACACTTCTTCAAATGCAAAAAAGGGAAAATGATTTCATTATCTTTATACAAAGCAAATGCATTTGTTCGGCAAGGATCTCAGTGGCTAGTTCATCTCTATTATTAAGTATTATTACGTATTAAGTATTATAAAGTAATATTAAGTATTTTGAGAGGTCCCGATTGACAGTTTTATTTTATTAAAAAGTGTTTAAGGATTGAATATTATTATTGAGTTTTAGCCTGTGTTGCCAAATATGGACAAAAAAATCTCAAGCAATACAGCAACGCATACTGCGATATCTACAGCTTCATAACAGTGGGGTGTAAACCCATAGGTGTCAGGGATAATAAGTCCAACCATGGTCTATGGTTGGGGACCAGTTCAGCTGACATTACCTGGGCTGTAGACACCGCTCTCAATAGTCGCATCCATATGTACCGATCCTGATGAGAAGGCTCCCATTTCTTTATCGATTTGGCCAACCTGGCGGGTCTAGAGCAGAATGACACAGGGAGCAGAGGCAATGTGTGTATCAGCTACAGCTAAATTAATTGGTCAAGAGTTATAGCATAATTAACCAAGATGTGGAGACACCTCCTGGTAACCTCCTGAAATCAGGTGGTTACAAAACTGAATTGGCCGTTTTTGTTCCATAAACAAGGTGGTAATGTTCTCTTCTCTTTCAACACTGGGGGATTTCCAGGATTTGTTATCTGATATTTCATATGCATACAATGGTCATATTTCTCCCTTTAACATCCTTTTTGATCATTAAGGGTAAAATAATTTAGTTATTCAAGTCATTCAGCTCTACGAAATGTGAATGAAAATATATCTTAGTAAAAAGACCCACCTGTTCAGAGTCCACCTGGACTCTCCTTGAACCCTCCTTCTCCTTTGTGAAACCCCTAAACTTGCTTAAGTCCTGACATTAATAGCTCTTAGCATGTTGTATCTGTTAGCAAGTGTATATCCTTAATGTTGATAACACGCTCTTATCACAGCTACTTAAGCAGGTGACCTAGCAGTACGAAATTGTATTATTCATCTTGTTAATATGAATGCTTGTGAACTGCTGTATTTTTATGTTTGCGTACCCCAGTGTTATGCTATTGTCTGCTTCAACTAATGTACACCTTGTAAGTCGCTTTGGATAAAAGCGTCTGCCAAATGCCCTAAATGTAAATGTAAATGTAAAACTAAATGCTTACTCCCCATTTCCTCTCGCAGTATGAATGAATGAACTATATGATTAATGCACATTAAGGCTGTCCCACGGTTCTAAGGTGTTGTCCCGAGTAGCTTGCATGTACCCACATGTCTCAGGTGGACCTCGTGACAACCTTTATGAAGAAACTAAACATAGTTTGGATACAGTTGTGGTCCAAAGTTAACGTACACTTAGAGAAGATGTATGTCGTGGCAGTCCTGAGTTTCTAATCATTTCCTACAACTCTTATTTTGGTATACAAGTATCAACAGGTAGGGAGCAGGGGGGTATGCAGTTATATCAACAGTTCTATATATAACTGCATACCCCCTGATCACTACCTGCTGTATACATATTTAACAGTTGCAGATACATATATACACAGCAGGTAGTGAGTAGGGGTAGGCGGTTATATCAACAGTTCTATATATTAATCTGCAACTGTTAATACAATTGCATATCCCTGCTCACTACCTGCTGTTTATACATATATACATTTGTTTTACAAAAAAAAAAATGGAGAAGCAAATTAAGTTGGGGTAAAAAAGTTCGGCCAACCCGTCAACATCTCAAACGAATTCAAAACAAAAAAAAAGTGATTTAAAAGAAAAGTGATTCAACTGATAAAGCGCAAGATGAACCCGAACGAAAATCAAAGAGGAAATTTGTAAAGTTTTGGGAGGCGAAATATCCCGGCATCTTTGAGCTCGACGGAAAATTATACTGCAAGTCATGTACAACATATACCTCCATTAGTGACGCATCGAGTTCACTAGTTCAAGTCATGTACAACATATACCTCCATTAGTGACGCATCGAGTTCACTAGTTCAAGTCATGTACAACATATACCTCCATTAGTGACGCATCGAGTTCACTAGTTCAAGTCATGTACAACATATACCTCCATTAGTGACGCATCTAGTTCACTAGTTCAAGTCATGTACAACATATACCTCCATTAGTGACGCATCGTGTTCACTCGTTCAAGGCAGCGCATCCTTCAGAACCACAGGGCTAGACGAGCATTGGAACTCAACATGAGCGGGCTGCTCAACGGTATGAGGAGGGGGCTGAGAGCTGGTGCACCCATTAACGGGCCAAGGAACACCGCAATTTGCAATTTGTGGGCAGCTTTGAAATTCGTGGGCACCGCCATTACAAAGATGTGCATTGCATTCTGGGTTGATGATTCTGGGTCGAACCTCGCTTCCTTGCTCCAATAGGCCTATATCACGGCACAGTTGAAAGCCGGAAGTACACGTTAAAAATCGCTGAAGCAGTGTGTCCCAAGTTCCGGTTAATGCATTCACCTTGGCATTCACCATGGCGGACAGTTATCGCTGGACAACATCGCTGCATAACCTTCCAAAAGTCGGTCAAGACGATGTGGTTCAACTAGTGAATGAACACTCTACAGTGAAGAAGTCTGAATCCGAATCATACAATTCCCCGACATTGTGTCTTGTGGCTCTATCTGGATATATCGCCACATAACGAAGGCGATTTTGTGTAGGAGCAGAAGTATGCCTATGTATTTAATATAGGCGATTTATTTGATGGATTTTGATTATTTCAATGTACCTTTTCATTTACGTGTTAGTATGTAGTGTGCAGCTGTATATTTTGTAAAAGGGAATGCCTGTTATTCTTGTGAATATGAGTTATAAATATGAGAAATAAAAGTGCTTGTGACATACTTGTGGCATTGAGTTAAAACCGAATTTGTATAAAATACTGATATATATCGTATATCGCGATGCAGCCTAAAAATACCGGGTTTTGGTCCGTATCGGCCAGCCCTACTTGGGACCAGTGCTTTTAATCATACACATACCCGTCATTGTGTGGCTCTATTCGGATGAGAGATGTAGTGTGTGTGGGGGTCAGGACCAGTGCTTTTAATCACACACTTACCCGACATTATGTGGCTCTATTCGGATGAGAGATGGAGTGTGTGTGGGGGTCAGGACCAGTGCTTTTAATCACACACATACCCGACATTATTAGCCTATTCCGCCCACTTTTCGAGACGTATATGCTCTCCTTGTCAAAGTGCAAACTGCAGACATACGTGCTACCCCTGAGAACATGAAACGAGGGACCTTCATCCCTCCTTATCAGCCTCACACAAGACTTGCGGAGGAGTTTGTCTTTCGGGAAATCGTGTAAACTGAGGTACGGCTGTCTTTGTTTTGATGTTGAGCAGCCCGGTACACTACAATAACAGCGACGAGAGGAGGCGGACAAAGTTTGTCACGTATCTGGGGTAACTACCGGAAGTAAGAGTACACTGCTCGGCAATTTTTAACGTTCCGGAAGCAGGAAATGTGACATAGGCCTATTATTAAAGGTAATTTGGTAAATGTGTTAGCAAATCAGCTACAACCAGTGCGCGCTCTCTCTCTCTGTGGGGGGGGGGGGGGGTCAGGACCCCCACATATCTCATATTTTGTGTGTGCACTTTTGTGCTAATGGTCTGGACGATTGATCCGCTTTAGTTAAGCGTTATCAACTTCGCTTTCTCTCGAGTTCTGTTTGACAACAAGAACAACAATGATTGAATTTTGAAGCGTCATACTCTCTTCCAATTTACCGAAAAATAATACATTTTTTTGCTATTTCTTTCAACGGATTTGGATTCAGCACCAAATTGTCGACATTTTAAAGGTAGGTTGATGAAACATGCGGGGTTTCCTTTAATCCGTGTTTTGGGGATCCTAATAAACACGCTGTTTAAGATCTCATCTGAACAGATTTTTGTCAATCAAACAACTCGGAATTGTAGTCGTTTAAAACTTTAATTAGAACAGCCAACTTATTAAAAATGTCGGGTTTTTTTCAGACCATAAATAGCCTCCAGTTAAATGGAATAGGCCAGACTTTGAGTCTGGCCGAAGAGAACACAGGCTCTGGTAGGGTTGGTCTGGATGGGCCCTAACTAAGCTCTTATTTCTATACAGTCAGAGAAAGTAAAAGTGTGCTTCCTGCTAAAAACCCAAATTTGAAAGGGAGACAACAGATGACCAAGAAACTAGTGACTTGCTCAATTCATTTTTGAGGGATCTGTGAAGATCAGCTGCACTACTGGTATTTTATATACCAGCAATTGAGTGTGTTTACTGATACCACTTAAGTTTCAAATAATTGTGTTCATTACTTATTATAATAAAGCATTTGAACATTTATTGATCATTATTAAGTTGATCTATAACTGTATAGTATCTTAATTATTTTAAATATAAGGTGACTAAAAATGGCAACCGTATTTTCAGTTTTGGCAACCAAAAGCTGATGCCTGGTTGCCAGCTGGCAACCACTTTTAAAAGTTAGCGTTGAGGCCTGGTTAAAAATATCAGTTAGGACCTCGGTCAGCTGCTCAGCGCAGTTCCTGAGCACGCAATCGGGGATGCCATCAGGACCAGCTGCCTTTTGTACATTTGATCTGCTCAGTGCTGCACACACGTCTGTGGGGGAGAGGGTGAGGGGTACGTGGTCAGCGGGGAGAGGAGCCCTGGTGGACAGCTTGTGGTTGTCCCGGTCAAAGTGGGCATAAAATGTATTGAGCTCATCAGGGAGGGATGAGTGGAGTCAGTGGTTTGGGGGAAGTTGTTGGAGGGTTTGTAGTCCATAATGGCCGGACGGACGACAGCTGGTGACTTCTGAGCCGATTGAAATAGGGTTAATTTGTTCATTACACTCTGCCATAGGAATCCCACCCTACTCCCTACATAGGAAGTTCAATGTAGGCCACTATATAGTGAGCTCATTGGCAAAGTTAAACAATATTTTCGGACACTACTTATGTCACTGTTAATGACGTCATTGCTGTCGCATAATTAAACGTGCTAGATCTACGTCCGCAAGAGCTGGTGGACCAACAAATATACTCCCGGTATCATGATAAGATCATTCTAATAATAATTACCAATAAATACTCAATGTCAGTGTCTACAGTCAAGCGTGTTTAACGTCGCCATTTGGTGAGAGGCTACTGTGCAAGAAGAAAGCCCTTGTTCCAGAAGCGGCACCTTTAAGGTTCGACTGAAGTTTGCTGCTGATCACATGGAGAAAGAAAAGGCCTTCTGGAGGAATGTTGCTAACAGACAGACAAACAGGGGCGAAATAAGCTGGCCTTACATACCATCAAGTAGCTGAGGCCTGAAATGGCCTTAGATGTAAAGTTGAGCTCCTGTTCTATGGTACGGTCCATCCTCCAGCTCCTTGTAAGCGTGACTTCAAGCTTGTAGACAATCCTACCATATGCCCCCTTGAAGGACGAAGGGACACTTCTGTAAAAGCACAGCAGAGAGACTCAAATCTAACCAGAATTGACCAATGACAATAACTGTTGTGACATATTTCATTAGCATAATAATGATAGATTGAGAATGAAAATGACCTACCCAATTGGAATTCTGAAGCTGAATTTATATACGTGAATTCCCTTGTAGAGTTCAGTCTCTGCATGAGAAATGTAAGTGTGAAATATTGAGTTGGCATAAGAGTATGAAGAAGGAGTCCTGCGCCATTACATAATACACACAAAGTACGGGGGAGGGGCTGGGGGTTTACCAAATGGGTGTGGCACGGTCGATGCTCATCTAATTGAACAAAATACCATTGTTCATTGAGATTATTCTTACAGATAATTTCTATTTAGTTGTAACTGTAACTAAGATTACTATATTAGCTAAGGAAATACATATTTTAAAATGATATTATTATACAATATATAGTATAGTATAGTAAGTATAAGGAAATAGTATAGTATAAAGTGGTGTATATAGTATAGCATATCATAGGTAGTATATAGTGTTAACAGCATAGTATTGTTTAGTATAGTATAGTAGGCAGAAGGAAATCCATAGTGCCGGAGGGAATGGGGAGTAAGCGTTCCATTGTACTTGTTGCTAATAAAGACATCTCGAATACCCTGCACCCGTATATTACGGGCACAATTCGTGCATTTGTCATTGTTTGTGGACATGAACATCTTGCAAAGAAGTAAACAGCCACTTGTTTTTCCTCAGCACGATGGAATAGGTGTATTCCGGCATTACACGCATTGAAGTCGTTTCAATTAACTTACCTTGAGTGTTTTCGGGAATCAAAAATT
This sequence comes from Muraenolepis orangiensis, assembly GCA_027704905.1. Classification (NCBI taxonomy): domain Eukaryota; kingdom Metazoa; phylum Chordata; class Actinopteri; order Gadiformes; family Muraenolepididae; genus Muraenolepis; species Muraenolepis orangiensis. The sequence continues at coordinate 13,419,796 of CM051017.1, read as the reverse complement.
CCTTAAGTTTAAAGAACCTCGTGTGCGCATTATAACTGTGAGTTTTGTCACCCCGCTTTTCGGACCAATGGACATTCGCGTCGCCTTTGGCTTTGACGGAAAGCGACTGCACTTTGGTCGTTTTCGCCAAATTCAACGTCACCTCGCCCGTTAAAGGATCCCCCTCGGAAAACGTCCCTTGTTCGTTGATACGGTCGTAAGTCAAGGTAAAAGCAGCGACGGCGGGCATCTTGGTGGTAAGTGGTAAACACGGTCCTTCACCCACTACTCTAGTACAGTACAGCGGCCGGACCTCTTCCCGTTTAGTGCACAATCCACTCCCGACTTGTGGGAGTGGCATGAGATCCAGTGGGCATGAACCGCCCCACGGCGACCACAAGTCGGGAGGGTAGACCTCTACCGCCATCTACCGTCGGATATTATTGTGGACCGGGATTGTTTTAGTAGGGCGATGGGTTATTTATTACCTGCGGATTGACATTTTACGGGTTATTTCTTACGCGCGCGCGTGTGTGTATACACACTTTCTCAAATATTTGTAATCCCGTGTGTGCGTGTGGTCTAAAAAGGTGTGCACTGTGCATATCAATCCGGACTGGACCCCGTGTCACATTCGATGTCAATTATATTTCGTTTTTTATAAATGTTTTTAATTTTTTCGTTTATTTTCTTGTATCTGACGCGTTGTGAGAATGACGTGAATATATATTTAAAAAAGTTACCGCAAGTTAACATTCGTTTTTACTTCCCCAATCAGAAGCGCAGCGTCATTGTTATCAGAAGTAGTGAAGGAGTGCATGACTGAAGTACCTGAGGCTTTGTTGGAGGGTAAGGAGAAACAGGAGATGTCTGAGGAAATTAAGCAGATACCCTTATCAAACTCCACTACAACCAGGAGAACTGAATAACTTGAAAATACCCGGTGATAGATGACATCAAAAATGCAGAGTGAATTTTACTGGCTGTTGATGAATCAACGCCCAGCTACACGTCTTCGTTAGGTTATAGTGAGGCAATCTATGGCCGCTGAATGAAATGGGAATTGACCTCAAGACTGTGGTGTCCATTGCAACTGATGGAGCTCCAGCTGTGACTGGGAGAGAGAAGATGGCTGTTCAGCACATGAAAGAGCACCATCCAGACCTGCTGTCATACCACTGCATCATTCACCAGTCAGTGCTGTGTGCCAATTTTAGAAAATAATACTCAAATGTCATGGAGACAATTATGAAGCTTGTGAACTAGCCTCCTCAGCACTTCAGCACCGCCTTTTGCATACATTACTGACAAAGGTAAGTGTATGACTCCAAGTGTGTGGCCTTTTTGATGGATGTGACATCTCATCTAAATGAGCTCAACTCCAAGGCCAAGGCAACACAGTGTGTGACCTTATGTCAGCAACACCTTCTTTCCAAAGAAAGTTGGAGATCCTCAGGAGTGACAGAGGCACAACAATTTTTCAAAACCATTTTGATGATTTCAGTCTGTGTAAGCAAGTCCTGCTCTGTATTGGATCTCCATTTCTGCTGAAGAATGAATGTTCAATAATTCTCAAGAGAGGCACAGAGCATCTTCCCGTTGGCAAATGTTTAATCTCTGCAAACCGAGCTAATAGATCTCCAGGAATATGTTACTCTGAAGGATGTGGACTGTGATATTCTGGAAAAAGATGGCTACTGCAGCAAATGTCCCCCACCTTCAAAAGGTGGTCATTCATTTGCTTATCATGTTTGGTTCCACATATTGCTGTGAGTGTATTTTGCACAATGAACATTGTGAAAACTCATACCGCAAATTAACACTTGGATCAGTGAGGTTTAAGACATTGGCTGCAGGCAAACAGTGCAATTTCTCCCACTAGTTCAAGCCACTGTTGTGTTCAGATTTCCTCGCCGTTAGGCGATCTGCCTCAGCTTCACAGGAATAATTTGAATCTCGTAGTCTATTAGTTGTTATTTATTGATAAAAATGATACCCTAATACAGCAATCTAAGATAGATGAGTGAATACTCTAATACAGGACCCGGACACAAGGGCTTCGTACCTCACAGACCCGTGGTGTCGAGTGAGCTGTCAAGTAGTCCGGCAGCGTTGTCTTCCTCTCCATATGTCTGGTTTCCCGCCGTAATTCACCATTGCCCTTATCTTCTTCTTTTCCGTCCTGCGTTCTCAGCGCTGTAAATCCCGCTATCTTTGAACACTTCCCCCTGACCTTTCGGGACCTCTTGACCTGGCTGGGTCACAGTGCCCGTCCCTGTCGGTTCTCCGGTCTATGTTAAACCCGTACTTCCTGCCTTGTCCATTAGTCTTCACTTTTCACATACATTCCATTACCGTGTAAGCAATAAAATGGGGCAAGGGGAAGAAAGGCACAGAGGAGAGGTAGTTGGTTAGTTCTAGTTAAAAGCAAAGAGTTATTCTACTTCACACCACCATACTGTACTATTGAATGTGTGTGTATATGTTATGGATGTTGATTTATGTCTTTATATATGATACATGCACTTTATTGGCATTGTTCCGGACCCTTGACACAATTCACAAGTGGACCTTTAATAAAATACTTTGAGTACCCCTGGTGTATACAAATAAGCACAAAAGAGTACAAAACTACAAAATCAACTATTTACAATTACAAGATGGGACTACTGTACAATAAAGTCACTTAATCAAGTTAACTTAACGAAACTTGTTCAAGACTGGGGGGCCAGGTGGGAAAATAGCGGCGTATGGTGGGGGTTCTGGGAATTGTGAGGTGTTCATGGATGCAGCTTGAGGGAGGCCGTTGGCCACTGGAAATGGGTAGATTTGCTGTGGCAGCAGATAAGCAGCTTGTCCAGGCATGGCTGGGTACGGTGGCATTGGTTGGGGTGGATTCACTAGACCGTAGTGAGCAGGATAAGGAGCGGGGAAGGTGGAGAGGGGGTGATGAAAGAGGCCAGTGCTTTGGTGTCCAGCCATTGTCCCAGGTGGGTAGGGACCCATGGCTCCACCACTCTGATGGATGGCAATTGAACCAGGTGGCATGATGACCACGGGAAACTTGATTTTGGGATCAAAACTAAATTTGATGTTCAAGTGCACCTGGAAAAACACAGTTGAGCTGTTCAGGTAAATAATTTCAATGAGACATAATACTTTCTTAATGTGTCGTCACAGGTGGTCGAAGTCGCTAACATGGCTGTGATTTGCTATTAAATACCCCAGGACGTCATACCTTTAAGAAGTACTCCACTGAGAGGATCCGGCAGTTGCCAATACTGGGCGGCATATCAGCCGGAATCTGCATTGAACAAGTAACAATTTTCTGCGTATTGGGTTTGATCACGTCAGCAGACACTTTCATGAAACTCTTTTTACTGGAAATCTGGTTGCCTCCGACGCGGTACACTACGACCCGCTTAAGAGTGCATTTTGGCTGAATGTCTTTGGTTGAGGAATTGTTGACGTTTGCAACGACATCCAATGTTTCACCTAGTAAAAGGAACACATGATTTAAACATTTGTCATTCAGTGGCACTGATTCATGCAGCTTGGGTATTTAAAAACTAGTACTTATGCTAAAGCAGAATGTATGCTGCGTTGAGCTTACCTAGTTCATACGCCCCTCTCGCCATGGTGGCGTTCATTTGGACCTGCCCTTTTGAAAAAACACCCACTTTGTTTTCCACCATACCAACCTGAGAACACTGTAAAGATATCAAATAATACATCTGTGTTATGTATATATATTCAATCTCACATCACACAACCTTTCTATGTCAATGTTTGCCCTACAGTCCTTTCGCTCAGGAGCTCATGGGATGTACGTTGATGGATACAAACACACTTTGGCTTGCAGTACTAATTGAATAAAGACATTTCATAGAAGGGCATTTAGAGAGGGCTTCCACTCTCATCAAAAAGAAGGAAGTCAATGAAGTTCTAATCAGCTCTCACCACAAGAAAATGACCTATGGGTGGGACCAAAACACCTGTCCAATGTCCGAGATATTTTACCCTCGTCCTCGTCCATGTTCTGTTCGATTGTCTGTCATCTCCCTCATCATGTTGTTTTATTTCATGGAAACATGTTAATTCATTTAAATAGTACCATTGACAGTTTATCTTACCATTAGTTGGTTCATGTTGGAAACAAATCTAGAAAAGAAGCAAAACTCTGTTTTCACTTTACGATCCATTCGCCAACTTCTGATAATTTTGGCTTCAAGCACGTAAACAATCTTTCCTTTATCACCCTTGAAGGTTGACGGTAGATTTCTGCAAAGATTTGAGGACAGTACAGCACAACAATACAAAGTTTGTTGTGTGCAATATAATGAAAAAGGATGATTAACAAATACAAAGGTTAAGCATCCTCACGTTGCCTGTGGTATTGGGACAATGAAATGATGTCTATGAATGCCTTTCTTTAACACAGTGTCTGCAAAACAAAAAAAAGTGTGGTGAACAGTAACACTAATCACAAACAAAAGTAGATGTATTTAGAAAATGCATGAACAATACAGACATCAGTACAGCAGTCGAGGCTCGTATATTCGGAGAAAAAGGAACATGAATCTTTCGAGTTTCGACTTGAAATAAAACCGTTCCAGGTGCATGACGCCACACGGGAACTGAAAGAATGGCTCAGGAAAGAATCAGACCATTTACGTCTTATTTTAATTAAATACAGCTAAATACTCGATACACAAAAAAGTCTCACAAATCAAATCTCACTAAATTTCAATTCTGTTTGGTTCGTTTGGTAGAGCTAGCCACTGTGCATATAACTTCTATTCAGATGTTTCGTCATTAATGGAGTAATCGCTAAATAGCTATTTTTCATCCAAACAATGCTTCTTCCCCTCATATCACAATCTGTTTAAATTCTGTTTGGCTTGGCTGCTAAAATGACCCACTAATACACTGTTAAAATGAATATTGAGGCCGGATGACGCTATCTTTATAGCAGGGCTCTATTGTCATGTAAAGAACAGAATCCAACGGTCATTCCCACTGGCCGCCCAGACTATGCATTATGTCGTTCTGTGGTCAGACCATCTCTTGAACATGTAAGGATAACAGCTTTCACAGCACGAATTACAAACTATATCTCAAAAAGACAATAAATATACTTCTTCTTGGCTCACACCCCAATCCCAATTCAAGATGAATTATTGATTATTATTATTTGTTTTTCTGAAATAACCAGCTCTTGAGATGTGAGACCTACCAATCTTCACCAAGCGCACCTTCCCTGCTCCCCTTATTTTACAACCACCAGCCAGCACTGAGTACTGTTGGTCTACATGTAACAACACTATTTGTTAATGTACTGGATGACTTACCTTTGGAGTTTTGAGGAGTAACAAACACTTTTTCTTTGAAAAATCTCTCTGTGGCGCTATAAGACGTTTCATTTCCCGGAATCCCTTTAGTCCAACTTACACTGCCGTCCCCTTTTGCTTTAATAAAAATACTTTTTACTTTTGTATCTTTTTTTAACTCGAAGGTTAATGTCCCTTTTATGTTGTCTCCTTCGGAAAAGCCCCCATTCGCGTTTGGCAAGTCATAAACCAGCTTTAGACCTTTAACAGAAGACATAATTTCGTAATGATTTATTGAAGTCTATAGTCTTCACGATGGGTTGTGGTTCAGCTTGGTTGTGTTCCTCTAATATGCATCTCTCGACCAGGAAACATGCGGTTGCAACACGTAATTCCATTTGGATTAGTGTATATGGAAACTAGTGGTGTGTCGTTCGTGAACGAACGGATCTTAACGAACGGATCTTTTCAGTGAACGAGAACGTCTCGTTTCCCATATTCCACCTCATTCGTTCGTTCACTTCGTTGGTTTTTTTTTCATTATTGGTTTGGCAGAATAATATAATATAATACTTATTAAAGTGCGATTCGACTGAAAAAAGAGTGATTCGACTCGGAGTTGACTCGGAGCTGTTGACTAGGGAGGGCTGTAGCCCAAAGAGTGAAATGAGGCTTTCTTATTGGTCGAGCTAGGCATCTGAGTCATCGAGGAGGCGGGATAAATGTACTGCATCCACCACTCTCGTTCGTCATCCCTTTAGGTGAACCAATCAACAAGACTCGTTCAATGAACGACAGACAAGAGACTCGTTCATTGAACGACAAGAGACTCGTTTGTTCTCCCAGTGAACTATCTTATTTCAGCATTTTTTTTAAATAATTTATATTTTAAATATAATATAATATATATTAGATTAGATTCGAATGTATTGGCATTGTACAGCACAAGTAAAAAAATAATTTCAAGATTTTGAATATTTCTTTAAATATTAATATTTTTTAAGTGTTGTGCTTTGCTACATTTTCGGAAGAAACAAATCAACAAAATAACGAAGGTTTTCTCTCAAATCCAAAGTCTGAACTTGGAGTGGGAACGGGAGTCGAGACAAGCCAGAGCCGAGGGACCAAAGTCTGTGAGTCAGTGAACTGAAATAGTTCTTTACTGGTTCTTTACTAGTGAACTAGTTCTTTATTGGTCACTGACGGATGGGCTGTTTGTGGTTTTAAACAAACGAGCCTAGGTAGTAGTTAAGCCTACAATGTTGCAAGATTAAGTAGGCTATTTAATAACAAATTTTATTTTGCATGATGTATTGGTGATATTGAGCTTAGAAACTACAACCGGAAGTGGTGATTCGAAACGGAAGTGACGAACAGGAAGTGACACTCAACTAGGCATGGATGTATTAAAATACAGTGCTGGAGGCGGGGCCCCATTCATTCCTATGGAAGCTGCTCAGTGGCGCATGAAGCCGAAAAGTGTCTCATGGAGGATTCTGGGAGTTTCTGTCGGCGGCTTCCGGTCGTTGATTTTCGTTATATACTGGTTCTTTAAGCCACGCTCGTTCACGTGAACGGCAGTCCGCGTTCACGTAGCAGCACTGCGCGTTCACGAGCTTGCTCGATGGTAGCTTGTGACAACCCCATCCCTCTCCTACAGGTTAACTCAGGGATATACCTGACTATCTCATTCACCTGTCTGTCATCCACAGCCTGTCAATCAGACACACCCTAATCAGGTGTGTCAGGAGGAAGAGGCACACCGGTATAAAAGGACTGGCTTCTCCATTGTTGGTCTCTGGCCTCCAAGCTGGTCATGACATTGCGTTTTGGTGCATTTGGGTTATTTGTTTCTCAGAGTATCACTTACACGCACCACACCCCGACTCACCCATGCACTCACTACATTACTGATATTACTGATCCATTCATTCTTTAATTCCTGTTGTTGGTAAATAGTTTAATGGCATAATTAAATTACTTTTCTTTAAAACTCCTCAAGTACTTGTGTGGTCTCCCTTGTTTTGTCTGTACCTTGAGTTTGGTTCATGACAGGAATCAGGCGAGTCTTATTGATGTATTAAATGGTTGAATCAAGTGAGTCTTATTGATGGATTAAATGAACATGGATTATAAATAACATTCATTCTGATGAACCGCTATTGGTCATGTCAATGCAACAGAGGTAAGTTAACCTTGATAATAAAGCTTAATATGACACAACGTTACACTTAAAACGGATATATATTCTGGTTTAATCGTTGAGAATGTGTCGTATTTTGAAAGCTTGTTATATTATCAATTATGTGAAACATCTTTAATGTATCATTGTAATCATACTCATGTAGATGAATACATATTTCCTCTGTAATTAGAAGACGATTTAGACTTCTGATTAGAAGTCTAAAGTAATATCAAATGGGAGTAAATTAATTCAATTACTTTCAACCACTGTGTAGATCATACCTTTTAATTGAATGTTAATATAATGAATAAGTCCCAACTCTTGTCCTTGTGGCACCACAGTGGTGGAATGAGCTACCGGCCGTCGTCATGACGACAGACGCTCGCCACGTTCCGCAAGAGACTCCAAACACACCTGTTTAGAGTCCACCTGGACTCTGCTTAACCACCCCCTCCCCTTTGATGCACTATGGATTCATATTGGCACTACATCCTTGTGCTCTGCTTTTTATGCTGTTTGTACTTTTTGTGCTTATAAGTTTTTTTTTAACATATTGTACGTTCATGTTGTTAATGCACTTTATGACATTATGCAGGCATCCTAGTAGTTGGGAAGATTTTCTCTATTGGCCTGCAATTGGGAATGCTGGGAACTTGTTCTACTCGTATCTTTATTTACCACATAAATAGATTGTTGTCTCTTTCAAATGACTTCTTGTAAGTAGCTTTGGATAAAAGCAAATGTAAAATGTATTAAATGTATTATGTATCACTGTGCATGGAAATGTATCATTAGATTATTCATTATTATTATAGGCTGTTATATAGGTTATAAAGTAAATGACAACGGTATTACAACATTAAACTATTGGGCTAAAACCATGGATGTATCAATGAGACACATAAACCAACATATAATCAGGATCGGAGAAATAAAAAATAAACCGATTCAAAACGTGCTGTATCCATGGATGTATTGATGTTCCACTGTGGCTTTGACCTGCATGATGTAAATAGTAAATAGTAAATGACACATCTACATTAAACTCTGGTTGTGTTGTGTAGTTTGTGTTACTGTTTTGTAACTGAGACTTTAATGTTTATTGCATTAACTTTATGTATTCAAACATTCACAATAACGGATTTATGTTTATTGCATTAACTATGTATTCAAACATTCACGATAAAGGTTTTATGTTTATTGCATTAACTTTATGTATTCAAACATTCACGATAAAGGATTTACTGCATACAGCCCACATAAGTATGATAAGATGATACAAGTTATGAATTACAGCCAATATCTGCAATATATCCATTATTAGTTATTGTAATTCATCCATGATACAGACAGCAGGAAGCCTGTATAACAGAATTTGTCACATGAACGATGTAGAAGCCATTTCACTGTTTAGTATAATTATTAGTTGTAGCTTATTATTGTATTTGATTATTGTATTTGCTTATAAGTATCAGGAGTTATTGTTTCCATATGTTGTTTATTATTTTGGTCACTAGGGGGACTTCACACAGGTAGACCTCACTCATAGGTATTTAGGTAGGCTGCTAATGGGGTTATGAAGTGCACCTGGTGGACATACGGTTTTTATCATCTCGTAGTAACATCTCAGTCAGCTGCTTGAATATGGAATTGTTTGCCTGATCTACTTGGAATAAACCAACAAAACGTGAGAATCCTTGTGGACAGTGAAACTTCTTTGCCAGCATGCATGATGCGTAAGATCTTTGTTCTAATGGTGCGCCAAGTATTGGCTTTATAGTTGCAAGTAATTAGCCAATACATTAAGTAAAAACCGTGTCCTGGGAACATCAGACTTCAAGACAAGAAGCAGTTTTTTGTGCATGAAGATTCGTTCTAATGGACTAACTAACAATGGATTAATGTTCGCGTGGACGCTTTCACGGACATTCGAAGCCCAGCCAAAAGCCTGCACGGATGCAACAAACGAACAACAAGACGTGGTAAAGTGTGAACATTGACTGTAAAGCTGTATTGGAAAACGGCGAAACTATTGGAGTTGATAGTCGTGTTTTTCTTGCTACGCGCATAGTTGTTTGGTGTTCGTGTTTTGGCCATGTAGGCTTGGGAGTCTGAATTTCTCCGCGTTGACTTTCCACTGGCCTCTAATTGGTGAGACCAATGTTTGGCGTGTGGCAACAGTGTCAACAGCGCCTTTGATGTGCAAATTGATCGGACTGAATGTTTATTGACAACTATTGGAGTTGTTTTTTTTGACGGTCATGTTGTCACTGCGCGCGTTTGCCTGGTGATAATTCAAAGCTCTATAGGGGAGACCTAAGTTTATCAATCCAATGTGCGCTCTTTTCTTTGCATTTGCTCATTTGTATTGTCACATGAAATATCAACCAAAGCTCCATATACTTGCATTATTTTATGCATGATTGTGTGTTAAAAGGAAAATAACACAATGTCTCAGGTCACTAAGGATAAAAATGAGAGTGCTCCATTGCCTGAAAAAAGGGTTCCAAAATTGTCTGAAAAGGGTCTGGCCTCCTTTATTGAAAAGTGTCAGAAAGAAAGGCAAGCAAAATGGAAAGAAGCAAGTGCTTCAATGGAAAACCTTAAACTGCTTATGGATTCCAATGAAAATGTCACTGAAGTGCAATCTGAGTTGGTCATTATGAACAAGTGCTTTGAGGAAGCCCAGAAAAATCATGATTCATTTATGAAATTGAACTTGCCTGAAGATCAAGCTGCTTTACAATGTCAGTGGTTTGAAAACAAAACGGCACTGCACTGTGGGTTTGCAGAAGATGTAAAGAGGTGGCTCTCTGATGCTGGACAACCATATGTAGATACAGATGATGGACAGCCAGTCCCTGATGATGTCAGACCAGGTGACAGTGCTTCTAACATGAGTGTTGCATGTTCCAGACTAAGTCGGAGTGCTATCTCCGGATCACGTGTCTCTACAACATCTTCACGAGCAGAACGGATCAAAGCTGAAGCTGAGAAGGCAGCTCTCCTGGAACGTGTCGCTGCTCTACAGAAAATACATTTAATAGAGGCACAAGAGGAACAACTGAGGAAACAAGAGGAACAACTGAGGAGACAAAAGGAACAACTAGCATTGGAGACAGAGTTGGCAGTATTCAATGCAAAACTCAGTGTTTTTAAGGAAAATTCATCACGGCATAGCTCCAGAGTGTCACATCATGGAAGGGACTCTAATGTTGAAAGGGCCCAAGGTCCCATCACAAGTATGCTCAACCCTGGTGCTGCCACCTACAGACCAAAGGAAAGGACAAAAGTTTGGATTAATGATTGCTCAACAGCACCCCCACTGGTTGTTCGTCCAAAGGACAGGACACAGATAGGAACTTCACAATCAGAAAGGGCCAATACCAAGACTCAATCATTTCCAATCTATGACAATCCTTTCATGGTTCAGAAACAGCCAAAAGCAAATCCTGTGAGACATGACACTCAGATGATGCCCATGGTTCACATCCAAGCACAAGGGAATTCTGTGCGGCATGGTCAATCTCAAACTCAAGTATTGAGGGATGTGGGTCAAAATGATATTGTGTGTATGGTATTATGCAAAGGCAAAATGACATTACAACTTTATTGGTTCAACAAAATCTTGCCTCTGCTCTTCCAGCAAGACAAATTCCTGTGTTTGATGGAGACCCCTCCAATACCATGCTTTTATGCGAGCATTTCAGAATGGAGTCGAAGAAAAATCCAACAACTACAGTGACTGTTTGCACTTTTTGGAACAGTACACTAAGGGTCCGCCAAAGGAGATAGTGCACAGCTGCCAGCATCTGCCTCCTGAGCAAGGATACCAAAGGGCTAAAGATCTTCTCATTGAGCACTTTGGTAATGAGTATAACATCAGCGCTGCTTACATGGATAAAGCTTTTAGCTGGACACCAATCAAAAGAGAAGATGTCAAGGCACTACAGGCGTTTGCTTTGTTCCTCCGTGGATGTTGCAATGCAACAGAGCAGATCCAGCATATGAGGGACTTGGATATACCGTCCAACATGAGGAACATAGTGTTGAAGTTGCCCTATGGGTTCCGGGAAAAGTGGAGAAGCACTGCATGTGACCTGCTGGAGCGCCATGGTCAGAGGGCTATGTTCAGTGATTTAGTTGGATTCATTGAAAAACAAGTCAGAACAGCCACGGATCCACTGTTTGGCAACATTCAGGACACCCAAACCTCTTCAAGTAAAGGCTCAATTCCAAGTCAGATAAAGGATCTGAAAGAGTGCAAAGGAAGCAGTTTTGCCACAAATGTGACTGCAGTAGGAGGAAAAGGGCGACCTGAATGGATGGAAAATAAATCACATTCCTCCACTCTTCCTCTCCAAGGCTGCATGTTTTGTAAAAAGAGTGGTCACTCTCTGGAGAAGTGCACACAATTCAAAGGAAAGTTGCACCGGGAAAAGATTGACTTCATTAAGGAAAAAAGGATCTGTTTCGGCTGCTTAAAGGTGGGCCATGTTAGCAAAGCCTGCGAAGATCGATTGACTTGTGATGTGTGCAGCCTAAAGCATCCTAGTATTCTCCACATTAAACATCAGGTTAAAGAACCAGCAGTCACGGCACCAGCAGTCAGCACTGAAAATGCTGCGCCAAAAACGTGTGGCCATATTGGGGCCGGTTTTGAGGATGATTGCATCTTTTCAATTGTACCTGTCCAAGTTAAAGCAAAAAAGGGTGATGTCATACTACAAACCTATGCTTTTTTGGATCCTGGTAGCTCTGGTACATTCTGTACAGAAAGCCTGGTTCAACGATTGAACGTGAAGAAACGGAGTACCAACTTTATGTTGCGGACGTTGGGACAGGAAAAAACGATTGCCAGTCATATTGTTTCTGGACTAGAGGTGTCAGGATTGGACAACGATGATTTCATTGACTTACCTGATGTTGTTACCCAAAGATGCATGCCTGTTTCCCAGCACAACATCCCCAGGCAAGATGATGTGGATCAATGGCCATATCTCAATTGTGTCAAGCTCCATCAAATTGACTCTGACATTGACCTTCTCATTGGAACTAATGCATCAAAGGTAATAGAACCATGGGAACTCATTAAGAGTCAAGAAGATGGGCCCTATGCTGTAAGGACTAAAGTGGGATGGGTGCTTAATGGCCCACTTCGAGCTGGCAACGACAGCAGGAGCAAGAGTGGCAACTCCATAACTGCCAATCGAATATCTCTAGTTCAACTAGAAGAGATGATGGTTCAGCAGTACAATCATGACTTCAATGAGAAGACTTCAGAGGAACAAGCTGAAATGTCAAGAGAAGACCTCAAGTTCATGAACATTATGCACAGCTCCTCAGTGTTGAAAGATGGTCATTACTCCTTGGACCTACCTTTCAGGAGTGAAAATTCCATCTTGCCAAACAATCGTTGCATTGCAGAACAGCGCCTCATGAGCCTGAAGAGGAAGTTTGGAAAGAATCAAGTCTTTCGAGAGGAGTATGTAGCTTTTCTCAGTGATGTAATTGATCAAGGCTATGCTGAGGTTGTGCCAGAGGAACAGTTGAACCAAGAGGATGGAAAACAGTGGTATATTCCACATCATGGAGTTTATCATCCTAGAAAAGGAAAGTTAAGAGTTGTGTTCGACTGCGGAGCAGTGTACAAGGGGACGTCACTCAACTGTAAACTTCTGCAGGGACCAGATCTTACAAACTCCCTGGTTGGAGTTCTTCTCCGATTCCGACAGGAACCTGTTGCACTGATGGCTGACATTCAGGCCATGTTCCATCAGGTCAAAGTGTCAGAAAAGGACATCAATTTCCTTCGGTTTCTGTGGTGGCCTCACGGAAATACAGAACACACTCCAGTTGAATATCGGATGACTGTACATCTGTTTGGAGCTGTGTCATCGCCAAGCTGTGCGAATTATGCACTGAGGAAAACCGCAGATGATAATGCAGGTCAGTTTCCATCAGAAGTGGTCGCTACAGTCAAGAACAATTTCTATGTCGATGACTGTCTGAAGTCCTTGCCTTCTGAGGAGGAAGCAATACAGATGGTGAAGAACCTCACTACGCTCTGCAGGAAAGGGGGATTCAATCTCTCCAAGTGGATAAGCAACAGTCGATCAGTGCTGACATCAATTCCACAAGAGCACAGAACAAAGGAAACGAAAGAGCTGGATTTGGATTGGGAGAGTCTACCATTGGAGAGGGCTCTAGGACTGCAATGGTGTGTTGAAAATGACCAGTTCAAGTTCAAGACCACCATCAAAGAACAACCACAGACAAGGAGAGGCATCTTATCAGTGGTCAGTTCGCTCTATGACCCGTTGGGATTTCTTGCATCCTTCACTCTGTCAGCCAAATTGATTTTGCAGGAGTTGTGCAAAAGACGCTATGCATGGGATGAGGACATTCCTCCATACTTCTCACAGCAGTGGTCAGTGGCTAAAGGACCTGGAGAAGATAGCAGAGTTCAAAGTGCATCGTTGTTTCAAGCCCACAGACTTCGGCAAGCCCATCAAAGCACAACTTCACCATTTCTCTGATGCCAGTCAAGATGGCTATGGCACCGTGTCTTATCTGAGGCTTGAGAATGATGACGGAAGACTTCATGTTGCATTCCTCTTGGCCAAAGCCAGAGTTGCGCCACTGAAACAAAACACAATTCCTCGGATGGAACTCACAGCTGCTGTTCTGGCGGTGAGGGTTGATGGGATGCTGCAAAAGGAGTTGCAACTTGAGTTGGAAAAGTCCACATTCTGGACGGATAGTACAACAGTGCTTAAGTACATCAGCAATGAAACCAAGCGGTTCCACACCTTTGTTGCAAATAGAACAGCAGCCATAAGAGAAGCTACCAGTGTGGAACAGTGGAGGTACATCGGTACCAAGGAGAATCCAGCGGATGATGTGTCGAGAGGGATGAAAGCCACTGACTTCCTGGCAAGCAAAAGGTGGAGTAAAGGACCAGAATTTCTGTCCAAGCCAGAAGAGGAGTGGCCCAAGTCTGACTTGAAGATTCATGGGATCGCTGAGGATGATCCGGAGGTCAAAAGAGACTTGACAGTCAATCTTATTGTCACGGCTGGAGAGAGCCACACCAACCAACTGATGAGCTACTTTTCAACTGCCGTAGCCTGGTTTCTGAGAATCAAGCAATGTCTCAAGCTGCTGCGACAGAACAGAAAGGAAATCCAAGCTGCTGTCTGTGAAGATGAAAAAGACCTTGAGAAACAAAAGTCTGAAGTAGCAAAGAGAATGGAAAACTTCAAAGCCACACTCAGTGGACAAAGTCTACATCTTGAAGACCACGCCAAGGCAGAAAAAGCAATTATATGCTTTGTGCAAGGTCAGAGATTCAAAGATGAAGTTGCCTTATTGGAGACTGGTGTTAATGTCAAGAAAGACAGTCAGCTGTACAAGCTGGATCCAGTATTGGAGGGAGGCATCCTGAGAGTTGGTGGCCGGTTGAGTCGATCATCAATGCCAGAGGAAACTAAACACCCTGTTATCCTGGCCAAGGATCTCCATGTTTCGACACTCATTCTTCGCCACATCCATCAGCAGTTGGCGCATGGAGGGAGGAATCATGTGTTAAGCCACCTCAGGAAGAAATACTGGATCACCAACGCCAATTCTGCAATAAGGAAGGTCATTTCAGAATGTGTCACATGCAAACGTCACAGAGGGAAGATCAGTGACCAGAAAATGGCGGATTTGCCAAAGGAGAGAGTCTTGCCTGACCAAGCTCCGTTCACCAGTGTGGGGGTGGACTACTTCGGTCCCATCGATGTTAAGAGGGGAAGAAGTCTTCTCAAGAGGTACGGAGTGATCTTCACGTGTTTGACCAGCAGGGCTGTACATCTTGAAGTGGCGTACAGTCTGGACACAGATTCCTGTATAAATGCTATAAGAAGATTTATCTGCAGAAGAGGACAAGTGTCAAGCATACGATCAGACAATGGCACAAATTTTGTTGGAGCCAACAGAGAATTGAGAGGCTTTGGCTGGCATCAACAACAACAAGATCCAAGGTGCTCTACTTCAAGAGGGAGTGACATGGAATTTCAATCCTCCTGCAGCCTCGCATCATGGCGGGGTGTGGGAACGCCTAATACGCATGGTGAGAAAAGTGCTCGAGTCTGTTCTGCATCAACAGACCCTTGATGATGAAGGATTTCAAACCATCCTCTGTGAGGCAGAAGCCATCTTGAATAGCAGACCCATCACCACTGTTTCAGATCAGCCGGATGATCTTGAGGCCCTCACTCCTAACCACATCCTTCTCTTGAAAAGGAAGCCAGTGTTGCCTCCTGGACTGTTCGACAAGAAAGATCTATATGTCAGAAGGAGGTGGAAGCAGGTGCAGTATATGGCTGACCTGTTCTGGACTCGATGGATTTCTGAGTACCTGCCTTTGCTGCAAGAGAGGCAAAAATGGTTGAAGAGGAAAAGAAATCTCGCTCCTGGAGACATCGTCATCATTGCAGATGCAACTGCCCCCAGAGGCTCGTGGATGCTGGGAAGGGTTTTGGAGGCTAAACCTGATGCCAAAGGCCTAGTACGCACTGTACGGCTCCAAACGAAGACCAGCGTGCTGGAAAGGCCTGTCACAAAGCTGTGTCTACTACTGGAGGCTGAAGACTAAGACTCAGACTTATGATCGTAACGACCGTGACTTTTCTAACCTTTTTTCTTTTCTACAGGGTCTACTACCAAAGAAGAAGATCGGTAAATACATTACACACAGTGCGAATTGAAAATGTCTTTATTATTATTGTTTTTTTTTGTTTGTTAAATAGCTTCTTCAGAAATATTTGTGTAATTGTGTATAATGCCCAATTAGGGGCCGGAGTGTAGAAGCCATTTCACTGTTTAGTATAATTATTAGTTGTAGCTTATTATTGTATTTGATTATTGTATTTGCTTATAAGTATCAGGAGTTATTGTTTCCATATGTTGTTTATTATTTTGGTCACTAGGGGGACTTCACACAGGTAGACCTCACTCATAGGTATTTAGGTAGGCTGCTAATGGGGTTATGAAGTGCACCTGGTGGACATACGGTTTTTATCATCTCGTAGTAACATCTGTCAGCTGCTTGAATATGGAATTGTTTGCCTGATCTACTTGGAATAAACCAACAAAACGTGAGAATCCTTGAGGACAGTGAAACTTCTTTGCCAGCATGCATGATGCGTAAGATCTTTGTTCTAATGGTGCGCCAAGTATTGGCTTTATAGTTGCAAGTAATTAGCCAATACAAACGATACAAATATCTCCCTGGATGATCAGTGATTTTTCCAACTTTTAGGACCTAATGATTAAAATAAGGGCTATTCAAGTATTCGTACTGGGAAGATAATTTCCCCCCCAAAGAATGATACGCTGATTTATAGACGTCTCTTTCCCCATGTTAGTCAATGGAAAAAAATGTTTTTACGACAAACGAGCTTCAACGCTTGGCCTACATCCTGGGGGCTTGTATAGTGGTGATAGAGCTTAGAAACTACAACCGGAACCGTGATGAGCAGGAAGTGGTGAACCGGAAGTGACACTGAACTAGTTTGCGATCTAAAAGAGCTAGTTCTTTTAGGTGAACTGACCGAAGTGAACTGGATCCCAGAAAGGAATCATTTTGCCATCTCTAATGGAAGTTCCCACGCTGCATCACATCCTGTCTTGCAGCGTGCAGTTTGTTTGTGTAGCTTGTATATATTGTAAATACTGCCCAACCCCAAACAGCGAATGGACGAGTCTTTTCAGTGAACGAGAACGATTCGTTCATTCCCATCTTCCATCTCGTTCGTTCGTTCAGTTCGTTGGCAATGGCTTTGTGCGGTAATCCGATACTTACAAAACGTTGTTTCAACGTTGAATATGTATTTAATACATATTCAACGTTGAAACAACGTTTTTTAACGAGTATTATTCACATTTGTTGGTCACGGTTTCGAACAAGTGACATGCACATCGCATCGAATCTGCATTTAGAAGTGTTGTTTTTAGGAGCATAATTGTCCTGTTTACACTTTGTATAATTAAATAGACCGCAGCACAGTGTTGAATCGAACTCGAAGTTTCGATCGAGTTTATTTACGGCTCACGTCGAGTGGCTTAACGTGACGCATAAACATAAGCCTGACATAAATCATCTTTCCAACCTACAATGTCGTACAAGGGTGTGTTCATAGGTTACACAGCTCGGCAGACATTTAGAGGTCAACGGTACAAAGAAAGAGAGAGAGAGAGAGAGCATTTGTGTGCGTCACAGTGTACTACTAGGAAACACACACACACATATATAGCTGGCAAAATGGTATAGCCCCCCCTGGTGAAAAATGCACCAGCCGCCACTGCTGAGTAATAAGGCCATTGGTGAGACCTGAGTGGAAACCCAGACCAGAAGCTTTTTAAAGACATTCTAGACTTTTTACCATTCATTTAGTTTGATCAGTGGTGGGTGGGGGGAACATAGACAAATATGGAGGAGGTTCTTCATTTTGCTGGGACAGAAAATCGGTGTTCATCTCCGACCCAAAGGACGGCAGGTTAAACGTTTGGGCGGAGGAGGAGTGGTCAATCAAAGGCGGGGCGGAAGGGGTGGGGTTAAACATCGGCGCAGGTGGAGCATATGGAGCCGGAGGAGGATGGTGCACAGGGGTGGACGAAGAGTATTGAGCCGGAAGTCCGTATGGAGAAACATTCGGCGGCACGGGGTGGTAATGAGCTGCTCCCGTGTCGACGGGTGGACCAGGGAACATGGCCGGCTGTGCGGGCATGGGCGGGTAAGCGGGATATGCAGGCGGTCCCACTGGCCCAGGGCCGTAACCCGAGCCAAAGGCCGCCGGGTGACCGTAGGCATTTTGACCGGGTGGTGGCACAAAGCAGGCAGAGGGAGGGGGGAAGTCACTTCTGCTCGGCCCCCCAAAGGCCACAGGTGGGTACGGCTGCAGAGTTCCACCTGGCTGCAGGTTCGCTGTGGAGTGCTGAGGAACAATGACCACTGGGAACTTGATCTCTGGGTCTGAGGCAAAGCTGATGTCCAAGTACACCTGGGGAAACACAGTGCACAGTGAGATACTGTAGAACGTATGTAACGATTAGTGCTGGAATGACTTTATCCAAAACAGCAACTCCAGTTTAGAGAGCAGACGCAGACACAGTGAACACGTTCTGGATATGAATACAATGAATTGCGGAATCACACTTTAGCTGGCTAAGTTAATTAGCAACTAATAGCAGCCACATTTACAACATTACCCATTGAGGCATTAAGGCATATTATACTGTGGTGTGAGGGGGCGTGGCTTGACATCGGGCTGCAAACAAGAGGGGCGGGCCAGCTTTCCCGAGGTTGCAGCTGTGGGTGATGAGTGTAATTACTTTGTCTATATAGATATAGTCACATACATTTGCTCTGGCCCACAGGGAGATATCTATATATCTATCTATCTCTCTGCACATATCTCATACCTTCTCTATAAATGATACCTCTGGCCAGTATGGCTACCATAGTATACTACACTATCTCTGTACATAAATATACTGTATACACACCAGTTTTATATACATAGTAGTTTTTCCATCCTAATTAACTATTGAACATTGTATATTACGATGCAATTTACTGTTACATTTGCATTCTGGTTAGATGCCAACTTATTTTCGCTGAACTGTACAAACACACGCGAATATATAGACAAGGTTATTACGCTCGTCACCCACCGCTGCGTCAACCTCGGGAATCAGCTGCCACACCCCAACCGGTTTGCAGTCCGAAGCCAAGCCACGCCCCCCATCACGCCACACATACTATCACCAAGTATCATCGCATTCAATTGAACTTTGCCATACCTTAAGCTGATATTCAACTGAAATGATGTCACAGTTCTGGATGGATAAGGTCTGGTCAGGAGGGATTGTCAAGGCACAATAGACAGTTCTTTCGGTCTTCTTCGCAATTACATCCCCAACTGCTTTACAGATAACGTTGTCATCATGCTTTGAATGGCTTCGAGCACGGTACATAATCTTCTGCTTTAAAGAGAACTTGGGTGTCATGTCTTTAGAGGAAGTGTTCTTGACTGTAGCAGCAATTGCCACAGTTGTACCTTTTGGAGGAGAGGGAGGGGGGGGAAGTATTTTAAAATAACAGATGTGGGATACACTTCTTCAAATGCAAAAAAAGGAAATTATTTCATTATCTTTATACAAAGCAAATGTATTCGTTCGGCAAGGATCTCAGTTCATCTCTATTATTAAGTATTATTACGTATTAAGTATTATACAGTAATATTAAGTATTTTGAGAGGTCCCGATTGACAGTTTTATTTTATTAAAAAGTGTTTAAAGATTGAATATTATTCATATTATTGAGTTTTAGTGTTGCCAAATATGGATAAAAAAAATCTCAAGCAATACAGCAACGCATACTGCGATATCTACAGCTTCATAACAGTGGGGTGTAAACCCATAGGTGTCAGGGATAATAAGTCCAACCATGGTCTATGGTTGGGGACCAGTTCAGCTGACATTACCTGGGCTGTAGACACCGCTCTCAATAGTCGCATCCATATGTACCGATCCTGATGAGAAGGCTCCCATTTCTTTATCGATTTGGCCAACCTGGCGGGTCTAGAGCAGAATGACACAGGGAGCAGAGGCAATGTGTGTATCAGCTACAGGTAAATTCATTGGTCAAGAGTTATAGCATAATTAACCAAGATGCGGAGACACCTCCTGGTAACCTCCTGAAATCAGGTGGTTACAAAACTGAATTGGCCTGTTCGTTTTTGTCCCATAAACAAGGTGGTAACGTTCTCTTCTCTTTCAACACTGGGGGATTTCCACGATTTGTTATCTGATATTTCATATGCATACAATGGTCATATTTCTCCCTTTAACATCCTTTTTGATCATTGCTAAAGTGTAAAATTGATTTAGTTATTCAAGTCTTTCAGCTCTACGAAATGTGAATTTCTTTTTTTTTTTACCTGACTTTTGAACTAGATTCAAGATTTTTATTTGCCATATGCAACAAGTAAAACAAAATGAAAAACCTCCATAAGTGACGCATCGAGTTCACTAGTTCAAGTCATGTACAACATATACCTCCATTAGTGATGCATCTAGTTCACTAGTTCAAGTCATGTACAACATATACCTCCATTAGTGACGCATCTAGTTCACTAGTTCAAGTCATGTACAACATATACCTCCATTAGTGACGCATCTAGTTCACTAGTTCAAGTCATGTACAACATATACCTCCATTAGTGACGCATCTAGTTCACTAGTTCAAGTCATGTACAACATATACCTCCATTAGTGACGCATCGAGTTCACTAGTTCAAGTCATGTACAACATATACCTCCATTAGTGACGCATCTAGTTCACTAGTTCAAGTCATGTACAACAAATACCTCCATTAGTGACGCATCTAGTTCACTAGTTCAAGTCATGTACAACATATACCTCCATTAGTGACGCATCTAGTTCACTAGTTCAAGTCATGAACAACATATACCTCCATTAGTGACGCATCTAGTTCACTAGTTCAAGGCAGCGCATCCTTCAGAACCACAGGGCTAGACGAGCATTGGAACTCAACATGAGCGGGCTGCTCAACGGTATAATGAGGTGGGGGCTGAGAGCTGGCCACCCATTAACGGGCCAAGGAACACCGCAATTCGCAAAATGAATGCAGCCCACCGGGAGATCTTAATCAGCCTTTTCAACACTGTATTTTATGTCCTGAAAAATGAGGAACCCTCCGTTTTAATATATATATATATATGTGTTTTAAAGGAAACCCCGCATGTTTCAACAACCTACCTTTAAAATGTCGACAATTTAGTGCTGAATCCAAATTTGTGTTTTTTGGTAAATTGGAAAAGTGTAAGAGCTATTTGACACTTTGAAATTCGTGGGCACCGCCATTACAAAGATGTGCATTGCATTCTGGGTTGATGATTCTGGGTCGAACCTCGCTTCCTTGCTCCGATTATTAAAAGTAATTTGGTAAATGTGTTAGCAAATCAGCTACAACCAGTGCTATATACTGTATATATATATATATATCATATTTTGTGTGTGCACTTTTGTGCTAATGGTCTGGACGATTTATTCGCTTTAGTGAAGCGTCATCAACTTCACTTTCTCTCGAGTTCTGTTTGACAAAAAGAACAACAATAACAACAATGATTGAATTTTGAAGTGTCAAATAGCTCCTACTCTCTTCCAATTTACCGAAAAACATTTGCCATTCTTTTCAACGGATTTGGATTCAGCACCAAAATTGTCGACATTTTAAAGGAAGGTTGATGAAACATGCGGGGTTTCCTTTAATCCGTGTTTTGGGGGATCCTAATAAACACGCTGTTTAAGATCTTATCTGAACTGATTTTTGTCAATCAAACAACTCGGAATTGTAGTAGTTTAAAACTTAACTAATGCCAGCAGCCAACAGCCAACTTATTATTATACTTATTATTATTATTATTAATAGCTAGCTTAGCTTTAGCATCTGGAGGTATGTAGGCTGCAGTTATAACGGTAGCTGTAATTTCCCTGGGTTGGTAAAAGGGTCTACATTTAACCATTTGGTATTTCACATGAGCAGATCAGTGGCTCTCAATGGTGGTAGTGTAATGGTAATGGATGCTTTTATATAGCGCTTTTATCCAAAGCGCTTTACAAGTCATGCCTCACGTTCACCCATTCATACACCGACGGCGGAGTCAGCCATGCAAGGAGACAGCCAGCATGTCAGGAGCAGTTAGGGTTAGGGTCTTGCTCAAGGACACCGACAGTTTTTGGAGGAGGAGCCGGGGGATCAAACCAGCGACCTTTCGGTTATGAGGCGACCGCTCTACCTCCTGAGCTATACTGCCGCCTAGTGTCTATGATGGAGTGATTGGAGCACATACTTCCGAATCTAGGTTAAAAACAAATGTACACAGAAACATGAATTATCAATTTAGGTTTTTAGAAAGTTGTGTCAATCAAATTAGCCTTGTGAAATGGCCTCTTCACTTCTTGTGAGTGATTATGATTGACAGCTGGTGACTTTTGAGTCGATTGAAATAGGGTTAATCATTACCATCATTACACTCTGCCATAGGATTCACACCCTACTCCCTACATAGGGAGTTCAATGTAGGCCACTCATCGAGGGTTTTAGAATGGCCTTCCTCACACAAAAAGCTGAACATCTTCAGTACTTAATTGTCTCTGGCCAATGAAGACCTGAAGAACTTAAAAAAAGAAGAAGCTTTTCATGACCATTGACTATTACTTATGGGCCAACTGTTCCTAACTTTTGTAGTTATCTTGCTAACAGACAGACAAACAGGGGCAAAATAAGCTGGCCTTACATACCATCAAGTAGCTGAGGCCTGAAATGGCCTTAGATGCAAAGTTGAGCTCCTGTTCTATGGTACGGTCCATCCTCCAGCTCCTTGTAAGCGTGACTTCAAGCTTGTAGACAATCTTACCATATGCCCCCTTGAAGGACGAAGGGACACTTCTGTAAAAGCACAGCAGAGAGACTCAAATCTAATCAGAATTGACCAATGACAGTAACTGTTGACATATTTCATTAGCATAATAATTATATATTGAGAATGAAAATGACCTACCCAATTGGAATTCTGAAGCTGAATTTATATACGTGAATTCCCATGGAGAGTTCAGTCTCTGCATGAGAAATGTAAGTGTGAAATATTGAGTTGGCATAAGAGTATGAAGGAGTCCTGCGCCATTACATAATACACACAAAGTACGGGGGAGGGGCTGGGGGTTTACCAAATGGGTGTGGCACGGTCGATGCTCATCTAATTGAACAAAATACCATTGTTCATTGAGATTATTCTTATAGCCCAGCGGCATAGTAAAAAATACGAAACCAATTGTTCAAATTGTTCTAAAAGCACCAAAATTGGCACACATGTAGATTAATACATTCTGAACAATTTTGGATATGGAGGCATTCAAGATTCTCCCCGTAGCACATTTGGCGGCCATTTTTTGAAAATGGCCGCTATTTACCATTAGCGTCATTGAATATGTACCATAATTTGTCTTTGTGGATGCTAGAGGTGATAAGTGTGCTAGAGGTGATAAGTAGTGTACAATTACACATACTTGTGCTTACCAATAAATGGCTACATTTACAAGAAAAATGAATTTTACTTTGCAGCGGCAGCGGTGGTGGCAGTGACGGCGGCTGCAGTAATAGTATAGTGTTGATAGTCATGGTACTTGTAGTAGTAGCTTGTGGTAACATGGTGGTGTTTTGTGTCTTTGCAGGTGAGGCTTTGATAACCATTCAACTGGTGGTGGATTACAGCAGCAGCAGCAGCACCACCTGACATCAGAGACGCGTTGTTCCAGACTGCAGCCATGGCAAAGAAGTTCCAACTGGTCGATACTTTTGAGCAACGTACTCCCACAACACCTCCTGAGACAAACTGGAAGCTGTGTCTTGTATGTCAAGAGGAGACAACAGAGTCACTTGTGTGCCCAGTACTGTCTAAACGCCGAGACCCTGGGAGTGGATACACGACAATGGCTGCAAACTTGGTCAAGTTTGATGAACTAGGAAAACTGCCAAGAACTGTTCAGTTACAGAGACTAGATGAAGGACAAGGTGTTGAGGCGACAATGGTTGCCCACCAGGCCAAGTGGCATAAAACATGTATGCTCCAATACAATAACACAATGCTACGAAGAGCAGAGAAGAGACTCATCGCAAGCAGCTCAGCATTTGGTAGTACTGACAATGTCCCAGGCAAGCGCGCCAGAACACACTCTTCAGAAGCCACTACCAGCGGCACCTCCTGCTTTTTCTGTGGAAAGTCTGGCACAGAGACCCTACATGAAGTAGCAACCTTCCAGGTGGACACACGCGTACGGAAGTGTGCAGCGCAAGTTGGGGACAATGAACTCATGGCCAGGCTCAGCATGGGTGATATGGTGGCTCTGGAGGCCAAGTACCATTCCAAGTGTTTGTTGGCTCTTTACTATCGTGCAAAGACCACTGTAGAAGCCGAGCAGAAAACTGACCATGAAGGTGTGATGTCAAGAATCGTACTGGCTGAACTGGTCCTGTATATCGAGGAAACCCACCTAGAAGAGGGCACCGCCCCAGTCTTCAGACTCGCAGATCTTGCAAAGCTATACACGACAAGAATGGAACAGCTCGGGGTTGCTTTGTGCAAGAAAGTTAATAGCACAAGGCTGAAAGAGCTCCTGTTAGCCCAGTTACCAGGCCTGAGATCCCAGAGCAAAGGCCGAGATGTTCTACTAGCGTTTGATGAAGACATTGGTGAAGCGCTAGGCAAAGCCTGCGAGCAAGACTGTGGCACTGAGGCAGTTCACCTTGCGCGTGCTGCACAGATAGTTCGGCGATATATGTTTGAAGACACTGACCGATTCCGTGGATCATTCCCGGGCGGTTGTCAGGAGGACTCTGTGCCAAACGTACTAGTTGCAATGGTAAATATGGTGCTGGATGGCCCCAGCATCAAGAACCAAAGCCATTCCTCTTCGAGACAAGCAGCTCTTTCCATTGCGCAGCTTCTCAAGTTCAACAGTGTCAAGCAAAGTCGGAAGCAGGGAGCAACCAAGACACAGGAGCCTCCAGCTGTCAGACACAGTACGTCTCAAGAAACTCCTCTTCCAACCTATGTTGGGCTGATGCTGCATGCTGAAACACGCAAGAGAGGACTTGTGGACAAGCTCTTCTCTCTGGGCCTAAGCATCTCATATGACAGAGTCCTGCGTCTTTCTGCCCAGATGGGAAACAGCGTGTGTCAGCTGTACCGCATAGAGCAAGTGGTCTGCCCGCCTACCCTGCGTAGCAATGTGTTCACAACTGCGGCTGTGGACAACATTGACCACAACCCAAGTGCCACCACAGCCAAGAATTCATTCCATGGAACAGGAATCTCGCTTTTGCAACACCCAACGTGTGCAGATGAGGGAGTGGATCGTAGCATTGCTCTCACTGGGCGTGATACTGGATCAAAGACGGTTGAGCCTCTACTTCTAAGGAATTTTGGCCCATCTAGCACCATACTAACGACACATAATGAAGTCTATGTAATGACGCTAATGGTAAATGGTGGCCATTTTGAACAATGGCCGCCATATCTTCCACAGGGCTAATCTTGAATGCCTCCATATCCAAAAATGTTTAGAATATATTAATCTACATGTGTGCCAATTTTGGTGCTTTTAGAACAATTTGAACAATTGGTCTGCTATGCCGCAGGACTATTACAGGTAATTTCTATTTAGTTGTAACTGTAACTAAGTTTACTATATTAGCTAAGCCGACATTGTCAGAAGTACATATTTTAAAAGGATATTATTATACAATATATAGTATAGTATAGTATGTATAAGGAAATAGTATAGTATAAAGTGTTGTTTATAGTATAGCATATCATAGGTAGTATATAGTGTTAACAGCATAGTATTGTTTAGTATAGCATAGTAGGCAGTAGGAAATCCATAGTGCCGGAGGGAATGGTGTGTAAGCGTTCTATTGTACTTGTTACAAATAAAAACATCTTGAATACCCTGCTATTATAATATTATGGGCACAATTCGTGCATTTGTCATTGTTTGTGGACATGAACATCTTGCAAAGAAGTAAACTGCCACTTGTTTTTCCTCATGATGGTGGGATCAGCCCGATGCAGGCCTATCCTTTGGTGACGACTATGACTTCTGCTTATAGGTGTATTCCGGCATTACACGCATTGAAGTCGTTTTTTACTTACCTTGAATCAAAATGTCCTTAAGTTTAAAGAACCTCGTGTGCGCCTTAATACTGTCATCATCATCGGACCAATGGACATTCGCGTCGCCTTTGGCTTTGACGGAAAGCGACTCCACTTTGGTCGCTTTCGCCAAATTCAACGTCACCTCGCCCGTTAAAGGATCCCCCTCGGAAAACGTCCCTTGTTCGTTGATACGGTCGTAAGTCAAGGTAAAAGCAGTGACGGCGGGCATCTTGGTGGTAAGTGGTAAACACGGCCCTTCACCCACTACTCTAGTAAAAGTACAGCGGCCGGACCTCTTCCCGTTTAGTGTACATTCCGCCACTCCCACCATGAGATCCACACACAGCGGGGGTGAACCGCCCCAAGGCGACCACAAGTCGGGAGGAGTAGACCTCTACCGCCATCTACCGTCCGATATTGTTATGGACAATAATATGGTCCATAATAATATGTTGTTATGTATATTATAATGTCAATTGTTTTAGTAGGGCTATGGGTTATTACCTGCGGATTGACATTTTACGGGTTGATACGGGTTATTTCTTACGCGTGTGTGTGTATATATATATATATATATATATATGTGTATGTATATATATATATATATATATATTTGTTTAGAACAACACACAAATAAATATGATAAAACAAAGGGACAAACGAATTAATAAACACTAATGAAAACGATGTTGCTTAATGTTATTTATCATGCTATTAACAAAGATCCACATATTCTTTCAAGATTTCTAAGCTTATGATATTATTTCACAAATACAATAATAATAATAACCAATGTTGTTGTTTTTAACTGTGTTGACATTAAATACAATGAGAGTAAGATAAATAAATTGAAATAGAGTAAATTTGAGTTTTTAAAACCTACACAAGAAGACCTGTGAGAGGCTACACATTGAACCGGTGTGACTGTCTGCAGTGGTGGTGGACAGTCCCAGTCTCAGGGTCAGCTCAGGCTCAGCTCGTTGATGCACTGAGACAGGGTTGTTTTCAAACTTAGTCAGTACGCTCTTCAATCTGCTGTGCAGTTAACTCTTGTGACTGGAGGAGAAGCCTCGTGTGACCCACGTTTAATCTCCGGCGTTTACCGCTTTAACTCGAATGTCGTTTTAAACATGTTTAGCCTATGCCTCAGCCTAATGGCCTCCTCCCCCTTGCTGCGTCAGACCAGCACAGACAGACTAGCTGCACCCTTTCCCATCCCACAGCCCTAAATAATTGAGCATCTAAACCAGAGAATGCAAATGAAATGTTGCAGTGAAGTGCATGGTAATATATCAATTGCAGTTTACAGTTGCTAAAAGACAGGGGAACCTTATCCAAGTAAGTTACACATCACACTAAATGACGTGTGTGTGTCTATGGACACAGGACGGTTACCTTGGCACAGTGTGTGATTGCAGTGTAGTGTAGGGAGACGGGGGGGTGGGAGTGGGGGAGTCATGGGAACCCGGACACACACTGAGCTGTTAGTGTTTGGTTCAGACTCGGATGCACAGGAACACACTCTAGCAGAGGCGAACCTTTCACAACATATTATTGATGAATAGCATATTGATGATAGCGTCATCATAATGGAAGGGGTGTATCCTCCCGCAGCGGCACAGGTCAGTTGTTAACGCTGTTTGATAATGGATAGTCTGTGTTTGGTTTTCTTCTCTTGTAAAGTGATGCACCACAAGGGCAATTCAACACGTGTTCACCCATCATAAGCATTTTACTTGTCTGTGATGTTTTTGAGGAAGGTTGTATATTTAAGATAAATCATATTTAGGTTTACATTCGTTTCATAGACAATGATTTGCGAATTTCCTGAATAATCAACCTGCTTTTTCTGGTTTCTGTCATCGTTGTAGGTTTCTGTTGGTCAGAAACTCAACTACGTTTAAGAACTTCATATTCAAAAGCAGATTTTTCTTAACAAACAAAAGCAAGATTATTCTATAATAGAAGACCCACACTTCATGGGTAGAAGTGCCCTCTTAAATACATTAAATCAGGTTTTGATTCCTGATAAATATATCAGCTAAATGAATACACTGCTGATAAACACTTGGTTTCCACTTACATATTCAATATTGTACTGTTATACAATCTCCATTGACCTATTAGTTTTAATCAATGATAAATATAATATAACCTATAATAAAGGTTATGTGTAATTCATCCACTAATAGCAAATACTTAAATCACATCTCTTGTAGAATGCCATTAGTCTGTTCTGTGTGTGTGTGTGTGTGTGTATCTGTGTGTGTGTGTGTGTGTGTGTGTGTGTGTGTGTGTGTGTGTGTGTGTGTGTGTGTGTGTGTGTGTGTGTGTGTGTGTGTGTGTGTGTGTGTGTGTGTGTGTGTGTGTGTGTGTGTGTGTGTGTGTGTGTGCGCGTGCCCGCCTGCTACCCACTGCATTGGGAAATAGAGGGGCCCTTGGTCAAGTCCACTCTTTATTAAGATTAATGAACAGCTTGACATTTTTTGTCCTCTGTCTCAATCAATAGGTTTAATACTCATGAGGGCCAATGAGGATCTAAAGCCTGCTGAACACATATTGTGGCCACAGGGCGCATGTTAAATGTCCAAGTGGTAATCAATGCAAAGAAATTAGCTATCGACCCCTCATAGTTTTGTAATGGGTTATCTATTGGTTTACTCTTTCGGGAAAAATCCAATATCAGTCGGATGGAATTGTGCTGGTTATATTGCTGTGGGGGGGGGGGGGGGGGGAGTGCAAGTGTGTGTGTGTGTGTGTGTGTGTGTGGTGTGTGTGTGTGTGTGTGTGTGTGTGTGTGTGTGTGTGGTTGCCAGGGTCAGGATCTCATTAGGGCAGAGGGCAGATTATATATAAACATGTCCAGGAGAATATTGGTGACCTGTGTTCACACGATATATATTTCTATATATATATATATATATATATTATATATATACATTTCTTTTTCTGCCATTTTTTTCATAATACGAGACAGGCAACCTTTTCCCTGCTTGGATGTAAACATGATGTTCATTATTTTAACCATAACCCTAACCCTACTCACACCTTACCTTTTGTGCATATATATATATATTTGAATATATATATATATATATATATATATATATATATATATATATATATATATGACATATATCTCATATATATAGATATATGTATATATAGATATCTGCACATATCTCATATCTCAGATATGTGCAGAATTATAGGTATATATATATATATACCTATAATTCTGCACATGTCTTATACCTACTCTATAAGTTATTTGATACCTGTTTTTAGCAGTAGTTTTTTTTGTAGACTGTTTTCTTTTACATATTATTTAACCACTGTACATTGTATATTACCATGCACTTTACTGCAACATTTGCACTCTAGATTTCCAAAAGATTTTTGCTGTATACTGTACTTTGCTGTACTGTGCTGTGTCTAATCTAATCTGATGTACCACAAACAAACACATGACCTAGTAGTAACAAGTGTCTCTATATTAGCATTGTATATCTCTTATCACTTTTTACTAGCGTACTAGCATCTTACGTCTTACTTAGTATATTGTCTAAGTTGATTGTTAGGGAGATATTGTTCTATATTGTTTGCCAACTTATTGTACTTTAACCTGAGCACTGGTTCAGTTCTTGTAGACTTGAATGAAATGCACTTCTCTTACCTTCTCTCACCTTCCTTTGTTGAAACACACTATTGTAAATCGCTTTGGATAAAAGCGTCTGCTAAATGACTGTAATGTAATGTGATGTATATGTCCTTCATTGTGTAACTTGAGCTAGATGAATGACACACGTGTCCAGTCAGATTGATCCAATGCAAGTTTTTTAAATTTGTTTAATGAACACACACACCCTACATCTCCACCTCATTCTCTCCCAGGGCGGTCAGTGTCAGCCGGGTACGGCACTGTTGAGCTGGGGCAGCGGAGAGCTGGGCCAGACTGGGCATGGCTTTCCAGGGGCTATCCGCACCGGTGAGGCTCACCTCAGGCAGTTTGCCCAGGGCCTCGTGGGGAAGGTGAAGCTGCTGGCATGTGGATCCAGTCACTCCATTGTGGCTACAGGTACGATGACCATGGGTTACCTTCATTGTACTCAAAATTGTAGACCATGGAGGTTAGTCCGATTTTGGGGCTAAACTGTACGTTAAGGATGCCAAATATGGGAACTTTCTATCTGATGTGGTATAATTATATTGGCTATGCTATTACAAAAAACTAAACAAAACATTATGTGCATTGTTTTGTGATGTTATTAATGTCTCTTGGTGTTTATGTATATGCCGATCGAAAGCAAAAGGCACTTCCCCATCTCATGTGGACACTAAAGTTGTATTGTATTTTGTATTATACTTTTTATAACAATGACTATGTGGTTCTCTGATAATTGTATGTGGCATTAAAACATATCTGGGCAGGAATTTCATCCACACATATATATATATATATATATATATATATATATATATATATATATACATACACTGGGCGATGGCGTGTGAACAGAGCTTGTCCCGGTCGCAGTGTATGGCATGGGATGTATGGCATTCAAAATCTGAACCAACAGCATAAAAGGTGTTTCTTTGCCAAAGGGCTAAGGCTATTCTACCAGTTTGCCATAGATGTGATAAAAACCCCTGCTCACAGGAGAAAGGAAGAGGCTCTGGCAGTACATTAGCGGCAAGAGGTCATAAATCAGGAGCCCAGATAAGTCTTATAGATCAGCCTAACACAGAGATCCTATACCTCTATCATCATTACAGTTGGGGAAAAAAAGGGGTGACAAGGCTGATGGATTAAAATGGTGGCCGGCTAGCTTGGGCTAAATCATGTTAAGTGATGTGACATTGCAGTTTCACATATCATATTTCTGTCA
This sequence comes from Muraenolepis orangiensis, assembly GCA_027704905.1. Taxonomy (NCBI): domain Eukaryota; kingdom Metazoa; phylum Chordata; class Actinopteri; order Gadiformes; family Muraenolepididae; genus Muraenolepis; species Muraenolepis orangiensis. The sequence goes on along the minus strand of CM051017.1, from coordinate 13,388,624 downwards.
AGACAATGATGGCGGAAGCAATTGTCAAAGCGCGATATCTGACGACAGCAGAAGATCCTGTGTGTGTGTGTGTGTGTGTGTGTGTGTGTGTGTGTGGAGGGGGGGGGGGGGGGCAAAGGGAGATTTATAGGCAGGTTTTAGTGGTCTGAGGGACGGGAGAGAGTGTGAAAAGGGTGGTCCTTTAGTGCATTGTTACTTCCCATGTGACTGTAAATATTCAGTGATGTTTGGGAATTGAAGACATTTGCATCCTGACAAATTGGCTGTAGTTAAAGTATTTATGGTTCTTGTCCACCTAATATTCCTTGCCATCACAACTCTCTCTCTCACACACACACACACACACACACACACACACACACACACACACACACACACACACACACACACACACACACACACACACACACACACACACACACCGAGGGATCACTTCGGACAATTATTTACTCAAAAAAGACTTTTATGTGACACACTTTTTTCCTACCTGAGCTCGGTGTCTTCAAGGGACCGCGGTCAGGATTTATATCGGCTATAAATGCTGGAGTGTTTGAGTGGGTCATTGCAGATTTTATATGAATCACATGTCTTCTGTCAATGATCCGTTGAACCCCAGGGTTCAACGGACACACACACACACACACACACACACACACACACACACACACACACACACACACACACCACACACACACACACACAACGTGATCAAATGTTATGTACACATGGCACGGAAAGTGTGTTTTATTCTTTTTAAATGTTTTGTCTCTAAATAGGACAAAATGGGCTCATTATAATAAAGAATGCACATATAATTTCATAGATTTTTCGGGAGCAAGACATTTTCCATGATTTGGTAACTGGTAAATTTTTTTAAATATAATAGTATAGTTATTACTATAATATAGTTATTACAGACGTTGGCCACTAGGTGGCATTATTAGACTGCCAATAAGGTGTGTGTGTGGCATAGCAGCGAGGGGGGAGTCGGTAAGGGCGGGTCAGAGAAGGGAGGCTACACTTACCTCACGCTCAGACACAGGCTATAATTTACTAATAGCGCGGGAGCCGCCGTTGCTGTTATCTTTTAATAGATTTGTACAGGGGGGGAGGGGAAATGCCTGTTGTTAATGTGTCCAATTGGCCGAGTTGCCTGCGGAATCCAGGGCATCCATCACTGTCGTCGCCGATGACACCCTGTCGTTCTCCTTCACGCGGCGCGCAGGCCTCGCCACGCTGGTAACAGATGAGGCTTCTCTCTCCTCCAGACGCCCACAGTAGCACGGGGACGACTGCCATACGTGCTCACACACACACACACACATACACACACACACACACACACACACACACACACACACACACACACACACACACACACACACACACACACACACACACACACACACACACACACACATGTGCACACATAAAAATCCAAATCACGTTTTAGAGGACAAACTGAACTCATTACTACGATGGCAAAATTTGTATTGTAAAAGGAAAAAGTCCTGTCTCGCGCACACACAATGACAATTTTTGCCGATGTTATGTCGCCGACATCACACACACACACACACACACACACACACACACACACACACACACACACACACACACACACACACACACACACACACACACCTTTAAACAACAAACACCGACGAGCTGAAATGTCCTCGCCCTCTTCTGCTTCGAACGTCTGACCTCGGGACTCGCAGCCCGCCAGCACGTGGGCCTGGGGGCCACGTCACCCTGTGCCCCCGCCACACGCTCCCTCACAGCTGCGCCTCTTTAGACGCCATGTTGCTAAACGCCTTGTTAGGAACCGTTTCAGTCGCCGGGGAGGTCTTCTCGCCGAGGTCGTTGTCAGAGAACCTGCTTTGTTCCCCCACCCCCCCCCACCCCGCTGGCCCTTCGACATGCCTTATCCTGGTTAAAGATACTCGGGTGCAGTCTGTCGGACGCCCCCTGACTCCACTCCGCTCTTTGTTCTCCTTTCGGGGTCAGACTCTCCAATTCACCGAACCTCAGCGAGACACAGTCGTCAAGACTGTTTGCTCTTGTGGTTGTATATATTTGGCTGTAGGAATGGTGGGGGTACGTGGGTTTCATAGGGTCATCTGTTATATCATGACATGTCTGAGGAGCAATGCATGCATGCTTTCCCCACGAGGTACAATCCCTTTTCACCTCTGCTATCGGTGTGTCAAGACGCAGATGAGGCCTATGTTTATTTCATAATCCAAACTGTTAAGTCTGTCTGTCTGTCTGTCTGTCTGTCTGTCTGTCTGTCTGTCTGTCTGTCTGTCTGTCTGTCTGTCTGTTCGTCTGTCTGTGGCTTTGTTGTACTCAAAAAAAAAAACGCATTAAGGCGTATAGTTTGCAATTTGCAAAAGTCCTTGCAAAAACATGGTTATATGTACATATGGCAATGCAACTAGATCACCGGGACGCAGCCGTCCCCAAATCACTTGGTCCTGAAATCGTATCCCTTTTAAAAAAAAAAACCCAAATAAAATCCTAAACTTAACATGAACAAACTCATTAACCCACAAACCGTCCACCGGTCTTTATAGGCATTCAGGGGTGGGGGGGGGCGCTGTTGGAG
>CM051017.1:13382352-13385013 GCA_027704905.1 Muraenolepis orangiensis | reverse complement strand
TTTATATCTTAAATCAATAATCCAAAAGTCCACTCTTCAGTATACTCCCGATATGTCGGGTCGCCTTGCTATCAAACAATTCATCGCGTGTACTCACAAACTTGCGGGTTTCCAAAATCCAAACGAAAAGGTCCATTGATCCACGTAATTCCAAAACGAAATCCAAAGGTGTGCGTCCAAAATCCGTTCGACTTTTTTGACTTTATGTCACGGCCTTTCTAAGGTTTCCAAGTTTTCTATTTCTGCAGGCCGTCGGCCTAGTGAGCTGGTCTGAATTTTTACGCACTTCCGACAATCCAGTCAAAGTAAAGTGATGTTTATTTCCAAGTTGAATAATGATGATTGCAATGTTCCAAAATCTTACTGTATTCCAAGATGAATTGTCACAAAAAAGCATGAAAGTAAAAATGAAGTGAAGTGGTCAAAAAAGTGTATCGCGACCGTCACTAGCCCAGACATTTCTAACCCCGCATTCCCACATACTAACAGGCATTAATAGGCACTAATAGGCAACACCCGCGACATACAAATGATGAGTGGCCAATCCAAATCAAACGCAGCCAATCTACGTAATTGACACCCAATTTACCAATTGCCAAAGCGTGCAAGACAGAAAAGGAAAGAAATGTGCAGATACTACTACAAGACCAGATAACTCAAAATAGAAATTCCAATATAAAACTAATACTTTGAGACATAACAAAACAAAAATCACAATCATACGAAAACTATAGGATTTACCAAAATGGCTGCAACACACAGTGACAACAAATGGTGAACAGCCTGCCCCGGACCGAATCAAACCCGGGCTACAAGCGTCAGCGAAAGTCCTCGTGTATTAAGCTTCGCCCGGGCTTTCGCCGCTCGTCTATCCTATGAATGATTTAGGGTCCCCGGGGGCAAGAGAGGGGGGTGTCAATGTCAGCCATCTCATCCCATCTACACGCGTGTTATGCGTTTGGACGCCGGGTTAGCTTTGCGCCGTTAGCTTTATCCAGAAATGTTAAACAGTCTAATCCGCTGTGTAACCGCAGACCATAGCTTAACAAGGGAAGCTGAGGCCACAGCTGTTGTAATCAGTCTTGCGCCCGGACAGGGGGAGAGAGAGAGAGAGAGAGAGAGAGAGAGAGAGAGAGAGAGAGAGAGAGAGAGAGAGGAGAGAGAGAGAGAGAGAGAGAGAGGGAGGAAAAGGGGAGATGAGGAGGAACATGTGGAAATACTTGTTGCGCTAAACCAACACGCAGATGTCGAGACATGGGCTGTCTTCTCTGCTGGCTGGCTGGTTTTTTCTTTCACACCGAAGCATCTGGATGCAACAGAGAGGGGTGTATGGCTGTGTGTGTTACTGTATGTATGTGTGTGTGTATGTGTGGTGTGTGTGTGTGTGTGTGTGTGTGTGTGTGTGTGTGTGTGTGTGTGTGTGTGTGTGTGTGTGTGTGTGTGTGTGTGTGTGTGTGTGTGTGTGTGTGTGTGTGTGTGTATATGGGGGGGGGGGGGTAGGGGGTGTGGGTGAAAGACCAAAGACAAACAACAGTTCACTGAGGAGGATATACACACACACACACACACACACACACACACGGTAACAACAGGAGGCCGACGGGCAGTTGGAGACGAGCCGACTACATGAACGATGAAACGCATATTAAAATGACAACCCCCCCCCTCTGCAGAGAGCTGTGGAAAAAAAAGAGACATATATGAAATGTAATATTTGACCCGAAGGTATTGTACACCCTGTATCATTAACACCTGGTCCATATTGACTGATGTTAAAAAGTATGAATTGTTGTTTGTTTTTCTAGTGCGCTATAGTGATTGAAAGAGCTGGGTCTTTTGAGAGAACACTGCAGCCACCACAGTAAGCGCTGAGTCAGGACCCAACGGATGACACAAGCTCCATCACACCCACACTCTGTCTGTCTGTCTGTCTGTCTGTCTGTCTCTGTCTGTCTGTCCGTCTCTCTCCCTCCCTCCCTCCCTCTCTCTCCCCCTCCCTATTCATACTGAATTCATACGATCATTCGATAGATGATCGATGAAATACCTATGAAATCCATCTCCACCATCTTTTCCACCATCATGGTTTTCCCTCATCAATTTTTTGTTTTAAAGAGGCCCTTGGTTGCTATAGAGACCCACAAACATCACAGAATGACCCCCCCCCCCCCCCAACCCTGCTAGCACAATTCTACTAAGTCCAGCTTTTCACGAGTTCTATAAAACGGCAAAAAAAACAACATGCAGACTGATCCACACACACACACACACACACACACACACACACACACACACACACACACACACACACACACACACACACACACACACACACACACACACACACACACACACACACACACACACACACACACACACACACACACACACACACTACTCCGTTGTGCGCACTCAGACGCTGATTTAACCCCTCGTATTCCCCTCTCTGGGCTCCTGACCCGTCTGTCACATGACCCACGGTTGAGTACAGTGTTAAGCACTTTAAGCCGCTTCCCGCCCGCAAAAAGTCAGCTAATTGCCTTTGATTTATATATATATATTTTTTGCCCCCTAGTTGTGATGATGTACAGTGTGTTTGGAGGGGAAGCTGAGGGTCTTTGTGTGTGTGTGTGTGTGTGTGTGTGTGTGTGTGTGTGTGTG
>CM051017.1:13374852-13379852 GCA_027704905.1 Muraenolepis orangiensis | reverse complement strand
GAGAGAGAGAGAGAGAGAGAGAGAGAGAAGAGAGAGAGAGAGAGAGAGAGAGAGAGAGAGAGAGAGAGAGAGAGAGAGAGAGAGAAGCTGATGGGACCTTGTAGTGGTTATAAATCCAACGGCCTCCCATGTATATCCCACACACACACGCATGCACGCACACACACACACACACACGCGCACATACACGCGCGCGCACACACACACACACACACACACACGCACGGCGGTAGGCGTGGAGGCGGGAGGGGACGCGAGGAACAGGAAGTGCCGGTAAATATTTACTGACACAGCAGAAGTGGCGAGCGGCTGGCCAGCGGTGGAAACAAAAGGTGGCGGCGGAGGTGGGGAACGCCGTACCAGGAAACCGGCCTGCAGCAGGACAACCCCCCACCCTTCTATACACACACACACACCACACACACACACACACACACACACACACACACCACACCACCACACCCCCCCCCCCCCCCCCCAGTGGACTGCCAGCGTGGAAAACAAGGGGAGAAGGGAAGGGGAAGATGGAAGGGAGGGAGGGAGGGAGGGAGGGAGGGAGGGAGAGAAGGGAGGTAGAGAAGGGAGGGAGGGAAGGAGAGAGGGAAGAGATGGAGGGATGGAAGGGAGGGAGGGGATGGAGGGAGGGGGGAGGGAGAGAAGGGAGGGGAGGGAGGGGGGAGGGAGAGAAGGGAGGGGAGGGAGGGAGGGAGAGAGGAAAGGGAGAGAGGGAGGAAAGGGAGGGAGGAGACACACTGCTGCTCGAGGCTAGGGAGGAGGGAGCGTTCCCAAACAATGGTTGCGCACGGAAACCACGGATCACTTAGAAGAGCAGTGATGGAAAAACACACGCACGTGTGTGTGTGTGTGTGTGTTTGTGTATAATAATCCCATAGTGTCATCAGTCCTGAATCTGGACTTCTGTTTCTGTTTTGCTCATCATCGTCCTAGTTGAATTCACCAGGCCCCGTCCTCGGTGTCCCCCAGTGGTGACTGATAGAGTACCATACGATAGACCATACGATAGACCATATGATAGACCATACCATAGACCATACGATAGACCATACCATAGACCATACCATAGACCATACATAGACCATACCATAGACCATACGATAGACCATACCATAGACCATACGATAGACCATACCATAGACCATACGATAGACCATACCATAGACCATACGATAGACCATACGACAGACCATACGATAGACCATACCATAGACCACACCATAGACCATACGATAGTAACGCCATTGTTCTCCCTCCCGAGTCCCCGCTTGACTGACAACGCTTCTTCTTCTTCTTCTTCTTCTTCTTCTTCTTCTTCTTCTTCACCACGACCGCACGCGGTTGTCTCACGATTAGCGCCCGCCCTCGGTATAATAATCTCCGGGAGACGGTCAAAGATAAGGTAGACGCAATTCAATTATTCCTGCAATTAACGGCGGCGGCGGTGTCGCTAATGGCGTTCAGCGTTTAGCGGGTTTGATGGCTCGCCGTCGTATCACCGGATACGGCGAGGAGGCTTACCAATTACTCCGCCACGACGATCAGATTCCCGCCATATATATATGTGTATATATATATATATATATATGTATGTATATCGGAAACGGTTTAAAGAAGAAATAAGAGATTGATGACACGATGAGTCGATTACAGCAACTCAACGCATTGTTTGAGCTATTAGTAAAGTTGGCCTATATTTATTTATATATAAACACTGTGTATATATATAGGTACATTTTTTTAATCAGATAGCATCCGTTCACAATAAGGAACGAGCGAGAGGCCACTTAATTAACGTCCTGTGCTAATTAGCGCGGGCTTTACTTGTTAGCCGTGACGCCACAGCTACGTCTGTTACCAGACGTAAATAGGATCGGCCCACCGGGTTATTTTAAAACGTACGGACGCACACACACGGCCCTCACTGAGACTCCTGGAACTCACTCCCCTCTCCCTCTCTCTCTCTCTCTCTCTCTCTCGATCACACTCTCTCTCTCTCTCTCTCTCTCTCACACACTCCCTTTCTCGGTCCCTCTGCCTCTCGGAGAGAGAGTTCTTCTCTCCCCGTCTTCAGCCCTCCGGCAGCGCTGTAAAATAGAAAAGCTAACCTCGATATTTCTTTGCCCGTACGGTGCCGCGGACTCACTGGCCCATTAAATCCCCTTTCCCATGTGTCGGCTCTCTCTGGCTCTCTGGCTCTCTGGCTCTCTGCTCTGCTCTCTGGCTCTCTGGCTCTCTGGCTCTCTGGCTCTCCGGCTCGCACGCACGAAAATTTGAGTATAATTAAAACTTTCTTAATGATGTATAAGCTATTAGAATCGCCGTAAGTATTTCCCGCGCAGGGGTCAAAGGGACGTGCTTTTGGAGAGCGTGCGCCGACCCTTGTTTTTTTTTTAAACATGGTTTCGGATGAGTCCCTCTCACATGGACCCCCCCCCCCCCCCCCCCCCACCCCTCTGTGATTGAAAAGAGTGAGGGAGTGAGGGGGAGAGGGCAGGGGGGGGAAGGGGGAGGGAGGGAGGATGGGGTGTAAATGGAGGAGGGGGGCTGTGTGAGACACTGAAGGGGGTGATGTCGTACAGACAGGGGTTCTCCTACCTAGACCTTCACGGAGGAGAACCCCCACACACACACAGTGAGTCAGTCTGTCAGTCACTCACACACAAAATGAAGAAGGACCACAACAACAACCACAACCACAACCACGACAAGGAGGAGGCTTGTGCGGACAAGACCCGGATATGGGATACCCAAGTGGGTATCCCAGAAGTGGGACACAAGTGATGTGGGGGGGGGGGGTGTCAGGCAGGCAAGTCAGTCAGTTGAAAAGAAGAACAATTTTGAATTTTGTAAGACGGAAAGTTAAAAGAGGCCGGCGTCACTTTAACACAGACACGCGACACTTTAAAAATAGCGCCACGCTCTCATTACGCGCAGACAGTCGCTCAGTTGTACGTTTACATCCAAAGGCTCCCCCCCCCCCCCCCCCCCCTTAAACAATTGAGCAGTGGTGATGGTGGATCGCTGTGTTTCGGAACAGTACAAACAGGGAACCAAACACACACACACACACACACACACACACACACACACACACACACACACACACACACACACACACACACACACACACACACACACACAACACACACACACACACACACACACACACACACACACACACACACACACACACACACACACAGATGTTTGCTCTTTGCTGCCTCTCTGACGGCATGGCTGATATGATTGCCACTTAGGAAATCAGTGTGTTTTCACACCACTCTCAGCTCTGCCAAAGCTAATGTGTTAAATATCCATCGGGTACTGCTGTCCATCTCTCCTTCTCCCCGACACACACACACATACACACGCACACACACATACGTACACACATGTGCCCACACGTACACACACACACACACACACACACACACACACAGCTTCAGCCTTAGGGACTGCTGAACACTAATTCTCTACACCAACTGAGCACAAAACGAGCATTTTTCGCAGATTCTAGCGTCTAACGTCTAGATTGAGGTGCAATGAAGGAAGAGAGAAAAAGAAAAAAAGGAAAAGTAAAACTCAACAAGCTATCATGTGCAATCTTCACCCTTCCTTATCCGGGGGAGAATGGTGATGAAAGTCAGCACTTTAATACTGAGCCTTTTTGTTTTTTGCCACCAGTAAGCACTAAGCAGTGTGTCTAGAGCTAGTTTACCTTCCAAAAAGGAACTTTTCAAGTTGCAAAACCCACCAATGTGGTTAAATACAACGAGACACCTCGTAAGCTAAGTGTTTCAAGAGGGTGGGGGGGGGGGGGGGGCGGAGCTTGCTAATCGCGGAGTATCCCAGTGAACTGCTTTTCACCTCAGCTGTGAATGAGGAGAGGGTGGAGATGAGGGGGGGGGGGGGGAGGGTGGGGGTGGGGGTGAGGGTGAGGGTGGGGTGGAGAACAAAGAAGGAAGTCCAATCCCACTCCCTAACACATAGGACAATACCCGTGGGTTCAGGTGCATGAGTGTGTGTGTGTGTGTTGCCGTGTGTGTGTGTGTGTGTGTGCTGTGTGTGTGTGTGTGGTGTGTGTGTGTGTGTGTGTGTGTGTGTGTGTGTGTGTGTGTGTGTGTGTGTGTGTGTGTGTGTGTGTGTGTGTGTGTGTCCATCCCCTCAGGGCAGCAGAAGAAGGACCCTCGAGGAGAGGCGGAGTCTAGTTTAAACTTCCCCAGCCTCTCCACCGCGGTCTAAGGGGTGAGGGCCGATGATGGACAGAAAGACTTGCTGTTGGATGAAGGAAGGGGGGGAGAGAGAGAGAGAGAGAGAGAGAGGAGAGAGAGAGGAGAGAGAGAGAGAGAGAGAGAGAGAGAGAGAGAGAGAGACACACACACACAAAGTCACACACACACACACACACACACACACACAGACGATAACAAAGAGACACTCTTTCATTATAAATCTCTCTCTCTCGGTTATCGTTCCTCAACTCCTTAAAGAGTCTCACTGGTCTTCCTTCTTGCCTTGGGAGTAAAAAATCAAAAAAAAGTACAAAAAATAAAATCTGTCAAATGAGGAGTGAAATGAAATAAATAAATAAAGGGAGAACGTGAAATGAAAGAAAGTAAAGCGTTAGTAAAGGGAGAGCTGAGACCGGGCAAGCAATATTAATGGGAGTATATAACAATCTGAAAATTAACTTGCCATTGCCACCAGCCATGTTCTAAAACAGCCTTTTAACGAGAAAAAGAGACGGGGAGAAGGGAGAGAGGGAGAGAGAGAGAGGGAGAGAGAGGGAGAGAGAGAGGGAGAGAGAGGGAGAGAGAGAGGGAGGGGACGGGGAGAAAAGTACATTTTTTATTGTTTTATTGTGTATAAACTTGAGGCACATTCGCTCCGTTTTGCATGTGTGAGTTAACTATAAATTGTATGTAAATGTTTTGAGTCCGAGGAACGATAAAGTGGGAACACATTACAATATACCTGAACAA
>CM051017.1:13342352-13357352 GCA_027704905.1 Muraenolepis orangiensis | reverse complement strand
ACTCTTACATAAGACCTTATATAACTCCGCCCCGTCCCAACCAATAAGCGGGCTGCTTTCTCAACTCCCGGATCGAACAGGGTTAGTGTGGGTTAGCCAGCCCTTCCTCACCACCACCACCACCACCTCTCCCTCTCCTCTTCCTCCTCCTCCGCCTCCTCCTCCTCTGCTGTCTCTCTCCTCAACCCCTTAGCAACCGCAGGGGTGGTGGGTGGGTGGGGGGGGAGCAACCGAGGGAGATGAAAAGAGCGTTTGTGGAGGGGAAGGGATGGAGGCAAGACCCTCCTCTCTCAGCATCTCTCTCCTCCCTCCCTCCCTCTCCCTTCCTCTCCCTTCTGGGTTCTATCTGAATACTCATATACAGACTATATACTGTATATATATATATATATATAGGGATGGATAGATGCGGGTGGAAGAAGTACATCTGTGTGGAAGAGGTATGACTGTAGAGAGTGAACATGGGGTGGGGGGGGGGGGGGGGTAGGAGGGTGTCTTGGCCCCTGCAGTCACTCCCCTGCAGCCCTGGCTTCTCCGGCGTCTCCCCCATTCAAAGGCAGTTAGCTGCTCTTTGATGTTACCGTAATTAGTCGGTACACTAGTGAGTGTAAGTGTAAGTGTTTAAAAAAATAAAGAAATCCAATTGCAACGAAACACTGAGGGCCCAACAAGCTCCGGAGCGAGGGGGAAATTAATGGTAGCACTTTTTGAAGTGCTTGATCAGAAATATATTTAGTTATTAAGTGCAAGAGGGGAGCGGTAATTAACCCTTTGGACGGCTTGTTTTCACTAGGTCCTGCTCATGTGTCAAATGCTTTATCCCCCCCAGCGACTACGCTACCCCCCTCTGTGTGTGTACTATGCACACGCATGCACGCGCACGCAAACACATGCCCACACACATGCCCACACACACACACACACACACACACACACACACACACACACACACACACACACACACACACACACACACACACACACACACACACACACACACACACACACACACACACACACACACACACACACACACACACACACACACACACACACACACACACGTGTGTGTGTGTGTGTGTATGTGTGCATGTGCGGGCCAGTGCCAGTGCATCAGCTTCAGACTGCAATCCCGTGTGTATATTTGTAAGGCAGCCCTCTCCCACTCTGTGAGACATGGCCGGATAGTTACAGGCTGAGACCGCTGAGCAATGTTTGAAATGTGAGGGACAAACACGATGCTAAGCTGGGGATGACTGGATGAGCGAGGCTAGCCTGTCACCCTCCGGCCCAACTTGATTAAGGGTAAGACATGAACAAATGTCAATGCTATCCGTGTGTGTGTGTGTGTGTGTGTGTGTGTGTGTGTGTGTGTGTGTGTGTGTGTGCACGCCTGTTTTCGCGCATGCCGGCGTGTGGATGTGTGTGTGTGTGTCTGTGCCTGCGCATGTGTGGGCGTGTGTGTGTGTGTGTGTGTGTGTCTGTGTGTGCCTGTGTGTGTGTGTGTGTCTGTGCGTGCGTGCGTGACAGAGAGTGTGCATGCATGCAAGTGTATGTGAGTGGGTGTGTTTGCGTGCCAGTGCGTGTGTGAGTGCGTGTGCGTGTGCGCGCCAATGTGACCTAAACCTTCCGCTAAAGATGAAGGAACTTGTGGACAGTGATAGGCATACGGTGAGTTCAGTCTCGGGGCCCTCGGGGGAAACAAGACGTGTCCTCCAGCGTCATCACAGCCAGGGAACACAAGGACGCAAGAGGTCCTTTCCCCGTCGGTCCCACCTCGCATTCATACGAGCATGCACACATCTCCATAGCGGTTTTTATGTGTGTGTGTGTGTGTGAGTGTGTGTTTTTTTTAAAAGTGGGCTTCATATGACAAGGACATCACATGAAAGAAGGCAGGGGAAACCGTATGCAGGCCGCTACAAAGGGAGCAGGAGTAAAGGGATTGTGTGTGTGTGTTCATGTGTGTGTGTGTTGTGAAATGAGAGAGAGAGAGAGAGAGAGAGAGAGAGAGAGAGAGAGAGAGAGAGAGAGAGAGAGAGAGAGAGAGAGAGAGAGAGAGAGAGAGAGAGAGAGAGAGAGAGAGAGAGAGAGAGAGAGAGAGAGAGAGAGAGAGAGAGAGAGAGAGAGAGAGAGAGAGAAATAGAAGGGAAGAGATTGTTGTCGTCACACAGGGAGAAAAACCCTACCCCACGAGATGGGGGTAGCTGTCATAGACAATACACTGCATGAATATTTAGCAGCAAAATTACAATTAGAAAATGCTAAAGGAGAAGAAGAAGAAGAAGAAAAAGAAGACGAAGGGAGTAGGTAAAGGTAGTTATTATGCTGGGATGTCCCTAGATGTCCACCGACAGTCCTTTAATTTCATTATTGATGAAATCATTCCTGCAGGGTTTTCTTTAGGTTTTTTTTCAGCCACAGTTGATGTGCGTCAGGAAGTGGATAAGGCCCAAGGATAAGGATGAACCCGATTGTTTACAGAAGCCTCACTTTCCCAAACAAAACCAAACACTATTTATATTTCATCGTTTTCCCAATGTTTCACACGGTATCGCTTCGCTCGGGAAGTGTGCCAGTCTCTGAGGTGACTGCTGCTAGGATTTGATTTGTGTGCGTGTGCGTGTGTGTGCATGTGTATGCACGTGCGTGCACGTGTGTGTGTGTGTGTGCATGCATGTGTGTGTGTGTGTTTGCGTGCATGTGCCTGGGTATGCGCGTGCGTACACCTGTGTGTGTGTGTGCACGTGTGTGTGTGTGTGCATGTGTATGTGCGTACGCGCACGTGTGTGTGTGTGTGTGTGCATGTGTGTGTGTGTGTTTTTGCGTGCATGTGCCTGTGTATGCGCGTGTGTGCACCTGTGTGTGTGTGTGTGCACGTGTGTGTGTGTGTGTGTGGTTTTTTTGCGGGCACGTGCCTGTGTGTGCATGTGTATGTACGTGCGTGCACGTGTGTGTGTGTGTGTGTGCGCGTGCGTAACTCTCTGTGGGAGGTAAAAGGAGCACAGGCGGAAAACAGAATCACTCACCAGCTCGACGAATGAGAGGCCTCCGTAGCTATGGGCCATGATGAAGACATTCTTGGCGGCCGCTTTGGACACAAAGTGGTCCCATACATACTGCACATGTTCCTCTGGGGAACTGTTCTCCTGCAAGACACACACACACACACACACAAGGGGATCGTTGTTAAACCCCACACAAATCAAATAAACAACAGATAAAACACCGCTAATTAATACAATCACAAAGGACCGAAGAGCCTCTAAGACCGAGGTTTGCGAAATAAAATGCCATAAACTGTGAAAAGACGAAACAAACCAAAAAAAAAAAAAGCATAGTACTGTGAGTAAGCACAGATATGGAGACGTGGAGGGATGACAGCTCTGTGTTGGAGAGAGAGAGAGAGAGAGAGAGAGAGAGAGAGAGAGAGAGAGAGAGAGAGAGAGAGAGAGAGAGAGAGAGAGAGAGAGAGAGAGAGAGAGAGACACACACACACATACAGAAAAACATCAACAGAGTTCTTTGGAGGAAAAAGTTCAGTCATAAGTGTGAGTACACCGGGAGAAAGCATGACAACCAGCCGCACAAGTGAGAGTGTGGTGTGTGTGTGTGTGTGTGTGTGTGTGTGGGGGGGTGGGGGGGCGGGGGGGGAGAGAGAAAGGGTAGCGGTGGCCAGAGGTGTTTCCTATAAAAGAAAAAGAGGCGGATCAATAAGTCTTGCATATTGCAAATGCCCCGAATGTAAAACTCAATAGGTGGGGTGACGCAACGCTTAAATCTTAATTTGTACTCTATTCCCCGGATCAATCGGCCATCCATACGCTAGTGGAGGCAAGGAATTCAGCAAGGGGAAGTCGGAAGGTCAGGAGACGCCACATAGACACCCACACACACACACAAGTGCACGCATCGACATACAGAAAACTGTAGGCGGTATTGTACACACATGCACAGCAGGTGTGTGTGCTAACACACACACACACATTTAATTAACCGTATATATATATATATATATATATATATATATATATGCCCTTACCCTGGGCAGGGAGAACAATGCGGGAGGAAGAGGTGAGGAAAGGGCATCCCATAATGAACTTGTGCCATCGATTGCGCGGGTTTGATTTCCTATCCGACCACCCGCTTTACAATATCCAATCAGCGATACCTTCCCACACCACGCTCCTCCACCCTGCTGCTCCACCCTGCTGCTCCACCCTGCTCCTCCACCCTGCTGCTCCACCATGCTCCTCCACCATGCTCCTCCACCCTGCTCCTCCACCCTGCTCCTCCACCCTGCTCTCCACCATGCTCCTCCACCATGCTCCTCCACCCTGCTCCTCCACCATGCTCCTCCACCCGCTGCTCCACCATGCTCCTCCACCATGCTCCTCCACCTGCTATCACCCTGCTCCTCCACCATGCTCCTCCACCACGCTGCTCCACCATGCTCCTCCACCCTGCTAATCCACCATGCTCCTCCACCCTGCTGCTCCACCATGCTCCTTCTCCACGCTGCTCCACCATGCTCCTCCACCATGCTCCTCCACCACGCTGCTCCACCATGCTCCTCCACCACGCTGCTCCACCATGCTCCTCCACCCTGCTGCTCCACCATGCTCTTCCACCACGCTGCTCCACCATGCTCCCCCGCTGCTCCACCATGATCCTCCACCCTGCTGCTCCACCATGATCCTCCACCCTGCTGCTCCACCATGCTCCTCCACCATGCTCCTCCACCACGCTGCTCCACCATGCTCCTCCACCATGCTCCTCCACCACGCTGCTCCGCCGGGCAGCGCCCCCCTCCACTGGGGGCTGGGAATGAAGCTGAAGGCAAACCTCTACCCCGGGTAGCAGCAGGCTAACGCTCAACATATACGTTTACATGCAGACACTTGGTGGATATATATTGATATATATTATATATATATATATTGATATATATTATATACAGTATATATATCGATATATATATATCGATATATATATAATATATATCAAATATATATACATATATATACATATATATATATACGATATATACATTGATATATATATATATTGATATATACATATATTGATATTAATTGATATATATATTGATATATACAGTATATCAATATATATATTGATATATACAGTATATCAATATATATATTGATATATATATATATATATATATTGTTTTGCATCTCAAAAACGGTATAAAAGGTTAGGGTTAGGGTTTTTGGGTTCAAATCAAGGGCGAGTGCGTTGTCAGCTTCACTAGCCCGACGTGCCGTTTTACTTGCCCCGTGCAATAGGGCAACGGTTATTGTCGAGTCCTAGTTTAACAGATGATTTGGGGGTCAATCTCTCTCAGGTAACCCCACATCTCAACCGGCCAACGAAACAGGAGAGGATGGAGAAGAACAGAGGAGGGACTTTGGTCATCTCAACCAGCCAACGAAACAGGAGACGATGAAGAAGAACAGAGGAGGGACTTTGGTCATCTCAACCAGCTAACACAACAGGAGAGGATGAAGAAGAACAGAGGAGGGAGTTTGGCTGGGGAAGACTCCATGGTGTTTCTGTCTTGTGTTGCCGCGTATGTGCATGCGTGTGCATGCTTGCATGCATGCATGCGTGTGTGTGTGTGATGATGTGTGGTGGCTGTGTGTGTGTGTGTGTGTGTGTGTGTGTGTGTGTGTGTGTTTTTGTTAACATGTTTGTCGAGAGGTAAATTAAGCTGTCAGAGTGTTTGTGTTTATGACTTGATTAGCGGTGGGGGGGAGGGGTTGTGGTGTCAGTGCCCGCCTGCATCTCCGGAGTGATGCAACAGCAGGTAACTCTGCCCTGCCCTCGGCAAGGTTGTGTGTGTGTGTGTGTGTGTGTGTGTGTGTGTGTGTGTGTGTGTGTGTGTGTGTGTGTGTGTGTGTGTATAAAAGGGGCTGAGGCCAACTTGTCTGTCTGAAGGGTTGTGACATCAGGCTCTTTGAAGTCTTTCTTCATCCACCCTCCCCCCCCTGCCCCCCCCGTGTCACCTTTCATCTTTGGGGGGAGGGCCATTACATCGCTCTCTCGCCCTCCCTCCCTCCCTCCAATCCTCCCTCCAATCCTCCCTCCCTTCATCCCTGCAACCTCTTCTTTAAAATACTCCCATCTCCTTGTTCCCGCCCCACAAGTCTCCTGCTCCTTTAAAGATGCTTTAAACATGTCTCTGGATCTTCCCGGTACCAGAGAAACATAAGGAGTGAGTGCTGCGGCAGGAGGAGAAGGAGGATGCGACTATACAGTGCTACAACCATATTTATATATATATATATATATATATATATTCACAGAGTTCTACTAAATCCATGTCTCTGCAAGCAACGGAAAAATGCCCCCCGCCCCGCCCCTGCCACCCCTCGCACCTTCCTCCCCTCCTCCTCCTCCCCTCCTCCCCATCCTCCTCCTCCTCCCCTCCTCCCCATCTCCCCTCCTCCTCCCCCTCCTCCTCATCCTCCTCCTCCTCCCCTCCTCCTCATCCCCTCCTCCTCCTCCCTTCCTCCTCATCCTCCTCCCCTCTCCCTCCTCCTCCTCCCCCCCTCCTCCTCCTCATCCTCCTCCCCTCCTCCCCATCCTCCTCCCCTCCTCTACCCTTCCCTTTGCACCTCGGTGGCAGGTCTCTCTGTGATTGACTACCTGGCAGCAGAGTACACTGAATTATCTACACCACATTTGCATATTGGTGCAATTAATTCCTGGGGTTAATTAGCTGCAGTGGAGCGGGGCTGCCCTGCGAGACCGGCTTCCCGTCAATGACGCTCACACGCTTCTAGTCCCAATTTATTCATTTCCCATATTTTTACTATCTGTGTGTGTGTGACTGTGTGTGTGTGTGTGTGTGTGTGTGTGTGTGTGACTGTGTGACTGTGTGTGTGTGTGTGTGTGTGTGTGCATACGTATGTGCATTTAGTGCAAGTGTGTGCATACGAGTGTTTGTGTGTGTTAGAGAGAGAAGCAAGAACACAGAGAGAGACAGAGAGACAGAGAGAGAGAGAGAGAGAGAGAGAGAGAGAGAGAGAGAGAGAGAGAGAGAGAGAGAGAGAGAGAGCATTAGTGTGTCTGCCAGCTCTGTCAAAATATGGTCCCTACAGCACACCTGTTGCCAGCATCCCTCAAACGTCACTGTCAAAGGACAGGTGAGGGTGTGTGTGTGTGCATGTGTGTGTGTGTGTGCACAATGTGTGTGTGTGTGTGTGTGTGTACACACAATGTGTGTGTGTGTGTGTGTGTGTGCACGACGCATGTGTCTGTGTAAGGCACTCAAACCCCCGTCACTCGCGGTGCTGATTCTGATCATACCGCCGGAAAGCGCTGCGAAAATCCCACTTTATTGCGCACAATTAGTTGCTAATGGAAGTCATTTGAGAAGCAAAAAAAAGGCACTGGTCATTTATGAACCACCAACACCATCATTCAAGCACACACACACACACACACACACACACACACACACACACACACACACACACACACACACACACACACACACACACACACACACACACACACACACACACACACACACACACACACACACACACACACACACACACACACACACACCACACACAACCCCCCAAAAAAGCAGTGCTATTTAGTATATATGTTTGTCAGGAGTCTTCAAAGAGTCTCGTCCGGTCTTTCAGCTCCGACTAATGAGTCGCAAGGAAGGGCCAAGGAGCGAACCACCACCACCTGGACCAAGAACACCAGGACCACCAGGAAGGACCAAGACCACCAGGACCACCAGGAAGGACCAAGACCACCAGGACCACCAGGAAGGACCAAGAACACCAGGACCACCAGGAAGGACCAAGACCACCAGGAAGGACCAGGACCACCAGGACCACCAGGAAGGACCAAGACCACCAGGACCACCAGGAAGGACCAAGACCACCAGGACCACCAGGAAGGACCAAGACCACCAGGACCACCAGGAAGGACCAAGACCACCAGGACCACCAGGACCAGGGATAAACAGCCCCGCATCAACGCACACACCACCGCTGCAGAGGCAGCAGCAGGCATTGGGGCCGCTATGTGCATCAGCATGCAATGGACGCTTTTATAAAGCGCTTTTATCCAAAGCACCTTTACAAGTCATGCCTCACATTCACCCATTCATACACACATTCACCCACCGACGGCGGAGTCAGCCGTGCAAGGAGACAGCCGCCAGCACGTCAGGAGCAGTTAGGGTTAGGGTGTCTTGCTCAGGGACACCTCGACAGTTTTTGCTAGGAGGAGGAGGCGGCGGGGATCGAACCAGCTACCTTCCGGTTGTGAGGCGACCACTTGACCTCCTGACTCCTGATACTGCCGCCATTCATAAGCAGTGTGTGTGGTGCACTGCAGCATGTGTGGTGGCAGTAGACGAAGAAGAAGACATCCGTCAATCCTAAGCGACACCCTGAGACGGACGAGGGCCCTCATCGCACATGTTGGATGATGTTTTATTTACTTATTTACTCAATTTGCAATCTTTGATAATGAGAGCCCGGGGGGGGGGGGGGCGGGGGGGGGCGGGGGTTGGACGATGATTATGTGGTCAGTGTCTTCCTTGAGGTGGAGAACTGATATCAATTTACATACAAATAGTGGCCGTCCGTCCCCACGACCAAAAATAAAATTAAAATAACATGTGCACACAATCTAATAAACTCTTTCTCACTCCGTCTCTCACTCACTGACTCACTTTCTCTCCCCCCCCTCCCCATCACCTCGCCCTCTCTCTCTCTCCTCTCCTCTCCTCCTAAGGCCACACAGCAGGCAGGGCCACCTGCAGACGTAATCATTAGCCGATTTAATGTTGTGATCAGCGTGGAACAGGATTGTTTTCATTTGGCCTAATGATTAAATATTAAATAGGCAATGTCCGTAATTACATGTTTGGCCCAAGCACTAAGGCAATTACCGTTACTTACTTTGTGTGTGTGTGTGTGTGTGTGTGTGTGTGTGTGTGTGTGTGTGTGTGTGTGTGTGTGTGTGTGTGTGTGTGTGTGTGTGTGTGTGTGTGTGTGTGTGCACGTGTTTGTGAGCAAACTATTAAAGTGCAGACTTGGGCAACACATGTTTGCAATTGCATTCTAATCAATGTGTAGGACTTCCCTCTCTCTCTCCCGCTCTCTCCTTCTCTCTCATTTTTTTCTCTCTCCCACCCTCCCACCCTCCCTCCCTCCCTCCCTCCTACTGAGGGCTGGAGTTGGGGAGCAGAAGTTAGCTATCAGCTGTCAGCGGGCTGATGGATCTGGTGAGAGCCAGCGAGGGGAAGGTATGGAGCAAATTAGCAGCAGAGATGGGAAAATAATGAGTGTGGCATTGTGGGTAATTAGCAGGTATAGTACCTATGGAGAGGTGGGAATATAATGATGTGAGAAAGAGAGACGAGGGGAGGGAGGGAGAGAGGGAGAGAGAGAGAGAGAGAGGGAGAGAGAGAGAGACGGGTGAAGGAACAGCATGTGTGTGTGTACAGGCACACACGTGCGGCTCTGTTAGTTTTCTTTCTTAGCAGGGATTAATACAAGGGGGATACGTAAAAAAAGATATATAATAATTATAATAATAATAATAATAATAATAATAATAAAAATAAAATTACAAAATAGAGAAGAGAAATGAGGGAAGAAAGAAAGCAAGAAGAAAAAATGAAAAGAGGAACAAAATAAATTAAATAAACACACACACCCTTTGTGTGTCACCCCGGGTAGCAGATTACCAGTGCCAACGCTGTATGTGATAAAACAGCAGCAGCAGTGACCTTGGTCAGCCGGCCTCTGACAATATTTGCCAGGGCCATTGTTTCAAATCAATAACCCATTAACAAAGTACAAAGGAAGAGGCTGTGGCTTCTCCGTGAGACTCTCTATATGGAGGGAGGGAGGGAGGGAGGGAGGGAGGAGGGGGGTGGGAGGGCCCCGCCCCGAGCGGAGGGGGTCAGCGGCCGTGACATCTCTGGCCCCGTCCGCACGCCGGCACACAGATTGTCAGGTGAAATTACTGTGAGCCATTAATTGACACAAGGCAAAGAAGAAGAGGAGGCAGGCGGGCAGGGCGGACAAGGCACTGTTTGTTCCCGGGTGACCCCGAGGTGCTCTCTCTCTCTCGCTCTCTCTCGCTCTGTGTGTGTGTGTGTGTGTGTGTGTGTGTGTGTGTGTGGTGTGTGTGTGTGTGTGTGTGTGTGTGTGTGTGTGTGTGTGTGTGTGTGTGTGTGTGTGCAGACGAGCATCAAAATCTGCTACGTAACAGGCGTAGAGAGACAGAGAGGAGGATAGATGGATTGAAATGGAAATAAAAAGAGAAATAAATATAAAGACACATTGCGCGTGCGAGACGGGGGTGTGAGAGAGAGAGAGAGAGAGAGAGAGAGAGAGAGAGAGAGAGAGAGAGAGAGAGAGAGAGAGAGAGAGAGAGAGAGAGAGAGAGAGAGAGAGAGAGGAGAGAGAGAGAGAGAGAGAGAGAGAGAGAGAGAGAGAGAGAGAGAGAGAGAGAGAGAGAGAGAGAGAGAGAGAGAGAGAGAGAGAGAGAGAGAGAGAGAGAGAGAGAGAGAGAGAGAGAGAGAGAGAGAATGGTGGATAGGGAGGCGCCAGGAAGAGCAGGATGGATGTGTTTTGATGGTTGACCTGACTCGAAGATTGGGAGCAGGGACCTGAGACCAGCTACAGCGCAGCACTGGTTCTGCCCTGAGCAAACACACACACACAAACACACATACATCCACACTCCCCGACACACACATATACACACACACACACAACACAAAGTGGAAGTTCTCACCGAGGGTCAAATGCAGGAGCCGTCTCAAACTACAATGCAAAGCCTGTGAAGGCAGAAGTTAATAATTACACAATCTGCACACATAGACACAGACAACCGCTCCGAGACACGCCACACATCACTGTGTATCGAGTGCTGCGGTCGCAATGAAAGGAAAACAGATTTGCGAGAGTAGCACCGACAAAACACAACACAGTACAGTTACAGTTACAGTCCAGCTGGGCTGGCATGTGTCCAGCTCTTTTCCCGCTATAAGCCATAAGCGGTCCGTTTTTCATTGACCGAGTTCAGAGGTCAATCGAGCGGCTCCCTATCACGGGACAGGGCGGGCGTCGCTATCTGCTGTGACCGGGGGGGTCAAATGTCAATTAAAAGCATGTCTATATAATTGCCCCAGGACACACAGATTGGCGAGAGGAGGTGAACGTGACGAAGAGTGCAGGACCTTCGGACCTGCGGACCTTCAGGAACGTTGCAACAGCAGGGTGTCAGCACCCGGGCTGTGTGTGTGTGTGTGTGTGTGTGTGTGGGATCATTTTTGGGTGTTATGTATACAAGTGTGTGTTACACGTAGTTTTTAGTTTGTATGGGTATTAGAGAGGGACAGAGCGACAGAGAGCGACAGAGAGAGAGAGAGAGAGAGAGAGAGAGAGAGAGAGAGAGAGAGAGAGAGAGAGAGAGAGAGAGAGAGCGAGCGAGCGAGCAGGTAGGAGAAAACAGTTGTACACGCGTGCATGTGAATCCGCAGGGACTCTGTGCACTACAATCTGGGGCACAACAGAGTAAAAACAGGACTTCCCAGGACACACACACACACACACACACATTTCAGACCCCCCCCCCACCCGGAGCACAGACCACAGCTGAGCAGAGGGGCCTAAATCATGGATGTTCCCTATTGTCAGGAAGCCTTGCTCCTTACAGGCGACGACACCGACATTAATATGATACCCCACCCTTGTTCCCCCACCATGAGATACCTGGGAAGGAAAAAAAGGAAAAAATAAAAAAAACTGCCCGCAAGGCCCTGGCAATCCCGGAGACCAATTGAAGGTTACTGTAATGTGAAACATGTCTCCACGGAAAGCCTAAAGCTGCCGGCAAACTTCACAGGGGAAAAGGAAGTCTTCCGCACGAGCCGAGCGGCTGTGAAGAGGCTTGTTGGAAAACGGTCGCCTGGAGGGAAGAAAGAAAAAAGTCTCTCACTCACTCACTCGCTGCAACTTCAGCGATGGTTGTTTAACAAAGCCTCCACCCTCCCGCTCTCCCTCCCTCTCCCACCACCAACACCACCACCCTCCCCCACCATCACCTCCACCATCACCACACCACCATCAACGACCATCATCCACACCAACATCACAACCATCAGCGTCCACCACCACCACTACGAACACCACCCCCATCACCAACCAGATAGGAAGCTTCTGAGTGACAGTAAAGAGGAGACGATGGGGGAAGCACCGGGCCGACAACCACAGAGAGAGAACAAACACACCAAATTAAATACAGCGCAACACACGCACACAAACTTTATTTATTCCTATACATGAGGTATATGTAGCGCCATTAGCCCCCCCCCCAAAAAACAAAAACAAAAAACACCGGATCCCACATTCATGGTCTTGCTATTCTGATGTGAAACACTCCACCCACCGCGCGCTCAAGGACGGCAAAATTGGAAACACAACAACACATTGAAAGTGTTTTGACTTTGGAAAACGGGAGATTGTCGACAATGGAAAACGGGCGAAAACCATGAAAATATAGCCCTGGATATAGTGATCATTGTATCACAGATACAAATCTCCTTGACGCAAAATGTGGCCACGCCAAAATATTGACACACACACACACACACGGTACACTGGTAAACAAAAGGAGAGAGCACATTCAGGGGTAGCCGACTCCACTGTAGGGTAAATAAAATTGAATTTCTTTTGCCAGAAAAGAAAAAGCAACAAGATCCTGGCGTAGGCCTCTGGAAATAGACCAGATATAATACAGAAGGATATGTTATCATCACGAAACGCCACTCCCTGTCCTTGCCCTGGACCTCTCTATTAATGAAGTCAGCAATAGTAGGAAAATACAAAATGTCAAACTTATACAGTGCTCAATCTTCCATTTTGCGCTATTTTTTATTTATTTTTTGTCCCTCTTCTTCTACTTATCTACATTCTCCTCCTCCTTAATCTTCTCCCGTCTTCTTCTTCTTCTCCTATGTCTTCTTCTTCTTCTCCTATGTCTTCCTCTTCTTCTCCTATGTCGTCTATGTCTTCTTCTTCTCCTCCTATGTCTTCTTCTTCTTCTTCTTCTTCTTCTCCTATGTCCTCTATGTCTTCTTCTTCTTCTTCTTCTATGTCGTCTATGTCTTCTTCTTCTTCTTCTTCTTCTATGTCTTCTCCTATGTCTACTTCTTCTCCTATGTCTTCTCCTATGTCTACTTCTTCTCCTATGTCTCCTATGTCTTCTTCTTCTCCTATGTGTCCTATGTCTTCTTCTTCTTCTCCTATGTCTACTATGTCCTCTTCTTCTCCCTCTATGTCTTCTTCTTCTCCTTCTCCTCCTTCCTTTCTGGAGGCCTGCTGGCCTAATCCCAGCCGGCCAGCCTTGGGTGAACTCTTTGGGAGCTTCTTAAGCCCATGAATGTGCCTCTTGTTCCTGCCATTCCTCCGCTTGGCTGACAGAAAATAGCTAACTGGATTACTGCTAAAATTCAGAGTAAAGTGAACTCCCAACGTTCTATACAGCAAAGCGCTAAGAAAGAGCCGCCCTCCCTCTCCCCCTTCACTCCCCGACTATCCCCCCCCCCCCTCATCATCTACCCTCAGCAGCCTCTCCATCCCTCCCTCCAAGCCTCTTCTCTTTCTCTCCCCTCCTCCCTCCCGCTGACATGGCCCTAAACATGGACCAGCGCACTGTGATGTGATGTGAAGGGGAGGGGGGAGAGGGGGGAGAGGGGGGGAGAGAGGGGGGGGGGATTAGACAAGGTTGAGAGGTTGCACACTATGAACCGCGGGGCTAAAAAGTAAGAATCCTAAAGGCAGTTAAGAGCTTATTAATGTGTGTAAGGAAGCGTATTAATCAACTCAACTCTATCTGGGAGCCCGGTGTAGTGTGTGTGTTAGTGTGTGTGTGTGTGTGTGTGTGTGTGTGTGTGTGTGTGTGTGTGTGTGTGTACGTAAGTGTCTCGGTGCAGGTGGTCCTGCGACTCCCACAGTGGTGGCTAGAAAGGGAGGTGTAGCTTTTAAGTTGGAATGATGGGAGAGGGGGGGAGAGAGGGGGGGAGGAGGGGGGAGGTTCCACTAGAATAGATGAAAACAGCACTGCTAAAGACGGCTGGTTTGATCGCCCGCCCGCCCGCCCACCCTGACCGAGAGGGCCTGAGGAGAAACCATGCTCCAAAACATTGTGTGTATTCGCACATTTACACACACACACACACACACAAACACGGGAAAACACACACATACACACGCACACACACACACACACACACACACCAACTACGTATACATAAACTGTTTGGAGAGTGAGTGTTTCAGAGTGGATGTGCTGAGAGGTGTGTGTGTGTGTGTGTGTGTGTGTGTGTGTGTGTGTGTGTGTGTGTGTGTGTGTGTGTGTGTGTGTGTGTGTGTGTGTGTGTGTGTGTGTGTGTGACAGCTCACTCTTGAGAGTAGAAAGGGAAGGAGCGCTGAACAGTTGAATGGGAGCAGAGAAGTGGGCGTGGCCCACAGTGAGGGGAGGTTAAACACACTAACATCCTGCTGACTGGCAGGGCAAAGGTCAGAGATCAGGGGGCACATATCTCCTTTAAAAAAAAATGTTTTAAAAAAACTTTGGGAATCAACAGCGGCAACGTCACAAAATAATAAACACGGCAGTGACACCTAACAAGCTTCTAATTCCTATTCTAAAGAATGAACACATTTTAAAACATAATAAAAAATAAAAAAAACGTTATATATATATATATATATATATATATATATATTTATATCAAATCATGTGTCATGTGAGTGATGGCACTTCCAGCAGAGATATGTCAATGGAATCTGTAACTAAGCACAGAGCATGTAGCTACCGGCTAGCCGAGCATCAGTGCCACTGTTGATCCAATGCCCTGGTGTCTCTCCACAGCACCAGTGCTTCTTGCTATGAATTATGCAGCCAGCAGCGAACTGAAAA
>CM051017.1:13334852-13337352 GCA_027704905.1 Muraenolepis orangiensis | reverse complement strand
AGAAGCATTTTTGCAGATCGGACAGGGAGTTGAAAGAGTGCCGCTGCTTCCACCGCCAGTCCCCATCACACACCCTGTCCTCTCACGCAACCGCATCTCCTTTAACTTAATAAGTGTTAACACAATGTGCTTGTCTTCTGTTGACACAGTTTTTGCTGTATGTGTGTGTGTGCGTGTGTGTGTTCTGTGTGTGTGTGTGCGTATGTGTGTGTGTATGTGTGCGTGTGCGTGTGCGCGTGTGTGTGTGTGTGTGTGTGTGTGTGTGTGTGTGTGTGTGTGTGTGTGTGTGTGTGTGTGCGTATGTGTGTGTGTCCTGTGCCCGTCGTCAAACCTGCCCCACACCCTTTCCCTTAGCACCTGCCATGTGTTGACATGAACGGCAAAATGACACTTTCTCACATGTGGGGGATTTTAACATTTACTCTCATTATCGCTCACATCCCGTCCGTCTCAAAGCCCCGTCCTGAGGCTCTGGCCCCCTGCTCACTGTCGTTTATTTTTAAAAGCTAAATGTGAACATGTGTTTAGATAGATATAGAAAGCTTTTAGGTATTTTTGTTTTACATACAAATGTGCAAATAAAACATTGTGAACTAACGGTCACAAATGAACAAAATGGAATAATTTTTTTTGGAAATACCGTATATTCATAAATAGCATTGTGTCCCCGCAATGAACTTCCACACGTGAGCACACATTGCAATCGCCATCTATTTCTTTCATGAATTTCCCCCATTTCAAAACTAATTAAATAAAACAATTACTATAAACCAAATTGGGGGGAAATTAATTAGGGCCCCCTTTGAGGTTAATCAACTATTATGTTTTAAAAAACAGGTACAAGTTTATTGAATAAAAAAAGAAAAACGAATTCAACTAACTAACTCGTTGCTTAAAGTTGATCTTCAGAGCAGAGCAGCGCAGCAGCGCGGCAGCGCCAACGAGAGGGAGATTGATTGTTGTGAGAGGTGAAGGGGGTCGTGCTTCACGGAGGGGACTCCCCACAGCCCCCCCCCCGTCCCACAGCCCCCCCCCTAGACGCTGCACAAAGCCTTCACCAACATACAAACAGGTGTTGGGAGGAGGAGGAGGAGGAGGAGGAGAGGGAAAAAAGGACACACAAGTGCGCCTGATGAAGATGGATAGCTGGATTATGCCAGAGAGAGCAAGAGAGCAAGAGAGAGAGAGAGAGAGAGAGAGAGAGAGAGAGAGAGAGAGAGAGAGAGAGAGAGAGAGAGAGAGAGAGAGAGAGAGAGAGAGAGAGAGAGAGAGAGAGATAAAGAAAGAGAGAGAGAGAGAAAGAGCAAGAGAGAGAGAGAGAGAGAGAGAGAGAGGAGAGAGAGAGAGAGAGAGAGAGAGAGAGAGGGACAGAGAGAGAGAGAGAGAGAAAATAATAAGGAAGAAAAATCAACAACAAAACTAAAATAATTCAACAAAGAGGAGTACAAGAGAGGAGGAGAAGACACACTGCGCTTGACGCGAGGACACCAGTGGGGCTGGGGGGAAGCCACACTGGGGGCCTGGATCAGAGCTTTGTGCCACTGCCCACTGGTGGCAGCCTGAGAAAACAACCAACGGCGTCACTCAGCTGAAAACAAAGCACAGCAGCAGACGAAGAAGAAGGAGGAGGAGGAACAAAACATAAAAAAAAAAAATTAAAAAATAATAATAATTAAAAACTGATTGAATATAAAAATACAGAAAAATATTGGTTAAATCTATAAAACAAGGCGGGGGAAGAATGCCGGGGATCAGTATATATATTAGCCCAAAATGAACGAGGAAAACCTAAATCATAACCGATTCCATTCCCTTTGTGATCATATCCCCTTTGTGTTGAACACCGACTCAGGAGGACCAGACGTTAACACGTTCCCGCCCGGCGGACGGCGGGTGTTTTCGAGTGGATCCGGCCCCTGTGTAGTGTCTTTAATGTTAACCCCTCTGTGATCAGAGGGAACCTTTCCCCGGCGTTAAGCACGCTAAAGCTAACCATCGAGTGCTCTGATTCCTAGCCTTTAGCATCCTACGCGCGCCAACCCCCGGTGCCCTTATAGCCTACGGCCTATTCCAACCCCCCCCCCCCCCCCCCCTCACTCACATGTCTTTCTTCTAGCGAGGGGGTGGTGAACGTAGCTAGCTGTGCTAACAGTGCTAATATGCGCTAACCCTCTCAGCTATCCGGTCACCCAGAAGGACATCGCTGTAAGAGCGCGGGGTGTCCCGGCACACACACACACACACACACACACGCACACACGCACACGCACACACACACGCACACACACACGCACACACGGCTGCTGGAGTTCAGCTCTGTGTCGGAAACCATCCTTTATATTGGAACACGAGAGGTCTGTGTCGGTGTCAGAACATGCGCTGTTCTCCCCGTCTAGACACTTCCTAGACCGCTTCCTCCTCCTCCTCCTCCTCCTCCTCCTCCATCCATCCCTCTTGACAAGACCTTTTAGAGTCCGCCACAACGCAAACGCAGGCCGAA
>CM051017.1:13304852-13329852 GCA_027704905.1 Muraenolepis orangiensis | reverse complement strand
ACAAAAGTATGTGCTAGGGATTTTTGTTAATGTATGCCACCACATCACCACAACCCCCCCCCCCCCCACACACACACACACACACACACACACACACACACAGAGGGTATTTAATCTGAACAACATTTAATTAACTTTCCCTTAAAAACTAAATTGCACCACGGAACGTCAAGTTCAAAGGCTTTAACAGCACTGGGTGTTTCGCTTGGTGCTTTCCCACTTAATGGCCACCCCAATGTATTTGAGTCCGTCCTGGTCAATAAGACTCGACAGGGTTAGCACACATGGTCGTGGTCGGGGGGGGGGGGGGGGGGGCTTCGTCCCCCTCATGACGTTGACCTGGTGAGCCGGCCCGCTCAGACGGCTCTTTGAATAGTTTGGTCCCATTATGTTATTGTTTAACAATAGAGACGTTGAGTTTGCGTTTATGAATGAGTTTTTACCAGTGGAAGCGGTATGGAGGAAGCCTCGAGGAGCATCTCTAACGTGCAAGCATCCCGTGTTCTCTCTCTCTCTCTCTCTCTCTCTCTCTCTCTCTCTCTCTCTCTCTCTCTCTCTCTCTCTCTCTCTCTCTCTCTCTCTCTCTCCTCTCTCTCTCTCTCTCTCTCTCTCTCTCTCTCTCTCTCTCTCTCTCTCTCTCTCCTCTCTCTCTCTCTCTCTCTCTCTCTCTCTCTCTCTCTCTATATATATAGCCGTGTCTTACTCTAGCTCTCTCACTCCAATCAGCACTTTGAATCCCTGAAGTCAATGCTAACATACACCTTAGCACACACAAACACACACACAAACACACACACGCACAGGTCTGCCACATCAGCTCTCAGCATGACACCTGCAGAGTAAGGTGCACACATACATGTGTATGCATGTGTGTGTGTGTGTGTGTGTGTGTGTGTGGTTGGGGGGGGGGGGGGGGAGAGGGAGGAGCTGTGTGTGTGTGTGTGTGTGTGTGTGTGTGTGTGTGTGTGTGTGTGTGTGTGTGTGTGTGTGTGTGTGTGTGTGTGTGTGTGTGTGTGTGTGTGTGTGTGTGTGTGTGTGTGTGTGTGTGTGTGTGTGTATGGGGGTGGGGTAGGGGGTGGATGGGAGAGCATTAATCACCGTCCAGGTGGAATTTGTCAGAGGTATCGATTGTGCGAGTAAATGTTACACAAGTCATTTGTCAGCTTCTTACTTATTTATTTATTTACCTGCTGGCTTATGTATTCATTCATGGAGTCACTCGCCCTCACCGGACATAAGGGTGGCTGTCTCACAGAGTGAAGGTGCGCTGACTGTGTGTGTGTGTGTGTGTGTGTGTGTGTGTGTGTGTGTGTGTGTGTGTGTGTGTGTGTGTGTGTGTGTGTGTGTGTGTGTGTGTGTGTGTGTGTGTGTGTGTGTGTGTGTGTTTATGTGTGCGTGTGTGTGTGCGCGTTTGTGTGTGTGTGCCCGTGTGTGTGCGTGTGTGTGTGTCGGGTACGAGTGCCTACTTCTATGGATCCCTGCACAAATGATTGGCCATGGAAAAATGCGTAAATAAAATAAAAATAAAATATATATGTATATCATTAAATAAGAGTTACAACAACCTCTAAGAGTGCCACCGGAAAACGTGGATGAACACACAAACGCACAGCACACTTATAACATAATTTAACCACCACGCGTAAAACATGCTCAAGACAATATGGAAAAGAAAAACAGTAAAGAGCTCATATACTAGATAATTGTATCAAAAGATAAATAATATACATATATAAATAAAATAAAAATAAAAAATAAAATTATATATATATAAATAAATATAAATATATATATATATATATATATACACATATATATATATATACTTATTTTATATATATATATATATATATATATATATATATACATATATATATATATATTTTTTTTTATATATATATATATTTTTTTTTGTTGGTATATTATATATAACGTCTTTGGGGAAATAAATAGTGTGAGTCTGTTGGCCGTTAGCATTTTGATTTATCCATTCTATATTGTCTCTCCCCCCTAAGCACACACATGTATTAGTAATGAGGGCAGAGAGAGAGAGAGATATACATCATGGAATGATAGGTGCCTCCCCTCCCTGCACCACATGCCTAACTATTTAATGTATAAATCACCGCGCAAGAGCAGTGTCTGCGCGTGTCCGTGCGTGTGTGCGTGTGTGTGTGAGTGCATATGAATGTGTGTGTGTGTGTGTGGCTAGAGGAGGAGAGCAAGGGGACTGTAAGGTCCACTCCTGAAGGAGCAAAATAACTTGAAGAAACAAGACTATAACGCTATATTACAAACACATGTATAGTATATATATATATATCTCAACTATACAATATATGTATATATATGTATATATGTATATATATATATATACATATATATATGTAGTTATATAGTATTTATATGGCCTGTGTGTGTGTGTGTGTGTGTGTGTGTGTGTACGGAATCCAGCCTGTAATCGACGGTGAGATAATGACACAGTGTCACCGTGGCTTGGTGGTATAAATCACACTGAACATCACAGAGCCACCCTGACCTGCAAGGGGTCACAGTTCAACCAGGAATCCCTTGACCTCTTGTGCCGTTATGGTGACCTATGAGGCAGGCGGCGCCACACAGAGGGTGCCCGAGCCCTGGAGACACCGTGGTGGTGGTGGCGGTGGTTCCTATTTTGCCCCGGCGACCAATGAGATGAGCGCACACACACACACACACACACACGTGTATCTGATCGATATGTTTGTGAGATGTTGTGACATCTAACCAACAGCTACACATTGGGAGTGCATGTAGTATGTGGCAAGGAACCAGCATTACACACACACACACACACACACACACACACACACACACACACACACACACACACACACACACACACACACACACACACACACACACACACACACACACACACACACACACACACACACACACACACACACACACACACACACACAGAGCCTGCCCTCACTCTAAGTGGAATTGCACCACGGGTCCAAGTGTCAGGTGAGGTCGCCGCAGCCAATCACAAGCTGTGTTTGAAGTGTGAAGGGTAAACACTATGGCGGCCATTACTCTGCTTATTTTCACAGGATGTAACCTAGGAAAGGGCTGCTGTGGTGGTGGTGGATGTGTGTGTGTGTGTGTGTGTGTGTGTGTGTGTGTGTGTGTGTGTGTGTGTGTGTGTGTGTGTGTGTGTGTGTGTGTCCAGTGCGTTTTCCATACTGTCATTACCACATGGCTGGGGGGTTTACGGTCGACGGCACACACATGGAACTACGCACACACACAAGAATCCCCTTTATCCTCGGACCATACGGCGCAACACACACACACACACACACACACACGGGCGTCGCACGGGGGAGAGACGTCTTCGCCACCGCAACCCGGGGCAACCGTGCATGGAGTGGAAGACATTTTCTTATTAACCCCTTGGACCCTTCAAAAAACGCTTGATAGCAATTAACCAGTGAGACGTGGCTCTGTAACACATTCTCTCTCTCTCTCTCTCTCTCTCTCGTTGTGTCTCTCGCTCACTCTTCATATACACATGCATATGTGCGCACGCACACACACACACACACACACACACACACACACACACACACACACACACACACACACACACACACACACACACACACACACACACACACACACACACACACACACACACACACACACACACACACACACACACACACACAGTGTGTACCCCCTCCCCCCACTTCTAACTAGAATCTCTTTCATATATGTATATACTTATATTTTTTTCCATTACCCCCCCCCCCCCAATTTGAAGACCACCTGTTGTCTATTATTTTTACATGCTGCTTTCCTCATAAATCATAACACTGGGTAATTAATCAAGCTGTCAGAGCGGGGGAGCGAGGGTCACCTGAAGGGGTCGGAGGTGGGGGTGCAGGGGGCCGACGGAGGTCAGGGTCACACCGCATTCCTCATTATCAACTCGGGATGGGGAAGAGAGAGAGAGAGAGAGAGAGGGGCTGGGCAAACAAAAGCGAAAGCAGATGGAAGGGAGGAGAGTGTACGTGTGTGTGTGTGTGTGTGTGTGTGTGTGTGTGTGTGTGTGTGTGTGTGTGTGTGTGTGTGTGTGTGGTGTGTGACATGTGGGATGTGTGTGACGTGTGTGAGGAGAAGGAGAGAGGGGGGAGAGTGATGGGAAAATTGACAAAGAAATGTAAAAAATAAATAAAAAATATATACAGTTCTGTCAGTTGCCAGAGGATGAAGACAGGAGGAGGATGAAGACAGGAGGAGGGTGGACCCCGAGGGGAAGGAGGGTCAGACATAAGCAAGGAGACGTGGAAATAAGGCAACAAAGGACTGGTCCTCCCATTGACACGAAATTGAGTGGAGAGAGAGAGAGAGAGAGAGAGAGAGAGAGAGAGAGAGAGAGAGAGAGAGAGAGAGAGAGAGAGAGAGAGAGAGAGAGAGAGAGAGAGAGAGAGAGAGAGAGAGAGAGAGAGAGAGAGAGAGAGAGAGAGAGAGAGAGAGAGAGAGAGAGAGAGAGAGAGAGAGAGAGAGAGAGAGAGAGAGAGAGAGAGACAGCGAGAGAGACAGCGAGAGGGGGGGGGGGTCATGAGAGGATGTTAACGGGGGAATCAGCTGAGGAACAAGTGATTGTTATCTGTCTTCCTCAACGTGTGTGTGTGTGTGTGTGTGTGTGTGTGTGTGTGTGTGTGTGTGTGTGTGTGTGTGCGTGCGTGCGTGCGTGTCTGTGATGAGACTCTGTGATACGGTCCTCTTGAGGAGTGTTGGAGGATGTTGCGGCCCGGCTAGAAAACCAGGTCAGTGACACTGGTGTGTGTGTGTGTGTGTGTGTGTGTGTGTGTGTGTGTGTGTGGTGTGTGTGTGTGTGTGTGTGTGTGTGTGTGTGTGTGTGTGTGTGTTGTGTGTGTGTGTAAAACTACACTCGCTGATTAGATCACCATGATTAGACACACACACTACTGAATTCACAAATTCACCCCCACCCACCCACACACACACTCCCCCCCCCCCCACCCCCACACACACCACACACACACACACCAGGTAAAACAAGCATATAAAGCAGAACAAATACCCACCGAGGCCCAGAGGCCGCCCCGATGAGGAGACAGTCTATTTGTTAGAGAGAACAACCGTTATATCCGGCAACTGTAATTAAAGCCCATCTTCCGAGGGAGACGGCGAGCGGGGAGACCGAGAGCGGCCAAACGAACGCAACACAATATTATAATATCATTTTGTTGTTGTTTTTTAACACTGGAGATGTTTGTTTCCTCGTGTTTAATGATTTGTTTGTTCTGCTTTTTAATACAGATCGGCGCCTACGCGGGGAAATCGTGCTGACGGGCCGAGTCAGACCAAAGTTAACTCATTACGCCGAGCGTGTGTGTGTGTTGTGTGTGTGTGTGTGTGTGTGTTCATGTGTGCGTGCGTGTGCGTGTGTGTAAATGTGTGTGTGTGTGTGTGTGCATAAATGTGTGTGTATATGTGTGTGCGTGTGTTAATGTGTGTGTGTGTGTGTGTGTGTGTGTGTGTGTGTGTGTGTGTGTGTGTGTGTGTTATATGTGTGTGCGTGTGTTAATGTGTGTATGTGTGTGTGTTAATGTGTGTGTGTGTGTGTGTTAATGTGTGTGTGTGTGTGTGCGTGCGTGCGTGCGTGCGTGTGAGTGCGTGCGTGTGTGTGCGTGAACTCAAAGGACGGTGGCAAAACAATAGAAGATGAAGAAGAAGAAGAAGAAGAAGAAGAAGAAGAAGAAGAAGAAGAAGAATTGTATATACTGTATGTGTACACTCAAACAAAGTCAAAGCGCTGGGCGGGGAAGATGGGTAATGGAGTTGGTGGTGAGAAGATGGAGTGGAGGGGGAGGGTAGCTGGTGGTGGTTGGGGAGGGGGGGGGTGGGGGGCGGTTGGTGTGTGGGTGGAGGGGCGTGGCTTGGAATGAGGGAGGGGAGGGGGGTGGGGGGAAGGGGAAACAATCAAAAAAGTGCAAATCCTGCGGAAAAACTCCTTCGCATTAGGGTTCCGCACGTCGCCTCCCCTGCGTGCGTGCGTAGCGTAGCGTAGCGGGAAATAAAATTAAATAAATAAATAATACTAATAAATAAATAAACAAACAAACAAACAAACGTTCCCCCAAAAGGCCCCCACCTCACTCTATCAAAAAATATCACTCCTGAAACGAGGCGTGGGCCCCACTGCGCAAAATTAGCTGTCACCCTTTTCCCTCAAAAATCTTTGTTAATCTCGTTTCCCAGTGTTTGCGGATTTATCAGCACATGCATCACTGTCAGCTCCTCGGGTTACCGAGCCGCGCCGCTCGCTAGCAGATATAATTAAAAATGTTTGGTGTGGGCCCGCGTGGGGTGGGGATACGGACAGAGGCGGAGCGCGCCGCTACAGCGGCGGCGGCGGCGGAGGAGGAGGGCAAGGAGGATAGGAGGGGGGAGGATGGGTGGAGGATTGGGGGGGGGGGGGGGGGGGGGGGGTGCCTGCCTGTCTTCCCCTTGTCTCTTGTTGTTGTTCCTATGGGAGTCTATAGCGAAAGAGGTGGGGGGGGGGAAACCACTGAGAAGAAGGAGAGACACGGCGATCCGAGTCACAGCTCGGCGAGCGACAAGTAAAAACCGGCGCTATTGTTGACTTTGCACGCACACGCACACAGACACACACGGACACACACACACTAGTACACGTGTGTGTGTGTGTGTGTGGTGTGTGTGTGTCTCTCCACACCCAACGCAGCCTCCTTATCACACGCTTGTCCAAAAATCTTATCCGCCATGTTAAAGGCTCACGGGTTGAGGCTGTAGAACAAATGAGACAAGTGGAAGACATGGGTATAACACAGGGGGGGGTAGAGAGGGGGAGAGGGGGGGTAGAGGGGGAGAGGGGGGTAGAGAGGGGGAGAGGGGGGAGGGGAATGACGTGGGACAGACAGCACGCCAACCCAAAAAACAATGCGGCACTAGCTGGCTGGATACATGATAATGAAATACGGAAAGCCTGTTATTATTATTGCTGCCGGTGTGTGCGTGCGCACGCACGCACGCACGCACGCACGCACGCACGCACGCACACACACACACACACACACACACACACACACACACACACACACACACACACACACACACACACACACACACACACACACACACACACACACACACACACCACACACACACACACACACACACACACACCACACACACACACACTCGTTCAGTCTTGTGTCAATTCAACGCTGAATCCATCCGCTTTATCCCAGATAAAGGATCATGAAAGAAGGACATAACACAGGGAGAATAAAAAGAAAAATAGAAAGAAAGAGCGAAAGAAAGAAGGACAAAGTGACAGCGGGTCACACAGACACCATTTTTCATTTTTTTTGGGTGGGGGGGGGGGGGGGAGTTTTATCCTTGATACTTTTCAAGCATATCTCCTTTTTTATTATGTGGCTTCTCCAAAACATCACTGGCCCTTCCGGCAGGTGTCAGGGGACACGGGACAGACCCAATTAGCAATTCAACTTCTGCCGGTCCCCCCGGTAACGTCAGGACTAAAACGACATGCACCACATACAGCATGTGTGTGTGTGTGTGTGTGTGTGTGTGTGTCAGCCCGTGAATATATATATTAATACACACACACAGAACCACACCCCCTTCCGGGAGGGAGAGTGTGTGTGTGTGTATGTGTGTGTGTGTGTGTGTGTGATGCAGAGGTGTCCCACCTAAAGAGCCTCAACCACAGCGCCTATCAGAGCGGCGGGTCGCCGGGGGGGGGGGGGGAGAGGGCGGGACTCGGGGGAGGAAGGGAGGGAGGGAGGGGGGGGGGGGGGTGGTGGAGGGTGTGTGCTGCGGACGTGACAAGCAGCCAGACAGTGCGGGAGGGACGACAGACACATGTTTAAAACATAGCAAGCGCATGAATACTCCACGCCACGTAGGTGACACCGCCTGCCTCCCCCCCCCCCTGCCCCCCTCCCTCCCTCCCTCCCCCCCTGCCACCCCCCCTCCCGGCGGACACACGGTGTCAACAGATGAGACGGTCCTCGATGAGAGCGTCCCCCTCGTGCCCATATCCGTTTTTTTTCCACTGAACTTTGGTGCGGACGGGAAAGGGGAAACGGAGAAAGCTCAAATAAACACACAAAATAAACTTTTAAATGCTTTTTTGCACCATCCGCCACATGGATATACTGTACCATCCATCAGTTGAGTCATCATCCGTCACTTTATTGTTCTTTTTGAATCGTGTAAAGTATTGTTATAGTATACTGTTGTATATAGTATAGTACATAGTAGGTTGCATATAGTGTTGTTTATAGTAAAGTATACAGTCGGTAGTATATTGTGCTGTTTATAGTATATAGTATAGTATAGTATATAGTAGGTAGTATATAGTGTTGTTTACAGTATATAGTAGGTAGTATACAGTGTTGTTTATAGTATATAGTGTAGTAGGAAGTATACAGTGTTGTGTATTGTATAGTATAGTATTGCATAGTTAAGTATAACATAGTTTAGTATTGCTGTTGAACTTCATACTGAAGGAGAGTGAAGGGGAGTAAGCATTCCATTGCAAATGGCAACCAAAAAACCTCTTGAATCTTAAAGATGCACACACACACACACACACACACACACACACACACACACACACACACACACACACACACACACACACACACACACACACACACACACACACACACACACCACACACACACACACACACACACACACACACACACACACACACACACACACACACACACACACACCAGAAAGACCCTAGTCTGGTGTGATGTTTGATCGACGGCGCACTTTCGAGCACACACACACACACGTGCATTGCTGTGGCTGTTCCGCATGTGGCCCCGTGGCCCTCTGTGAGCGGGTTGCCGGACCGCCCTCCTCGCTGTAGCTACTCACTGCTGTGCTCTCGGGGCCCACGGGGCAGCACAGTGGCCCTGCCCGAGGTACCGTCTGATGGGGTCTAACGTGGTGGATCTGCGTCAGAGCGCACCCTTTCTTCTCTCTCCCTCTCTCTTCCTCCTGCCCACGTTCCCCTCTCTCCCTCTCCCTCTCTCTGCCTCTCTCTCGCTCTCTCTGCCTCTCTCTCTCTCTCTGCCTCTCTCTCTCGCCCCGCCCCGCCCCGTTTTCTGCCCACATCTCTCCGTCTGTATTATCTTCGTTCTCTTGTTGCTCTCTTGTCGCCTCTTCTTTCTCCAGACCCTTTAAAGTGCTGTCTGTCTGTCTGTCTGTCTGGGGGTTTGTGCCGGTAGGTCGCGTTATTCCCCCCCCAGCCTCCTCTCCCCTCCCCCCCCCCCCCAGCCTCCTCTCCCCTCCCCCCCCCCTCTTCATTAGCGAGAAAATGGACTCTGGTAAACGCTTGTTAAAGCCCTTTACCTACACTCTCCCGGTTAATGGGAGTGATCCATTTGTGTCCGTTTCTGCCTGACAAGGCTTTACTGGAAGATTAATAGTGCGGTGTCAGGCCACGGCCACACTCTCCTGTCCCCGCTCTCCTTTCCCTTTCTTCTCGGACGCGCACATGCAATAATGGAGCCCCCCCCCCCCCACACACACCCCACACCACCCCCCCCAGTCTTTTGTTGTAACAGCCTGATTAGCCGGGGAGAGAGAGAGAGAGAGAGAGAGAGAGGAGAGAGAGAGAGAGAGAGAGAGAGAGAGAGAGAGAGAGGAGAGAGAGAGAGAGAGAGAGAGAGAGAGAGAGAGGTGGAGTGGGAGGAGAAGGACAGCGTGGAGGAAAAAGAAGAATGTATTGGGACGAGATGGTAAGAAGAAAATGGGACAAAAAAAGGGAAAGGGAATAAAGAAAGAAGGAACCGCCGCTGCCCTTCACGACTTGGTACAAGTGTAGGTTTTTAAGTGTGTGAATTAAAAGTGCTCGACAATGGTGAGAGTGGTGTTATTAATTAATCTCTCTCTCTCTCTCTCTCTCTCCTCTCTATCTGAGGTGAGGAGAGATATAATGAATCACTTATGGATATTTCTAGTTGAGGTTCACTCAGACTTGATCTCAAGAGGACATCAGGAAGAGATGAATGAAAGAGAGAGAGAGAGAGAGAGAGAGAGAGAGAGAGAGAGAGGAGAGAGAGAGAGAGGAGAGAGAGAGAGAGAGAGAGAGAGAGAGAGAGAGAGGAGAGAGAGAGGAGAGAGAGACAAAGACAGAGAAAAGAGCGACAAAGAGGGATGGAGAGAGTGTAAAAAGCTTAATAGAGAGAGAGAGAGAGAGAGAGCAAGAGCGAGAGAGAGAGAGAGAGAATAAGAGGAAAATTACGTGACAAAGTGTAGCGCAATAAACCCATGACCACAGGGTCAACCACAGATACGTAATACCCAGCAAATAAATACAATCAAATAAATGTAAAAAACGAAAAGAGGGGAAGAAGAAGAAGAGGAAGAAGAAGAAGAAGAAGAAGAAGAAGAAGAAGAGGGGGAAGTCCTTCAAGGCAAGGCCCACCCAGTGTTTGGTGTGTCAGCGAGGCCCGCGAGCAAACCTCTCTCCTCCTTTCAGGGCGACGCCATCGGTGAGGCTGCGTGCCTCGACCGGGCGAGCGGGATGGTCCCAGCTCATTACCCCCACACATTCCTGGGAAGTCTGTTCCCCGGGAAGGACATGCCATCCCTCAGCCGCTGCACACACAGCAGAGAGGGTGGGGAGGGGTGGAGCGAGAGCGAGAGAGCGAGAGAGAGAGAGAGAGAGAGAGAGAGAGAGAGAGAGAGAGAGAGAGAGAGAGAGAGAGAGAGAGAGAGAGAGAGAGAGAGAGAGAGAGAGCTGTGCCATTAAAATGCATTAAAATATGAATATCTTGTTTGAATCGAAAATTGTGTTCTCCATCACCGTCGCTTATAGTTTTTGTTTTGTCCGGGTTTTTCTTTTTTTCTTTCTTTCCTCCCTTCCTTCCTTCCTCATTTCCCCGGCGGTTGGTTCTTCACACAGATGCGCACGCAACCCCGCACATACACACACACACACACACACACACACGCGCGCACCCACAGACACGCCAGCCCAACCTACATCCCTGTCTCCCATGGCAGCCTGTGCGAGGTGGGTTCTTGGTATACCCGGTAAAGGGGGGGATCGGCATCTCATTATAGTCTCGGGTTTGTCTAATTGTCTTTGGCGGACCTCAGAGAGGCTAGTATATTATACTCTATCGCAATTAACCAAACAAAAGAGCCGAAAAACCGCCCAAGCACTGGGGAGCAAGCTGGCCAGAGGGAGCCAGCCTACCCAGTAGGGATCCCCCACACACACACACACACACACACACACACACACACACACACACACACACACACACACACACACACACACACACACACACACACACACACACACACACACACACACACACACACACACACACACACACACACACACACACACACCACACACACACACACGCACACGGGGGAACATGCAGACGTAGACATACACATTTAACAACATAATGAAGAAGAAAAAAAAAACAGAGAAAATCAAATGAATGAGACAAATCTCGTCTTTAAAAAGGACAAAAACATACTATGTTACTGTGTAGATGCTGCTGAGAGGAGAGCGGCCAGATGTTAGAGCCAGGGAGGTAAGGCATGGCCTAGAGTTAGGCTGAGGAGGAGGACGAGGAGGAGGACGAGGACGAGGACGAGGACGAGGACGAGGACGAGGACGAGGAGGACAATGAGGCTGAGGAGGAGGAGGAGACAGAGATTGAGGAGGAGGGTGTCTGTGCTCATTTGAGACCCACCTTTGTGCTAGACCCGTCTTGTTTACTCCTCCACAGCTTAGCGGTGCGAGGGCACTATTCAGGGGCCCGGTCTTTCAGAACGTACTGAAGCAGCCCTTAAGCCCACTTAACTACCATTTTCACACACTCTGCCCGCTCTCCTCTTTGTCCTGGCCTCCATTACATCAAACGCACCAACAAAGGCCAGGAACAGAAACTGGGTCCTGCAGAACGGCGGCCATCGCAAATATTAATTTGAAAAGGTGTTAGAGCTAGAATCTACTTTTATGCACAAGGACAACTTGGCTCGCTCTCTCTCTCTCTCTCTCTCTCTCTCTCTCTCTCTCTCTCTCTCTCTCTCTCTCTCTCTCTCTCTCTCTCTCTCTCTCTCTCTCTCTCTCTCTCTCTCTCTCTCTCTCTCTCTCTCTCTCTCTCTCTCTCTCTCTCTCTCTCTCTCTCTCTCTCTCTCTCTCTCTCTCTCTCTCTCTCTCTCTCTCTCTCTCTCTCTCTCTCTCTCTCGTCAGGGGGAGGGGAGGGGTGGCTCTGTCTGGCCTGCAATGAGCTTGGTTTTTAGGCTAAAGGGGAGGCTAAGGACACTGGGCACGATTCTCCGGGAATAAGGCGCTTGAGACAGTGTGCCGCTTAAAACATATGCGACAAACACATATATTAATATACACATATATATAATATATGTGTATATGTATATTTATATATGTGTTTGTTTGCGTGTGGGCATGCATGTGTGTTGGTATACACACACACACAAATATATATATACATATACACATACATATATATATATACATGCACATTTATATATTATAATATATATATATATATATATATATATACACACACACATGTATATATATATATATATATATATATATATACATATACATGCACATTTATATAAAATTCCAAAACAAACACAAAACAAAACCAAATCAATATATATTGACATTTATGTATATGTGGGCATTCCCATTGAGCCATGTATTTATATTACAAACCAATAACATGACGAGACATTTTCTTTTCTCTAAAAAAAAAAGAAAACCTCTATAATGCATTGGCCAGAAAAGTGCTTTTGTTCAAGAGCATACATGGTAAGTAGATGGATTTGTAAAATTGACCTTGAATTGACTGGTGTGGAGATAATTGTCTGAACTAGAGGTAATCCACAGTCCACCGCTCTTATCACTATTAGCTCAGAAATACATGTGCACACACACACACACAGGAGGACGTACCACACACCACACACACCCACACACACACACACACACACCACACGTGCAGGCAGGCAGGCAGTGCGCATGTATTTTAAGTGAAGCACTACATAAGCCTGATCACATGAGAGAGTGGGGTGAAAAGTTTATACTGCTATCAGCCACTGGGAAAAAACTGCAGATCTTTTTTTTTTTTTTCTTCTTCTTCTTCTGTCTTCTGTTCTCCAGCCAGCCAGCCAGCCAGCCACACACACACACACACACACACACACACAGGTCTACACAGTTCATAGTGCCACGGGCAGGGCAGTGGGACTTTACAAAGCCTTCCCTGTGTAGTGAGATGGTGCATCACTCCACCTATAGTGTGGAACAACCACCCCCCCACCCCGCCCTCACTCACACACACACACGGACCCACGCACGCAAGCACACAAGCACACACACACAGGGACACGCATGCACGTTAAGCGCACACACACAGGGACACGCATGCACGTTAAGCGCACACACACACCCCCATCTCTTCCTAAGCCGCCACCACCTCCATCATATAACTCTGTCCTCGACGCAGGTCTCCTCCCTGGGCGAGCCCAGTGTCGCTCTGCCCCCTGGCTGGCCTTCTCCCAGCTACTCTGGCTGACCCCTCCTCAAACATGTGGTCAACCTGGACAGGGTAGAGCGCCCCCCCCCCCCAAATTCTCCCCCTGGTACAGGAGAGGCTGATGACAGGTGCATGTGTGGGCGGGTGGGCGGGGTGGTGCAGGTGGTGCTTTTTGGAATGAGGTGGTGAGCATATCATATTATTTATGTTATATATGTGTTATTTTTCTATGACACTCCTACCTAATCCAAATCGCTAAGAGGGTGTGTGTGCGCGAGTGTGCTTGCGTTTGTGTGTGTGCGCTTGTGTGTGTGTGTGCGCTTGTGTGTGTGTGCGCTTGTGTGTGTGCATTGATTTGAATGGATCTGTGCATTCATTTGCCAGCATGGGAGCAAGTATAGAACTTGTCTGCTCAACCATGCAGGTGTTGCCAGGAGGGAAAGCTGTATGTGTTCCTGTGTGTGTGTGTGTGTGTGTGTGTGTGTGTGTGTGCGTTGTGTGCGTTTGTGTGCCTGCATGTGTCTCCAGCAGTGCCAGGTTTCAATCCGTCTCTGTCCTCCAACTAATAGTTGTTTTCAACACACACACACACACACACACACACACACACACACACACACACACACACACACACACACACACACACACACACACACACACACACACACACACACACACACACACACACACACACACACACACACACACACACACACACACACACACACACACACACACACACAGCTGCAGGTGACTCATAGCGCCGGAAGAAGCAAAGCGTGAATGCATGGTGGTGAATGAGAGAAATAAACCAAAAGATGGGACTGGAGCTGCTGTTTGTCCTTAAACACTTAACACTCGCTTAAAAGCACACACACACACACTCTGACCACCGCCACAAGCCGGGAACCTAACAGGGATACGTGGCCAATCACGAGCCTCGAAACAAAATTAAAAAAAATTTAAAACGAATCACATGATTTGAACAATGATTTGATCGATTATTGATTATGGACAATGAAGAGATCTTAAAACCCAAGAGTCACCGATCCATGAGAAGAAAAAAAAAATCCCCTATACAAACATACACCTTGGAAACATGTGAAATGGGGAAATTAAAACGTACAAGAAAAGAAAAGAAAAGAAAAGAAAAGAAAGAGAACAGACAGCCCAACGTTGCCGCCCTCCCAGTATGACACAGCAAACAGCCGGCCGGCCGGTCAACCTTCCCCCCCCCACCTCCCCCCTCCTTCCCACACTCACACAGCCCTGTCTGTCTCCCATCGTCGCTCGTCACCACCGCACAGCCCCGCTTAGCTAAAGGGGACGATCAGAAGAGGCTCGAGGCTGAGTGGAGGCTGGTCCCTTGTGGTCCAATGCCGTCTGTCCGTCCGTCTGTGTGTATGAATTTTCTACAGACTTAAGTCTTTGACAGCACTCCGCAAAGCCTGTCGACAACCGTAGACGAATGGGGGGTAGGATTTGGGTGATGAGCACGTGGATAGATTCAAGATTAAGTACAATGGAATGCTTCCATTCCAATCACACTGTGTGTCATTAAACACACACTGTGTGTTTGTGTTTGTGTGTGTGTGTGTGTTTGTGTGTGTGTGTTTGTGTGTGTGGATAGGGGGGGGGGGGGGAGAGATAAGACATTTACAAAAGTAAAGGATGAATATACATATAAAAAGCTAAGTCGTAGATAATAATGAGAAAGAGCGAGGAGGGGTGGAGGAGGATAGTTTATCTGGGCACATGACAAGAGTGAACGAGAGATGAGGGAGAGCGAGCTAGAGAGCGGAGAGATGAGCGAGAGAGAGAGAGATGAGGGAGAGAGACAGCGAGAGCGAGAGAGAGCGAGAGAGGACATCTCCAGCCATGACAGTATACTGCCACCTATCTGCATCATCAGGGAAAATAAGAAAATGAGGGAAAAAATAAGCTTGTATTTTACTTCCTCCTTTGCTTGATCCGAGATGCATTTCCACAGCAAATCATTTCCAAACAAGCACAACAGTAGACAGGGGAATATATATATATATATATATATATATATATATATATAGACAGAGGCAAGGGGATTACTATTAAAAGCACAAATCACATTACAGACCGCACACACAGAGGAGAAAGAGACAGAAAACGGGGGAACTCCCGTCCACAGAGAGGCCGTGAAGTTCCATAGCAGCCTGAAGCAGTGTGGAGTACAATATCCCCCCTGACATGTGGACACACACACACACACACACACAGAACCACAGACCCGCATACAGAACCACAGACCCGCACACACACACACACAACTACAGACCCGCACACACAAACAACGACCCGCACACACAAACAACGAACCACACACACACACACAAACAACGAACCACACACACACACACACACACACACACAATCAATTAGAACGCAAGCACAAAAAAAACCTAAAAGTCACATTTTAGTATTTAGTATAGCCATTCATTATATTCGAGGTTAGGTGTGTGTGTGTGTGTATAGGGCCCTATTGCATACGATACATTATACATCATGTCATACATAATGGAAGCAGTTGCACGCATTCAACCCATCCACCACCACCACCACCACCCCAGCCCGACCACGATGAACACTGTGTGTGTGTGTGTGTGTGTGTGTGTGTGTGTGTGTGTGTGTGTGTGGGATCATCAGGAGCAGTTTTCCCCCCTGACTGGGGAATAAGGTTGGGTGGATGGGGCTCAGGGTTGGCAGAAGCCCACAGGTTCATATGCAGGTTCCAGTTCAGCTGCAGTTCAGGCTCACCCTCATCTTGTTTGAAGCGTTCGCCTGTTAGCTCAGGATCATGATTATTCAGGATGGGGGGGGGGGGGGGGGGGGGGGGGAGAAAAAGAGGCCCTTGCAATAGTGCCGTCAGGAGTACAGGAACCCCCACCTCCCACCCCCACCCCCCCCAACACACACACACAACACTTATCAAAGTGTATTTTCCTCCCCTGCCCAGTAATTTCTCTCACACACACACACACACACACACACACACACACACACACACACACCACACACACACACACACACACACACACACACACACACACACACACACACACACACACACACACACACACACACACACACACACACACACACACACACACACACACACAGGCCCACCTCCCTAAGTGAATTAGCGCTTGAGCATTTAAACCCGCGTTCTGACCCTGCCGGTAGATCCA
The DNA here is from genome assembly GCA_027704905.1 of Muraenolepis orangiensis. Taxonomy (NCBI): domain Eukaryota; kingdom Metazoa; phylum Chordata; class Actinopteri; order Gadiformes; family Muraenolepididae; genus Muraenolepis; species Muraenolepis orangiensis. The sequence goes on along the minus strand of CM051017.1, from coordinate 13,313,006 downwards.
TGCCAAATAAGCCCTGCGTTGGGCTTTTTTGCAGCAGCACCCCCGCTAGCCAAGAGAGGAGGAGGAGGAGGAGGAGGAGGAGGGGGAGGAGGAGAGGAAGAGAAGAAGAAGAAGAAGAAGAAGACAAATAAGCTGTGAACCTCTTAACTGCTGCATTGACTTGACGGGGGTGGAGGCTCGCAATGCAACATTTAGCACGCTCACTGGGATCATGGCCGGGCCGGGCCAATGTGTGTGTATTATGTATGGGCTCTTGGATGGAACATAAGACAAATCGGAGGCCACGCAGTGTAAAACTGGTTAATACTGGTTAATGCGCGCACACACACACACACACACACACACACACACAGAAGGCACAGGCGCTCCGTCCCGTGGCCACGTAAACATTTGAAAGCGCGATACTTTAGACGGTTATCGTCACGGCGTTTTACTGAATGAAGGTAATCAATACTGAGAGAGAGAGAGCGAGAGAGAGAGAGAGCGAGAGCGAGAGCGAGAGCGAGAGCGAGAGCGAGAGCGAGAGCGAGAGAGAGAGAGAGCGACGCACGCAGAAGACTCTTTGTCAAACTCTAGCTCCCGGGCTTCTGAACAGGGAGAAGGCAGTTGATCTAAATCAAAATCAGATTGAATCCTCTTTATTGGTCACATATTACACATACATACATGTAAACACACACACACATACATGTAAACACACACACACATACATGTAAACACACACACACATACATGTAAACACACTCACAGTGAAAATTGTTTCCCTGCATTTAACCCGTCCTAGTTTTAGGAAGCAGTGGGAGCAGCTATTTTTATATACAGCGCCCAGGGAGAGCAGTGTGTAAAGGAGGGTCCCGGTGCCTTGCTCATGGCGCAACCTCGGGCAGTGCCCAGGGCGCATCGGGGACTTGAACCGGCGACCTTCCCGGTTCCCAAGCCCCAAGTCCTGGGAACAGACTGAGCGACTGCTGAGCTACTGCTCTCCAACCAGAGGCAGCGTCCCTGGCCATTGTCCGCTGTTAATTGTACCGACAAAGGAGCCCCCCATCCGACCCCATGGCCCATGGCTTTCCCCATGGATGTACAGGATTCATTTGTGATGGTACATAATTATATGGGATATTACCGTACCAAAGAATGACAGCATCGTTTCGTTATCTCCAGGTGAGAAAAATGTTGAAATAATGTGGGAAATAACCATTTATATATATATTATAATATATATATATATATTAATATATATATATATATATATATATATATATATATATATATGTGTTTGTGTTGAGTACCAACGACTGTTAAAAAGGCAAGTGCATACACTATACCTTCCACTGTCTTTTAAAAGCACATGGGGGGTGGTGGGTGAGGGTGGTGGTGGTGGTGGTGATAGGGTGGTGGTGATGGTAGGTGGTGGTGGTGGTGATGGGTGGTGGTGGTGAGGGTGGTGGTGGTGGTGGGTGGTGATGGTAGGTGGTGGTGATGGTAGGTGGTGGTGTGGTGGTGATAGGGGTGGTGGTGGTGGTGAGGGTGGTGGTGGTGGTGAGGGTGGTGGTGGTGGTGGTGAGGGTGGTGGTGGAGGTGGTGGTGATGGTGGGTGGTGAGGGTGGTGGTGGAGGGTGGTGGTGATGGTGGTGGTGGTGAGGGTGGTGGTGATGGTGGTGGTGAGGGGAGGCTGTGTGTGTTTAACAGAGCAAGAAAACAAAAGACACAATGACATGCAGTAAGGTACGGATGGGGCGGTTAGCAGGGGATGAAAGAAGCTATAGCCAAGAGAGCAGGGGGGGACACACACAACAACCAGAGACACACAAACACACACATACATACACACACACACATACATACATACACACACACATACATGTAAACACACACACACACAGGTAAAGAGCAAGAGAGAAAACAGTTGAGGATTTAAGAGAGAAAAATAGCAGACAAAGAGCAGGAGATATATATATATAAATATAAGAAAAGAGAAAAGAGAAAAGCGAGGGCAGAGAGAGAGAGAGAGAGAGAGAGAGAGAGAGAGAGAGAGAGAGAGAGAGAGAGAGAGAGAGAGAGAGAGAGAGAGAGAGAGAGAGAGAGAGAGAGAGAGAGAGAGAGAGAGAGAGAGAGAGAGAGAGAGAGAGAGAGAGAGATATCTGTATGTAGGTTATTGCAGTCTCACTGCACCACTCTTGAATTTCAAACAAGAACCCTGGGCAGAGCAGAGAGCAGAGGAGAGAGAGCAGAGAGGGCACCAGGGGGGGGAGGGGGAGGAGGAGGAGGAGGAGGAGAGAGGAAGAGGGAGAGAGAGAGAGGGAGGGAGAGGGAGGGGGGAGGGCGCGCAGCAAGCTAACACTGGAGGCTAACTGAAGGCAGGCACAAAAAAAAAAGAGTGGTTATTAATGAGATATCTTAACTAAAGGAGGGCAAGGCGGGCAAAGAGGAAGGAGGCCGGGTGCTGACGGTTCAATGTGGCTGTACTGGGGGCAAAGAGGGGGAGGAAGGGGGAGGGATGTGATACCAGGAGCAGAGTCTGAGCACTAATACTAAATGAGCCAATGGATGAGTTCATTAAAACAAAAAAAAGCAGCAGCACTACAGAGATTATGGTTCAGACCTTTACCTCCTTTACCGCCTTCATTTATTTCATTTAGCGCGGTTAAAAATGAAATAAAATATATATTTATCGACCCACCCCCCCCCCCCCCCCTCGCATCCAACATACCAATATTGAGGTGTGTGTGTGTACATGTGTGTGTGTACACGTGTGTGTGTGTGTGCATACGTGTGTGTGTGTGTGCATACGTATGTGTGTTCATACGTGTGTGTGTGTGTGTGTGTGCATACGTGTGTGTGTGTGTCATACGTGTGTGGGCTACGTGTGTGTGTGCATACTGTGTGTGTGTGTGCGTGTGTGCATACGTGTGTGTGTGTGCATACGTGTGTGTGCGTGTGTGTGTGCATATGTGTGTGTGTGTGTGTGTGTGTGTGTGTGTGTGTGTGTGTGTATGTGTGTGTGTGTGTGTGTGTATACGTGTGTGTGCGTGCGTGTGTGCATACATGCGTGTGTGCATACGTGTGTGTGTGCATGTGCTGTGTGTGAGTGTGTGTGTGTGTGTGTGTGTGTGTGTGCGTGAGGGGCTACAACATTTCTTTAATTGCTAGCGTATTAAGAGAGCCGGGCTCTTTGATCTGGGGTCTGTGCCGGGCCTCAGCGCTGGCTGTGCAGGGTGGTCTCCCATCACGCTCGGCTGATCACAGACGCTGCCTCTCCATTGGCTGACGGGGGCCGGCCCCTCCCCCGACCCATCAGCTTTGCCCCGCTCTGTGCCGCTGACAACTTCATTAGCCGCCACCCTCAGACCCTCTCTCTGCCGGCAGCAGCAGGAGGCTGGTGCCGCTGCAGGGCGAAGCTAACACTAACGGACGAGCTATAGGCTAGCTACCGCAGACGCGGGTGGTGAGATCCTTGTCGAGACTAAAGCTAGCGCGCTACACACAGTGAAGGATAAAGTAAATGCTAAAAACAGAAACTAAACGGCAGAAACACACACCCCCCAACAATTACACTAACATATTGTTGATATCTTTCCAATTATTATTTGTCCTTTTGTATGTTACATGATTTATGACTAATGACGTCCAATTTAATTTTGAACTACAACGTAGGGAAACAAAGAGCCTTCTATTGAGCGGTGCTTAATATTCCTTGGTACAAAAAAAACCCCTCTGAGCCTCTGTGGCTCCTTCTGTCTTGGGACCAAATAGAATAAGGTGGTCTATAGCGTTGTTATTATTATTATAAGGGGAAGTAATTGATTAGGTTTCTCCCTTGATTGAGTGACCCAGGGGTCAGAGGGAGAAAGATGGCCATTATTATGGCCAGTATTTTTCGTGGCTTCCTCACCCATGCTGAAACACACAAGACGACCTCTCTCTCTCTCTCTCTCTCTCTCTCTCTCTCTCTCTCTCCTCTCTCTCTCTCCTCTCTCTCTCTCTCTCTCTCTCTCTCTCTTCTCTCTCTCTCTCTCTCTCTCTCTCTCTCTCTCTCTCTCTCTATCTCTCTCTCTCTCTCTCTCTCTCTCTCTCTCTCTCTCTCTCTCTCTCTCTCTCTCTCTCTCCTCTCTCTCTCTCTCTCTCTCTCTCTCTCTCTCTCTTGTACAATCTTAACTGTACTCGTTACAGTTGCTGCACTGTTCTGCACTGTATCAATGATGCTGCTGCACTATACCACCACTTTAAAATGCTTTTTTTGCACCACCCACCATATAAACATACTGTATCGTCCATCAGTCCCTTATTCTTCCCAGTTATTTTCATTGTGTATAGTATGTTATAGTATAGTGTTATCGTATAGTATATAGTAGGTAGTATATAGTGTTGTTTATAGTATAGTATATAGTATATAGTAGGTAGTATATTGTGTTGTTTATAGAATAGTATTGTATAGTGTAATATAGTATTGCATAGTGTCGTCAAATTGAGTATTGTTGTTGAAATTCTGAATGTGGGAGTGAATAAGTAAGTAAATAAATAAGTAAGCATTCCATTGACACATGGCACAGATGGCAAAGAAATGCATCTTGAATCTTGAAATGTACGCAAAACATGAAAAAAATGTGTGTGTGTGTGTATATTCACTATTTGTAACATAACGCACATTGTACAGCAGCAGGTATTGGGGACAGAGTAGGCTCAGACCCGCTAGACGTTACCGCCCAATGACTTTTGCTAGGCTTTCCAGAAGGAGAGGACCGGCCACGGCTCTCGGAAGCTTCCGTGCAGGTGGAGCCGGAGTCAAGTCAGGCATACTGTTAATCCTGGTTTTTTCTGGTTACCCCTAGTAGCGCTGCTAATCCGGGTTTTGCCGGAAATGTAGCTTGGCTCGGTGGCTCAGTTAAACTATTGCACCCGCCTGGCCGCAGCTCGCATACGCCAGGGCGTATAACCGGCTAATTAGCCGCTAGCAGGGGGTGGAAGGAAGAGACGGAAAGAAAGTGAGGGAGAGGGAGAGGGAGAGATGGGAGAAAACAGGAGCAAGGAGAGAGAGAGAAAACAAGAGGAGAGAGAGGAGAGCAAGGGAGAGAGAGAGAGAGAGAGAGAGGAGAGAGAGAGAGAGAGGAGAGAGAGGAGAGAGAGGAGAGAGAGAGAGAGAGAGAGAGAGAGAGAGAGAGGAGAGAGAGAGAGAGAGAGAGAGAGAGAGCGAGAGAGAGAGAGAGAGAGAGAGAGAGATAGAGCAAGGGGAGAGGGAGAGAGAGAAAAGGAGAGCAAGGGGAGAGAGAGAAAACAAGAGGAGAGAGAGGAGAGCAAGGGGAGAGAGAGAGAGAGAGAGAGAGAGAGAGAGAGAGAGAGAGAGAGAGAGAGAGAGAGAGAGAGAGAGAGAGAGAGAGAGAGAGAGAGAGAGAGCAGAGAGCAAGAGAGAGAGCAGAGAGCAAGAGAGCAGAGAGCAGAGAGCAAGAGAGAGAGAGAGAGAGAGAGAGAGAGAGAGAGAGAGAGGGAGAGAAACGAGAGAGCGAGAGAGAGAGAGAGAGAGAGAGCGAGCGAGAGCGAGAGCGAGAGAGAGAGAGAGAGAAAAAGAGAGAGCAGAGAGAGAGAGAGAGAGAGAGAGAGAGAGAGAGAGAGATGTAGCCGCATGCTCCGCCACTCCCATATTTCATCTCTCATTCATGAGACCTTGGTGACGCCCTTGATATTGTATATATGTAAACTAATAAGAAATGGAGGCAGAGCGGCGTATAGACCCGGGCACACGGAACCGCCGCCAAGCTAACGTCTTAATGAGGACGCAGCCTAATTACGTCCGTTTCACACGTCGAGGTTCTTGTTCTTATGTGGGTGGAAGTGTTCAAAAAAAAAATCACGAGGGCTGATTATTTCATAATGCCAAGGCCAAGGCCGCTTCGTTTGAACGTGGATGGAGGTTCTTCGCAGGGCGTGAGTGAACCTTCAAAAAGGAAGGCAGTGATACCGGTGTTTAAAAGTTCACACAACGTCATCGTCTTCATTGACCCGCTTTAAATCAAGACGTCGCGGACGGAACGGCTGACTTAACGGCGGGATGCCACAATCCTCACCCCAACTTTCAACCCATCCATCGGGATCATCAATGCGCAATCTTTCGTCCCGTCCCCGTCCGGGTCCGGTCGGCATTCATGCGTATGTCTCCGTATGTTACGCAATATGAACCGTGATCCCCCCCCCCCCCACCACCACGCCACAATCAACCAGGCTAACTGATTGGGTCAGGGTGGCTTCAAAGGGGGCAGATCAGTGCTGAACAGGACAGGACAGGACAGGACAGGCAGACGACAGAGAGGAGAGAGACAAAGAGAGGAGAGAGACAGAGGAGAGAGAGACAAGAGAGGAGAGAGAGAGACAGAGAGCAAGTGCGACATAGCGAGAGCGACAGAGAGAGAACGACAGAGAGAGAGAGAGAGAGAGAGAGAGAGAGAGAGAGAGAGAGAGAGAGAGAGAGGAGAGAGAGAGAGAGAGAGAGAGAGCATACTGGAGAAACAATCTGTGACTGCTGACTGCTGTCACTTCAGCTGACTAGCGCCATCTCCCCATTACCAGGTAAGACACGTCAGGGGGAGAGGCATGTGGCAAATAACAGAGATAGATGGAGATGGAGATGGAGAGGGCGAGAGACTAAGGGGGAGAAAGGCAAGGAACGAGAGGCATGGAAGGAACACACACAGACACACAGGCCCAGAGAGAGGGAGGAGAGAGAGAGAGAGAGAGAGAGGGAGTGAGAGAGTGAGGGAGAGTAGCGTTAAGAAGAGGAGATATATTGAGCAAGGTAGTGGTGATAGATTTGTGTATGTCTGTGAGTGTCTGCGTGGTGTGTTTTGTTGTGTGTGTGTGTGTGTGTGTGTGTGTGTGTGTGTGTGTGTGTGTGTGTGTGTGTGTGTGTGTGTGTGTGTGTGTGTGTGTGTAGGTGGGGGGCGTATTGGTGTTTGTGTGTGTTTGAAGCAGGGTGGGGGGGGCGGGGACGTGAGTAAACACAAGGAGTAAACACAGTGTGTGAGAGGGACTCCCAGCGAACAGATCCATGTGTCACTGACACCGCTGAGCAGAATCAACAACAAAGTGCTCCTGGGGCACACACCACGCACACGCACACACACACACACACTCCCGCACACACACGCACACACTCCCACACACACACAGGCAGGCAGCTTCATCGATTGTCAGGATGTTAGGACCCATAATGCAGCTCTCCGCCCAGATCCAGCGCAGTGGCGGGGCCCCAACGTGGAACAAGCTGTGTGACAGCAGACGCTAAAGAAAAAGAAACCCACAACAACACAACAACAGCAGCAGTAACCGTGACGACGACTCGTCTCGTCTGGCGAGACGGAGACGGAGACGAAGACGGAGACGGGGCAGACTCCTCAAACTCCCACTTCCTGGAGACAGAAGACTCGACGCCGTGTTGACCCACGCACTCAGCCACTCCCCCCCCCACCCCCCATGTGTGTGTGTGTGTGTGTGGTGTGTGTGGTGTGTGTGTGTGTGTGTGTGTGTGTGTGTGTGCGGTAAACAAAGTAATATATTTTCATTATTTTTTATAAACTTCCCGGTATTCCTCGAAACTGGGAACTGGCTGCTCTCGGAGCGCGGGCGAGACGCCTGTGGGCCTGTCCATGGGAGAGATGAAGAGAGCGAGAGCAAGAGGACAGCGAGCCAATTAAGACCCGGGTAATGGAAAGGAAAAAAATGTGTGTGTGTTCGTGCGTGTGTGTGTGTGTGTGTGTGTGTGTGTGTGTGTGTGTGCGTGCGTGCGTGCGTGTGTCTGTATGTGGTGTATGTGCGCACGTGCGTGCCTGCCACCCACACACACACACACACACACACATGAAAAGTGATATGTATCGGACCAAACGAGGGTGGGGGGGGGGTATACCGGTATGTGGGTTGAGGGTTGCCACAGGCTGCAGAGAGCCACATTTTTTTCAAGGCCATGTATCTAACGCAGGCCTGAAGCGAGCCGGTTAGCAACGGCACAGCACGCTTACAGAAGCCCCCGCAGCGACTCCTCCGCCCCCCCCCCCCCCCCCCCTCAGACCCCCTTCCTCCTCCTCCTCCTCCTCCTCCTCCTCCTGGAGGGGCGGACAGACCTCATGAAGCTTTACTGATGAGGAACGTCACCTTCTCACATCA
>CM051017.1:13294852-13299852 GCA_027704905.1 Muraenolepis orangiensis | reverse complement strand
CACCTCTCTGAGGTGCGAGCTAGTAGCAACACACACACACACACACACACACACACACACACACACACACACACACACACACACACACACACACACACACACACACACACACACACACACACACACACACACACACACACACACACACACACACACACACACACACACACACACACACACCCCTTTTGATGTTATAATTTCCTACTTTCAGCGGGAGGGGGGAGTCATTCTCACACATGAGTTATTACATGAATATAAGAGCCAATATTGTTTCAATTCTAGATCAAAGTTGATTGAGTTGTTCTTTCTCATTCTACTCAGGTTTGCTGATCTGTGACCACCCCCCCCCACCCCCACACACACACACACACACACACACACACACACACACACACACACACACACACACACACACACAGAGTGTGTATATACCAGCAAATACAGTGCTCATATGAGTCTGTGTCTCTGAGATACTATGGTACATACTACTACATCATTTGAGCATAAATATAAGTAATTGTCTTTTCTTGTTGGCTTTTGTGTGTGTGTGTGTGTGTGTGTGTGTGTGTGTGTGTGTGTGTGTGTGTGTGTGTGTGTGTGTGTGTGGTTGTCTCCCACACACACACCTCGAGGAAGAACATCTTCTTCATATCTACCCGTGTTGGACAAATAACGCTCCTCTGCCAAGAGAAAAAAAAAACACCAAGCTGCAATCGATATCATGCTACAAGGTATACACACAAAGTGTGTGTGTGTGTGTGTGTGTGTGTGTGTGTGTGTGTGTGGTGTGTGTGTGTGTGTGTGTGTGTGTGTGTGTGTACGCATCCCCAGTGCATTCCCTGGCAGGCAGAGACACACACACACACACACACAGCAAACGTGCGTGTCCGATACACTTCCCAGATAGCGGATGATGCAGCGATTACCCAGAGCACCTAAATAACCAGCTCGCAGTGCATTCTTTATTCATGCACGTGCACCGACAACGCACCAGCAGCGCACGCACGCGCGCACACACACACACACACACACACACACACACACACACACACACACACACACACACACACACACACACACACACACACACACACACACCACACACACACACACACACACACACACACACACACACACACACACACACACACACACACACACACACACACACACACACACACACACACACACACACACACACAGAGAGAGAGAGAGAGAACACGCGGGGGAAAAAAGACACTTAATATGCAAATGCCTCCTTTTTACAACCAGGGGAGCACTTTGTTGTTCATCTGGAGGAAGGGCTGGAGGACGGTGGGGGGGGGAAGGGGAGGTGATGGGGATGGGGGAGGGGAGGGGAGGGGAGGGTAGAGGGTGAGGTGGGGGTGAGGGTGAGGAGGATCCGTGTGTATGAGGGTGAGATGTCAGATAGATGGATAGGTCTCCAGGACCACTCGCTCGCCCGCCCACCCACCCCCACCCCCCCAAACCCGCTGCAATTGATGAGATTTCACATGCGTTGGAGGTGCTGTTAGGACAGGGAGTACCACCATAAAAATAACGTTGGTTCATTTCTTTTTTTTTCTCCTACCCTCCCCCGCCTCTGATCAATTTTTAATTTGGCCCGTGCAGCCCAGCCCTTGGCAGGCATTGCCCCGGTAATTATGGCGGGTTATTGACAGCTGCCGTCCCGCAGGACCCTATTTAAAGAAGGTTTAACCCCAGAGCAAGCCCCGCCCCCTCCCTCCCTCCTTCGCCTTTGAAGGTGTCAAGTGCATTGATCGGAGCTGCGGGAGGGTTGGAGGCCTTCCCACCTGCGTGTGTGTGTGTGTGTGTAGGGGACAATGCTGTTTGTGTGCATTTACATGCATGTATGCATCATCTGTGTGTATACAATGCTCGTGTGTGTGTGTGTGTGTGTGTGTGTGTGTGTGTTTGCGTGAGGTTGTGTACACTGATCACAGCAGCACGCTTACAAGGCCAACGAGGGGAAGATCATTACTTGACCGCTACAGTATGCACATAATCACACACGCATGTACACACCCCCACACACACACACAGAGAAGCTCTCACACACACACACAGTAACAAGACAGCCTGACTGGCTAGACCGAGAGATGCCCACACCTGGCCTCTGAGACCACATGATACCCTTCAGGCGCGCGCACACACACACACACACACACACACACACACACACACACACACACACACACACACACACACACACACACACACACACCACACACACACACACACACACACACACACACACACACACACACACACACACACACACACACACACACACACACACACACACACACACACACAGTATTACAGCTGAAGGGGAAGTTTTCACCGGATCTTAGAGAAATAGAAAATAGAGGAAATAGAAATAGAGAGTGTGAGACGTCGACAACAGAACAGAATTGAAGATAAATGAATGGGGGGGGGGGGGGGGTTATGACACAGCAGGGGGTGTCAGTGTCCAGGAGCTCAACGTAAAAGATAGAATATGAATAGTGTGTATATTCCTATTTCTTTAATGTACGTTGAGCTCCTCAACATGCGAAACTAGAAATGAGCCGAGGGCAGGGCGTGTTTTGGTTGGTTCCGTTTGCCAGCCGTCTATTTGGGGACGGGTCAAACATCCTTTGACCCACTTTTGAAACGCCGCTGCTCTGACCATCATGTACAGTACATACAGCACAGACACACAGCACAGGTAATACAATTGATGTACGCAAAAACAACCGTATATTCCAATTGCGTCAGACGTACTGTATATGTTTAAATGAAGAAGAGATGCTGTATGAGCAGTGCATGGGCCACAAAGAACAGCAATACTTATACAAAAAGTTACAGTTTACTTTATTATCCCAAGGAATACTATTTTGACCGAGACATCCTGCCTCTCAATCGATAACCCATCTCTCTCTCTCTCTCTCTCAATAAAAAGCCCCTCTCCCTCTCTCTTTCCCCCAAACTCTCTCTCACACCCTCTCTCTGTATCTTCCTCCCACATCGCCACACTGTGGCTTCTCCATCTCCGGATGCAGAGTGGTGACAGGGCCAGAAAAAGGTAATGACAGAGCTGCCGTGATGCAACAGGCAGACCTGTCGACTGTCACACCGTGAAACCATGAAGGAATAAGCTGTCATTAAGAGGCCTTCTCTCCGTAGTGGAGCTGTCAGGACGCCAGCCCTGTTCTCTCGTGTGTGTGTGTGTGTGTGTGTGTGTCTGTCTGTCTGTCTGTGTCCCCCTGTCCCTCTTCTTTCTCTCTCTCTCTCTCTCTCTCTCTCTCTCTATCCATCTCGCTCTCTCTCTGTCCCTCTGACTATCTATCTCTCTTTCTCTCTCTCTTTCCCTCTCACTTAATCCATCTATCTCCATCTATCCCTTTCTATCAATCTCTCTCTCTTTCTCTCTCTATCCCTCTCAATCTCACTTTCCATGGATATCCTTCTCCGTCTTTCTCTCTGTCGGACTCTCTCGATCCCTCCATATCAATCTTGCGATCTCTCTCCATCTACCTCTCGCTGTCTCTTTATCTAGTGTCTATTCCACCCCCCCCCCCCCCCACCCACTTCTATTTTCATTCACAACCTTCTATCAATCTGCTCTATTGTTTGTCTGCCATCGTTTCACTCCATCGCATCCCTCAGTGCTCGCCACCTCCTCCATCCCAACCAATCATGACCCCATCTCTCTCTCTCTGTTGTGTGTGTGAGAGAGATAGATATAGAAGGATACAGTAAATAGAGTGAGAGAACAAGAGAAAGAGGCATGGCGTATGTAAATAACACATTTTTTATAGTATTATATAATAATAAAAATGTAATAATAATTATAATATACTATATATATATATATATACACACACACTTTATGCATACTATGTCTGCTTAGAAAAACACATTATAATAAACAGTTTGAAAAAACACAACTTTTGATAGCTGTATTGCTTTCTCATTTTCTCCTTTCCATGCAACAATTAGTACAAGCCCATTATGTCATTAGCGTGCCGTTAAGATAACCACGGACAATGGAATGGGCACTAAATCAATGATAATGAGTTTCACAGCCATTTTATCACAGCGATTCCTTCATTTCTCCATAGAAAACCAATACACTCCCTTTTGTACTGTATGCAAATGACTGGCATAACTGGCACCCGTTTACGTAGCATCTTAGTAGGCAGTATGACTTAGCATATCAGCATAATTTCACACTGGTCAATAGTGCTAATTTCCTCTGGGTCATCAATCAGCCAGTGGCACTAATGACACTAATGACAGGATCAACAAAAAGTCCAGTAGATGAAAAACTGAAACACTTCACAGAGACTCCCTTGTGTGTGTGTGTGTGTGTGTGTGTGTGTGTGTGTGTACAGGTGTGTGTACAGGTGTGTGTACAAGCCTAACAATGTGTGTGCATGTGTGTGCGTGTGTGTGCATGTGTGCACGTGTGTGTGTGTGTGTGTGTGTATGTACAGGTGTGTGTACAAGCCTAACAATGTGGGTGCATGTGTGTGTGCGTGTGTGTGTGTGTGTGTGTGTTTGTACCAGTGCATGTGTGCACGTGTGTGTATGTGTGAGTGTGCCGTTATGGTAAACGTCAGTACGATGGATGCGAGCACAACATCCCCTGGTCTTCCATAAGACATGAGCTGCATGTACACGATGTATACCATGATCTGAGCTGTCTCTTCATCCCTGTGCGGAACAGCCCTGCCGCCAACAGCGATAACACGCACGCACGCACGCACACACGCACGCACGCACGCACGCACGCACACACACAACTTGCATTCCCTCATGTACACCGTGGGAGAGGACTTCGTACAGCAAGGCGGGTCTTAATGACATTCAGCTGGACAGGACGAGAGCGAGAGAGCGAGAGAGAGAGAGAGAGAGAGAGAGAGAGAGAGAGAGAGAGAGAGAGAGAGCGAGAGAGAGAGAGAGGCGAGAGAGGGGCGAGAGAGGCGCAAACG
>CM051017.1:13269852-13289852 GCA_027704905.1 Muraenolepis orangiensis | reverse complement strand
CTTCAAAACGGACCGCAGGAGCGGCCCGAAGTCTGTGGATCGGACTTGGAAGCACAGAACACAAGGAGACAGACAGACTGGCACGGCCCATGTCACCGTGGGCCATGGCACTGAAACTGGTTCAAGCTAGTTAGCTGTCGCGCACGCACGCACGCACGCACGCACACACGCACACACGCACACACACACACACACACACACACACACACACAGAGCTGTAGTTGTGCAGTCATTATCCCCATGCAGACTACAACAAAAGACCATTATGCAATAAAGGTCACTCACTCTCAATACGCCATAAGCAGAAAATAAGCCTAAAAAATAATGCCGCTAAAATCAATTGTAAAAACGGAAAAAAAACAGTTAAAAGAAAAGCGAACAGCATAATAAACGGCCGTGATCTTTAATGTCCCCCACACAGAAAAAAAAAGAGTCAATGCTAATGCTAGTCAATGCTAATGTAATTCGGTTCTATAAAAAAAAATGAAATATATTGCCGACCAATGAGGCCTTGAGGCATTAGCTGCTTATTACCCCATGAGAGCCAATCACATGCGAGGGGAGGGGCCTAAATGAGATGACAAATGCCAACATTTGACCCACTGCATGCAGAAAGAAAATCAGGGGATGATGGGGGGGGGGGGGGTGGCCGGGTAGGGGGGGTGGGTTGGATGGGGGGGGTGGAGGAGAGAGTCTGCAGCGGGCCGCCCCGACGACGACGCAGGGTAATTCACTAAAATGTCAGCCGGTCTGATGGAGACTGAAATGATTCCCGGGCGGCGGTGTGCGAGATATACGATAGTGTTAAATGACATCAATAAGCCTTGTAGGAAATTTCATTTGCGGCGCCATATTTGTTCAGTGCCTCAGGTGGTTCCCGAGCACCATCTGATATAGAACGGAAGAGGAGGAGGAGGAGGGAGGATGAGGAGGAGGAAGAATGGAGGAGAAGGAGGAAGAAGGACGAAGAGGATGAAAAGGAGGAGGGAGGATGAGGAGGGAGGAGGGAGGATGGATGGAGAAGGGAGAAAGAGGAGGAATGGAGGAAGAGGGTGGGAGGAGGAAGAGGTGAAAAAGGAGGAGGGAGGAGGAGGAGGAGGAGAGAGGGATGGAGGAAGAGGAGGGAGGATGGAGGAAGGATAATGAGGAGGAAGGGAGGAGGATAGAGGAAGAGGAGGAAGAGGAGGGAGGATGGAGGAAGAGGAGGAGCAGGGAGGATGGAGGAAGAGGAGGAGGGAGGAAGAGGAGAAAGCAGGAGGAAGGATGGAGGAAGAGGAGGAGGGATTGAGGAAGGGTTCGCAGGAGGGAGGAGATGGAGTGGGGGGTGGGGGTGTTCTGAGGTATTTATTTTTGCAAAAAAATTAAAATCCTATTGCGGTCGATAACACCTAAGATAGCGTCGGGACATACCGGATAACGGGTGTGTTGTTTCATATGACGTTCGTTTGGCACAAAAGGCCAACGGGTTTCGTTGTTTTTCGTTTACGTTTAACTGATAAGACCGTAAGAGTTGGGATAGAGGAAGGAAGTAGTGTTTTAACAAAGATGAATATTCTGGATTAAAATCACATAATGGGAGGGAGGAATAACAAAAAAGGAAAAACAATATTTAGAATTGAGTGCAGTGGGCCTAAAGACGAACGCCTGTTCAAAAAGACATCCGCACGCACGCGCACACGCACACACACACACACACACCACACACACCACACACACACACACACACCACACACACACACACACACACACACACACACACACACACACACACACACACACAAAGAGCCTTGTCTGTGGATTGCATCCAGTGGATCACCAGTAACAATGGTCATTTGTCACCAAAGGACAGATGTGTTATTAGTGCCTTAATGAAATGCCTGAAGAAGGCTGGTTTCACAAGACAGGAGAACGGATGTTTTGTACGCGTATCCCACGTCGAACGATGACCTCATGTTTACTTCACTTAATATGTACCTCATGAGTATGTTTCTTGAATTACACCAACATCCGAGATCTGACACCACACCGAGAAAAGACACAAGATGTGTCGGCTTAATGTCGTTGTTATAGTGCAACCCCCCATCCATCTCCTACTCTTATCCGGGATGGGTCTATAGCAGCTCCAGCTCCAGCTCCAGTGTTACAGTGTGTTCAGAGTGAGTTTAACTAATGATCAATAACACCGTTCAGAAGAACCAGAATGACCAGAAGAACCAGAAAACTAAATTCTGGGTAGGGCGGAGGAGGACAGCCAATGCACTCGGATGACTCACGCTGTGTGTGTGTGTGTGTGTGTGTGTGTGTGTGTGTGTGTGTGTGTGTGTGTGTGGTGTGTGTGTGTGTGTGTGTGTGTGTGTGTGTGTGTGTGTGTGTGTGTGTGTGTGTGTGTGTGTGTGTGTGTGTGTGTGTGTGCTCACCTCTGTGTCTGTGGCTGGTTTGTGCGGGCGGAAAGTTGTGAATCAAAGAGAGAGAGAGGGGGGGGGGGGGGATCAGGAAGAGGAAGGAAGGGACTTCGAGCAGAAGCTCAGTGGGGTTAGTAGAAAAAGGGGTGGGGGGGTGGGGGGGGGGGGGTTATAAAAAAACAAGGCCGAGACAGAGACATAATCCCCGGGAGCCAGAGACTCGGTGCCAACTCTCGTTCTAGTTAACAGCTGACAGGAAGTGCAGGCCGGGATGAAGGGGCTGAACGGATGGATGGATTGACCCACGGAGGGATGGAGGAGAGGGAGCGATAAGAGAGAGAGAGAGAGAGAGAGAGAGACAAGAGCATGATGTGGCCTTGATCAAGGGCCGCGCGCGCACACACACACACACGCACACACGCACACACACACACACACACACACACACACACACACACACACACACACACACACACACACACACACACACACACACACACACACACACACACACACACACACACACACACACACACACACACACACACACACACACACACACACAGTTAATGAAGCCCACTGCGACTGTAAATCAATATGTTTTGCAACTTCCCATGAGAGAGTCACAGAGCTCACAGACCTCCCACATTGGTGTGTGTGTGTGTGTGTGTGTGTGTATGTGCACGGGCGTGCGTGTGCTAGTGTGCGCGCGTGTGCGCGTGTGTGTTCCTTCTGATTACAGCGGTCATGCCTGGTTTGGCTGACCGCCCCCGGGGCGATAAGGAGGTGATCCTTCCTGGACACACACATTAACTGAAGAAAGGATGTGTGTGTGTGTGTGTGTGTGTGTGTGTGTGAGACAGAGGAGCATAAGGAGAGAGAGAGAGAGGGAGAAGAGAGATCGGCAGTGTGAGAGGAGGATGAAGCATATTTCATGATGAGGGGAAGCTGGAGTAAAGCCAGTGAGTGTGTGAGCGGAAAAGGTGGAGAGGTTAAGGACGGCTGAGGACCGAAGGAGGCCTCAGAGAGGACACTACTTCAGACGCCAGGTAGACGACACTGGGGACACGAGGGGGGCCTTACGAGACACACACACACCAATGATAACAATGATCACCACACACACACACACACACACACACACACACACACACACACACACACACACACACACACACACACACACACACACACACACACACACACACACACACACACACACACACACACACACACACACCACACACACACACACACACACACACACACACACACACACACACACACGGGGGGGGGGGGGGGGGGGAGTGTGGGGGGGATGCAGACAGAAAGAAAGATGGACAGACATGTCAGTGACAGGCCGGCAGAGTAGTGGACGATGATGGAGCACATCTCAAAACTCCCGCCCCCCCCCCCCCCCCCCCCCCACAAAGACACACACACACACACACACAGACAGACAGACCTCTTGTCTCCTTGGTCCAGAGCGCCCCCTCTCCGAAAGCCACTTAGCCACACAAGCCGGGGAGCGAGAGTAGGCATCAAAGCTGTTTATATAATGACACTGAAAGAGCTGCTCCACATGTGCACTATCAGTGTACTACGCCAAGGAGGCAAGCCGCCCCTCTTCTCTGGAGAGCCTCGACCGGCGGAGGAAGGAGGGAAGAGACAAGGGAGAAAAATCCCCAGGACAATGCTGCTGCACAGCACAGAGACGAGGGAGAGAGAGAATAGAGATTGAGACAGAGAGACAGAGAGAGAGTACAAGGCTATACACAGGTTGTTTATTTTAAGTCTGCCTTGTTTACCAGCACACTGTGAAGTTTAAATAGGGCATGTGGTTGAGCACAGGGGGGGGGATCCATTGGGAGAGAGAGAGAGAGAGAGAGAGAGAGAGAGAGAGGAGAGAGAGAGAGAGAGAGAGAGAGAGAGAGAGAGAAAAATCTCAAATACAGTGTCAAAAGGCCCACATAAGACAACGCCCCCTAACCCTGAGAATGGAGAGAGAGAGAGAGAGATCGAGTGAGAAAGAGAGAGGGAGGGAGTTGGTGGAGAGAGAGAGAGAGAGAGAGAGAGAGAGAGAGAGAGAGAGAGAGAGAGAGAGAGAGAGAGAGAGAGAGTACAGTATGTCTCCCACTCACTCTCTTTTCTTCTTCATTCGAACCTTCCAATAAAGAGAGAGAGCCCTCCTTTACTAAGACACTATGCGGGAATTGCATCTCTCTCTCTGTCTCTCTCTCTGTGTCTCTGTCTCTCTCTGGCCGTTCCAAGTAGTGAGATAATTGACCAACAGTGGACACATACGGCAACTTAAACCTTGTTCACCACCCTGTCCACACGCATTTCAAAACAACACACACACACACACGCATGCGTACACTTCCCCTTCAACCTTCCACTATTGTTAGCGTTCCAAGTTTCACACTGTACAAATTATCTCTAGCTAATACACCGTGTCAGTGTCTTTCTCACTTTACGTGTGTGTGTGTGTGTGTGTGTGTGTGTGTGTGTGTGTGTGTGTGTGTGTGTGTGTGTGTGTGTGTGTGTGTGTGTGTGTGTGTGTGGTGTGTGTGTGTGTGTGTGTGTGTGTGTGTGTGTGTGTGTGTGTGTGTGTGTGCAGTAGCAGTGTATACATTGCTGCCAGTACTATACAGTATTAAAAATGTGGGAGATGGTAAAGTGATGACAGCCAGTGAACTGGGGACGACAGCTGTCATTTAGAGTCCCACTTTAGAGACCGTCTCTTAGCTTTCTGTCAAAATGTCCCACGACTGAGTTCTGTGCACGCGTGTGCGTGAGTGTGCACGTGTGTGTGCGTGTGTGTGTATGCATGCATGTGTGTACCTCTTCCCAGAGCCCTGGGCACAGTGCTCTCGTTGCAGGAAACACACACTCTCGTGTGTGTGTGTGGTGTGTGGTGTGTGTGGTGTGTGGTGTGTGTGGTGTGTTGTGTGGTGTGTGTGTGTGTGTGTGTGTTGTGTGTGTGTGTGGTGTGTGTGTGTGTGTGTGTGTGTGTGTGTGTGTGTGTGGTGTGTGTGTGTGTGTGTTGTGGTGTGCGCACAGCGCTATACGTGACTGGGAAACGCACAGTAAGAGATGTATAAAAGGAAAAGAGGGAATAAAAAGGTGACGGAGAGAGAGTGAGAGAAACCAAAAAAGATGAGCAGACCAACAAAAAAAAAAAAGAAAGAAAGAGAGAGAGAGGATGCTTTCTAATCCAGCCATCTGGCTAGTCTTACTTCATTACAATATTGTGTGTGTGTGTGTGTGTGTGTGTGTGTGTGTGTGTGTGTGTGTGTGTGTGTGTGTGTGTGTGTGTGTGTGGATGCGCACGCACATGGTTTTCCGGGTGCACTGCCAATCCACAGATGCAGGCAGCGAGAAAAAGAAAGAAGAAGAAGAAGAAGAAAATGAAAATGATTGTCATTTATTAACAGCTTAATAGATCTCCATCTGGGCCAGACCCTACGCTTTGACGTCAAATCGCCGAGATTCACACACACACATTCATCACACACACACACACACATTCATCACGCACGCACGCACACACACACACACACACACACACACACACACACACACACCACACACACACACACACACACACACACACACACACACACACACACACACACACACACACACACACACACACACACACACACACAAGCTCAAAATACCTCACATCACTAGATATCTACAGCATGGATGGGGCCACACTTTAACTGTACTGTACTGTAAGAGAGAAAAATAATAATTCAGAATACATAATAATACATGAACAGAATGGAAAAAAAGAGCCAGATAAAAAAATAATAATAATCTGTTTCGGTCTCACATGAAATCATCCAAAATATCTGGGAGTATCTTTCGTCGTGAATCCAGACAAAAAACGAATGAATTAAATGACAATGAGTCGTCATAGTGCCGTAAAACAGTGGCAAAACCTAAATATGTAACAGTAGGTTATTGGTAACAGTTAGGCTATTTCTTTTCTATTAATATTGTCTGCAAAGTCTGTGGCTTGGCATGTGATGCCTTGGAATTCAACACAATTCAAAAGGCAACGCCCTATAGACTCTACTACAGTACATTAGCAAGTTTAAATAAGAGGAACTTGCAACGAGTCATCACTTCAATGCTTGTGTTCTTCCTCATAGTGCACTAATATCACTGCCTTTAAACAGGTCACTAATACAACAAATTAACAAAAACAGAACCGCAGCAACAAGAGAAATCATTTTCACAACGTGAATAATAATTCACGTTGTTGGTGTTGCACTGAACCCAGAGTGACTTGTTCTGCCTCTGCCTCCTGGAGGCCATCACACCAAGCTCCCCCACCTCCTCCCTTCCTTCCTTCCCTCCCTTCCTTTCCTTCCTTCCAGCCTAACCTCCATTCAGAGCTCGGCTCAAGTGCAAATTGGACATCTGGTGCTGTGATGTGTCTGACAATACAGCTGCCATCCAAACGCACGCACGCACGCACACACACACACACACACACACACACACACACACACACACACACACACACACCACACACACACACACACACACACACACACACACACACACACACACACACACACACACACACACACACACACACACACACACACACACACACACACACCCCCGTGAGCCGTGGGTAAAGAAAGAAAATGAAAGGAAGCGAATGCAGAACATTAGAGGGCAGTGAGGACGCCATGCCATTCACAGTCGGTGCCAGGGCGAGACTCGCCTCGGCATCCCCCTCTGCATGCACCTCGGCCTCTGCCTCTGAAAGGCTCCTCGGGTTGCATTGTGGGTAGCTGAGGCCCCTTTCAGGTGTCTGGCTTGATGGAGGGCAAAGGGGGTCTTTTTTTCTTTTTTTTTTTAAAAGTGGTATTGTTCCGTGGCGGGCCCCTCTGCTTTTGCAGACTCGGTTAGACTAGTTCTGCCCTGTCCTCCTGCACCACCCCCCCCCCCCCCCCCCACCAAACAGCCTCTGCTGACCTCGGTTAAGAAGTCCCCCCCCCCCCCACCCACACCGAGCGCCTCACTTCAACTTGAAATCACCAGAGGCAGACGGCGCACCCCTGAATAGGTAACTCAGCATTCGCCGGCTTTGAATGAAATCCCCCCCCACAAATAAAATAGCACACCTCTCATCCTACCCACAGGGAGCTGAGGAGAGGTGGGGGGGGGGGGGGGGGGGATGTGATGTACAACGGTTCAAAGATATAGAAATTCATGTCCAAAAAGTGCGCCCAGGTGTGTGTGTGTGTCTCTCACATCCGGAAATAGGAGGCAGCACACACACACACACACACACACACACACACACACACACACACACACACACACACACACACACACACACACACACACACACACACACACACACACACACACACACACACACACACACACACACACACACACACACACACACACACACCAGGTGCGACATATGTGAAGGTGCTGACGGAGCATTGTAACCTGTAAGTGTTACACACCGGATTGTTTAGTTTTTCCTGTGAATTGACAAAAGGCATGACGCAACACAGAGAGAGAGAGAGAGAGAGAGAGAGACAGAGAGAGAGAGAGACAGAGAGACAGAGAGAGACAGAGAGAGAGAGACAGAGAGAGAGAGACAGAGAGACAGAGAGAGAGAGACAGAGACAGAGAGACAGAGAATGGAATGGTACTTCATCTATCTATAACTCTTAGAATAACTCTTGTTAATCTCCGGATCGCCCGCATCAAACCCCTTCCATTGAAACGCAGTATTCTCTATTTTCGTCATCACTTTACGTTGCAGTTCTATTGTTATTTATTACTTTTATTTATCAAATTTATCTCTTTTTTTTTTGGCAGAAAAAAAAGAGAAAGAGAGAGACACCTTAATTAGACGCCTCACTCGTCATTTAACAAAAACCTCACCGACCTCCTGCTGAAAACATGCTTCTTCATCTATGGGGGGGGGGGAGAGATGGTGGTGTGTCTTAGCAAGCGGAAAAGAAAGAGTTAGAGGAAGGAAGGGAGGGAGGGAGGGAGGGAGGGAGGGAGGGAGGAGTGAGAGAGGGGGTGAGAAAAGCCTTCACACAAGGCTGGATCTCAAAGGAGCTCCACCTGCATTAGGAATTATAACCAAATAAATAAATAAATAAATACATAAGCAGGTAACCCCCCCCCTCCCCCCCCCCACAAAAGGGTCTAGGGGCTTTGAACTTCCAATAATGAGCAACATCACAACAATCAAAAGGAGAAGTAGCAGGGGGGGGGGGGGGACGACCCAAAACAGCAAGCAAAAATAATATTAAAAAGGCAGATTTCAAAGAGAGCATTTGTCTCATTATCTTCATGCATTTATTTGGTGCATGTTGTGGAAACGCCACAAATGACACAAGTGAGAAGGTGGGGACTTTTTAGGATGAAGATATTGGAATGCAATTGGACCCCACTGCACACAACATATGTGTGCAGTGGGGTCATTTTTCAAACTAACTAACATGTCTAACAGACTATAGAATATAGTGTACGATTACCTCTCAACTGTACAAGTCTGACGTTGAAGCTTTTTCAATGTTAAGAAATGTTAAAAAAAAAAATAATAAAAGCATTTAGTATGTGGTTTAAAGGGCTCCATTCAAACGCATCACCCTGGGCACCATATCTCTCCTCCCCCCCCCCCTACCGTCTGCTCGCCCCTACTGTCTGGTCGTTGCGCAGCAGCAGTTCAAGGACTACCAGGTTTAAGGATAGTTTTTATCCCCAGGCAGTGTGCCTACTGAACGGCTAGGAGTGCTGCCACTATCAACATTGTCATTAACGTTACACTATCATACTTTGCTGGACTTTCTGGACTCATCACAGTTACTGCACTGTATTCATGATGCCGCTGCACTACTGGCACTTTCAAATGCTTTCAAAGATTTTTGTACTAAAAAAAATTAAAAAAACATGTAAATATCATTTAACAGTCACATTGCTGATCTTTTTTTGTTTATTTTTATTGTATATATTATTTATATTTGTATGGTGTTGTTTTGGAGATGTAAACTGCGGGAGGGAATGGGGAGTAAGCATTCCAATGTACTTGTTACAAATGGCCAATAAAGATATCTTGTATCTTATTGAGGATGTCGCTGTTCTTTGCTCTTAGTTACTTTTGTCCTTGTTGGATTGGTCAGTGTGACCAGCGAGGGAGGGTCCATGAGGCGATGGAGATCGCCAAAGACAGATAGATTGAACATGGTGGTAATTGTCAAATACAGGCGGAGAGAGTGTTCAATGTAATCAAACAGAGGCACAACCAATCATGAACACACGGCATGACGAGCATGTCGATTCAGCCCTGGCACTGCGTTATTGCTGTTTACACTGCTGTCTTCCAACGGATTAACAATGCTGCTATGTCAACAGTGACAGATATGTCAGGGAGCTGTACCTTGTGTTTCCCCCCCCCCCAGTGTGTGTGTGTGTGTGTGTGTGTGTGTCTCAGAGGGCATTACGCACAAGTAAATCACACTTTGTGCGCACACAATGCGATTCACATGCTCAGAGTGATTGTGTACTGGTTTGGGAAGTGGCAATTTCTGCTGATGAATCATGTGCATACGTCTGGTGCGTGCCACCTTCCGCTGGACATTAGCCTGATAAGAACCCAAAGTGGGGTGGTGTGTGTATACCCAGAGAGAGAGAGAGAGAGAGAGAGAGGAGAGAGAGAGAGGAGAGAGGAGAGAGAGCGAGAGAGAAGAGAGAGAGAGAGGAGAGAGAGAGAGAGAGAGAGAGAGGAGAGAGAGAGAGAGAGAGAGAGAGAGAGGAGAGAGAGGAGAGAGAGAGAGAGAGAGAGAGAGAGGTTTGCGGTTAGCTACCTCGCCGAGCGCTTCGTAGCGTTTCTGGTTCCAGCGGTGGAGGTCCTCTCTGGCGTTGAACACGAAGGCTTCCCCTGTCTTCACGTGTCTGAGCTGGCCTTCTGCAGGAGGGGGGGAGAAGGAGGGAGGGAAGGAAGGAAGGAAGGAAGGAAGGAAGGAAGGAAGGAAGGAAGGAGGAACAATGGAGGAATAGAGAAAGACAGAAAGAAAGACCGACCATAATGTTATTCGATAATAAGTGTAGACTGTGTCATCAATGCTCCCTGACAACATACAGTATGTAATGGTAATGGATGCTTTTATATAGCGCTTTTATCCAAAGCGTGACATTCACCCATTCATACACACATTCACCCTCCGACGGCGGCGGAGTCAGCCATGCAAGGAGACCAGCCAGCAGGTCAGGAGCAGTTAGGGTGAGGGTGTCTTGCTCAGGGACACCTCGACACGTTTTGCTAGGAGGAGGAACCGGGGGAGTCAAGGAGGGTAGCCCTGCCTTGACTCAGAGCAGGTCCAGAAACATGGGAATCAATTCCAGAGCATCAGGCCTGGCGCATGGCATGGCATGGCATGGCATGTTCGCACCATGCGGGCGCTTCTAGCATGGTACATTCATGTTCCTACAGTTTCCCCTCACCTCTAAAGACATGCAGATTAGGAGGGGCTAATTGAAAAACCACGAATGGCCCGCAGGTATGTATGGAGCAGGAGTGTGTGACTGTGCAATGAACTGATGTTTCACATCCCACACACACGTGTGTGTGTGTGTGTGTGTGTGTGTGTGTGTGTGGCCGTGGCTTATGCCAGCAGTGAGATGGGCTACGCTTCAACTGTTCAACACACATGTGCGTGTGTGTGCGTGTGTGTGTGTGTGTGTGTGCTCGTTGAAAATTAGATTAAAATGCTGGCAGGACAAACCCGCAGTCAACCCCCCAGCCAAAAAAAGGAAAAAAGGGCAAAACAAAAAAATCTAAAAAGCCTTGACCTTCTTGTTTTGGATTTTGCAGTACGCCCTCTTTGAGTCTCATTGTTTCACCCTCCGATCCAGCTCCCATCTGGCCTGTCCACCGAGCCATCTTACAGTGAACACTCCAGTGGCTTCCCGGGAAGTCTGGCAGACCAGACCTGGACAGCTGGTGAAGCCCTAACGCACCACCCCGCCCCCCCGCACCACATACCTATATAATCATACCTATCTGAATAAGGAGCGGGTGGAGTGTTCGTGTCGTGGAGCGACAGAGACACAAGAAAATGACTTACGCTAAGAAAGGTATATGCGTCTTCTTGTGGTTCTCAAGATACAAGATACAAAAGATACAAAGATAGAAGGTATTTTTATTGGCCAATTGCAACAGGTACATTGGAACGCTTACTCCCCATTCCCTCCCGCAGTATACATCTCCAAAACCCATACCATACAAATAAAAATATATACAATAAAAATAAACTAAAAAAGAGCAGCAAAGTGACTGTTAAATTATATGTACATGTTTGTACATATAAGTGCAGCAGCATCATGAATACAGTGCAGTAACTGTGATGAGTCCAGAAAGTCCAGCAAAGTATGTAAGTGTAAATGTAATGTAATGTAATGTTATGCAAGTGAAAGTGGCAGCACTGCCTGTGGATAAAAACTATCCTTAAACCTGGTAGTACTTGTACGGATGCTGCGCAACCGGCGACCAGACGGTAGGGGGGAGAAGAGATGGTGGCCCAGGGTGGTTGCAGTCCTTTATGATGGACATAAGGACTTCTTCCGACATCTGGTCCTACAGATCTCCTCAATGCATGGAAGTGCACACCCGATGATCTTCTCTGCCGTCCTCACGACCCTCTGGATGGCTTTCTTGTCCCGTGCAGTGGTGTTGCCGTACCACACAGTGACGCCACCCGTCAGGACGCTCTCTACGGTGCCACGGTAGAAGTTCACTAGCCACCTCTGGCCTATTCCGCTTTTTCTGAGGCACCGCAGAGCATAGAGACGCTGGTGTGCCTTCTTCAGCATGACCTCCGTGTTGCGGGTCCACGCCAGGTCATCGGAAATCTGTAGTCCAAGGAAACGGAAGCAGCTGACGACTTCCACCGGTGTCCCGTCCAGGCTGATGGTGGAGTGGGTGCCCCGGTGGCTCCTGAAGTCCACGATGAGCTCCTTAGTCTTGCTGACATTCAGTGCGAGGCTGTTGTCCTCACACCATCGCGTCAGCTGGACTACCTCATCTCTGTACTCCGTTTCGTCGTCCTCGCTTATCAAGCCGATGACTGTGGTGTCGCCTGCAAACTTGATAATCAGATTATTGCTGTGCGTGGCAGTACAGTCATGTGTGTCCAGCGAGTACAGCCGGGGACTGAGGCAGCAGCCTTGGGGTGCTCCGGTGTTGAGGACCAGAGTGGATGAGATGTTCCCAATCTTCACCACTTGAGGCCTGCCCGTCAGGAAGTCCATAATCCAGTTACAGATGGGGGCGCCCAGACCTAGGTCCCTCAGTTTCAGGACCAACTTGGAGGGAACGATGGTGTTGAACGCCGAGCTTTAGTCAATGCAGTCTGACGTAGGTGTCCCTCCTGTCTAGGTGCTGCAGGGCCGTGTGTAGTGCCAGGGAAATAGCGTCGTCTACAGACCTGTTTGGTCTGTATGCAAACTGGAATGGGTCTAGAGACTCAGGGATGGAAAAGTGTATATGCGACATTACAAGTTTCTCTGCTTTCACGGTGTGTGTGTGTGTGTGTGTGTGTGTGTGTGTGTGTGTGTGTGTGTGTGTGTGTGTGTGTGTGTGTGTGTGTGTGTGTGTGTGTGTGTGTGTGTGTGTGTGTCACATACACCCCACAGAACCACATGTATGCTTACCTGGGTTGCATTGACAATATCTCAAATACTTTGCATACCACCACATTACCACGGATTGTGAGAAAAAGTTAAAGAAAGAAAGAAATAAACACTTTCAGTTCCGGTGGTGTGGGAGTATTTGCATTCAGTGCAACGGGTTGATTGGTTTGTGTGTCTTTTGAAGAGCGTTTTTGGGTTTTTTTGCTTCTTCCTTATAGACAATTACACATTAATGAGTTGTGTAACCCTTACAGTTGTACCTTCGTGATGAGCCCATCGATCCTGCCGCCGCCGGCACGGCAACCCAATAAAAACTACTAAAGGGAGTGTTTAATTGAATTTTGACCTTTATGGCACAATATGGAGGAGCTAAGCCACTGGGGAGAAAAGTACACATACTTAACCCAAACAGCCAGCGGGGCCCCCCTCATACTTTCTCAGTTATTACGAGAGCAAAACCCCACGCTAAGATATAAATACATGCACGTAATATTTTTGCGATGATGAAGGGATACTCGTCCTTAATTCCGGGTGTATTGGGTTGCTCTGTGTTGCAGCCTCATTTTTAAAATTGCCCCCTATATGCAAGTTGCTATCACAGTGATAAATGTTTGCAACCGCAACCGCAACACACACACACACACACACACACACACACACACACACACACACACACACACACACACCACACACACACACACACACACACACACACACACACACACACACACACACACACACACACACACACACACACACATACACACACACACACACACACACACACACACACACACAGTGAATTACAGCAATTGCTGGGCGGGTTGCGAAGACATAACGCCGGTCCTGTTGTATTAAAAGGAGCCTGAGAGGCTAGAGAGAAGCAGAGACTAGTAGACTCGGCTTTGTCGGAGAGAAAAAGGAGGCTACGTGCGCACACACAAGCACCTTGAAGGAATCAATTATGCATTCATGGCGGGCTGAGGATCTAAACACTGTTGCCTAACATAGGGGTAGAGTGGAGTTACAATGAAGCCCTCACCATGTGGAGAGGGGAGAGAGAGATACAGCGGGGGGGGGGGGAGGAGGGGAGAGAGAGAGAGAGAGAGAGAGGAGAGAGAGAGAGAGAGAGAGAGAGAGAGAGAGAGAGAGAGAGAGAGAGAGGCAGAGTAGGGAAATGAGAGAAGCAATGAGCTATAGGTGTGGAGGAGAGGGGTTCAGCTCCGTCAGCTCTTCATCCCCTCGTACACCCTCTCGGAGGAATAACGTTTTCTCAACTTTTATACTCTTCACTCTTTTTTTTTTTTTTTCTCTTCTCTCTCTCTCTCTCTCTCTCTCTCTCCTCCTCCCGGTAACTGTCATAATTAGCATTCTGTTCTCAATTTGGCCGCTTAATTAGGTGTACATAACCTTGGATTTTCTAGTAATGGAAAACCGCAGGGCCACGGAGATGAAGCCATCATCTGCCGTGATTAAGATACCTGCAAACCATTGTACACAGCTCCTCGTCTGTATTCCCTCCATCACATGGTCAAATTAACATTTTTGTTCCACCCGTCTCCGGCAGGAGTAACCGGGGTGTAGCCATAGCGATGCCTGCGAGTGGTGAGCCAGCTGACGAGAGACACACGCCTGGGGGGGGCCACTGCAGCTTTAATAGAAATCATTCCAAAACAGGCCTGCTTGAAAACAGGCATTTATCGTGTGCGTGTGTGTGTGTGTGTGCGTGCGTGCATGAGTGCATAGATGTGCGCGTGCGCGTGTTCATGCATGAGTGCACAGATGTGCGCGCGTGTGTGTGTGTGTGCGGGCATGCTTGTGTGTGAATACCGGTGTGTGTCATAAGCTAGATAAAATAGACAAAAATTGGACAAAAAAAGAAACACACGAGAAATTAGACCAAGACCAAGTGAGATAAAATAGACCCCAGATGTCCCCCTGTGTGTGTGTGTGTGTGTGTGTGTGTGTGTGTGTGTGTGTGTGTGTGTGTGTGTGTGTGTGTGTGTGTGTGTGTGTGTGTGTGTGTGTGTGTGTGTGTGTGTGTGTATGTAGTGTAGTGGTGTGTGTGTGGTGGTGGTGGTGGTGGTACTGGGGAGGGGTCTATTCTTAGACACCGGCAGGTTATGCAAATGCTCCGTCAGATGGAGGCCAAGGCTGAGTAGGTTACTGACGGGCCGTACAGTACACAACATGTCCCCCCCGCTCAGCCTGCCAGCTGCCTGCCTGCCTGCCAGCCAGCCAGCCAGCGGAGACACTGACAGAGAGCACATGAAAGTAGGACCGAGTCAGGAGAGAGCAAGGCACAAAGAGAGAGAGAGAGAGAGAGAGAGAGAGAGAGAGAGAGAGAGAGAGAGAGAGAGAGAGAGAGGAGAGAGAGAGAGAGAGAGAGAGAGAGAGAGAGGAGAGAGAGAGAGAGAGAGAGAGAGAGAGAGAGAGAGAGAGAGAGAGAGAGAGAGAGAGAGAGAGAGAGAGAGAGAGAGAGAGAGAGACGAGGAAACGGGAAAAAAAGGATGCAGAGAATGAGGGGGGAGAGAGACAGCTACTGGGTTCTACTGGGGAATTCTACTGCCTGCTTTTTACTTTGCATTGTATGTTTCAATACACAGTAGATAAAGTGCAACGATACCACCAGCGACAAGGAAAAACAACCAATAACAATAAATAGAGAAAGCATGTAAGCATGTTTTTGAGCTTCCTTCCCAAGATTCCTTCCTAAATAAAAATGTGTCATTTGCAAGACATTGCATGCATCTGTGTCACTTTACCTGTTAAATGGAGCGAGAGAAGACATATTTCACAAAGAGAGTATCTTTCCAATACGCGTATGATCATGAGTAAAAATATGTCAGTACATTTATAAGCGCGATTATATAATATATTGGGAGACGGCAGTAGCTCAGACTGTTGGGACTTGGTCGGAAGGTCGCCGGTTCGAGTCCCTGAAACACCTGGGCACTGCCGAGGTGCCCTTGAGCAAGGCATCAGACCCCCTACTCTACACTGCTCCCCGGGCAGCTGTATATACAATAGCTGCCCTACTGCTCCTGATACTAGGATGGGTTAAATGCAGAGAAACTAATTGCACTGTGTGTGTGGATGGATGTGACAAATAAAGAGGATTCAAACTTCCAGATTTAGATTAGAAATATATATATATATTATATAATATATATATATATATATATATATATATGTCAGGTTACTCTTACTTTCATTGAAGGCGTACTCGAACTCCTCCAGAGTGGTGGGGAAGTTGAGGGGAGGCTCGTCTTTCTTCATCAGTTCGTCCAAGTCTATTCTGGAGAGCAAGTCTGACACCAAGCATGTGCATTAGCCTAGCTTCACCACTGACTTAACTTTTGACCACCATTATACGTTCATTTCAATATGTCGAGTCAACAATAACAAGAAGAAGAAGAAGAAGAAGAAGAAGAAGAAGAAGAAGAAGAAGAAGAAGAATACATAAATAAAATCCCTAATTAATTCATTTTAATTAATTAAAAATTTAAAAAACGTATTAATTTACATATGATATATATTATATTATAATATTATATATATATATACACTACACACACACACACACACACACACACACACACTTAACTGATAAATTTAGTATTTTTGAATGGGTGAGGAAGATGCTATGTCCATTGTATTACGTTATTGTGCTTCCATTGTGCTTCCATACGATATGTCCTGTAATAGAGACTTCACTTTAAAGATGATAAATGTTTGCATATTGCAAACGCGTGCATTTGTCCTGCACAACAGATTCGACTGCTTCATGTCCCATAACTTTAATGGAATACTATTATACTAATATAGGATACGGCTTCAATGGCTAAACCAATAAGGGTCCAACGTTAAGTATGGCCCACCGTTTGACGAATGCTTTGAATAGCTGTCAAGCACATGAAGGAGGGACTATAATTACGTGGAACCATATGCCGCCAGTAGAATAATCATCTTTGGAATCGTGTGTTTGTGTGTGTGTGTGTGTGTGTGGTCCACCACATTAACACTGTGGTCTTTCCACTCCAGAACGACACATAGTTACAGTTGGTTTTGTGCCCCTCTTACCTTTGAGTGCGGTGGTCTTTTCTCTGACTTCCTGACCGGCCACATGGGCCATGATGCTCCACAGTATGGATAGAAGGCTTAGAAGTGAAGTGAAGTTTGACAGGGGGTGAGCCAACATGGACACTCAGCTCCAAGTATCCTCCAGGTATGACATCCACTCTGCGTTGTGCAAGGTCCCAAACAAAAACCATTAGGATTGTGTCGTGTGAAGGTGTGTTTAAGTGGGCGCGCTGATAGCGTGTGTGTGTGTTGTATGTGTGTGTGTGAAAGGCAATAATCAACTTCTCCTTTCGGACAAATTAAACAACAATCCAAATCCCTATAACTAACGCACGACAGATACACACTGATAACGACTACCATCACCTGCACACACACAACAACAACAACAACAACAAAATATTCTGGACCATGACTTGTACAAAGTACATATGAAGTGTTTTATTCACTCAACACAACAAAGTGAAGTGTGCAGAAACTCAGGGTGCAGGTGACCAATTCCTGCAGGCTACAAATATGTGTGTTTATTTTTATTAAAAGGAAGCATTCGTTTCTACGGGCAGCAGACCTATATCGATCGACCCTGATAAACACGTCATGTCTGTGTAGGCGCATAAGCGTGTTGGTTTCACTCACACACAACCAGCAGCATGCGACTCGCCTTACTCACTGGTGTCCACAACAGGAAGAACTAAGGACGCCAGCGTCGTGACGTCAAGCTTCCGGGTTACCGGGGCAACGGCGTGGAAGGAAGGGAGCCTTAAAGGAACAGTACCCAACCTCAAAGGGTAACGCGGGGAAAGACTTAAAGGAACAGTACCCTCAAAGAAAACCGTTGCAACGTATGGCTTCTGGTAGTGTAGTACGAATAAGCTATACTAGTTATATTAGTAATAATACTTTACGAATAGGCTATACTAATAGTAATAATAGTAACAATAATAGTAATACTTTACAAATAGTAATACAAGTAATAGTCAAGTCAAGTCAAGTTTATTGTCACTTGTCACAGTTTACACAAGTATAAGCAATGACTGTACAAAACTGTATAAGTTAAATATATAAAAATACAATATATTAAATGCAATATGTCAGAAAAAGAGCAAAATATATATATATATATATAAATCAATGTAATAAAATATACATTGTTATATGCTATACGCCCTTGTTCAGCAGCCTGATGGCCTGACTGTGGAAGCTATCTCTAAGTCTTATTTGTACGCACTTGATACTGCGGTATCGCCTGCCTGACGGTAACAGTGAGTACAGTTCGTGGCTGGGGTGGGCAATGTCTTTATGATGCGTTTGGCCTTGGCCACGCACCGCTGGTTGTTTATATCCAGGAGGGAGGGGAGCTCACCTCCAACAATATACTGGGCCGTCTGCACCACCCTTTGAAGCGCTCTGCGCTCGAGTGTGAGTGTGTACTAATAGTGTACTTTTGTTTGTATTGTGTACAGTATTGTGATAGTATAGTGTTGTATAGTATAAGTATAGTAAATAATATAGTATATAGTGTTCAATTGTAGAAATTCATACTGCGGGAGGGAATGGGGAGTAAGCGATCCATTGTAAAATGTTTTAAATGCTTGAATCTTGAATAATATTATGCGAATAGTCTGGCCCGTTTCACAATGTATGCTAAAGGTGAGCACGCCATGAGCATACGATGTCCACTAGTTGTTATTTGTGATCAGACAGGAAGCTTTTGATTTATTTTTGTTTAGTTCAGTATTTTTTTGACAATCAAAGGCATTATGATTCTGATTATGAACTGTGAATAAGAGCTTGTTAGTTTAGGGTCTGTTATGTTATTATATTTCAGAGTTTTAGAGTGGCTCGATTTGTTAGTTTTAACGGCCTAGTTTTTGTTCCCACCCAAAATCCATCTTGTGTTTTCTGTGAATGTTTGTATGTCATACCATTTTATTTTGTAAAGGGTCTTTGAGTACCTTCAAAAGAGCTATATGGATCAAATGAAAGCACTTTCATGCTTGCAATGTAGGTACATTGCAAGCACGAAAGCGTCGTATGCGATAGTCGGCTGTCATACTGCAATCGGACATCCTTCAACAGCCCTAAAAATCTAACCAAACACATGCTCTTCTAATCTGTTTAGTTTTTTTAAACATCGCACATTGGTTTACCATTGCTAGGTTAACTACCAGGCTACTTATTGTTTTAGATCAAATTAGCTAGCGAGGCAGCAGCGACTTTGTTGCTGGACTGGAAAACAGCAAATTTGGCGCACTGTGGTAGATTTCCGTTTGCGACGCCGTTAAACAGCCAATCGCAGCAGACGTCACACATGTTTTCTTTTGGTTTAAATAAATAATAGACTGATTGTTTGCCCCCAGGTTGGTCCCGCCTACCTTTAACCCTTTACTGTTATATTTCTTTGACAATAATTTATCCTTGTTATTCATTGTTGTTATTGGTTGAAGAAAAGATGATACATATCCCACAACTCATCGACTACTTTTTGCCAGTAGTAGACGACTACTAAAACGCGGCAGTCGTGAATGCCCTACCACATGCTATATGTATGTAACAATGATGCCAAAGGGCTTACAATGGGTACTGCAGTCCAAATCTGGAGAGTTGGCCACTTCTTGCCTAGGCCCAGCAGGGCCTACCCATAGCTACATGTGTGCTAAGCACTCATGTATCACCAAGTTATATGTCATATTTGTACATTATATGTTTACCTCCTGTTCTTCTGCTCTTCTTTGATGTTCTGTATCTAGGACACCATTGCCATTTTATAACAAGTCTAAGTAGGTTGTAAACTATGATGGTCAAAACATTTCTCATACAATCAAA
>CM051017.1:13264852-13267352 GCA_027704905.1 Muraenolepis orangiensis | reverse complement strand
GAGAGAGAGAGAGAGTAAAAGTGAGTACAGAGAGAAAGGAAAATGAACATGAAGAGGAAAGGTGACAGAAAAGGGAGCACCTAACTAGTGCCAGGATTAGCATGATAGCTAGTCCTGTAGGCTGTCACCAGGTTGTGTGACATAGTACAGTAGTACTAAGTACTCTGTAAACGCTGGCTTTTGCCTTCTCCCGGGGTTTTTTAATTCACCCCTCTATAAAAAGAAGAAAAAACAAAATAAGTCTGCACTTGTGTTGTGTGTGCCTAATTTATGAAATACACAGCGCAATGATACCGCTTAGATATGCATAAGTGCGCACCAAAGTTTGACAATAACTTCACCATATCCTCATTTCTGCGAGCCCCCCCCCCCCCCCCCATCCCCACACCCCCTCCCCCCCCCCCCACACACACACCCCCTCCCCTCCCCTCCCCTCCACCACCCAAAATTTACATCTTCATAAGAGGAGTCTTACCCTTTAATTTGTACGGGGGCCCTGCTCATTTCTCATGCATTAATACTGCAGCTGCTGACTCGGCTCTTCTTCTGAATACATCACAGGACACACACACACACACACACACACACACACACACACACACACACACACACACACACACACACACACACACACACACACACACACACACACCACACACACACACACACACACACACACACACACACACACACACACACATTAAGGACTGGTATATTTACGGGATTGATGGCAACGGGAGATATTCTGAAGAGTGAGATGAAAAGGCCGGCTCAGTTGTATTTCAACATGTAGCAACGACGTAAGCTGTCCTCATTATGGACTGATGAGAAAGAGAGGGACGAGGAGAGAGAGAGGCAGAGAGAGAAAGGCAGAGAGAGAGAGAGAGAGAGAGAGAGAGAGAGAGAGAGAGAGAGAGAGGAGAGAGAGAGAGAGAGAGAGAGAGAGAGAGAGAGAGAGAGAAAATTTGAGAGCGGGAGAGGAGAGAGAGAGAGAGCAGAGAGAGAGAGAGAGAGAGAGAGAGAGAGAGAGAGAGAGAGAGAGAGAGAGAGAGAGAGAGAGAGAGGGAGGGAGAGAGAGAGGGAGAGAGAAAAAAAAGCATGTATCACGACATGCAGAATAATGAGAAGCGCTTTCAAAACTAAAGCTAATCGCATAACACTTTCTCTGGGATCGAAACACCTGCTAAATCTTTAAAAGCACCGGTGGAGGAGATGGCGGTGGTGGTGGGGGTGGTGTGGCGGTGGTGGGTGGCGGTGTGTGGCGGTGGCGGTGGCGGTGGTGGTGTGTGGCGGTGGCGGTGGTGGTGGTGGTGTGTGGCGGTGGCGGTGGCGGTGTGTGGCGGTGGCGGTGGCGGTGGCGGTGTGTGGCGGTGGCGGTGGTGGTGTGTGGCGGTGGTGGTGGTGTGTGGCGGTGGTGGTGGCGGTGGTGGTGGTGGTGTGTGGCGGTGGTGGTGGTGGTGGTGTGTGGCGGTGGTGGCGGTGGTGGTGTGTGGCGGTGGTGGTGGTGGTGGTGTGTGGCGGTGGCGGTGGTGGTGGTGGTGGTGGTGGTGGTGGTGTGTGGCGGTGGGTGGTGGTGTGTGGTGTGTGGTGGCGGTGGTGGTGGTGGTGGTGGTGTGTGGTGGTGGTGGTGGTGGTGGTGGTGTGTGGCGGTGGGATTGTTTTTGTTGTTGTGTGGATGTTTTTGCGTTGACCTGAGATGAAGCCAGAATACAAAACACTGCAAACACTACTATACTGGCATAGGGGGAAAAAACTAAAAACTGGAAAAAAAAAAAAAAGAACCCAAGAGGTGGAAAGACTGAGAGATCCCATGCCCAGTGGTTTCCTGTGCAAGCCGTCACGGAGCTGAGTGGTTTGTCTCAGGAGTGCCGGGTGTTTGTGTGCTGCACCGGGGTGCCCGGCACTGCCCGCTGCCACGGCAACCGTTGTTTTGTTTTAAGGGGGCTGGCCTGTCAAACAACAGACAAGAGAGGGAGAGAGAGAGAGACAGAGGGAGAGAGAGAGAGAGCCCCCTGCGCTGGACAGCCAGACACCCGGGCTAAATGACTCTGACAGCGGGACCTAATCAGAGGCTTCGCACATTGCCCGAGGGCCCGGAGGATCCGTCATAACCCAAGCCTAAATATTTAAAGTGCTAAACTTTCCAAAAGGTCACGCCACCGACCGCATGCATGTGAAGGGTGTGATGTGTCAGAGGGACAAGGGCAGAGCGAAGGGGCGGGGGGAGGGAGGGGGGGAAAGGGATGGAGAAAGACCAGAATGAGAGAGGGAGAGGATCAAAAGGAACAAGTGTGTGCGTACATGCGTGCGTACATGCATGTGTATGTGTGTGTGTGTGTGTGTGTGTGTGTGTGTGTGTGTGTGCGTACATGCATGTTTGTATGTGTGTGTGTGTGTGTGTACATGCATGTGTGTGTGTGTGTGTTCGTGTGTGTACATGCATGTGTGTGTGTGTGTGTGTGTGTGTGTGTGTGTGTGTGTGTGGTGTGTGTGTGTGTGT
>CM051017.1:13254852-13259852 GCA_027704905.1 Muraenolepis orangiensis | reverse complement strand
CAAGGTGCCTATGGATCTGCGGTATAAATTAACAAATTAAGCACATGGTCTTCCATAAGCCAACAAGAGAAACACACACACACACACACACACACACACACAAACATACAAGGATAGAGAGCAAGGCAAAGAGAGAGTGCGAGAGAAACTCACACACATGCCAAAGTTTGACAAGGCCCCGAACCAATGCTTGCAGGTCCTGTACAGAACGCTCTGAATGCATAAAAGATCACCCATGAATTAATGAACAAAGGTGATTCAGATAAACAGAAAGCACTGTTTTTATATTTTTGCACAGTTCATACACAAGCAATCTCTCTCTAGCCCCCGTCTCTCTCACACTCCCTGCACACACACACACGCACATGCGCGTGCACGCACACACACACACGCACGCACGCAGGAAAACCAAGTTTTCACTGAAACAATCTCCCCACTGAACAGCCTACACGAGGAACAAAAAGATGTTCGTTGTGATTTCACCTCACTGTGCCACCAAGAAATGGCCCATTACTAATTCAGGACTTGCTCTTTGTCATGTGTGCATATATAAAGTATGGAATCCACCGAGGAGCACAGAGGGCTGGGAAACTTGCGACTTGCCTGCCACAAAGGACCAGCGCTCAGTCACTGATAGAGCAAAACTTTCCATTGAAAAAGCTCCCGGAAAAAAATCATTTCCATAGCCACGATGAATACATTGTGAATTTCAACGCATTCTCCCCGCTTTTCTATTTCTTTTCCTGCATGATTTTTTTCATGGATAACTTGGAAAGTTTGAAAGGGTTTATTGTATAAAATATATAACATATTTGATAAAAATTTCCATGCTGGGATTCTTATAGCCATGTAGTATTAGCGACGGCAGTGTTTTGCCATATCTAGGGGGAAAAAAGTTCATATAAGCCCTAAGAAAAAGCTCTAGAATGTCAAAAGACAAAAAGCAGAAGGCGAAAGGTGAACACACAATGTTTGACATTCCACATGTCGTGTTAAGGCTGGTGGAACACATTGCTGGTGGTAAAAATAGGGATAGATTTAGATTTTTCTCTTGGTTAGAAATTAGATTGAGGTGGGTTTTGGACAAATTTGTAGAGTAGGGATGCAAGAAACACGGTCCAAAGGGGGCTTAATATTTTTTGTCCACCATAATTTCCACATATCAAAAGTCAATTTCAATTTCTATGTGCGATACACCCCAAAAACAGCCGGTCATACTGGGACTCACACCGTCTCCTGGGCAGGTATACACCACTAGACACACTGATACCCTCTCCTGGGCAGGTATACACCACTAGACACACTGATACCCTCTCCTGGGCAGGTATACACCACTAGACACACTGATACCCTCTCCTGGGCAGGTATACACCACTAGACACACTGATACCCTCTCCTGGGCAGGTATACACCACTAGACACACTGATACCCTCTCCTGGGCAGGTATACACCACTAGACACACTGATACCCTCTCCTGGGCAGGTATACACCACTAGACACACTGATACCCTCTCCTGGGCAGGTATACACCACTAGACACACTGATACCCTCTCCTGGGCAGGTATACACCACTAGACACACTGATACCCTCTCCTGGGCAGGTATACACCACTAGACACACTGATACCCTCTCCTGGGCAGGTATACACCACTAGACACACTGATACCCTCTCCTGGGCAGGTATACACCACTAGACACACTGATACCCTCTCCTGGGCAGGTATACACCACTAGACACACTGATACCCTCTCCTGGGCAGGTATACACCACTAGACACACTGATACCCTCTCCTGGGCAGGTATACACCACTAGACACACTGATACCCTCTCCTGGGCAGGTATACACCACTAGACACACTGATACCCTCTCCTGGGCAGGTTTACACCACTAGACACACTGATACCCTCTCCTGGGCAGGTATACACCACTAGACACACTGGACTCATACCCTCTCCTGGGCAGGTTTACATTGCTAGACACACTGGGACTCATAACGCTAGACACACTGGGACTCATAACGCTAGACACACCCTGGGACTCATACCCT
This sequence comes from Muraenolepis orangiensis, assembly GCA_027704905.1. Classification (NCBI taxonomy): domain Eukaryota; kingdom Metazoa; phylum Chordata; class Actinopteri; order Gadiformes; family Muraenolepididae; genus Muraenolepis; species Muraenolepis orangiensis. The sequence continues at coordinate 13,257,798 of CM051017.1, read as the reverse complement.
CTCCTGGGCAGGTTTACACCACTAGACACACTGGACTCATACCCTCTCCTGGGCAGGTTTACACCGCTAGACACACTGGACTCATACCCTCTCCTGGGCAGGTATACACCACTAGACACACTGGACTCATACCCTCTCCTGGGCAGGTATACACTGCTAGACACACTGGACTCATACCCTCTCCTGGGCAGGTATACACCGCTAGACACACTGGACTCATACCCTCTCCTGGGCAGGTATACACCGCTAGACACACTGGACTCATACCCTCTCCTGGGCAGGTTTACACCGCTAGACACACTGGACTCATACCCTCTCCTGGGCAGGTTTACACCGCTAGACACACACACAGTACTCATAATGTCACCTGGGGCAGGTATACACCGCTGGACTCATACCGGTGATGGGGTTCATAGTTCACCTGGTCACATGCATCACTGATTCAGAGAGTGAATATCTATTCAAAAACCAATATCTAACAAAACGACATCCAAAGTGTATAAGCTTCTATTGAGATGTGTGAACGTGGGGAACTCCAGCTACTCATCGTTACAGCCCCAACGCCAATTCATGACTGTCCAACGATGAATGCATAACTGCACAACAGTGAAGGCTTTTGACTACTCAAATAGTATGAAAACTATTTTTTAGGGTGGTCCATGTTGATATGGTTGAAATAACTCAAGGTGAGAGGAAACACTGGAACCGTTTGCAAATATTAACTTTTCGCTCAATGAAATGTGAATTGAATGAAACCTGTATTATTACAATTCCAAAACGGGTTTTTTTTTTGGGGGGGGGGGGGGGGGGCATAAAAGCTTATTGGATGGTGGGGGGGGGGGGGCATAAGGCTGTTACACCGGGTACTGCTTTACCAGTCTAGTGCTGTGAAGTACTGATTAGTCTATAGAGACTATTGGTTATTCAAATGTGTGTGTGTGTAAGTGTATGTGTATGTGTATGTGTATGTGAATGTGTGTGTGTGTGTGTGTGTGTGTGTGTGTGTGTGTGTGCTATCTCCTCTCGCACTCACATTGTGGCTTGCATCAGATCAGGGTCTACTTCTGTTACCGTTTCAAACATCACTCATTTTTATCATGCTAATGGTGTTTTTAGGGCGCTTACGCCGGATAAATAAGCCCTTTTCCGTCGCCTCATTTCAAATCAAATGCCACTTAATTATCGCTGTATGTGTTTTCAAACACTTTATTATAATTTATTGTTCTGCTCCATCATAACCTCCAGATTTTTATCGGTTATGCTCTATTTTACCCCGTTCGCTGTAATTATAATATAATTAAAATGTTATTTATCCCTATTGCTACCCAAGCCAGTGTGGGAGAAGATAAGGAACATAAGAGTGGGTTTTTTTGGTCGTTTTATTTCTTTTCTTTTTTTTTTCCCTTCTTGTAAAGTATTGTATGCTGGAAGGGTCCATTGTTAGGCAAAGAAAGTGCACCGCACATCCCTATTCAGCCTACACACACACACACACACACACACACACACACACACACACACACACACACACACACACACACACACACACACACACACACACACACACACACACACACACACACACACACACACACACACACACATTTGTTCACCCACCCACACACAAACACACATACACAAACATTCATTCACACACACACACACACACACATTCTCTCACACACACACACACACACACACATTCACACACATTTTCACACACACACAAACACACACACACACACACACACATACATTCACACACACACACACACACATGTATTCACACACACACACACACACACACACACACACACACACACACACACACACACACACACACACACACACACACACACACACACACACAAGCACACACCTTAAAGAATCAGAGTTGTAATGCAAAGGGAGCAGACTCTAGGCATTATCAAGTTGTTCAGTAAGTGGGAAGTGTGGGAGAAACATCGACCTGTTTACAATATGTCTCCACTCTGGTGGAGTGTGCCGAGCAAAAGGTCAGCCCGGTTAGCCCGGGGAAGAGGGAGTCAAGAGTATTTAGAGTAGAGAAGAGAGCCAGCAAGCTACCAAAAAAATAAAAATCACTTCTTATTTTGTGGTTGTTGTTGTTGTTGCAATTATAAAAACATTTTAGACAAATTCCACCAATAATAGGGAGTTTAACCGCAACTGTTGAACTCTTGGCTTACAAAATATGAATCTGGGAAAAGGACACCCTAGTTTAACAAAAAATTATAGCATGAAATAAATCCATGTAGTAATATAAATAATAATAATAATAATAATAATAATAATACCATTGGCTATATTCAAATGCTAGGTATGGGGTTCGGGTTAACTAATTGCCAGACATGACTAAACGATCATGACGACGAGAGCACAGGAAATCCAAGCACAGCAGTCTAGTAGTCTAGTACATTTTTCCCTACACACATCCTCATTCCTTTAGCATTTAATGCGTATGTATTTATCAGCCCAGTGTTTGGGTAGCAGTTAAGGTAGTGTGTGTGTGTGTGGGGGAGGGGCGTCTGATAATGCAATGGTAAAAAATGTATTTTGCCAACACTATTAGCCGTATAAGCATGTGTTGCGTTGGCTTACAAAGAACCATAAATGCAATCACCATTGTCGGTAGGAGGGACAACTTTAAGCGGCTTGAATATCAATTTACAGGGTCACTTTATTGCAGGGTAAACGTAAGCCGTTGTCGTCCACAGAGATTGTAGGTGGTGAAATTGTTCATCACTGGGAACAATTACTCATTGATATCACTCTGTGTGCTTTATTTTACACATGCACACGTACGTGCACACACATACAACACACAAGCACATTCACACAATACAACCCTTCTGCACACACACACGCACACACACACACTCAAACACACACACACACACACACACACAGACACACACACAGACACAC
>CM051017.1:13229852-13242352 GCA_027704905.1 Muraenolepis orangiensis | reverse complement strand
AGGCGCTGTGACACGGTGACATTTGCCTCCACAAATGGGCTCGCTGGCTTCAGTGGGGCGGTCTGGTGCGCTGCCCCCCGACTGTGAGCCAAGAATGCACTTAGCTCAAACAGTGCAAATGAATGGCCCTGTTTTGACTGCTCACATTATACTCCTTCTCCCTGATAGCTGGTGCTGGGCAGAGAGGGGGGGAGAGAGGGAGAGAGAGAGAGAGAGAGAGAGGGGGGGGGGGGAGGGAAAAGGGAGGGATGGAGGGAGAAAGAGAAGGAGAGAGATAGAGAGAGCGAGAGGGCAAAGGGAATAAGGGATGGAGGGAGAGGGAGAGAGAGGGAGAGGGGAGAGAGGAGGGGGGGGAGAGAGAGCGACTAAGAGAGGGGGAGAGAGAGAGAGGTAAAGAGAGAGAGGGGGAGGGAGAGAGAGAGAGAGGGAGAGGGGAGGGGGGGAGAGAGAGGGGGGGAGAGGGCATTTCACGAGAGCGAGAGGATTCCTGCATGTTAAGCCAGCCCTGTTGCAGCGGCCTAATTAAGATGCTGAAGCAGAACAGGGATAATATGGCGGGTCAGAAGAACACAGTAATAGATTCAATGCTCTCTCTCTCTCTCTCTATCTATCTGTTCTCTTCGCGCTCTCTCTCTCTCTCTCTCTCTCTCTCTCTCTCTCTCTCTCTCTCTCTCTCTCTCTCTCTCTCTCTCTCTCTCTCTCTCTCTCTCTCTCTCTCTCTCTCTCTCTCTCTCTCTCTCTCTCTCTCTCTCTCTCTCTCTCTCTCTCTCTCTCTCTCTCTCTCTCTCTCTCTCTCTCTCTCTGCTATTTTTAGGCTTAATCACACACTCAAATTGGAAAGGGATCTGTGCTGTTGACCAAAAAAAAAGTGTGTGTGTGGCGTGTGTGTGTGGCGTTGTTTTGTGAATAAATCACTGTACAAAAACACCTTAAGCCGTTCAACAACGCTCCAACACAACTTAACACGAGCCACGAATTTGAAAGCATCCACAGAGTTGTTGTTATTATTATTATTATTATTATTATTATCTGCATATGTTTCCGGTTAGAATCCCTGTGGGATCTCACACCACCCACCTGCATGCCTCCGTCCAGCACACCCGCACGCACGCACACACACACACACACACACACACACACACACACACACACACACACACACACACACACACACACACACACACACACACACACACACACACACACACACACACACACACACACACACACACACACACACACACACACACACACACACACACGAGCCCCTTCCCATAATGACAATGACTTCAGACTTAACACTCGTCGTAAACATCTGGGGCATTTAGCAGCCGACACCGCTGTGCAAGCGCCCATCGCTTGGCTTAATTGCATCCTCGCCCCCCCACTCCCCACCCGAGATCCCCCCCACCTCCCCCCTCCGGTGATTGGCCGAGGCCGACGCGAAACGCACCTGCGTCTGTCTGTAGCCCGCCTGTAAACACGTGCCAGGCGGACACTAACGTGGTTACCCGGCGCTTCTCCGTCTTGTTCTATGATCACACGACCGCGCTCCCCCCTCCCTCGGCCCGGTCTGCATGGGATGATGTTGATGTTGGATTCTCTTCTCCCTGGTGGGTTGCTCTCTCGCTCTCTCGCTCTCTCTCTCTCTCTCTCTCTCTCTCTCTCTCTCTCTCTCTCTCTCTCTCTCTCTCTCTCTCTCTCTCTCTCTCTCTCTCTCTCTCTCTCTCTCTCTCTCTCTCTCTCTCTCTCTCTCTCTCTCTCTCTCTCTCTCTCTCTCTCTCTCTCTCTCTTTCCCCCCCTCTCTCTCTACCCCCTCTCTCTCTCTCTCTTTCAAAGTCCAGGTCTTCCATGATTATTCATGTGCGTTTAACTCTCCAACAGCCACTCATTAACTGAGGCACACTGGGCCATACGTTGGGCCAAATTACGCTTATTTGACATACACAAACCAGCAGGGGGGAGGGGAGGGGGGGGAGGGGAGGTGGTGGAGGGAGCCACAGGGATAAAAGGCATGGCCTCACCCTCGCTCTCTCGCTCTCTCTAACCATAGAAAACAGCTGCCAAAGTGTCTGTATGGTCTTTTAAAGCAATCAGCACTTTCACTATTAGTGTGTGTGTGTGTGTGTGTGTGTGTGTGTGTGTGTGTGTGTGTGTGATGGTGGGGGTGGAGGGGGGGGTTAGGGTGTAAGAGGGGTTGAAGAAAGGTTTAAAGAAGGACAGAGTGAGGTAGGGCTGAGGAAGAAGATGGAGGAGGAGGAGGAAGAGGAGAGAGAGGGGGAGGGGGAGGAGAAAGAGGACGCGCTAAACATGTATAAAAGATTAGACCCCAGCAATGGCGGACAGACAGACACACAGACACACACACACACACACACACACACACACACACACACACACACACACACACACACACACACACACACACACACACACACACACACACACACACACACACACACACACACACACACACACACACACACACACACACACACACACACACAGCATCAACTGATCGATGGTGTATAAAAAAAAAAAAAAAAGCCAAATCATGCATTGCTGGTGTGTGTGTGTGTGTGTGTGGGATGCGTTATCAAAAATGAATAGCGTTTCCATTCTTCTGAGCTTTGAGTCCCCTTTTCAGTTCACGGTCGCTGTAAATCCTTTTATTCATTAACAGCTGTTGGCCCCCGTGACAGTGATGTGCGTTTAATGCAGTCGCGACAATAGCATTTGGATGTGGGCATATTAACCCGTACAAAGGGGCGATTAGGCTGTCCTCGTATACAGTGAGGCTCCAGGAAAACAGCTTCAACCTTTTAGAGGCAACGTCCAACATTGAACACTCGACATGAAAACCCACACAAAACACGCACATATATATATATATACATATATATATATATATATATATATATATATACATATATATATATGTACACACACACACATACGTATATACCCAAATACACACACGCACACAATCAAACACACACACACACACGTGCGCACGGACACATTTTATGAGTGGTAGCATATGTAAACTGGCATTCATATGCATTTACCAATTCTCATACGCACATTGTTATTTATTTTACATACTTCATGTGCAATTAGACTCAAACATAATGTACACCCTTTGATAACATACATACACAAACTCACAACTTATTCCTTATTCCTGAGCTTGAGAACATTGGTATATGTATATATATTATTAGCCTGGGACCGAGAACCTGTGTGTGTGTTGTTTTTCAGTCATGTCTGTTATGGGTTATTCACTGAGGGGGGGGAACCGTACTCGCAGTGCCTTGAAAGACACACGGATGACAGATTTTTGGTGGTTTGATGAACATGAAATCATTACACGGGCCCATAACATCCAAAATAAACACCATACACTACAAAACCGAAAAAGTATTTATTAGTCCTACTTTGTCTCTCATCTTTAACATTAAGCCAACCGTTCGTCATAATGTACATAAGCGCTTTCACAGAGTCTGTGCGAGCAGGAAACAGTCAGTCAGTCAGTCTCAGGCTTAGCTTTTGGGCGAACGATAACAAACAGCGGTTTGGGCGGGAAATCAGCGTTCTCTACGTAGTATATCATAGCGTGAGAAGGCCGATTTGCGAGAGAGAGAGAGAACGTCGCTCCGACCTGACCTCCGCCGTCGACATCACCGCTCAGCGCGGTCGCTACGAAACCCTGCTAGCTCGTGTACCGCCGTTCTCATGGAGAGAGAAGAAGAAGAAAATAACAAAACATTTCAAACCCATCATAATCGCCTCTCCACACGCCACATCGCCGTATGTGTGTGTGCATGCACGTGTGTGTGTGTGCGTGTGCGTGTGTATGTGTGTGTGCATGCACGTGTGTGTGTGTGTGTGTGTGTGTGTGTGTGTGTGTGTGTGCATGCACGTGTGTGTGTGTGTGTGTGCATGCACATGTGTGTGTGTGTGTGTGTGTGTGTGTGTGTGTGTGTGTGTGTGACCTCATTTGAGGTGCAGCTACAGACCACCGGAGCACCAGCGGCCCCCTTATTACAGAGCGAAAGAAGAAAATAACAGGGCTAATTCTACCTTAGCGAGACGCCGCTGATGAGCCCTTAAGGTTCAGTGGGGGTTCAAGAGGGGAGGAGGAGGAGGGGGGGGGGGGTGGGGGTGGGTGAGAAGGGGGGTGAGAAGGGGGCCACCATATGTTTAGCATATGACAGCTACATCACGGCTCTGTGACAGCACAGGACCCTACGCACCTCACCTCACCTCTCGTGTGTGTGTGTGTGTGTGTGTGTGGGGGTGTGTGTGGGTGGTGTGTGTGTGTGTGTGTGTGTGTGTGTGTGGTGTGTGGTGTGTGTGTGTGTGTGTGTGTGTGAAGTCGGGTGCAGATGGCTCTGAGGGTACCGGTCTGTGATCTTTTTGCGAGAACGAGAACCGCTTCCTCATCATCCTCACCTATGTGGACATGGTTTAGCTCCCAACAATGGGAGCAATATATTCTGACACACCACACACACACACACACACACGTGCATGCGCGCGCACACACACACATACGTGCATGAGCACACACACACCTACACATGCATTCACACACAAACACACACACACACACACACACACACTGTGTCTGCACACGCACGTGCACGAAAGCACACACGCACGTGCACGAAAGCACACACACGCACACCCACATATTCTTCTTCTCTTATGTTTCCCAGATGAGCCCCCCTGTCATATAGGTGCCCTCTAGAGGTTGGGGGTGTGGGGTGAGGGTGTGCAGGCTACTGAGGCCTGGGGGGGGGAGGGACTTGACTTGGTGCAGAGTGCCACCTTGTTGTCAAGGCTGCAATGACACGTCACTGCTCCGAAGCTGCTCTTAAAGGACCCTTCTCCCATAGGGCACAGGAGATGCCTCGTGGTGAATGGTGGTGGGCATTAGCCATGCAGGAATGCTGCACGTGTCTTAACTGCATGCATGCTCCTCCTTTGCCTGAACGAGGACTGGACATGTGCTATTTAGAACTAGGGAGTCAATAGACGCTCACCTGGTGTGTACTGCACTGTGTTATTGAGCAGTGGAAACAGAAACACGTCAAAACGTTTTAACGATGAATTCATCTCCTGTTTTGTTTTATAATCTAAAATTAATCAATCAGATCACAGGAGGTGTGTGGGTGCAAAAATTGCACCGTGTAAGAAAGCTTTTCCGGTACCACATGAATCAGTGTGACATCTTTGAGGTTTTGCCAACAAAGTGTTGTCCGGTTTTAATAATATAAATAATATGCGTTAGTTGCTGTGAGAGGGGAAGTGTCTTGGTCAGCATCTAATAGCACCCGCTGTGTGTGTGTGTGTGTGTGTGCTTTGTGGCTTCATGGACTTTCGTATGTGTTTACACTTGTGCACTAACTGTCGACGCTAACTGGAATGCTCGGACGCATGGAGCCGCAATTAACTCTTTGGGACTTGTCAATGGATGCTGATGAATGAAAGGGGCAGCAGGAGGGGGGGGGGGAAGGGATGGAGGCTAAACTGGAGTCCTTTGACCGTAAACATCTAGGGTGTCTGTAGTCTTGCAAATCTTCAAGACTTTAGATTCACATCCCGTTTTTTTCACTTCATATTTGTTTTTCGACCAATCATGTTGCCAGAGGCTGTCTGTAACTGTGTAATTGGCACAAACACAAACTCGGCCAGCAGTAGCAAACTGTAAAAAAAAAGGTGTCTGTAAAGATTTCTAATTAACACCATGTGGACTGGCCACTGGCCACAAATACACATATTAAAATACCCTTCTGAAAGCTTCATTCACTCCCGCAAATCCGTTTTTTTTTTCCGGTAGAACATCGCGTAACGAACCAGGAAATGAGGTGAAACCCCGCCCCAGGGTGTAAGAAGCAGGAAGAGGAGATCATTTTGCAAGTTTTAAGCCCTTTCAAACTGAATAAAAAAAAGCAGGCCGAAATGCAGGCCCCATGTGTGATGTTAAGCCCCTTTCACACATGCAGTGTGTCCCACAAATGTTCCAGAACATTTCCTGCAAGAGGTCATGTGAAAATGGGAACCCGGGAACGAAATCCCGGAAGAACTACACTGCCAATTTCCCACATCAAGACCCAGTGACATGTCCGGAACCACAGCTGATATGGGGACATCGCAGGGAAAGGCACATAAAAAGGTTACGTCCGTCTGACGTAAGGAGCTTTCGTGTGGGGCGAAAGTAACATATTTGAATTGTGACTGTTCATCATAAAGGTGCCAGCACTTTTTGGGTGAAAAGATAACAATATCAACACAAACTTAATGTGTCTTTTCAAGAGCGGTTGGAAAACTAGAAAGATTCGGTTCGTCCTTCTCAGTTCTTCTTCTGTCGAGTTTGACGGCGGCTTTGCATCCGTTGATGTTTCCTTTACCGCCATCTGCTGGACTGTCCCTTTGGCCCATCTGTTCCGGGCTTTGCTATGCTATGTATGAAAGGGCGAACGGCAAGAAATCTTCGCCAAAAACATCGCTGCATGTGTGAATAGTGAAAAATCCCTCGCGGTGCAGGAAAGGTTATGCCAGTAATGTACCGGGGGAACTATGTGTGAAAGAGGCTTTACATAGCATGCTGGCATTCCCGGGATCAGAGGCGACACGTATAACACAACAGCCTCAGCCTCTAGTGTGAATCATCTCACATTTCAAAATGTGGGTATTACATTAAGACATGTAAAAGGCTGTTTAGAAGTGTATGCTGCTAGCTCTACAGCAGTAAAAAGAAAAAGAAAAAAGCAGGTAAAAGCAGCATGGGCGTAACACACATGCAGGACTGCAGGCCTATACAATACAGGTTACTTTCTTTCGATTGTGTGCATTGGGGAAAACTACAGCGTACTGCAAAAGGATTTGGACCATGTATTCAATTCGAGTTTTGGGGCGAATTTATTACATCCCTAGTTACAATGGCGGATTCTTACTGGATTCCTCCGACCAACACACGTGTGGAGTGTGTGTGTGGTTGGTGACCGGTTTAAGCAGCCTCACCTGGACTGATTTAGACTGATTGGCTGGTGAGGCTGCACACCTGTGGGACATTGTTAATCAAAGCCCACAGGTTAAAACAGCCACCACCACACACACTGGAGGAGGACAGCTGTATAGCATGTACCATCTGCTCGGTTTAAACCATTATTCAAAACTCTTGCAATAAACCGCATTCCTCATCGCTGCGATGTGTCCTTGTCGTCCGGAGGAGCCCTCAGGCAGCGGCTTGTGGCAGCCTTGACTCATACATCATCAAAACACCACACTCCCTGTAGCAGCTAACCCGTCGATCCGGCTTTGTTACTACCTCCACTGCTGCTTCGGAGCCTGGTCTCTTCCTGGTGTTGAGGCCTCCCAGAGACACACAACCAAACACCCGATGAGGTGGTTGTTGGATCGATAGCACACCCATCATTTCCACCAGTGGTTTGCTGTGGTAATCAGAGCAGCACTAACCGCTGGTTAGTGTACTAACACTTGCACACTCAAACTTCTGAATTAGGATCGTTTTGTTTATTTGAACCGCTGGAACTCATTCCTATGTAGATCCTATCAGCATCGGTGGAGGTCTATGGTAAGTCTGAAGCAAACTGTTAAACAAACTAACTATTCGTTTTTCTCCCAACTTGGGTTAAAGCTAATCTAAGCATAATTATATCATACATTCGCTCTCAGACAACAAGCAATTAAATGACGATACCAAAATATAGGTTGAGCGTAAGTAAAGTTTAGCATATCAGTGAGCTAGGCCAGAATTAACAATGAAGTTCACCATCGCCTGCTTTCACTGAGACCTGGCTATAAATTTGACTACTCTCACGATAGTCTAGCTATTTCCAAGATTCATATTCTCTGCATTTTACATTGTTAAATAATACATTTGGATTAGATAATATAGGTAATTTATCCGAAACACGATAATGCAAATATGCTTTTGGTATTTTAAATGATTGATAAGGAGTTGTTTGAATGTTCAATGAAACAAACTATGAATTACAGTGAGTAAACATTGCCATAGGGACCACTACTACAGCAATCCCAGAGGGACATTTCTCAAACATAATAAAACCCTTGAACAGCACAGCAGACTAAAAGATATGTTACAACAGCAAATCCTTCATTATTATTCTATCGTCGCCATTAGCCGATACAATTCCTGTGTCGGACTAAGGGGCTTACATGACAAAAAAAAAGATAGGTGTGTGATTGTGTGTTAGCTACTACTACACTGTTTTGTGTGATTGTGATAACTGTTTATGATTGCCTTCTTCCTTTTGTATTGTGGTATTTTTCTGTTAAATGTTATGTTTAGGACTGCCCACTTCTTTGGGTTGTGTCATTGCTCTGTTAAATGCGCGTGACCCGTCAACATGTTTTTATTATCGTTTTGATTCAATTTAACAATGGTAAAATCTGAATTTAGGACAACGATATAGGCCTGATAACCTTAAACAACAACCGTCCGGTCCCCCAACTCCTGCGCTGAACAACGCAGGAGCGGGAGGTTAACGCGCATTCACGTTACGTATTACCCACATGTTGTAGTCTGGAGTCTCATTCACTCACACACACACACACAGCAATGTCACACCAGCATCTGAATGGCGGTGTGTGCGGTGAGCAAGCGTGTGTGTGTGTGTGTGTGTCTGTGCTGGCTGCATATGTGTCCCCATGCATAAACAAGTGCCCTCAAAGACAGTGGAGTGATACTGTGACCCTTAGCGCTCGTCCCCTGGGCCCCCTCTCTGCCCCTCAAGTTCTCTCTCTCTCTCTCTCTCTCTCTCTCTCTCTCTCTCCTCTCTCTCTCTCTCTCTCTCTCTCTCTCTCTCTCTCTCTCTCTCTCTCTCTCTCTCTCTCTCTCTCTCTCTCTCTCTCTCTCTCTCTCTCACTATCTCTGTCTATCTCACTTCCCCCCTCTCTCGATTATCTCTTTGGCTCTGTTCTCTTACTCTGTTCTCTCTCTCTTACCAACACACACACACACACACACAGTCCCAAGTCAGATGTATTTTGGCATTTGTATTGAGTTTGTGAGAGATATGAATACAGGTGTGATGCGAGAGCACACACACATGCACCAACACACACACACACGCATGTGCACACAAACACACACACACACACACAGCAACATGCAGCAGCTGTGTGAAGCCATCTTGTGTTGACTTTGTTTCCGAGTCTATTTTAGCAAAGGCGTGTAAATAATTAGTGAGGGGTGAGCGTTCAGAATGGATGTTGTACAGTGACAACGATATGAGCTCATCACTTTCTGCAGTGATGAAACCTCTACGATACTTCCACTAATAAACATGATCACTGTGCAAGCATAGACATAAATATTGGCACCCCTTTCTCTCCCTCACTAACTCTTTCTATCTCTCTATTACCCTCTCTCTCACACACACACACAAGCATGGACGCGCACACACACACACACACATACCTCCGGAGTTGGTAATCTGGTGGCTTGAGCACACATGGCAGAAAGGGGTATTTTGGCTTTCAGTTAACCCGTGACAGAATGAGGGCAGCCAAGGTGAGGATAAAGAAACTGTAGTTAAATTAGAAATGGAGATTTTCAGAGGTGGTGGTGGTAGGGTAAGGCCGAGAGAGAGAGAGAGAGAGAGAGAGAGAGAGAGAGAGAGAGAGAGAGAGAGAGAGGAGAGAGAGAGAGAGAGGAGAGAGAGAGAGAGAGAGAGAGAGAGAGAGAGAGAGAGAGAGAGAGAGAGAGAGAGAGAGGGAAGACAGCAGCGGGGAGGAGTCAGTGAGAGACAATCAGGGGATACAAAGAGTTGTTAATATTCAGTGGATAATTGAGATATCCAGCTCTGACAAAATGTGCTATTTTGGGATGAGGGAGGGATGCTGAATAATAGTGGAATACACATTTGCATATGAGAGAGGAGAGAGAGAGAGGAGAGAGAGAGAGAGAGAGAGAGGAGAGAGAGAGAGAGGAGAGAGAGAGAGAGAGAGAGAGAGAGGGGGATCTGGAGGGAGGTGACAGTGGTGTATGTGGTTGTGATGTCTGTCTGACCTGCTTGCAAATAAGCCCCCCACGGCCCAGGAGCACTTCCGAATGCACAGAATCTCTCTCTCTCTCTCTCTCTCTCTCTCTCTCTCTCTCTCGCTCTCTGCATCTCTCTCACACACACACACACACACACACACACAATGACTATATCAATACTATGCGTATTTGAAGGTGTATGTGCACATTTGGATGTACGTGTGTGTGTGTTTGTGTACATATTAACTGGTGATGAGCAGAGGGAGAAGGATGTGTGGAGAGAGAGAGAGAGAGAGAGAGAGAGAGAGAGAGAGAGAGAGAGAGAGAGAGAGAGAGAGGAGAGAGAGAGAGAGAGAGAGAGAGAGGGGGGGGGGTGAAGAGAGATAAAGAAGGAGAGAGAGAGAGAGAGAGAAAGAGAGATAGAGAGAGATAGGGTTAGATAAGGAGAGGGAAAAGGGTGGGGGGTCTGCGAGGGTTTTTTCGGAGACCATTTGCAATTTAAAACCCGGTGTGGTATAATGAAAATGTAAAGCGGCGGTTTTATTTTATTCACTGTGGCAGGTTGGGATTCCCTGAGAAGCTCCACTCGAGCAATCAGTCCATTAATAATTGAATTTGGTTCAGGAGCAGTGAGTGTGTGTGTGTGTGTGTGTGTGTGTGTGTGTGTGTGTGTGTGTGTGTGTGTGTGTGTGTGTGTGTGTGTGTGTGTGTGTGTGTGTGTGTGTGTGTGTGTGTGTGTGTGTGTGTGTTCACACACATAACCACACATACAAAGCCTCTCTTCTAGTATCTCCCCTGCCCCTGACCCTAATATGGAGCAGCCAATTAGAGATGTTTATATAATTGCTGGGCAGACACTATCACACACACACACACACACACACACACACACACAGTGTTGGACAGTAGGACCTCCCACCTCACACCTGTTGTGTTTCAAGGTAACATCTTGACATTGTATACAGCAGGAAAGTAAAGTGCTCTTCTGTTCCCATTTTCCTCTCTCTCTCTCTCACTCTCACTGTGACTTCTCCTATCCTTCTATTCTGCCCCAAATCTGCTGTTTCTCTTCATTTGTCTCATCCTCCATCCATCCCTCTCTCCCTACATCTCTCTCTCTGTCTCTTTCTCTCTCTCTCTCCCTCTCTGTCTGTCTCTCATGGCTGTCAGATAGGATGAGATCAGTCGTTAGATCCAGTCTTGGCCGGCCTCACTGCAGTCAACACTACAACACATCATTACATGTGACAGCACAGGCCTAGACTGCACTGTAATACACACGCACGCACGCACGCACGCACGCACGCACGCACGCACGCACGCACGCACACACGCAACCGCGCACCCTGCTCTTTGCAATGCGTGTGCACAGACACACGTGCACACATAAAATACACACACACCACTCTCACCCATACAATACACGCACACACACACACACTGCAGACACACACACACACACACACACACTGCACACACACACACACACACACATCATCCTTCAATAACTTTCACACCGCTTAAAGGTAACTTTTGTGAGACTTTTGTTAAATCAATTGCAGCCGTGGATATGGAATAAGTTGTCTGCCGTTCCCAAAACCGGAGGGTAACTTAGCCAGGGTTATGGGCTGTATGTTGCTTGTGCTGCGGTATGCGGTCATGAAGGCACAAGAGCAGGATGAACAATGGAGGAAGTGATGTAAAGCACTGCTGCTACATTGTGTACGGCAAACTGTTGGTTCGGGGCGAGCATCATTAATACCGCACCGCAGTGCTACGCAAAACAACCCACGCCTCTGTACTGACTCCTCTGCTGTGGGCGCCGAGGCCAGGCTGGCTTTGGTCCACAACAACGATAACAACTAACATAATACCACTTGTGAATAACCTTGGTCCGAAAGGTTGCACACACACACACACACACACACACACACACACACACACACACACACACACACACACACACACACACACACACACACACACACACACACACACACACACACACCACACACACACACACACACACACACACACACACACACACACTGTACCACACACACACACACACACACACACACACACACAAAACCTAACAACAATCTTGATGGATACTGTTGAGTCAAATTTAAATTTTCTAATTCAACTTGAATTCATGCTTGATTTGGTTGGCAGTTACCATATCATATTTGTGCCACTTTAATACCAGATAAATGTTTTTCAGATTCTCCCTAAAACATATATATACAGTATATATATTTTTAAGGGATTGTACAGTAAGTGGAGCATCTCCTACAGTACAGTTTCTTGATACGAGATTATCTTTTACACGGTTGTCCTGGTTTGCTATTTAAATGCTGCTACTGTTGTTCACCAACGCCTGGGATCTTTACCAAAAGCTCTCCAAGGGACTTGGGACTGATTTCATCTTGTAGTTTTGTCACAGAATACAGCCAAAAATACC
>CM051017.1:13219852-13222352 GCA_027704905.1 Muraenolepis orangiensis | reverse complement strand
GTTCTGAGCTGTGTTCAGAAAGCTACACAGTATATGATGATGCAGGTCGGGGGGGGGGGGGGGGTAGAGAGAGAGCGAGAGCGAGAGAGAGAGAGAGAGAGAGAGAGAGAGAGAGAGAGAGAGAGAGAGAGAGAGAGAAATGCATTGACCTTGAACTCAGCCTTATTTTTGGTAGGGTGACATTAGGTGCCGGGTACCTCAACGAGAGCCTTTAGGTTTTTTCACCATCTGGAGAACACACAGGCGCAGAAACAAGAAGTAGGGAGCCAGGGGGTTATATCATTCTCATGAATGAATTCAAACTTCAACTTAAGTTAATCAAACATACATAAAGTGTCCAGTCAAATAATACATGGATGTATCATTCACTAGTCAAACACTGGTTAAAAGCCATTGCAAGCCACCACACAGGCATTATGTGGATATAAGTCAGACACAGACCTAAGACTTCCAGAGTCCAGTTAAAATCAAAAGTGTCAAACTGGCCTGGCTTCCTTAATGTAATTCTCCTAGTGGGCACTTCCTCCCTTAACCACAGACCTCAATATGCCTTCATGGAGATGAGAGTTGACTCTCAATTAAGGTCCATCTCTGAACACGGATGACAGTGTGAAGCAGGCCCAGATAAAACACATCAGGCCTTTCAAATAGGCCGGTTCGGCACCAGTGAGCAGCCAATAGCGCCAGCAAGCCAGCCAGCCAGCCAGCCAGCCAGCCAGTGTGTTGCGGCTAGCCATCTCCATACATGTCTCCACAACTGTAATTGACCTCAAGCTAGCCAGCTAGCTAGCAAGCTAGCGGCGCGGCGCTACGGACTGCTGCCTCAGCGCCTTGGCTCCGCCGACATATGTTTTCGTTCCCGGCTGTGTCACTCTTCATTTGGAACAGTTTCCCCCCATTTTCCTTTTGCTGGGCTTAATAAGGCTTAATAAGGCCCTCTCTTTCCTCCTCCTGTTTTCACCTTCTTCTGTCTCCTTCACCTCCCGTCACTCCTTGGTCTTTGTCTTAGTCCTCTGCGGCTCATCTTACAGTGAAGTAGATCAACTGTACGGTGCTTCATAACGTGAAATAATGACTCTGTCATTGATACAACCACAACAACAACAACAACAACACAGAACAGGACGGCAACCCGAATCGGACGGTCAATGCGCTGAAATCCGATTAAACCGAATCCAAATGTTGTTCTTCCGTATGCTGCCAACTTAACAATATTTGACCCAATCTCACTAAGACGATTGGGCATGGCGAAAGTGTGTGTGTGTGTGTGTGTGTGTGTGTGTGTGTGTGTGTGTGTGTGTGTGTGTGTGCATGTGTGTGTGTGTGTGTGTGTGCATGTGTGTGCGTGTGTGTGTGTGTGTGTGTGTGCATGCATGTGTGCGTGTATGCGCGCGTGCATGTGTGTGTGCATGTGCGGGCATGTGTGCATATGTGCATGTGTGTGTGCATGTGTGCGTGCATGTGTGCATGTGTGTGTGCATGTGGGCATGTGTGTGTGCATGTGGGTATGTGTGTACATGTGTGTGTGTGTGTGTGTGTTTTCGCTGCATGTGGTAAGCACAGGCAGCAGGCAGCAAAAGGCTGTGGGGGTAAGAAAGAGTTCATTAAGAGATTTGGAGGCACCTGAAGTTCATTTGTCTCCCTTAAGCTTGGAAACAGGAGAGTGGAGGGGAATGGCAAAGCCCTTCTGTAGTGTTTTAAACAGCTCCCTTCTTCCCTTCAGCGCCCAAGCCTTTTTCGTCTTGATCCACCTTCTGTCCAAAAATCATACTTCATATGAAAATAATACGTTTTCAGCACGCAATGCAGTATATATCGACGCAAAGACATGGTCTAGTTCTGTGGTCACGGTGTTATACAATCCGCTTGTACAATAAATATGTGGATAAATATGATTCAATAGATGCATATACTTGATGTGTGTGTATGTGTGTCTATGACTGTGTGTGTGTGTGTGTGTGTGTGTGTGTGTGTGTGTGTGTGTGTGTGTGTGTCAGGTTAATAAATATTAACTTATAATCCTGCTGGTGGTGTCATCCAAGTGTCATCCATGGCCATAAGGTGAGGCGACAGTAGGTGCCCCTCTCCTCAGAAAGCGGTGTGTATTTTCAGTGTGTGTGTGTGTGTGTGTGTGTGTGTGTGTGTGTGTGTGTGTGTGTGTGTGTGTGTGTCTCTGTCTGTACTTTGATTAAGACACACTGACACCTGGTCTTGGTGGGAGAATGGGCTAAGGGCCACCAGGGCAAGAGGAGAGGCAGGAGGGAGGCACGGAGAAGGAGGCCAGGTGAACTATAGGGAAACACAGCGATCCACTTCCGAGCCAAAGTGCCTTTTAAATTAGGCAGGCTTGGATTAAGCCTCACCACATGGCAATGGATGGAGAGGAACACACTGTGGGAGCCCGAGTGGTTAGGTAACCCATGACTGGTGGTTCACGGTTCATTAGCCAAAGGAATAGACAATTGTTGGTAGGCAGTCACTGCAACTTAGATAGATAGAT
>CM051017.1:13209852-13214852 GCA_027704905.1 Muraenolepis orangiensis | reverse complement strand
CACAAAGTATGACCAATCAAAATGGACATATTGCTTATGGGGCGTGTCCACCAGCAACTGTGAAGGAAACCTTAACGACGACAAGAACTACAACAACAACAACAACATGGCCAAAATGAAATCTCACAGCCGCCACAAATGAGGCGCAGTGGCGATAAAGGTCTGAGCGGATCAGATGAGATCTTAATCCAAACAGGGCCCGGGCAGCCTCCTCAATAATGAATGTGCCATGCTAAAAGGTTACTTGAACTAGAGAATTCAAATTTAATTGAGGCTCCGTGTTGAATAATTAATCTTATTTCCCAGAGAACACGAGGCACAGGACAAGGGATGCCGAGAGCCTTGAGAGTGAGCGAGCGAGCGAGAGAGAGAGAGAGAGCGAGAGAGAGAGAAAGAGAGAGCGTGTGTGTGTGTGTGTGTGTGTGTGTGCGTTTAAGAGACTGCTGTACCAGAACCTCACCACACCGTGATCTGATGAACCTTGCGAGAGCACGACCCGCCATGCAACACAGCCAGGACATGATGTCATCCGCCGCATCATCGCCCTGGTAACCAGACAGCGCGCATGTGTTTGTGTGCGAAGGGGTGGGGGGGAGGGTAGGGGGTAGGGGAGGGAAGGGGGGGATGGGACCAATAGAGAGATAAAGCTTTCGACAACGGAACGGAGATCATGATAAGAGGGAGTACGAAAAGGGCAAAGCGAAAGAAAAAAAATACACAATAAAAGATTCAGAGGATGAACAGCGGCGACTAAAAAAAAATAAGAACGATGTTGAGTTTGTGTTTTGTGTTTCGTTTTTTTGTCGTGGAATTAATGTGTGTGTGCTATTGTGTGTGTGTTATTTGTGTGTGTGTGTGTGTGTGTGTGTGTGAGGGGCTACTTTAAGGTCTCTCTTCCCCCCCTCCAGCGTCTCGACTCCCCCCCCCCCCTCTCGGCGGGGAGAGTTCACAGGACCCGCCGCCTTTGTTTTATGAAATGCTGACGGCCACGGCGCTTTGGAGGAGTGACTACACTACAAACGCTAGTTGGCAGTACACTCCTTAACCCCCCCCCCCTCGGGCGGGGGAGGGGGAGGTGGTAGTGGGGGTCTCCTCTCCCCTCCCCTCCCCTCCCCTCCGGGGGAATCTTCCACATCGACGCAGGGTGGATCAGAGCTACATGATTGCCACCCAGGCATCCAACCTCACCCCCCCCCCCCCAAAAAAGAAATCTAAATACACCCACCCCCACTTCGCTACAGACACCCCGCCGCCCCCACCCCCCCCCCCCCCCCAACACACACACACACACACACACTGGGCTCCATCTCAGCCTTCCGCCATGTTCTCGTCAGAGAGAGAGAGAGAGAGAGAGAGAGAGAGAGAGAGAGAGAGAGAGAGAGAGAGAGAGAGAGAGAGAGAGAGAGAGAGAGAGAGAGAGGCAAACAAAAGCGCCTGTTCATATTAATGCGTTTCCACGCCGCGGTTATTCCAGTTGTGTATTCATACATGCATACATTTATGGGCGCGTGTAAATCGTACGCCGTGTGTGTGCGTATGCGTGTGTGTCTGCGTGCGTGTGTGTGTGTGTGTGTGTGTGTGTGTGTGTGTGTGTGTGTGTGTGTCACAGCAGCAGGCTTGGAAGCGTGCAGCGTTATTTATATATATATATATATATATATATATATATATATATTATATATATATATATATATATATATATATATATTATATATATATTACATATTAAGACAAACTTTCTGCACAATCACAGTCCAGCACACAGAAGCCAGCACCGCAGACCTTTCTAGGGTTTCTAGGGTTTTATTTCCACCTCGACTCCGGCACTTTCTCTAGCCGTTTTTTCTCCCTCCTCCCCCTCCTCCCCCCCACTCCCCCTCCCACTCCCCCCCCATCAGCCCTATGTCTGTCTGTCTGAGAGAGGCAGGCATCCTCCGTGCTCCATTGTTGATGTGGCGGGCGGTGTGTGTGTGTGTGTGTGCCGCGCCGCGGTGCTGAGGTAGCGGATTGTGTGCTAAGAGTTGCCTCTGTCAGAAACACGTTTATCCTCTGGCACAAGCCACACGCTTATACATAAAATATCAAACATCTGAGGGACAATCTGCTGACCTGCTGCGACCCCCCCCCCATACAGCCGTGCACGCACACACGCACATGCTCCACACACACAAGTGCAAACACAGGCACAGAGGCACACACAGTGGCGTGCACACACACGCACGCCGCACTCGCACACACACTCGCACACAAACTGTGACGCGCTCGCTCTCGCACACACGGACACACACACACACGCTGACAGAGCTCCAGTCAGCTCGCTCCCCCCACTCGTACGTGCCCTGACTCTCTCTCTCTCTCTCTCTCTCTCTCTCTCTCTCTCTCTCTCTCTCTCTCTCTCTCTCTCTCTCTCTCTCTCTCTCTCTCTCTCTCTCTCTCTCTCTCTCTCTCCTCTCTCTCTCTCTCTCTCTCTCTCTCTCTCTCTCTCTCTCTCTCTCTCTCTCTCTCTCTCTCTCTCTCTCTCTCTCTCTCTCTCTCTGCCGCCAGCAGGAGAGCCACTGATGATGTATTTGCGACATCTGGCGGCGCTTGCTATATCCACGGTGAGCGAGATACAAAGAGGGTGGGAGGGAGGGAGGGAGGGAGACACGGGGAGAGAGGGGAAGAAAGGAAGACAGAGAGAGACAGAGAGAGAGAGAGAGAGAGAGAGAGAGAGAGAGAGAGAGAGAGAGAGCGCAAGAGCGAGAGCGAGAGCGAGAGCGAGAGAGAGAGAGAGAGAGGGCACGAGAAAGAAAGAGAGGAAAGAGAGAGAGAGAGAGAGAGAGAGACACCATGGTTGCCAGTTAGGCGAAGAGACAGAACAGAGCACAGAGGGATGAAGGGAATCACCGAGCGAGCGTCTGGAGCCTCTACTTGGAGGTGGGCTAGCGGTGGCGGTGGAGGGTGGTATTATGATGTGTGCTACATAGAGCCATAGAGCCATAGAGACATGTCAGATTCCAACGAAAAAAAAAAGCTTGGCTACCCCCTAGTGGGAGCCCAGTGGCAATGAGGTCCAGGCAACGCAACGCAAGTGTGTGTGTATGTGTAATGAAGAGGGAGGGAGGGAGAGGGGGGGAGGGGAGGGAGGAATCGGCCTGTCATGAATCCATAGGGGTCAGAGGTCAGCCATCTTGAGTCGCGGTGACACGGCGACAATGGAGCACTTTGAGAGCCCTGAGAAACACAAGCGGATCCATTCTGCCCTACAAAGGAGCCATGCCCCTGTGTTCCCACACATCTACTCCCTCCATTCCAGACGAAGAGAGGGAGAGCCGGGAGAGAGAGAGAGAGAGAGAGAGAGAGAGAGAGAGAGAGAGAGAGAGAGAGAGAGAGAGAGAGAGAGAGAGAGAGAGAGAGAGAGAGGTAAACCACAGTGCGACAAAGAGATTAAGACAACAGCAACATGTAGACACAGTAGACAGAGTTGTTGGTCCGAGGCGACAGAGACGGTTTGAGAAAGAGCCAAGACATGCAAGCATCAAGCATGCAGCAGACAGACATACGGGTACACACATGGACAAACATGCAGACGGAGATGAAGAAGGACGGGCGGACAGGCGGACAGGCGGACAGACAGACAGACAGACAGACAGACAGACGGACAGAGACAAACAAACCCGACAGACAGACAAGCAACGCATACAGATACGGAAGATGGATGGATGGACGGACAGACAAACAAACACACAGAGACAGTGAGAGAGACAATGTAGGAAGGAAGGAGAAACGCACAAATAACGAAAACAGAGAGAGAGAGAGAGAGAGAGAGAGAGAGAGAGAGAGAGAGAGAGAGAGAGAGAGAGAGAGAGAGAGAGAGAGAGAGAGAGAGAGAGAGAGAGAGAGCGAGAGAGACCAAGAGACAGAGAGGGAGAGAGACCAAGAGAGATAGAGCGAGAGAGAGCGAGCAAGACAGAGAGAGAGCGAGAGCAACAGCAAGAGAGAGAGAGACCAAGAGAGATAGAGCGAGAGAGATAGAGCGAGAGAGAGCGAGCAAGACAGAGAGAGAGAGCGAGAGAGAGAGATAGAGAGAGAGAGAGAGAGAGAGAGCGCAAGAGAGAGAGAGCAAGACAGAGAGAGAGCGCGAGAGCGGCAGCGAGAGCGGCAGCGAGAGAGAGTGGAGAGATAAAGAAACGACTAGCGAGGGAGTAGAGGGCTGATGGCGAGGCTCTCCCCGCGGCCCCCCTCCCCCTCCCCCCCTCCCCCACTCTCCACCCCCCCCCACCCCCTCCCCCAACCTTTCTTTCTTTCTTTCTCTTTCTTTCTTTCTTTCTTTCATGGGGGCTGGATTAAAAGAGATGGCTTAATTCTGTCTAATTATCCAGCCTTCCCCTCTGCCTGCACCCCCCCACCCCTCCCACCCCCCCCCCCCCCCCCCCACCCCTCTCTCAGTCTGCCTATGTCACAGAGTGTGGATACTAATTAGATGGTGTGAATTGTATCCATTATACCAATAGACTGCACACATTAGGTCCCGGGCTGTGGAATATGTTGTACTTGTCTAATGCGTGTGTGCGTGTGTGTGTGTGTGTGTGTGTATCTCTGTGATTTCATTTTCATTTGTGTATGTGTGAGCCTTTTGGTTTATTTATTTATTTAATTTTATTTTAAGCATCACATTTTTTTTTGATCTCCTGTGCCCGCCGATACAGAAGTGAGATAAAACGTGTTTTTAAATGAGAAACGGGCGATGCCCATAAGCAGCAAGCAACTATTCCTGAAATATGCTGTCTTACCATCAGCACCATTATGCTATGATTGATGATATTCATCACAATTATCAAATTGCTCAGATAATTGCGAGTGTGGGATGTGTATGTGTGTGTGTGTGTATTTGTGTCTGTCTTGCTGTGTGTGTGTCTGTGTGTCTGTCTGTCTGTCTGTCTGTCTTCTTGCTGTGTGTGTGTGTGTGTGTGTGTGTGTGTGTGGTGTGTGTGTGTGTGTGTGTGTGTGTGTGTGTGTGG
>CM051017.1:13192352-13199852 GCA_027704905.1 Muraenolepis orangiensis | reverse complement strand
CACACAGGAGGTGAGGAGGGGGGGGGGTGGGGGCTGGGAAAAAGGATTGATAAATACAAGAGAGAATAACTGTGTGTGTGTGTGTGTGTATATATGTGTGTGTGTGTGTGTTGTAAGGTGGAGTATAGGGGATGGTGGTGGTGGTGGTGGTGGTGGAGGCGCAGGGCGTGGGGTGGGGTTGGCCTGCCTGCCTGCCTGCCTGCCTGCCTGCCTGCCTGCCTGGCTGACAGTTGACTCTGTTGGATGTGACTTTCACAGTCTGCTGGTGGTTTGGTGTGGAAGCCATCACATCTGTGACTGGCCGGTTTGATTAATGAGCCTCTCAGCTTGTCTATGCAGTCTGAGGAGGGGCCGCGGCCTTATCCCAAGCATCACTGATTTATTCGCCTACGGAGCAAACCCCCCCCCACCACTACCGTCCTCCTCCCCCAAACAACACACACACACACACACACACACACACACACACACACACACACACACCACACACACACACACACACACACACACACACACACACACACACACACACACACACACACACACACACACACACACACACACACACACACACGCACACACGCACACACACACACGCACACAGGGGGAGACAAATGTGTGCCCTCCGTGACACGCAGACACGGTATACAAAGTGGTGCACTGCAGACAAACGCACAGGGCTGGCCATGTATACAAGGACATGCACTTAGAGACCCCCCCCCCCCCACACACACACACACACACAATTCTATACCTTTTCACACATTTACACACACACAAACATATACCTTTCCACACACACATACATCAATGCCTATACACTTCCACCACCGTACACACACACACACGCGCTCTCCACCACCTGCTTGCGGCTGATGAAAACCTCAGCGTGTCGGTGTCCGGGGCCAGACGAGGACCAAACACCGTATGTAGAGAGAATCCTTCAGACAACAGACGCTACTATGTCGCCAGCCACACGGAGAGCCGTCTCCGGCTGTCACTCACTTTCTCTCTCTCTCTCTCACACACATGCACATACTGACACACACACACACACACACTCTCACCAGATTTACAAAAGTGACAAGGCTTTTGAATGTCCAGCCTCACTCACAAGACGGAGAGCCGGAGCACAGAGCGGCTCTTTGACGGCAGCAGCGGCCCTGAAAGGTCCCTGGCAGGGCCTTACCTTGAGTACATTGAGAGGTGGGGGGGGGGGGGGGTCTTTCCTCTCTCTCTTCTCTTCCCCCCCCCAGCGAGGGTTCAACCAGCTGCTCGCACGCCATCCCCATAACATCCCGCTTAAAGCCAGATAAATGACGAGTTAGCGCAAATGTGCTACAAAGACACACACACACACACACACACACACACACACACACACACACACACACACACACACCACACACACACACACACACACACACACACACACACACACACACACACACACACACACACACACACACACACACACACACACACACAGGATCCAACACCCACCTGCACACACACACAGACCCACACACAGCGTCATTCCCCGAGGCGTAAGACAGGACCATTAATCCAGACGTGATGACATCCAGCTTCCCCTCGGTTTGAGCAGCGTCCACACGGAGGAAGACGCAGCTTTCTGACATATTTGTTTTTATTTCATTCCCCCAGAAGAAGAAGAAGAAGAAGAATAAGAAGAGGTGTGTGTGTGTGTGTGTGTGTGTGTGTGTGGGAGGGGGGGGGAGGTAAGGCCCGCCATATGGCAGCTCCTGGGAACAGATGGTGATTGCCCACTTCCTGAAAGCACGAGCGTCCATCGCCGCAATTTAAGGAGCCGCTCGAGCAACACAACACAGAGCGCTGGCATCCGTCCACAAAGTGCTATTGTTGAGGATGTGTGTGTGTGCGGGTAACCGCAGAAAAGTGGAGGGAAGAGGAAGGGAGGTAAGGGAGGGAGGGAGGGAGGGAGGGGAGGGGAGGGAAAGTGTCCCGCGTGTCGCTACACTACGTCTCATTGTTTCGAATCCATCGGGTCGGGCCTTTTGTTTTTTCCCTCCGGGCCGCGAATATTAACCAATGACTCGCATCGTGTGGTTGGGGCTAAAAACGGAAGACTCTTGCAAAGGAAAATAGAAACGCCCTGCTTCTTGGGGGGGGGGGGGGGTTATTTGATAACAATGATGCTAAAGTGTTTGTGTTGAGATGGCTTTCGATCTGGAGAGACGACGAGACCCCCCCCCCCAACCCCTCGAGTTGAAGGTGGTGAAAGCTGCGTTGTCCTTGGGGGGGCATGTGAATGCCCCGATGATGGAGCGGTGGTCCTGCTGGCTGATGACACGCCAGACTCCATCTCTCATACCTACCCTGTATCAAGCAGGTCGGAAGACCTTCCCTGACACACGTGCACTGCGACACACACGCACGCGCACTCGCGCATACACACACCCACGCGCACACACACACACTCTAGTTGTATTGTAGTAGTACGTGCCACTCGAGGGGGGTTAATGCCGGTCAGCAATTCACACAGAAGGAACACAAATTGTTTCACTGACATATACCAGCAGGCAGGCGGTGAAAGATTCAAATAGATTTGTTTTTTTGACTAAGACCGGCCAGTGAGCACAACAAACTCAAACTGTGGTCATCTGTTAAGGACCCAGACAACGCACTGTACGTTCGAGATACATTCAACTGCACTGCACTGCACTGCACGCGAAGAGGAGAGTTGGGGTCGAGTTCATGCAGTAGATATGAAACTTTTATCATAATAGCACTGATACCTTTACCTCATAGTAACATCACTAGCCCGCGACTAGCTAGGATGTTTAAAACAGGATTAAATAGAAGCCTGTTTACGTTGTGTCTTTGATGTCGTACAAAATGTCAGACTTTCCATCCCACACGACTTGGCTACACAACAAGTACTGTGTGTTGGTTGTGTGTCGGGACATAGCGCTGTGTGTTGGTTGTGTGTCGGGACATAGCGCTGTGTGTTGTTTGTGTGTCAGGACATAGCGCTGTGTGTTGGTTGTGTGTCGGGACATAGTGCTGTGTGTTGGTTGTGTGTCAGGACATAGTGCTGTGTGTTGGTTGTGTGTCGGGACATAGTGCTGTGTGTTGGTTGTGTGTCGGTACATAGTGCTGTGTGTTGTTTGTGTGTCGGGACATAGCGCTGTGTGTTTGTTGTGTGTCAGGACATAGTGCTGTGTGTTGTTTGTGTGTCGGGACATAGCGCTGTGTGTTTGTTGTGTGTCAGGACATAGTGCTGTGTGTTGTTTGTGTGTCGGGACATAGCGCTGTGTGTTTGTTGTGTGTCAGGACATAGTGCTGTGTGTTTGTTGTGTGTCGGGACATAGCGCTGTGTGTTGGTTGTGTGTCAGGACATAGCGCTGTGTGTTGGTTGTGTGTCGGGACATAGTGCTGTGTGTTGGTTGTGTGTCAGGACATAGCGCTGTGTGTTTGTTGTGTGTCGGGACATAGCGCTGTGCGTTGGTTGTGTGTCGGGACATAGTGCTGTGTGTTGTTTGTGTGTCGGGACATAGCGCTGTGTGTTTGTTGTGTGTCGGGACATAGCGCTGTGTGTTGGTGGTGTGTCAGGACATAGCGCTGTGTGTTTGTTGTGTGTCAGGACATAGCGCTGTGTGTTGGTTGTGTGTCGGGACATAGCGCTGTGTGTTTGTTGTGTGTCGGGACATAGCGCTGTGTGTTGGTTGTGTGTCGGGACATAGCGCTGTGTGTTTGTTGTGTGTCAGGACATAGCGCTGTGTGTTTGTTGTGTGTCGGGACATAGCGCTGTGTGTTGGTTGTGTGTCGGGACATAGCGCTGTGTGTTTGTTGTGTGTCAGGACATAGCGCTGTGTGTTTGTTGTGTGTCGGGACATAGCGCTGTGTGTTGGTGGTGTGTCAGGACATAGCGCTGTGTGTTGGTTGTGTGTCGGGACATAGCGCTGTGTGTTTGTTGTGTGTCAGGACATAGTGCTGTGTGTTGGTTGTGTGTCAGGACAGAGGACAGAGAGTGTGTTGGTTGTGTGTCAGAAGAGAGTGCTGTGTGTTGGTTGTGTGTCAGGACAGAGGACAGAGAGTGTGTTGGTTATGTGTCAGGAGAGAGTGCTGTATGATCGCAATGATCAGGTTCAGATTCTTGACAGTGAGGACGGGACTAGCCCGCCGAGATGGTCCAGTCCATCCAAATACCATAAGTTGAGCAGCCTCAATGAATTCAATGAAAGCCAACAGGTAAATCCTCCGGTCCATCCATCCATCCAACACTTTGGCCCGTCCGTCCCGTCCATTTATCAAGCAATCCATCCATCCACCTATGTGTCCACCTATCCACTCACACATCCAATCTGTCCATCCAACCAGTAAACCAGTCATCAACCCTGAGGTGGAACTGGGTGGCATTAATCAGACTGGGTTTTTTTTTTTTTTCTTCTTCTTCTTCTTTCCTGCTCAATCTTCTGATGATGGATGAGCCAGTGTGTTGAGAGAACAAAGTGACAAAGAAGGACACACACACACACACACACACACACACAACCCCACACACACACACACACACACACACACACACACACACACACACACACACACACACACACACACACACACACACACACACACACACACACACACACACACACACACACACACACACACACACACACACACACACACACACCTGTATAAATTCTCTCCCTTTTCCCTTGTCAGGCCGCTGCGGTGCAATCTCAAGGTAGCCGGGGAGACAGAGTGCGCACATTACGCATACATGCATGCGCGTCGCTGTGCTAATGAAGTCATCGCCACAGTGATTTAACAGCGGCCGTATAACAGCCTCCCCTCCCCTTAACTCATACCCCGCGCCTCCATTCGAATGCGATAGAAAGCCCGGACACAGTGAACGTCCCCGTCGATGCGGCGATATATATATATATATATATATATATATATATATATATATATGAAGAGAGAGAGAGAGAGATGAGAGAGAGAGAGAGAGAGAGAGAGAGAGAGAGAGAGAGAGAGGAGGCCAGCAGGGCCATGCTTCTGCCTCGGAGGAGGAGAGGCTGGGGGGGGGGGAGGAGGAGGAGGAGGAGGGGGAGAGGCCGGGGGAGGAGGAGGTGGAGGAGGAGGAGGAGGGGGAGAGGCCGGGAGATCTATTGGCTGAGCGCTCAGAGCAGAAGTCGTTCAAGGAGATCTCGGCTTGGCAGAGAGAGTGCCTGCGAGGTCACCGAGGCCAGGGCACTCTAGAGCAGGAGAGGAGATGGACGGAGAGGGCCGCTCCTATGAAACACGCTGGAGTCACGTACAGGAGGAGGGCAAAGAAGGACCGGGGGGGGGGGGGGTTGCAACAGCAACGGGACGGACGCGGTACGTTGTTGGTTGTATTCAAACCTCTTTGTGTGAGATGTGATGGCTGATCCGGAAGGGATGTGCCCCCCCCCCCCCACCCCCCCACGCCCCGGTAACCCATAGCAACAGATGCTGCTCTTTGAGACCAGGGGGCCGGGATCTGAGGAAAACTTTTGACAGCGGAGACGTCGCCAGGCGTGAAACTAAACTTTGTGTGCCGCGCGTGTGTGCGTTTGCACGCGTGTGTGTGTGTGTGCATGTGTGCGTGAGTGTGTGACTGTGCGCGCGCCTGTGTGTGTGTGTGTGTGTGAATGTGTGCGCCGGGGTGTGTGTCTCGGTCAGGGCGGGAAAAACGGTCCAAATCCTCCATGAAATCGGCTTCTTGGAAACTACAAAGAGACCTTAATAGGGCCACTGACAGACTCCGCGGCACTTTTGATACTGTGAGATTATGGTGAATTACATAACATTTGCCCCCATTTTCTCTCGGGCTGTCTGGGCTGTATTTGCAACTTTAGTCATTATAGTGTGCCTTGTTTTCCTCTCTCCCCATGTCCCCCGTGTATCCTCCCCGTCAGCGCACAGACATGTGCGTGTGCGTGGGTCCTTTTTGCACAGAACACAGAGAACACATCTTATCTTCCTTCTCTACCTACATCTCTATCTAGTAGTTATTCTAAAATCATCTCTCTCTCTCTCTCTCTCTCTCTCTCTCTCTCTCTCTCTCTCTCTCTCTCTCTCTCTCTCTCTTCTCTCTCTCTCTCTCTCTCTCTCTCTCTCTCTCTCTCTCTCTCTCTCTCTCTCTCTCTCTCTCTCTCTCTCTCTCTCTCTCTCTCTCTCTCTCTCTCTCTCTCTCTCTCTCTCTCTCCAAAATGGGGCTCATTTAGCAATCATGAATATTCCAGCAGCAATTTGCCTGGCGGTTGCAGAGTCTCTTGTTTTATACACAGGTGCAGCAGAGTGCCATAACATGCACATAACATGCAAGCATGTGTACCACGTTTGAGTGTGTATATGTGCGTGTGTGTGTGTGTGTGTGTGTGTGTGTGTGTGTGCATGTGTTCACTTCACCCTTATTGTACCTGTGTCCTTGGCGGAGGCTAAGCTTGCCCTTTGTCAATAAGGTGCACATGCACATGTGAGTGTGTGCATATTGTGTGTGCATGCCTGTGTGTGTGTGTGTGTGTGTGTGTGTGTGCGCGCGTGTATATATATGAAAGCGTGTGTATGCGTGCGTGTGTATACGGGAGCGCGTGTGTGTGTATGTGTGTGCGTGCTTGTGTGTGTGTGTGTGTGTGTGCGCGTGTGTGTGTGTATATGAAAGCGTGTGTGTGTGCGCGTATGCATGTGTGTATGTATATGCAAGCGTGTGTGTGTGTGTGCGTGCATGTGTGTGCGTGCATGTGCGTGCGTGCGTGCGTGTGGTGGCTGTGGTGATTCTGAATGGATTGGGTATAGGTTAGGAGGCGAGGTGCAGCCACCCTGTGGCTCCCCTGATAGCGCGCGGCGTGACAGCTGTGAATGGTGAACAGGGAGCGACCTGATGTATCGCCATCTAATACATGTCACATACCTGCATACATATTTATGCCCCTCTGTCTTGCACTGCAGAACACAACAGCCATAATGTGTGGGGGGGGGGTGGGGACCGAGAGAGAGAGAGAGAGAGAGAGAGAGAGAGAGAGAGAGAGAGGAGAGAGAGAGAGAGAGAGAGAGAGAGAGAGAGAGAGAGAGGAGAGAGAGAGAGAGAGAGAGCACCGTGGTAAAAAAATAAAGAATTTAACAAAGGACAAGAAGTAATGGATATGTTTGACGGCTGAATAACTCACTTACATTAAGGAATGAACAAACACAGATCTGTTTAAAAGGAGGACTATCCTAAAGATACCATTAATCTCAACATATACAGGATATTTTCTCCCTGTTGACTCAAAATGTATCATCTAACACAATGATCGCATACAATCACGGAATGTAATCATTCAACGCTGCCTCTTCTGAGTGACGTTTGTGTGAAAGCCACTTGGCCTTTGCGTGGGGTGGAGGATCCCCGCCCAGCAGGAGGAGGGGAAGAAGAGGAAGAAAAAGAAGAAGAAGAAGCAGAACTGAGCCCCCCCCCCCTCTGTGAGACTGAGGCTCGTACCTGAG
>CM051017.1:13184852-13189852 GCA_027704905.1 Muraenolepis orangiensis | reverse complement strand
ACACACACAAGCACACACAAACGCAGGCACACACACACAAAGAAAGTCAAGAGAGACAGACGCAGACACACACACACGGAAAGTCAAGACACACACACACACACACAAAGTCAAGAGACACAGACGCAGGCGCACACACACACACACACACACACACACACACACACACACACACACACACACACACACACACACACACACACACACACACACACACACACACACACACACACACACACACACACCACGCGCGCGGTACAAAGGCTGAAGTGAAAGGTTGAAGTAAACCTGAAGAGGTACAGATAGTCATGGAAATGTCTCAAGTGAAATATACAGGGGTTGTTTTTCCCCCCCCCCCTCCCGAGTCTGCAGTCAGTTCTTTTGGAGGACTGAACTGTGCTCCTGGTACTTTGTAAAGAAACCTCGGCGGACTCGCCTGCTCCAGCCTTTCCCTTCCGACGTGGTCAAACCGGACCAGAGGGTCGAAGCGGGACGGGGCCGACTCGCATTCGGGACCGGGGTCGAAGTTCGTCCTGTGAGTGGCGTCGGCCTTTCCGGCCAGCGCGGACATCAGCAGCTCCTGCGGGGGGGGGGGGGTGAGGGCAGAGGAAGACAGCAGAGGTGTACAGCAGCTAGCGGAGACACAACGTTAATGCAGTCATCCGGGCGGCGGCAGGATAGCTCAGGCCTGTTAGGACTTGGCTTGGGATCATTGGGACATCGCTGGTTCGTGTCCCTGGAAACCCCTGGGCACTGCCGAGTCTGCTGCCCTTAAGCAAGGCACCAGATCACTCTACATCACTGTTCCCGGGGCAGCTGTATATACAGCAAGCTGCCCCACTGCTCCTAATACTAGGTTGGGTTAAATGCAGAGAAACTCATTTCACTAGTGTGTGTGTGGTGTGTGTGTGTGTGTGTGTGTGTGTGTGTGTGTTCACATGTATGTGACCAATAAAGAGGATTCAATCCTCCAGATTTAGATTTAAATTAGTTTGGACCGAGCACAGGCAGAAAAACGTAACGTGACCCGAGATAAAAATAAGAGAGAGGCAAAGAGCCGAGTCCTTTACGAGAGAGAGAGAGAGAGAGAGAGAGAGAGAGAGAAGGAGAGAGAGAGAGAGAGAGAGAGAGAGAGGAGAGAGAGAGAGGAGAGAGAGAGAGAGAGAGAAGAAGAGGAGAGGAGAGAGAGAGAGAGAGAATAGCAACAGAATCCCGGAAGGAGTTTGACCGGGCATTTAATAGGTAATTGGTACATTTCTGCCGATTTAAATCAGAATATTTTTTTTTGGGACACACTGGAGGGGTTCCTGGTGAGAGGACGATAGCGGACACAATCACTCTCGGCCTAATCCCAGTTCAATCTGTCCCGTCAGAAGCAGAAAGTAATCATGTAGCCTAGTCGCCTAGTGGACACTATTATGGTCTCCTGCCGCCTAGTCCCTAAATGACGGTTCCGGAAAGAAGAAATGACCAGAGTTTCTGGTTTCTGCGTGAGGATAATGAAGATACATTTAGAAAAAAAGGACGGTTAAATTTGGGTGAGAAAGCGGTGGGATTTACTTTTTGAGGACAAGCTAACTTTTTTATCATCCGCCTTTACATAACCTTGGGTTGCTAACACAGACGTTGTGTGCGTGTGTATATGGGAGCGTATGTGTGTCTGTATATGTGTGCGAGTGCTTGTGTGTGTGTGTGTGTGTGTGTCAGTATGTGTGTGTGGGTCTGCTTGTGTGTGTATGTGTGTGCATGTGTGTGGGGTAGGGGGGGAGCTTAGAGGCCATGTCAAGTTGACGGATGAGAGTACATTGGGTTCACACTGCGTTGTGCCTGTACATGCACACATGCTGACACACACACGCGCACGCACAGACACGCGCACACACAGACACACATACACACACACACGCACACACACTCATGCACACATTCCCAACACCCGCCCACCCTGACCCTTTCTGTCCTGGCCTTGACCTGAGAAGGCAGTGGGCAGTGGCCAGAAACAGACCAGACCAGAGACTGTCTCTGTGCACCCCTTACATTTCATCAGATTGCCAGAAGCTAACGCTAATAATGTTTAGCAGCAGCTAACGCGTTGCCACCTTGCTGTGTGTGTGTGTGTGTGTTGTGTGTGGTGGTTTTTGTGTGTGTGTGTGTTGTTTGTGTGTGCATCTCAGCGTACCTTCCTGGTTCAATAAAGGTCACATACAAATAGTATACCCGTATTGTATATAGGTCTGTGTGTACGTTTCACATTCCACACTCCCTTTTCACATCACAATACTCTCGGGCATACGTATGGAGACTTGTTTATTAAGGACAGCCAGGGTTGATGTGCTAAGCCAATCCTAAGCTTGACTTGAGCGGCGTTGCACTGGCGTCAAACTGCTAAGTGTAAGAGCAGGTGATTGTACCACGCAAGCAACGACGCCTGTTGGTTATCTTAATATGCATCACAGCACTCTCTCCAGTAGTCTACTGCTTGCGGCATTGTGTGTAGTCAAGTAGGACCGCCATATGTGATTGTCTCAAAGTTTTCTCGCCAAACAATTTATTAATGTATTATTGGATGCAGCAGTGCAACAGTACAAAATAACCCTGGTCCTCCACTTTCCTCCCACCTCTGAGGGAACCCGGTGACTGAGTGGAGACACCACACTGTTGTCTCCAAGAAGATCCAAGTGTGTGTGTGTATATGTGTGTATATGTGTGTGTGTGTGTGTATGTGTGTGTGTGTATATGTGTGTGTGTGTGTGTGTGTGTGTGTGTATGTGTGTGTGTGTGTGTGTGTGTGTATATATGTGTGTGTGTGTATGTGTGTGTGTGTGTGTGTGTGTATGTGTGTGTGTTTGTGTGTATGTGTGTGTATATATGTGTGTGTGTGTGTGTGTGTGTGTGTATATGTGTGTGTATATATGTGTGTGTATGTGTGTGTATATATGTGTGTGTGTGTGTGTGTGTGTGTATATATGTGTGTGTCAGCCGGCGTGGTTTTAGAACACTGGTGATAAAATGCTGAACAAATAAACGTTACTTGACTGCTCCTTCACAACAACCTGACTAAACACGGCTACAAACACACACACACACCCCCCCACGCACGCACACACACGCACACACACTATTACAGGCACACACACACACACACACACACACACACACACACACACACACACACACACACACACACACACACACACACACACACACACACACACACACACACACACACACACACACACACACACACACACACACACACACACACACACACACACACACAGCAGCCTGCGGGGGCCCAGGCCAGCAGTCGCCTAATCGCCTGGGCAGAAGGAGCAGCTCCCTACCTCATTGCCCCGGATGATGTGATGGATCTGCCTCAGGTAGGGGCTGCCACCTGCTCCGTGGCACACTTCCAGCAGCATCAGCCCTATTTTCTGCTCAGTCAGTTCGGTCGCCACCGCCGCCGCCTCCGCCTCCACCTCCGCCGCTACCGCCGCTACCGCCGCTGCCACACCTCCACCTCCTCTCTCCTGGGCCCTGGTGCTCTCCCACCCCCTCCGCTCAAACGCACTACAGATAGATACACAGATAGGGGGAGAAACGAGAGAGAGAGAGAGAGAGAAAGACAGAGAGAGAGAGAGAGAGAGAGAGAGAGAGAGAGAGAGAGAGAGAGAGAGAGAGAGAGAGAGAGAGAGAGGTGGGGGGATATAGGGACATGGAGAGGAGAGAGAGAGAGAGAGAGAGGGAGATAGGTAGAGAGAAGGGGAAGAGAGGTAGAGAGAAGGGGAGAGAGGGGAAAAGTGGGGAGAGAGAGAGAGAGAGAGAGAGGAGAGAGAGGAGAAGAGAGAGAGAGAAGGAGAGAGAGGAGAGTGGAGAAGAGAGAGAGAGAGAGAGAGAGAGAGAGAGAGAGAGAGAGAGGAGAGAGAGAGAGAGAGAGGAGAGAGAGAGAGAGAGAGAGAGAGAGAAGGGTCATGGGAGGGAGGGAGGGAGAGAGCGGCAGAGAAAGAGCGGAAGAGAGTTTAGGGTCAAGGGGAGATTTAGGATCAAGGGAGGAGGTTGAGAGACAGACAAAGGGAGATAGAGAGATGCACATTGATGGATGGAAGAACAAGGAAAGAATAACCAAAGCAAGAGAACACAGCATGAAAACGAGAGGAAAATACGAGAAATACATCACACAAGATATGACCACAGCTCTGCGCAAAAGGACATTTTTCAGAAGAACCCACTGTGAAATGCAGTGTTTTGCGCAGTTATTTTAATAGCAGATATTTATTTAATTATATGATATGAATACAAGTGATGATTGCACAACTTGTAAAACAGTAAAGAGGAAACAAATCATTTAGACAAGGAAAGTATACACCGGATGAGCTGTCACCTTCATTCCCTCTCTGTCCCTCCTTCCTCTCTCTCTCTCTGTCCCTCCCTCCTCTCTCTCTCTCTGTCCCTCCCTCCCCTCTCTCTCTCTCTCTCTCTCTCTCTATCTCTCTCTCTCTCTCTCTCTCTCTCTCTCTCTCTCTCTCTCTCTCTCTCTCTCTCTCTCTCTCTCTCTCTCTCTCTCTCTCTCTCTCTCTCTCTCTCTCTCTCTCTCTCTCTCTCTCTCTCTCTCTCTTTGCCCCCTCCGTTTGTAATTATAAGGCAGGGTAGGAGACTGTGTCTTCTGTCAGAGACTTGACATTGAGGTTGGCAACAGAAAAATGAAAAAAAGGGAGGGGTGGGGGGGGGTTAGGTACGGTGAGGAACCAGGGTGGGGTGGGGTGTGGAGGGGTATGGGGGTCTCCTGTCTCTCATTCATACATTTCTCTTCCCCCCTCCCTGCCCTGCCACCACCACCACCACCACCACCACCCCCACCCCGATGCTAGGCCAGCCAGTGCGGGCGCCGCTGGTGGCCGTGCATCCGTGTCAGCACCTGCTCTGTATCCTTTCCTGTCCGTCACTGTGCAGGTGAAGCACATGATTGGATTCAGTCAGCGGGGTGATTAATGACTGCCTCT
>CM051017.1:13157352-13167352 GCA_027704905.1 Muraenolepis orangiensis | reverse complement strand
ATCTAACCACCAGGTTTTGTCCTAACCCCTCCATAACTTTTTGAGTTATCTTGTTAGCAGACAGACAAACAAACAGACAAACAGACACACACAGAGGGGTGAAAACATAACGTAAAAATAGACTGCAGAATGTGAAAGTGAGGGACATGGACCACAGGGGAGATGGACGGAGAGAGACAGAGACAGAGACAGAGACAGAGAGAGAGACAGAGAGAGAGACACAGACAGGTCTGTCAACAGCCGGATGTCCTGGTGGTCACCTGCACCTGGGTTTCTGTCCCGCTGGGATTTGAAAGCCGCTTTAAAGCCCTGATATGGTGAACACATCACATCAGACCAGACACACACAACAACACACACCCCTTATGCTGACAAAAGCCACACACACACACACACACACACACACACACACACACACACACACACACACACACACACACACACACACACACACACACACACACACACACACACACACACACACACACACACACACACACACACACACACACAGCGAGCTCAGTCTAGACCTCGAGTGAACAGAATAACAGAGGGACAAAGAAAGGGTCACAGAAGGTGAGAGCGAGAAGGACGGCAAACGGCTGGTTTAATCACAGTCAGGTGGAGCTTTATGTCAGCTGTCAACAATGTTGAAGGTTCAACTTCCGTCCTTAAAGCTCCTCTGTGAATTTGAAACTCACCAACTACCACTGAACTCAAACTCTCTTTCAGACTTTCCGCAGACCACCTTTAGGGAGATTCCGTTTTTTTTTTTTTTTTTTTTCTTCCATAGGAGTCCGGCCTTCCACTGAAAATTGGGAAATCATTTGCATGCTATTGACTGCTATTTTTCGGAACCACAAAATAAAATCCTGGGTCGACACCCCCCCCGGCGTTCTCCCCGGCGTGCACTCACGGCAGCATCCCCTCTCATGAAAGATGAATGAAGGTGAACCGGCCGCTTCGTGTTTAGTGCTTGCAAGGTTGTCTCCTTTTAGAAGCGGACTCGGACTCAGACTCGGACTCCAGGGCCAGGACTCGAGTACTCAGGTGGGGCCGCGACTGAAGTCCACCGTGGTGGTTGGTTCCCCGGACGTGAAGGTGAACTCGTACTAAGACGTACTCGTTCTAACATCCTACTAAGCGTTGCAGCTTTTTCTGCTCGCCAAGACCCCTCGCTATGCACCCATCTTCTTAAGAAAGCCCCTATATGTTGATATATATAAACAGTATCTATACCTATATAAATACCTATATATAATATCTATCTATACCTATATATATACCTATATATAAATATCTATCTATACCTATATATATATAGATATATATATCTATATATATATACATATACAGATATATATATATATGTATATACATATATATATAAATACATATATACACATATACATATACATATACATAGAGAGAGAGAGAGAGAGAGAGAGAGAGAGAGAGAGAGAGAGAGAGAGAGAGAGAGAGAGAGAGAAATAAGACATCGGCAGAAGAAGAAGAAGAAGACAGACAGACAGACAGACAGACAGAGTAATATATATATATGTGAAACTAAGGTCTGGGACCATCACACTGTTGGTGCAGCTGTGTTGTGTTTTGTGAAAGCCGAGCTGTAGCAGCGGAGGTACCTGTGGCGCTACGAGGTGGGCCCCCCCCCCCCCCCCCCCCCCGCGCCTGACTGACAGCCTTCGAAGACAACGGCCCCTCTGGGGGCCCTGCCGTCACACCCGGGCCCCAAGAACACATGTGCATTGCGAAGACCCCCAGCACACACAAAAATGTATCTTAATGTGGACAAACACACACACACACACACACACACACTCCATTACACCAGCATGCACCTGCGCACAGCAGGTCTGTCTGACCCCACTGACCCGTGAAAGGAGAGAGAGAGAGAAGCAGGAGAAGAAAGGTAGAAATGCAAAGGAGAGAGCGAGAGAGCGAGAGAGAGAGAGAGAGCGAGAGAGAGAGCGAGAGAGAGAGCGAGAGAGAGAGAGAGAGAGAGAGAGAGAGAGAGAGGATGGGTGGGTAGGGGGAGAGGGGGGGGGGGCTGGATTGGTTAAAGGGCATAAAAGTAGCGAGAGGAGGGGAAAGGGCCGGGGGGGTTAAGAAATGTGGATGGTTGAGGGGTGGAGGGGGGTTATGAGGGGGGATTTGAGGGGGGTTTTGAGGGGGTGGTTGAGGGGGGGTTGTTTCCAGACAGTCCCAGTGTAGACTCGTGTGCAGCAGACTTCAGACGAGCCGAATCCCCCCGAGCCCCCGGGGCAGCACTGGAAGCCACAGATGTTCTCGCGGAGCTCAGAGTCGAAGGCTGGGAGGGAGCGAGCGAGGAGAGCAGGAGAGAGAGAGAGAGAGAGAGAGAGAGAGAGAGAGAGAGAGAGAGAGAGAGAGAGAGAGAGAGAGAGAGAGAGAGAGAGAGAGAGAGAGAGAGAGAGAGAGAGAGAGAGAGAGAGAGAGAGAGAGAGTGCAGAGAGGCACACACCGTTGAGTGTGTGTGTTGAGGGAATGAAAGGGAGAAGCCTTGGTTTGATTCCGAGAGTTCGTCAAACTCCACTGAACAAGTCAGCAGAGACACACAGAGGAGCTCTACCCTCTTACAAGGAAACACACACCGTATCAGATGCAAGCCAAATTTAACCTGCTCTGTTCCTTCACCTTTACGAGTTTCGGGGTGAATGAGTTAGTTTTTCACTGAATAGGAATCTTTGGTGAAATATAACGGAGCGCTATAACACATCTCGCAGACTGAAAGCGGGCATCTCAACCCTATTCTATAAAAGGGGCTTGACCTCAGAAATAGCAACGCCAGGCAGACAGTGTCCAGGTGGCGAGTAGATATGGGATGCAGAGAGAGAGAGAGAGAGAGAGAGAGAGAGACAAAGCCATGGCAGGGAGGACTCGTACCTCGTAGAAGGGCTTGGGGTCCGTCCAGTGGTGGCTCTCGGCGTCGTGCAGGATGCTGGTGGAGCACACCTGGACACTGTAGCTGGTCAGCTGGTCCCTGAGGGCCTCCGCTGTGTCCTTGTACCTCTGGATGGGCAGCAGGATCAGCGGCCTGTGCAGCGGCAAAACACAATGCAAAGCGTGGGACTTTGAAAGGTGACGTGTGTGTGTGTGCTCTACTACTACTAGTACTACTACTACTACTACTACCACTACCACTACCACTACTAGTGCTACTACTACCACTACCACTACTAGTGCTACTACTACTAGTACCACTACTACTACTACTACTAGTGCTACTACTACTACTACTACCACTACCACTACCACTAGTGCTACTACTACTAGTGCTACTACTACCACTACTACTACTACTACTACTACTAGTGCTACTACTACTAGTACCACTACTACTACTACTACTACTACTACCACTACTACTACTACTACTACTACTACTAGTGCTACTACTACTAGTGCTACTACTACCACTACTACTACTACTACTACTACTACTACCACTACTACTAGTACTACTACTACTACCACTACCACTGCTACTACCACTACCACTACTACCACTACTACTACCACCCCGACCCAGAGGTTTAATAGATCGGCGGCACACGATCACCGGCCTGCTACATCTTTGCCTGCATCTCCTGGAACGATCGTTCCAAGAGATGCTCAGAGCTCGACGGTCGGCTCTGTTCTTCCCCGCGAAAAAAGAAAGAACAGATTGATTGTTTTAAAAGTGCAGTGTGACATTTCATATCTCCGTAGCACACCTTCAAACCTGATGCGTCCCAGACCAAGGTAAAAGTTGAACAGCACCAGAGAAGGGGAGGAGGTGGGGGGGGGGGGGGGGAGTGGGAGAGGAGGAGGAGGAGGAGGAGGAGGAGGAGGAGGAGGAGGAGGAGGAGGGGGTTGGAGCAAGCAGGGGAGATGGGGGGTGGAGGGGGTTGAAGGGAAGTGGTTTATGTGTGGACCAGGGGGCCCGGTGCAGGTGGACCATGGGGGTTAAGGGTGAATGGGCCAGGGGTGAAGCAGTGGGGGTAACGAGGACACTTTGGGCGCCAGGGATGCTATTAGGAAGAGGGGGGGGGGATCTGTAGAAGGCAGGCTTTTAAAGGGGGGGGGGGGGTGAAGGTATTATGGGGTAGATAAACCCAGCAGATGTAGACACAATGTGGCTACCATTACAAGCTGCCAATCACCTATACCCTCCGTCCATCTCCATCCACCTCCCTCCCCTTTTTGGTTTCCCCCCCTCTTTTCAAACAGGTTCTAAATTTCTCAATAATATTTGATCTTTTGTTTTTCATTGCCGTTAAGCTGGCGGTGCCACAGCTCACAGGGCAGGATCGTTATTCTCCTCCCTTGCTTGCGTTGTTGGCTCCAAGCGAAGAGAAAGAGAGAGAGAGACGAGAGAGAGAGAGAGAGCCAACAATGGCCATCTGCTTTTCCAACAGGCATCCCTCCATTATTTTTTTTCCTTCTTCTTCTCTTTCCCCCTCGTCGTGGCTTCATCACTCACTTGGACATCCCCGGGTCTTAACATCTCTATCACAGTGTTTTAGTACCAAGGCGAGCCGCCACAGAACTCCCTGGATCTAAAATATCACATTTGGCACCTATAAATTCTGGCCTTCCCACACTTACAACCCACCCCCCCTCACCCCACAGTGTCATTCAAAGTGCATTTATTTGGTCGTAGACAGACTTTGACAGACTTTTGACAAGGATAGGTGATCAGAAAGGACTAAACACCATCACACACAAACACACACACACACACACACACACACACACACACACACACACACACACACACAGCGTCACAACACCACGACTCACACTCGGGTGGTGGGGTTGGTGGTGGTGGTGTCACTCAGCCGGGCGTGGTAGTGCGCCAGCCGCTGGCCGATGCAGACGCAGGACGCCAACAGGGCGGGCAGGTTCTTCAGTGGCGCGGAGCAGGGCACCTGCAGGGCCCTCTCCTCAACGCGGCTCAGGGCGGCAGATGTTACCCTGGCGCACGCCTCCACGAAGCTGCCGCGCACCGCCGCCAGGGGACTGTCCCGGCACGCCACTGCCAGGGGCAGCAGGGCCTCCAGCTCCGCCACCACCGTGGCGCAGAACTGAGCCGGGGGGGGGATGAGAGGGAAGAGAGGCCAAGAGAGAGGCCATGAGAGAGAGAGAGAGAGAGAGAGAGAGAGAGAGAGAGAGAGAGAGGCCAAGTGAGAGGGAGAGAGAGAGAGAGGCCAAGAGAGAGAGAGGCCAAGAGAGGCCAAGAGAGGCCAAGAGAGAGAGAGAGAGAGAGAGAGAGAGAGAGAGAGAGAGAGAGAGAGAGAGAGAGAGAGAGAGAGAGAGAGAGGCCATGAGAGAGGCCATGAGAGAGAGAGAGAAAGAGAGAAAGAGAGAAAAAGAGGCCAATGTTAAAAAAAAGGGATGGCATTCATATAAGAGAGGTAGCACAAATGCTCTCACACTCACAGACGCATGCATGCGCACATGCATGCACACACATGCACATGCACACACACAAAGATGCATGCATTCGCATTCACACACACACACACACATACATGAACGAAGCTGTCACACACAAACAGACACACAACAGCATGCTCTCTTTCTCTTTTCTCTCTCACACACACACACACACACACACACACACACACACACACACACACACACACACACACACACACACACACACACACACACACACACACACACACACACACACACACACACACACACACACACACACACACACACACACACACACATCAATGCACACGTTGCTGCATATGCTCCAGTGTGCTCCTTATTGACAGCACATTGGGAATAATGAGAGAGGATCAAGCCGGTGTCAAGAAGTCACATGTGTGTGTGAGTTCAACCTGTGAATTTACACAACCCTGTGAGTGAGTTACGAGTCAGGCCCTTTCCAAAGCCATAAAACATAGTTAGGTACCACGATATATCTCCCGAAACCTCATGCGCGGCTCGCCAGGCCTGGCAATCGGTAGGAAAAGATCGCAAAATTGTCTTTTCATAGCTGTTCTTTATTAACGGCCAGAACACAATCAAGCCATCAATCAGTCCTTTCGCCTTTGACAATTATAACTCAGCGCAGGCTAAAGCGGGGCGATCACACACTCCATTACTTGACTCTGTGTGTGTGGAAGCCGGATCGAGGCGGGTGCTGCTTCGACATTCTGTCAGATCAGGGGGTTTCAGAGCGAGGCCACAACAGACAGTCTCCAATCTCCTCAAGCCGGTTTCCCCATAAAAGGAAGCCTCTGGAGGGGGCTGAAAGAAAAAAACAGTGGCCGTTTGGACAACTCAGTCAATATGTGTGTAGTCATTAGGAGGCCTGGCTGGGAGAGGGAGCCCCGGGGCTGTGTCGGTGTCGGTGGACACGGAAAGACACAATGCTCGGCACCACTCAAGGTGATCCGGAGACTCTGGCTGCTTGTAGCGAGAAGATGTACACGGGCACAGGCACATTGAATGCCACGCTCGCTCTTGAGAGTCTGTGTGTGTGCGTGTGTCTGTGTGTGTGTCTGTGTGTGTGTCTCTGTGTGTGTGTCGTCTCTGTGTGTGTGTGTGTGTGTGTGTCTCTCTGTGTGTGTGTCTCTGTGTGTGTGTGAGTGTGTCTCTGTGTGTGTGTGTCTCTGTGTGTGTGTGTGTGTCTGTGTGTGTGATGAGCACGTGGTAACAACCCCCCCATACACCGACACATGGACCATCTCATTGTTTACATCAACTTTACATTGAATCACTGCACATTGCTTGAAGTGACTCTTAGCGCATCAAGGACAAAAGCGAGCGGTTGCGTTGTTTCTAAGAAATACTCGACGAGAGATTTTCCCGAAAGACGCATTAAACGCGGCCAACTCGAGTAGTCATACAACTGCATACAACAGTTGATTAAAATCACCGTGAGGAGGGGGGAGGGGGGGAGGGACGGCACTTCTTTCAAACAAAACTTTAATTAAAATCGCGCGCGGCTTGACTGAAAGCAAGCACAGTTCACGTCGTGTGTCGAGTGGCAACAAGCCTCCCCGATTCCATTCCAGCGTAGGCGTAGGGGGAAGGCGAGGAAGGCGTCCTTTTGGAATAGCCTGCACGACGAGAACCAGAACCCAGCGTCAAATCAGAATGGTTCATCACTCAACACAACAGCACGGTGTGCACCTGGCTGCCAATACACGTCCATGCAGGACCTCCGTCGCCTTGCCATTGACAGAACCTCGGCCCCTCTGAGGTCTACATATGTATGGTAATGCCACCGGTAGAACAGGGGGGGGGTTAAAGGAGAGAGAGCGAGAGAGAGAGAGAGAGAGAGAGAGAGAGAGAGAGAGAGAGAGAGAGAGAGAAAAAAACATGAATATAAATGAAAGGAATATCGATCCGTCAGGATGCCTTTAGAACTGTCTGTGTTTTTTTTCTCCCGCCCGGCTCAGGTCTGGTATTGTAATTCAGCTCTCTGCTCAAACACAGGAGGGGAGGGGGGGGGGAGGGGAGGGGGAGGGAGGCGTGCGTGTCACCAGGCCGGGGAAGGAAGGACAGGGGGGGGTGGTGGGGGTGGGGGGGGGGGAACAATATATCTAATATCAAACAGGGCCGGGGGGCTCTGCGCTCTCCAATGCAAATGAATGCGCGTTTAACCTTTGGGCGGAGAGACTCTCATCTTTGAAGCGTTGACCTACACGTAAATGCGCGTGTGTCGTGTGGGCGCGCTGCGGACCCGCTTTGACATTCGTTAGCAACAGGAGCCACGTGGAAAAAGAAAGATTGAAAAAATGGACTGTCAAGGGATATGAGTGGAAAGGTGCGCACAGCTGTGGCGGAGGGATACGAGTGTGAAGGGGTGATGTGCACGGCGGAGGGATACAAGGGTGAAGAAGGGATGAAGTGCACGGCGGAGGGATACGAGGGTGAATGAGCGCACAGTGGCCGGGTTAGCGGGAGAGGAAGTAGGAGCGCCACTTGGAAGGAAGTGAAGCCTTTGGAGATTTTGAGGACATTGCAGCCCCCAGCCCGAAACAGACAGACAAGAGAAGTGGAAAAGCCAAAGAATGGCAGCGTGCAGCTGTTTCAAACCTTGACCGAAATCCAAACTTAGCCCCCCCAAAAAAACTGCGAGAACAGCCTTTGTAGGGCATGAATCCAAGCCCCTTGTATCTGATCAGAAG
Source organism: Muraenolepis orangiensis (assembly GCA_027704905.1). Lineage (NCBI taxonomy): Eukaryota > Metazoa > Chordata > Actinopteri > Gadiformes > Muraenolepididae > Muraenolepis > Muraenolepis orangiensis. The sequence goes on along the minus strand of CM051017.1, from coordinate 13,159,178 downwards.
ACTCTCTTGTTCTCTCTCTTGTATCTGTCTCTCTCCACTGAGAGTTCCCTGCTAATGGAACCGGAGTGGATCTCTGTGTCTCCTCTGAGCCTTCATGTCTCTTCCCAGGTCCTGTTCCCTTGCATGTTATCCCTGCCTTTACTAGTCTCCGTCGTCTGTCTGTCTGTCTGTCTGTCTGTCTGTCTGTCTGTCTCTGCGTCTCTCTTTAGAAGAAAAACCACTCAATTGCAATATCTGTATCACCTTTGCAATCATTCTGGGCGTGTCCATCTCAGGCCAGGTGTGGGAGGAGTCATCTCCGACCAGGTGGTCATCAACCGTGAGGGGGGTGTGTCCGGCACACTTGCACAGCTCAATGAGGGTTTGTCCCGAGGTGAAGGAGGCCTCCTCCTGCTGCAGGCTCTTGGTGCAGACGTCCTCCAGGACCACTTTAACACAGTGGGCCATCTGGGGGACCAGCCCAATGAAAGCGGACCTCCAGTCAAATTCCACAAGCAGCGCCTGTACAACCACACGGGACGGTACACACAAGTAGACGATAAGACAGTGCTATTCTCATACTGTCACAGGTGCATTTCGGGTCAATTGTGGAGGTTCATTAATAAGCAACTCATTCTAATCAATGTGAATTGATTTGTCAAAATGCCAAAGAATAGAACAGCTTATAGATGACATACATTACATTACACATACATTAAAGATGTTCTATCTTCTCCTAGTGTCTAAGTGTGTGTGTGTGTGTGTGTGTGCGTGTGTTTGTTGTTAGTGTGTGCATGCGTGCGTGAGAGAGAGAGAGAGAGATTGTGTGAGTGAGAGAGTGCCTGTGTGTGTGTGTGTGGTGTGTGTGTGCGTGGTATCTGTGTGCGTGTGCGTGTGCGTGTGTGTGTGTGTGTGTGTGTGCGTGCTCTAAACCGATTATAACTATTTCATTGATATTGAACTGATTATGAATGATTCCAGGAATTTTTCAAATATAAAGAGAATAAAACCAAAAGAATAATGTTCTTTAAATGTGTTCTAGAAGACTCCAACAGCAGATCCAGAGAAGACCGTCTCACCTCTGGGGAGTGGAGAAGGTGTTCCCCTGGGACCTTGTTCATCTCCTCTCTCCTCTCATATCTCGTCTCCTCCCTCGTCTCCTCCTCCGCCGACGACTTCTTCAAGATGCCTAAGTAGCCCATAAACATCAGAACATCCACATCCTTAAGCGACTTTAAAATACACCTTTTGAAATGAGAAAAAAAACCACGAATGATTAATGCGGAAAATATCAAACGGACAACAAAGCAAATGGAGAGAGTTCCGTGAACCCGGGACCCCCCATGAGAGAGAGAGAGAGAGAGAGAGAGAGAGAGAGAGAGAGAGAGAGAGAGAGAGAGAGAGAGAGAGAGAGAGAGAGAGAGAGAGAGAGAGAGAGAGAGAGAGAGAGAGAGAGAGAGAGAGAGAGAGAGAGAGAGAGAGAGAGAGAGAGAGAGAGAGAGAGAGAGAGAGAGAGAGAGAGAGAGAGAGAGAGAGAGAGAGAGAGAGAGAGAGAGAGAGAGAGAGAGAGGAGACGCAGAACACAATATATCCCATGTGAAATACGCCCGGAGCCTGCTGGCCATGCTTTGTTTTATTTAACGTTTAGCATGAATCTTTTCCATACCGCTCCTAATAATATATTATGTACTTAAAAGAACAGCCCGGGCCGCTCAACGCGGTCCCATAAAAGCAGTAATAATAGCTGGTGCTCCCATTCTGTTTAACAGAAGAGCCGTCAGACACACAGCCAACTAGGGGACAAACCTTAGCGGCCCTTAGCGGGGACGGTGCTAACAAGCAAGCCC
>CM051017.1:13144852-13152352 GCA_027704905.1 Muraenolepis orangiensis | reverse complement strand
CAGTGAGCTGAAGTATGGAGACGGTAAAGAGCTGAAGGGAGTGGAGGGTGGAGGGTGAACGGTGTCAACCAGAGAAAGTATCCATGAGCCTCCTCATCTCCTGCGGGTGCCATCACCAGTTCAACACATCGATTTTTTTTACTTTCACTAAGAAGCCATGCACACTGAGACACACACACACACACACACCAAAACAATGTATATATACACTCACGCTGGACTGGCAGGGAACAGAGACAGAGAGAGAGAGAGAGACAGAGACAGAGAGAGAGAGAGAGAGAGAGAGAGAGAGAGAGAGAGAGAGAGAGAGAGAGAGAGAGAGAGAGAGAGAGGGAATACAAGGAGGAGTGCGGGGGGGGGGGGGAGATGTGTTGGAGAAAAGAAAAAGATAGGAGGAGGAGAGAAAGAGAGAGGAAGAGTGAGAGAGAGAGAGAGAGGGAGAGGGAGAGGTGGGGGGGGGACAAGGGAATTCCCTCAGCAGTTGTTATTGATTCCGGTGTTTACGGGCGAATAGTTTAGTGCCGTTTACAAAACAGAACAGATGCAGCCAGTGAGCAAAAAGGTAAACAATTGCTGTGTGGCAGGCTGCCAAATCCCCAGTCTGATGTATTAAAGTCATGGTGAAGAGCGTTCCCCCTTTGGCTGCACTTACTGCCACTTCATTTCCCTCCTCTCTCTCTCTTTCTCTCTCGCTCTCCTCATTCTTGCCCTCTCTCTCCTCTCCCCTCGCTCTCTCTCTCTCTCTCTCTCTCCTCTCTCCCGCAGTTCTCCCTCATTTATCCAAGGAGGTGAGGAAAAGGAAAATATTAACGAAGGAGGAGAAAACACAGAGCTTGTGCGTGATCCTTCCCCCCCACAACCCGAGACAGACACACAAACACACACACACACACTCCACCCTGCCCCACCTAATCTGGCTGTGGTCTGTCCTCCCCTGACCCAGGAGGCCTCGTCCCTTCTAACAGAGCCATTAGTGTGCAGGGTGGGGGTTTGCCCAGGGTGGGGGCGGGGGGGGGTTTGCATGTGTCTGACATGGCCGAAAACCAATTATTAGACACTTTCTACCAAATGATGCCCAAGTCTTCGGGGAATGGGCAATCATGCAATAATTTAGCCACTGATTTAATTTTTTTTTCCTCCTGCACAGAAATCTGCCCCCCACCAGAATCCTCTCTCTTCCTCTCTTCCTCTCTCCCTCCCTTCCCTCTCCCTCTCCCCTCCCTCTCTCTCTCTCTCCCCCTCTCTGTAGTGGTAATGAGACCATCAGAGGGGCGATCTGCCCGGGATGTTCTTTCTCTCTTTGGCAAACTGCATGATTGCCCCTCGAGCACATCAGGACTTCCACCCTCATATGATCATTAAAAAGCCCTCTGACGCAAGGTACAGATCTGTGGATGTCTCTCTCTCTCTGTGCGTATGCTTGTGTGTGTGTGTGTGTGTGTGTGTGTGTGTATGTGTGTGTGTGTGTGTGTGTGTGTGTGTGTGTGTGTGTGTGTGTGTGTGTGTGTGTGTGTGAGAGAGGCGGGGGATGATGTGAATAACAGTGTTTACAGATGATGTAAGCCTGAGCAGCAGTGAGTTATTCAGGGAGATCAAGATCCAAGGTCCTGCAGAATCGGCAGAAATGTGCACGATGAGAGCTCATGGACGTGTCACGCTGAGATGGTCCACCTAAAGAACCCCCCCCCCCCCCGCCCCACACACACACTACTACCCGCTCTCCAGTCTGTGTTATGGGGGTTGAGCACGAGCGTTTGTGTGTGTATGTGTGTGTGTGTGTGTGTGTTGATGGGAGCCATTCTCCATATGCTATGCAGTTATATATATATATATATATATACTATATGTATATATATATATATATATATATACTGTATGTATATATATATATGTGTGTGTACGCATGAAAGGAGAGGGAGTGTGTGTGAGAGAGACATGTGTGTGTGTGTGTAGGTTTGTGTGTGTATATGTATGTGTCTGTGTGTGCGTGCGTGCGTTTGTCCCTGTGTCTGATTATGTGCATGTGTGTGTGCGTGTGTGCGTGTGAGCATGTGTGTGTGTCAGTCGTGGCCGTGGGCCACTGTGGAGGCCGCCTGCCAGGCTGATGACAGCTGGGGTCCTCTTCGTCAGTCGTGGCCTGATGCTCTCTTAGACAGCCTTATCATGGGATGTCCCCTGCTTTGACTCTAACCCACACAAGTACGTACACACACACACACACACACACACACACACACACACACACACACACACACACACACACACACACACACACACACACACACACACACACACACACACACACACACACACACACACACACACACACACACACACACAGCATGGCATCTGGTCTGCTTAAAGAGACATGAAGGGTGGAAGAGAAGAAAGTAACACTACACCGATATCTCAATTAGGTTCTCCCTTTTATCTCAAACCTATGGTGATGAAGTCCAGTCTCCCTGCATCCCCCGCCCCGACTTTGGTGACAGTCGGAACAGGGCTTAAATTATTTCAAGCCTTCTTGTTTCGTACTCGGGGAAGGGAGAAGGAGGGAGAAGAATCAATTGTTTTTTGACGGAAACCCTCTCGTTCCAAACCTGTCGGTGTGGAGGAGAGGAGGGGGGGGGGGGGCATTGTTATTCACTCCCCCCCCCCCCCCCTTCCCCCCTCTCTGAATCACAGCGACCCGCACACTGAGTGCTCACAGTTCTCAATAAAGCGCCGGCCATGTATTTTGCACCGCACTCCATCCAGGAAGGAGGAGGAGGAGGAGGAGAAGGCACGGAGGGGAAATAAGTGATTTGTTCATATCCTTGAGCTGTTCAAGAGCGCCATGCACGAAAGCCATTGTGCTCACTTGGAGTCACAAAAAAATAGAAAGAAAAAAAAGAAAGAAAAAAGGAAAAAGATAAATACAACAACAACAAGAAGAGAGAAAGAAATGCAATGTCAAGTGTGATTCGTACATTCGAGGGCCGCGAAACATATGCCATATTCTAGAGACGCACACACACACACACACACACACGCACCCACGCAGACACACACACACCCCCACACACACACACACACACACACGAGAGGTGAGAGGGATTAATATTTAGCTCCATCTACGGACGACACACACACACACACACACACGGGGGAAACAATACTATACCTAAAGTATACGTCAAATGTTTGTTAAAGTGTACTCTTGATTATGAAAAGTATGTTCAATTGCCACAACTTTAAGTGTACTAAGTTCATTTAGCATACTGTTCGTATACTTTTTCAACCTTGTCTATATTTATACGCATCTAAGGGTATAGTGTGTGTGTAAGGGTAAAAGCGCCTGCAGTTGTTGCAGATGCTCTCCCTGCGTCTCTGGGGCACAGCTCAGCACAGAGCTAAATGGTAGGCCCCACCCACTCATCGATGACCGAGTTGGGGTAAGATGGCAGGTAAGATGACACCGGATGTTTAGCGTCATACGACGGACCAAAAATGCTTTTTTGCACAATTCAACACATATCATCCATCAGTCACTTTATTGTTTTTTATTGCTATTTTTATTGTATATAGTCTTTTTATAGTATTGTGGGAGGGAATGGGGAGTAATTATCCATTGTACTAATAAATAAAATAAATAAAATAAATAAAATAAATAAAATAAATAAATAAAATAAATAAAATAAATAAAATAAATAAAATATCATCTTGAATGTTAAATGTTGAATCTTGAAAAGTAGCAGGTCTGGGTGCAGGCAACTTGGAGGAAAGGTAAATATTGCAATGATACAAAGCCAGTTGAAAATCGGCAGTTTCCCTTTAAGTACACGGACAAAAGTATGCTTTGTTGAGTACACTTTAATTATCGCACTTAAAACTTTAACTTTAACTTTAAAGCTATTTCTATGGTGTGCCGATAGACTCAAAGTAAACTTTGATCGAGTCACCAGTGTATTTAAAACAAAACCAAAGACATTGCAGTTAGTTCGATTTTATAATTTAATTACAGTTTATTTAGTGTCTTTGAAATAGACTTATAATGTAGTATTATAGTTGGTTTGACAATACACTCGCTCTACGTTTTAAGAAGATTGACCGGGGAAACCAAAGATGTTACATTGTAGTAAAGCCTTCAGTCAGCCATGCAACTTTCGGAATGAACGCTTTGGTTCCCGGAAATAGCCCATTGGTCCTAAATAGCTAAATAGCCTAGGTCCAAAACAGCTAACTGTTATCAATGACAGCAGCCAGTTGACCTCATGTTCACTTTTGAGTAAACCGTTTATCCGATCGACTTCACACTTCGGCGGGTATAATGTTCCGGACTGAGTAGTGCAGGGTCCAGTGTGAAGTTGTTTGTATGAGCGGTTCTCGAGAAAGCTAGCAACTGGCACTGAAGTAATATCAATTTCTAGTTCGGTGCCCATTATTATATTATGTAGTATTAAATTATGTAGCATTACATTACCAATTATTTATATAATATAACTATATTATTATATTGCCTATTATTTAATAACGTAGTGTAACCTAAGAGCTTTCTAGTAACCGGTTTACATGACATGGATTACAAAAGACCCCATTAACAAGTGATTATAGAACCGCCAGAAATACACGTTGCAAGTGTTTCACAAGGTTGTGGCACACTTCGGGCTGCACATAATATACTAATTTCAGAGTTGTTTTTAGGGCGGTATTAGTAGCTCAGGAGGTAGAGCAGTCATCTGACAGACGGAAGGTTGCTGGTTCGATCCAAGTGTCGCGGTGTCCCTGAGAAAGACACCCCAACACTAACTGCTCCCGACACGCATGGCTGACTCCAGTCAGCGTATGAATGGGTGAGTATGACATGCACACGCGTGCAAATACGCACACACACACACACACCAATGTCACCAATATCCCAACGCATCTTATTGCTTGTGAACTTCCATCACCATGTGTAGGACGCAAGCAGCAGAAAGCAGGGCAAAATTACAATAAAAAGGAAGCACAAAGACATAGATACAAAGAAAGCACCTCCCCACCCCTCCATATTTACATAGTGTGCATGTGAGTTCATCTCCCCGGAGCCTGGAACGGTGGGTACAACAAAAAAAACTAAAAACCAAGGGGGAGGGAGGGGGGGTGTGCCTGATGTCATCTGGCGGAGCCCTGCTCCTATTAAATTTTAACCAACGCCATTCCCAAAGTAGCCGGAGAATCCCCCACAAGCACCTCCGACACCTCCGCCCTCCGCCCCGAAGAACCCCAGCTATCTCGAGAGCCGCTGCTACACACAAGCACTCGCTCCCTAGCTCTCCCCACTGAATAGGCCGCTGCTTCCGCTCACTTCCGCTCGCTTCCTCTGCGAGAGGCAGGGAGTTCAAAGAGGGAGGGATGGGGAGGGAGGGAGGAGGAGGGTGGGGGGGGCAGAGGAGACAGGCTGGCGAGGTTTAGAGGGGAGAGAGAAAGGGGAGGGGAGGGGGGGGGGAAGGTGAATTTGCCTGCTGCCATCTACATGGCGCTCATTCTTGTATGTATCTATAGGGAGCGGAGGGACCGTTCGTATTGAGGGGGGGGGGGGGGGGGGAATAAGTGCAAGGAGGGGGGGGAAGGAAGGAGGAATGAAAACGTCGATGCTCCCCGTGCGCCGGGTTGCACAATGTGTTTTGATTGGCAACCTCGCTCTCACCCCCATGGTGGATTGTTAGGGAATAGACATGGGATGCGTAGGAGTGAGTGGGTGGGCGCTGGAGTTTGAACGCGGGCCGTTTGATGTCCCACAAAAACACGGATCTCTGAGGCATTTATATGTAAATTACAGTTAACATGAGGGGGGATTGAAGACGATTTAAGTTTATTTTTTTTATTCTTTAAAGAAAGCCATTCTGATTGACCTTTTATTTACACACACACAAAGACAAACCGAAGGCCAAAAGGGCACATCCGTATTTCCACAAACACCACCACACACACAGATGTGAACATACACATGTGTATGTTGTGTACACACACACACACACACACACACACACACACACACACACACACACACACACACACACACACACACACACACACACACACACACACACACACACACACACACCACACACACACACACACACACACACACACACACACACACACACAGCCCCTCCCTCCTCCACACGCACACACACACACACACACACACATGCACAGGTCCTATTTCCGTTACAAACCCCTTGATATTCAAACAAAACTAAAGCTTTGGCATTTAGTTTGTTCTGGGGAAAAAAATAACACTTTGTCAAATTCACATTTGTCTCCCATACGATCCAGTGTGTCCAGTGGGTGTGCGTTCACCCGGCACATCATCAACCAAACACTTCACACTCTACCGGCGTCCACCACCCCGGGGGGGGGGGGGGGAACAAGGAGGATATGTTTGTATTCAAGACGCTAACTTGTGTTCTCACACACACACACGCACACAACACAACACAACACAACACAACCACAAGCCGGTAAATTGCCAGAACATTTAAGACGCTGCAACCGCCGCGCGTATAAGTAAACTAAACCTCTCCCGGCTCACAACATTACACCCATGCACCGCCGGCAGGGAGGGAGGGAGGGAGGGAGGGAGAGGAGAGAGAGAGAGGAGAGAGAGAGAGAGAGAGAGAGAGAGAGAGAGAGAGGAGAGAGAGAGAGAGAGAGAGAGAGAGAGAGAGAGAGAGAGAAGGGCAAAGCGCAGGGTTAAGGGAGAGAGAGACGTGTGCAAGAAAGAAGTAGTGAGTACAAAAAAACAAAGGAAGAAGAAAGAACAGGGGTCGTGGGGCGGGGTAAGAGATCGAGACACCCCCCACCCCACCCCACGCCTCCTCCTCCTCCTATCTCACATCTGTCTGGAGAGCGGTGTCAGAAAGTGCCTTGGAGTCGGCGGGGTTAAAAGAGGAGGCAGATCCCGCCGCAAACGCTGTTAAATGGTTCAGTGGTTTGACAGTGGCTGACGCTACAGACGGCGGCGGTGCCTCTCCCCCTCTCTCCCCCCCCCCCCCCCCCCACCCCGGGGGAGAGCTGCACAGCATCCCCAGGCGCGCATCCTATCAAAACACACACACACACACACACCTATATAGCATCGGCTCCCACCGCAGAAATAAACAATAACACAGCAGGAGGAGGAAGAGGAGGAGGAAGAGGAGGAGGAGGTGGGGAAGGGGGATCTAAGCAGCCATCGGAGGCTTGTGAAAATAGGAGCACTTCATGTTTTTTTCTCTTTTTTTTTTATTTCTTCTTCTTCTCTTTATATCCTCCGCCATAATTGACTTGGCAGTTATAGGCAGCGGGCGCACGCACACGCACACACACACACACACAGTGTCTCGTTTGGAAACGGGAGAAAAATGTGTTCTACGTGTACATGTAAGGTAAAGCCAGTGGCGTTCTATAGCGTGTTTATTTGCCGTGTATACGCTTAAAACATGTATTCGTGTTCATACTGTATTCATACATTTGATCACTTTTGGGGTTGTATTT
>CM051017.1:13102352-13142352 GCA_027704905.1 Muraenolepis orangiensis | reverse complement strand
CAGACCTTGAACACGGCCCTTGCGTGGGTTTGGAACTTATGGCATGTGTAGTAAAAGGATGCGTTGAATGGTGGTGGTAAAGTAGTTTCAAGAGAGACCTTGCCCCTGGATAAACTATTCTTCTACCTGTGTCGGGGAAGGTATGGCTGAAGGGGAGGAAAAAAGTATAAAAATGTAATTAGGAAGGAGGAAAAGGCCGTGTCTGACAATTGCCTAGAGAAGCCTTGGCTTTGTCTCATAGCGGTGCCGGCTACACATTTAACAACAGCAAGGAAGGAAAAAGAGATTAAAAAAATGAAGGAGCGCATGCTCGGTCCCCTTATCAGTCTGAGGGATGGTAAGTTACGATGAAAGGGGAGAAGATGCATAACCATGAGGATGGGGAAACAAGGTCATGTATTTGTTTTTATTTAAAAGAAAACCACCACCCACCGACTGTGGCCCGGGACTTTGCAGAGTATCGCCGGATCCTGCCGCTCAGCGTGGCGTTGTCCTTCAGCGCCGCCTCGCACTCCTTCTCCATCATGGAGGTCAGCTCCCGGGCCAGGGGCGTCAGGTAGGCGGCGCCCAGGAAGCCCGCCGCGGCGCGCCAGCTCTCCGTCATCCCGCCCAGCGCGTGGAGCTCCTCCCTCGCCGCCCGGAGCAGGGTGGGCCGGGCGCGGCGGACGGCGGAGGAGACCCGGTCGAAGCCCGTCACCCCGGCCGCCGGACACGGGCCGCTCGGGCCGGCGCGCAAGACCGACAGCACCCACTGGCTCCTCGCCACCTGCTCCCCACCGCCACACGTCACGCAGGGGCGGCCTTCAACGACCGAGCTATACTCACGTTGACTCACTCGACCTCATCCTTAGGATGCGGGGTTAGGGGGTGAACGTACGGCGGTGTGTGTGTGTATTCCTACATCGAAACAGTCCACTCCGGTGACACAGTTCTACCTGCCTAAGTCCCAACAGGCCTGAGCTATCCTGATGCCCATATTGGTGACATTGGTGACACCACCATACCGGATCTCACCGAACCGTGACTTTTGTAAACCGCTTCACCCCAAATATAAATATTTTAAATGATATTGATTTGATGCTGTTATTTTTGGGAATAGTGTCACTTACAAACAGTATAGTCAGTAAACAAAGTATCTTAGTAAACTAAACATACAATCCACATGGTTCATATGTAATTTGTATATATTTGGACATTCATATATATATATATATATATATATATATATTATATATATACATATATATGTATATATTCACACACTGAACTGAGGAATACTTTAATCAATTATTGTAGCGACTTAATAATAAATAAATAAATACTTTCATGGGGGAAAAATAAAATAAAAATACTGTAGACACACCGAGACCAACGTGAGAAGAAGTATCAAGTGACAGAGTCACTGTGCTGGAGAGCCCGGCCGACCCGACCTAACCATGGGACCATGTCAAGTTCAGCCGTCTCTCGTGAGGTGACCCCACCTCCACAGACTCCGCATGTCACTTCACTTTAAGTGGCTACTTTTCTCTACGTTGTGTGTATGATGATGTGTGCTGATGTGTTTCCATAGGAAAACAAATTGAGTGGACACGGGTCCTGCACGGTGTCCAAGCGCATCTATAAGGAAACACGTCGATGGGACCCCTCCCGCCCGGGCGGGACTGGGGCGAAAAAACAACCAACATAGGAAAATCCAACAGCGACACCTTCTCCCCGCAGCCTTCAGACGACAACAACATGCTGCGGATTCCAGCAGGACCAAAGAGGTCACAACAGCGACAGCCAAATTCATTCATATGCAGATATGAGACCCTCCTCCGTGGTAGAGAACGCAGGGTTCACAAACGTGTTTGGATAGCCCTGATACACTATGACTTCCGTATGTTGTCTCTATGTTGTTTACTGGTTCAAATGAGTTTCTTTGCATTTAACCTACCATAGTAATAGGAACAGTGGGCAGCTATTGTATATACAGCACCTGGGGAGCAGTGTAGGTGTCTTGGTGGTGCCTTGCTCAAGGGCACCTCGGCACTGCCCAGGTGTTTCGGGGACCCTTCCTGACCTTCCTGACCTGCCAAGTCCTAACCGCTTGAGCTATCCTGATGCCCATATTAAACGGTATCTTAGTAAACTAAATGTACAATCAACATGGTACATGCGGTATATATTTGGACATATATATATATATATATATATATATATATATATATATATATATATAGTCAGTACTAGATAGCAGCATTGTTTGTGACAACATTTTGCACAGCTCACCTGGTAGTGTGACAGCACTTCAGCCTCGGGATAGAGAAAACACAGCTGCTGGAGACAGTGGACCCGCTCCGCGGGGGACAAAGCAAACAAGCGCTTGGGGCCCTGATGTTCAGGGGAACAGCAGGAAGACAGCCGGCCCACTAGGTGGCGACGCAGCTGGAGACGTACGTCGTCCCACACCTCCAGGACCTAAACAAGAGAACAGTAGAGTGAGTGAACGGCGCAAGTCAAGAGACGCACGCACCATGGACGCATTTATTATGAGGACGCCATGATTCACTTCCTCTACCTCGCTCTGTTCTCTCTCTGAACGTTTGTTTTGTTTGTTGTTTTGAAAAGGTCAAGAATCTTGATACATTGTGGTACGGTGACACAAAAAAAGCATTTTTGGACACAACAATTCAACACAACCTATCAGGCCAATACAATGAATTGGGTATTCTTAAAATAATAATAAAATAATGGATAGAATTATGATTTTAGTTATGATAATGGTGTATTTCTTTAATTATATTGTATAATTAGAATGAATTGTCATCTTTTTTGATTTGCAATAGGCAAACGCGAGTTACTTTGTAAGCGAGAGGGAGAAAAAAACAACAAAAGAACAACAATGTCTAATTTGCTGTGGACTGTTGAGTCTATTACTTGGACGCAGCCTTAACTACTCTGGCATAAAAAGTTAATTAAACCCCTCGAGTGTGTTTATTTGGTGGGTTGAATGAACGTCCCTCCCTGTGCCCAAATTGAATCCAATAACACAATTATTGGATTCCACATACCTCCAGGGAGCAGTTGTCTCTCACCGAGTTGACCACTGGGTAGGACGAGGGAGCCTGCGAAGAGGAGGAGGAGGAGGAGGAGGAGGAGGGACTGCAGGAGAAGGAGACGCCACACTGGGAGGACAGGTTCACCAACAGTCGGAGCACGACCTCCTCTCTGCCCTCCTCGTCTGACCCCAGGTACTGTTGCTGCACATGGGCCGGGGGGAGAACACAGAGAGGACCACGACAGGAACGGTTCAATTTTTTGTTTGCCTGAATGTCAATCACTTGGGTAAATGGTAACGGTCTGCATTTTTATAGCGCTTTTTTATCCAAAGCGCTTTATAAGTCATGCCTTACATTCACCCATTCATCCACTGACGGCGGCATAGCCAGCCATGCAAGGCCGGCACGTGGGGGAGCAGTCAGGGTTAGGGTGTCTTGCTCAAGGACACCTCTACAGTTTCGCTAGGGGGAGCCGGGGGATCGAACCAGCAACCTTCCGGTTGTCAGACAACCGCTCTACCGCTCTACCTCCTGAGCTACTACCGCCACTTGAAAGTATGTTCTACGAACTGGATAATTGGATTGAATTGATCAATGTAGTCATGTGTGTGTGTGTGTGTGTGTGTGTGTGTGTGTGTGTGTGTGTGCCCCCGTTAAGCAGCACGTTACCAGAGCTTTGAGAAAGTCCATGCTGTCTTGGTGTCCGGTTGTCACTGGCCTGCTGCCAGGGGTGTTTTGGAGGCTGAGCCACTGCAGGATCTCTGTCGGGCTCGCAGGCCGGTCTCCGGTCCAGCCGTCTCCCATTGTGGCCTGCAGCTCCTTCAGGCTCTGCTCAATACTGGACGATACGTAACAGACAAGCTACATATATTTACATGATACAGATGACCACACACACACACACACGCAAGTGTGTTTGTGCATTGACTTTCACACAACACTCCCTCCTTATCGCTCGCTCTCTCTCCCCACCTCCCTCTCCCCATTTCCCTCTCCCTCTCTACCTCCCCCCTCTCTCTGTCTCCCCCCTCTCTCTCTCCCCCTTTTCTCTCTCTCTGTCTGTCTCCCCCCTCCCTCTCTCGTCATCCCCTCTCTCTCCCCCCTCCCTCTCTCCCTCTCTCCTCCTCCTCCTCCTCCTCCTCCTCTCCCTCTCTCCCTCTCTCCTCCTCTCCCTCTCTCTGTCTGACTCCCTCCCCCTCCCCCTTGCCTCTGTGTTGCCGTCTACAGTGAGAAGCGGGTGACACATACAGGAGCATCAACAGTAATGAACAGAGACACCGGTGTATCAGGACTCGTGAGTGTGTGTACTGAGCGCACGCTGTGAAGTGGTGTTGAAGCGGTCCGACACGCACGCGTGTGTCTGTGGCCATCTCATATCTTACTCTTCCCTTGTACGCACACGCACACACACACACACACACACACACACACACACACACACACACACACACACACACACACACACACACACACACACACACACACACACACACACACACACACACACACACACACACACACACACACACACACACACACACTTTAATTTTAACTGACTGCATCGAGCTCGTATGTTCCTCCTCTTAATGTGACAGATTAAAAATGACATCCTCGGGACCATCATGTTTAGTAATTTCCATGCAAATCAATGCATACACTTGCCTATCTCAATGTGTGTGTGTGTGTGTGTGTGTGTGTGTGTGTGTGTGTGTGTGTGTGTGTGATTTTACATTAAAAAGTTATCTATGTGCTGTATGCTATTGCCCCTTTGTCTGTCTCCTCTCACACACACTAAATAAACGAGACATGCACACACACACACACACACACACACGTTTTTGCACAAATGTCCATGTGTGTGTGGATGTGTGTGGATGTGTGTGTGTGTGTGTGTGTGTGTGTGTGTTCATATCTGTGATACAGAGCCAAAAGGCCATTTTGCTATCAAGCCCGCCCCACCCCACCCCACCTATAAACCACCTCCTGCTCGCTCCTGGGCCATGAACATATCCAGATGTCTTCCAATGGCAACACATTAAATAACTGTTCAATCTGATGCACTTGGAATGGGTGGGGGGAGAGGGGGGGGGGGGGGGGCGTTGTACAGGGATAAAATGTTATAGACTGTTAAAAATCCCTGTCCCCTAGATTGAACATTGCAGCGTACTGCTCTCTCTCCCCTCTCTCCCCCCCACTCTCTCTCTCTCTCTCTCTCTCTCTCCCCTCCACTCTCTCTCCCCCCCACTCTCTCTCTCTCTCTCTCTCTCTCTCTCTCTCTCTCTCTCTCTCTCTCTCTCTCTCTCTCTCTCTCTCTCTCTCTCTCTCTCTCTCTCTCTCTCTCTCTCTCTCTCTCTCTCTCTCTCTCTCTCTCTCTCTCTCTCTCTCTATGTCTCCTCTCAGCTGTCTTTTTATTTTGTTGACACCAACTTGCTGACTGACAGAATCTTGATTATATAGTGAACGTTTATGTCAGAGTTTGTGTTTCCCTGCCTAAGGGCAGCAGACATAGGTGTGTGTGCGTGTGCGTGTGCGTGTGCGTGTGTGTGTGTGTGTGTGTGCGTGTGTGTGTGTGAGACACCGTTTTTTTTATCGAAAGTCAGATTCCTGGAAGGTTACACTTGCACAAAATGAATCACACAGTGACCGATACAGTGTTTGACACTGTGTAATAGGTAAGCCCCTTAAAATAAGTGCATGAACAATAGTAAACAGATGGAACCAAAAAAACGATAGTGAGTTTCACGTGGTCCCATCTGATCCCCCACTAACGTATCGCACCTAGCTCCGCACGGTAGCTCACCTCAGATACCAGATGCTCACTCCTAGGGTTTAGGGTTTAGCCCGGAACCAAAATAACAAGCATTCTCTATTCTTTCACACTAACTAACACAGCTCTGTCCAGAATGTAAACAGATGTGTAACGGTTGTGTTTTGGTTTCCCGGTTAAATAAAAGATAAGATAAGTTGGTACTATTAGTACTTTATTGATTCCAGGCGGGGAGGCAGTAAACAGTAGAGAAGGGAAGCACCATTGTTTCTGTATTAATAGTTTGGAGTTATATATATATATTATATTATATATATATAAAAAAATAATATATATATATATATATATATATATATAATACATATACAAAAAACATAAATTTTTTATTATATTTGATTAATTTTTTATATTTATTTCTATATATATTTAAACATTGTATTGCAGTGGCTATATATAAATATATATAAATATATATATACACAGTATACACAGTATATACAGTACATATATATATACTCTCATAATACTCTTATAGGGGTGTACACACACACACGCACACGCGCACACACACACACACGCACACACACACACGCACACGCACACGCACACGCACACACACACACACACGCACACACACACAGCCCTAACTCTCACTCTCCTAATACTCTTTCCATTTGCTTCCCGAATGCTCGCCTTTCAATTACCACTCCCTTCGACCCTTGCGCTGGAAGCTATAAGGCTGGTGCCGGCGGTCCAGCCCACTTTCCAGAAAACGCCCTGACCTTTACCCTGCCAATGTGCGAGCCGCTAGCAGTTCTAATCAACTGGGCCCGGATTATCTCCACAACCTGATGACTTTCACTGCCAAGAGCTCAGACACTGAAAGAAAGAGAGAGACAAGGAGGGGAGAGAGAGAGAGAGAGAGAGAGAGAGAGAGAGAGAGAGAGAGAGAGAGAGAGAGAGAGAGAGAGAGAGAGAGAGAGAGAGAGAGAGAGAGAGAGAGAGAGAGAGAGAGAGAGAGAGAGAGAGAGAGAGAGATTCGGGAAGAGAGAATGAGAGACAAAGGCGGCCAAAGTGGGGTAGAAAAGAGAGGACCGCCGAAGAAGTGAAGAAAGAAAAAATAAAAGCGTTGGGATTTCGCAGTTTGGGGATGACAATGGACAGGACAGTAATGGCAAATGCCCCAGAGTTTGAAACTGGACAAAAGACCCGCGAGGGGGGTGGGGGGGGGGGGGTTTGGGGGGGTGGGGGGGGTTTGGAGGGGTGGAAGCAGAGACAACAAGGCGGAGGGACTTCCGAAAGCACCTTGACAAACAACACAGTAGAGTTACTGGCGCGCATAAACACACACGCACACCATAACCACTGAGTTACTGCAGGAGAGAGAGAGAGAGAGAGAGAGAGAGAGAGAGAGAGAGAGAGAGAGAGAGAGAGAGAGAGAGAGAGAGAGAGGAGAGAGAGAGAGAGAGAGAGAGAGAGAGAGAGAGAGAGAGAGAGAGAGAGAGAGAGAGAGACACACAGACACAGACACAGAGAGAGAGGAGAAGCAAGCAGAGGTCTTTTATTAGATATGATGGCACATTTCATAGCTCCCCGACTTACAGAAACCCAATCCGACGATTAGTCAGCGCTTTGACGTTATCTTAAGGTCCTTGTCAGAATTAATTTAGTGTGGGTGGGCTGTAGCAGCAGGTCTGTCTGTCTGTCTGTCGGGCTCCACTCCTCTTGTCGACTGGGGGCTGTGTGTGTGTGTGTGTGTGTGTGTGTGTGTGTGTGGTGTGTGTGTGTGTGTGTGTGTGTGTGTGTGTGTGGTGTGTGTGTTGTGTGTTGTGTGTGACGGTGGGGGGAGATCCTTTTCAAATAAGCCCCCCAGCTCCGCTGAGTGCCAAACCAGCCGCCCGAGAACCAAATATCTACCCCTATCAAAGGGACCCATTCTGTGCATGGAGTAAGGGGTGGGTGCATGGTGGGGTAGAGGGGTGAGGGGTGAGGGTGTGTGTGTGTGGGGGGGGGGGGGGGGGTGGGGGGCTGGTTGAATGAGCTTGAATGAACAGAGGAAAAACAGATCTCTCCTTGGCCCGGACCCATGGCCCACTTAGTGCCCTCAGTCTTCAGCCAGCCGGGCAACAGCACAGACACCCGAGAGCAGATAACACCAGATATACTAACCTGACACACGCTTTTCCTGCTCTGCCCCACGCAAACTCAATCACGTCCTTTCATTCAACAAAAACAAATGATGGAAATCTATGTTGTGTGTGTGTGTGTATGTGTATTTGTTTTAATCTTTAAAGACTGTAAAATAAATCTCGATAGACATAGAAGCTCAAAACGCGACAAATTGGTACCCAATGTCCAACAAGCACAGAGACACACACACACACACACACACACACACACACACACACACACACACACACACACACACACACACACACACACACACACACACACACACACACACACACACACACACACACACACACACACAGAACAAATGAAAAAGTACTTATGCTGTGTCCTGATCAGTTGTCATTGACAGGAGGCTATAGTAGAGACCATTTGCCTCACTGCTCTCTGCGGTCAGGTTGGAGGGTCGTCTACTGTAAGGAGACCTGCACTGACACTTCATTAGGTCTCTTCCTGTCCAACACACAAGCACACACACACACACACACACACACACACACACACACACTCACTTCCCCTCTCGCTCCTCTTGAGCCCCCTGTGCAGCGCCAGTGTCCCATCTGATGAAAACTAATGGATTACAGCATTTCAATTTGCAGGGGAACCGGCTCCGTTGTCAGCGTATCTTAATCTCTTTTAATTAGGGAGCGGCTCCGAGTCAAACGTCTGACATCCGAGAGCTGGGAGCAGGCCAGGCAGTCACTTTGACCCATAAACAGGTTAGAGCCCATTCAGCAGAGGGGGCTGGCAATTAGATACAGCATATCTCTTTCTTGCTCTGTTTCACACTGTGTTATTTGCGGTCGTTCTATCGCTCCATTCTCAAGTCTCGCCTCCTTCCCTTTCCTTATCTGCATCTATTCACTGTACGTAGGTGTATTGCGTGTGCACAACCACGTGTAGGTGTGCATGCGCACGCACACGCGCGCACACACGCGCGCACACACACACACATGTGGTCAGGTGTGCCTGTTAAGGTATATTAGAAACACATCTAATCCAGTGTGAATTCAGGGAGAGAAAAAGAGAGAATAAATGGGTGATAGATTCCCCCTGCTCATGCTCACACAGAAAAGAGGACCGTCTGAGAGGTGATGTGAAGTGCAGACGGCTACAAACAGACACACTGACCAGTCCACCTCCCCTCCTCCTCCTCCTCCTCCTCCTCCTCCTCCTCCCCCACACACACACACACACACACACACACACACACACACACACACACACACACACACACACACACACACACACACACACACACACACACACACACACACACACACACACACACACACACACACACACACCACACTCACACTCACACTCACACTCTTCTACCACCACGGACAGAATCGTCTTGTTTCTAGCCCCATTCTCCATTATCCGGAGCCTTTGTTCTCATAATGGTTACCCCTCTGCCATCTGCGGGGAACACAAAATAACCCTTTAATGCAAAGAGCAGAAAAATAGCCCGGCCTTCAGTAATAAGCCTTGAATTACCCACCCCAAGGGTTTTCGTTTCAAGATGTGGAATCCTCAATTATTATGTTCCCATTTAAGAAGATGGGAAAGGAGAAAAAGGAGCGAGAGAGAGAGAGAGAGAGAGAGAGAGAGAGAGAGAGAGAGAGAGAGAGCGAGAGTGTGAGGGAAGCCGATGGAGAGGTATTGAGGGAGAAAAGGGGGAGCAAAGAGAATGAAGCAGACGGTAAAAAGAAAAGAAGGAGGAGAGCCCAGAAGAGAAAAGAAAAGAAGACAAGGTAGCCAGACGCTAATGGTGCCAGAGTGAGGCTTTGTTGAGGCGTTACATTTAGCCTTTCCCTTCACAGGATTTTTCTTGCCTTACCACCACCACCACCACCACCGCCACAAAGGATAAAAGAGCTATAATATAGATTTTTTTTTCTTTCGTATTATCCTCATCATATTTTTCCCTCGTAGTCCCCGAAATTTTTCACTTTCCCCAGGGTGGTGTATGGGAACATTGATAGGACTTTCAACAGGTTTTGATATGCTTTGAATGAGAGTGGTGCAAAGTGTTGACCATTTAGGGTCGTTTAATTTTCTATATATTCTTAAATTGTTGTGAGCAGATGTATTGTTCCGTGTGGGATTCGACACGCCCCATCATCAACCGAAATATAAATAAAAATTAATTCAAAAAGAGTAAATCACTCCCTTAATGATACACACAAGTCTCCATGACACCAAATACAAATGGATTGTCACAAATAATGAAATTAAAAAAAACCAGCAAGTTAGTTGTATACTAGGTACAGGTTTAAACACAATGCACAATGCTTAAGGTCTAAGAGGTCTATAATGCCCGCTTCAACAAACTCACAACCCACCTGCATGCATTGAGTCTGAGTTGTTCTTCGGTGTCTTGGAGAAGCTGCTGGTAGTCCATCTCGCTGGGCACCCCGGGGACCAGCAGCTCCACAAAGGCATGGTCCTGCGGAAAGTCCCCTCCAGGCCAGTCCATGTCCCCCCCCCTGCTGGGACACAGCCAGCGTTGAGTTCAGGGTCATGAAGATGTTCAGTGATCCTGAACATCCTCTAATTCACTACATATGGCACAATGTGTGTCTTATGTTATGTGAGGGGAAATGCATTACACATAAGCACGTATTTTTGTGGTTGCATCCACAACAACATATTTGAGCAACCAATATTGACAATAACGTGCTTGTTAAACTTCATACCTTGCTCACTTTACACAAGCCACCTACCCATACCATACATAGAGATGGAGGGCTGGCATTCCCTTTATTCTGGGCGGGACCATTTATTATAGGTGCAAATTATTTACACTTGAGAGCAGATGGTAGCGATACGATCAACAAAATCTGCGTTGACTCTTCACATCCGCTCCAAATTTGATTAACACTATGGAACGCTCTAATCAAAGTGCATTGCCTCCCGCATCTCACCACCACCACCTACAGACACTACGGTGGATTAACACTGGCAAGCGTCTCGCCTACTATAAATACAACAATCAGACAGGGCCCACTTGTAGACGGCTCCATCTCTGTACAGCGACCGAGCTAGACTGGTGGAGACTGGAGGAGGAGCACCACCTATCAATTCCTACCAGCGAGCCAATCCCACTAGTCGGGGTGTGTCGCCATTCGACAACAACACCGCATCAACGTTGTCATCAGCGACGCGTGAGTCAAGTGCAGGCTAATGGAGAGCGCCAGCGTCAATTTGCCATTCTCACCTCCACTTCTCCACCCCACCGGCTGCTCTGATTTTAATAATTCCCGTCAAACTCCAAAACGCTTCCACCGCGACACGGTACACACGCAGAGCCCCCCCCCCCCCCACACACACACACACACACACCTGACAGGACAGTCAGACAGGGAGAAATCTCAACAACAATTTAGCTGTGTGTAAAAGGCAGCCTGTCCAACTGGACAAATATTATTATTTTTGTTGTGGGCTGACAGCTCTCGACAGTTCAGCTCCTTCGTTATTATCGTCTATTCTATTCTCCCATCCCACTCCCCCAACCAACACCCACTATGAACATCCTCATTCCCGCTGTGTGTGTGTGTGTGTGTGTGTGTGTGTGTGTGTGTGTGTGTGTGTGTGTGTGTGTGTGTGTGTCACTGTGATTAAGTGACTACATCCATTGGGCATCATTTATTGCATAGTAGGGAGATATGGCACATGTGTCTTTCTTTCAGGAAGCCAACTACATAATGAAGTGTAGGCCCGGTAGTTTGTGTTGCATGTGTCACTGAGTAGTGTGATTTTTTTTTTTACAGAATTGTGCATGCATGTGTGCGTGTGCCTGTGTGCGTGTGTGTGTGTGTGTTCTAAACCAATCAATCGTATCAATGAATGTGCATGTATAAGCTTTGACCTTCTCCATTAGTTTTTGATTGTGTTTGCGTTCTCCACGGCAGCTAATGCATGTGTGTATTGTTAAGGATTCATCAGTCTGAACACGCAAACTCATTAGAGCTATGTTGTGTCGAATCGCACACGTCTCCTGTGTGTCGTCATTAGCTTCCTTCAGAGCAGATGTTAAAAGGGGCCCACTGAGTATTGAGTGTTGCCACAGAGATGACTGGGCTAGGCCATGCTAGGCTAAGCTCTGTGTCTGCACAATACATTGAATCAGATACCATGAGAGAGAGAGAGAGAGAGAGAGAGAGAGAGAGAGAGAGAGAGAGAGAGAGAGAGAGAGAGAGAGAGAGAGAGAGAGAGAGAGAGAGAGAGAGAGAGAGATGGATGGATGAAGAGCTGCAGTGTTTGTGTTAATGCGGTTCCTTCCATCTCTCTTGCTCCAGCCTGTCTACTTTGGCCAGGATAACACACAGGGCCATTTACAGTAATGAGTTTGTCCTAAAATATTTAGCAGCTCATCCCCCAGGCCACCTGCTTTAAAGCCACTTAGAGCATGTCAAGTTAAAGTCAACATTCTTTTAAAGGGGGGGGGGGCAGCTTAGAGTCAGCTGTGTGGGACATATAATAAATTAAATAGGGTGCGTGATCTGGGATCACCATGCTGCCGGAGACTGATCTAATGCTTACTCAGGGGGGGGTGGACGCTCAACTGCTCTTGACTGAGTGATTTTATCATCGTTTTTCCCCACACCGTGTCCCCTTCTGTGGATACAGCACCAATTAATTTGAAATAGTAAAAATAAAATAACAACTGCTCATGGAAACACAATGGAACAGAAAAGTATGATATGTGCACACGCACACGCACACTACAGTTGAAAAACAACAACCTTTTTGCAATGATTTCACATATGATATCATTCAAAGTGGCAATACGTATATGAATCTAGCGTCGGGTGATACATCTCCAGTTATTACTTCATCCAAGAAAACCAAAAGCCACTATGCAAAAAAAAATAAGAATTGATCACTGCACCACATTGTTATTGACAAGCTGTGCCCCCACTCCACTGCACTGCTTGAGGGAGGCAGTCGTTCAGGAGCTAAAGCGGGATGTCTGGCAACCGGAAGGTTGCTGGTTCGATCCCCCCCAGCTCCTCCTATAGCAAAACAAACAACCCTCCTGACCAAGTGTCGAGGAGCTCCTGACGAGCTGGCTGAACCCTAACCCTAACCCATGCATGGCTACATACACGGCCACCGGTGTATGACAGTGTGTGTGTGTGTGTGTGAATGGGATGAATGCCGTGGTTGCTTTGGTTAAAAGCGCATGGTCCATTTACTTCAGACTGACTTCAGAGAGAATTCATTATGTACTGCCATCCACCCCACAGTATCTCAATGAGATAGTTTGGGAAAGTCGGAGGTCTCTAGTCATTCTAAAACCTTTATTTTTCCAGCCACTTTTATATATGCTGGCGTGTCGCTATTCTGTTGCATTCTACACATCATTCAAACACGCTTTACCAGAACACAGTGTGCCTCTGGTTCATGATGGACTCAATGACTGCGAAAATGTGTGGGTTTTGTCAATGCATGATATGAGAGGACTGATGCAGCAACTGTAATTCTAACTACAGCCCGCATATCAGCAGAGGTATCTGGTAGGTCCTTGAGAGTCCTACGAAAAGTATTGCAGAGCTCAGAATGACTTTAATTAAAGTAGCTTGATAATTGTTTTTATCAAGCTAATTGTTTTTTCCCGGATTTAAGGATTGCTGAATACACGCAGCTCTTGGAATGTACTCAGCTACCCTTTAGGAAGAAAATAATGTATATAACCCAGCCTGTAATTGCTGTCATGTACATATATGTAAGTATTGCAGATACATATAATACAAATACCATACACATAGGAATTAAACTACTAGGAAAATAGATGATACTAGCTGCATCAAGCAAATGATCAGTTATAACATGCATAAGTTATCACATGCATGTGATGTAGCGTAATATGTCTATGTCCAGTAAGACTTGTTATGTTATGTTTTCTCAATTGAAATCCTCCCAAAAATACAAATAATGACACACATGAAAAAGAACACTGACATTGCTTGAAACAACATCGCTTAAAGGACCAAACGTACCAATCTGTCAGGGTGCTGTTAATGTGTTCAGGTGTTATGGAAGATAAACAAACCACACTGCACGCTCCATAGTGTCTCCTTATCTCCAACACGGCGTCCGTGGCAACCACCCGGAAGAAAAACACATGCAGCTTCCGCCTACTGGAACGGTCCAATGGATTATTTGAATAGGGGTTCTGCGGGGTATGTCATGTCGTTTAAAAATATATAACATTAAATATGACTTAATTTTCGTCGATGGAATGTAGGTTTTAAAGTATATTCACAAGTTTAATATCGGCCTGCATTAAAATATCCAAATTGAGGTATAAATAGAAAACCTTCAACTATATGAGCTGTCCCTCTTTCAGGTGCACGATGGCACCTTCCATTAGGCGGGTGTTGGAAGTGCCACTGGGTTTGATCAGTGATGCCAATTGACAATACATGTTGCATTCAGCCTTTCGTCTATCGGTGTAAATATGACATTAATGACATTATTACATTAGTATTACGTAATAGTATATGAATCCCTAAACAAGAGTGTCGGCGCTTATTTAAAAACATCTGTTTTGCTAAATGCCATTGCAGAGTTCAAGTACGTTTACCAATAGTTCTGTTTGTATTTAAGAGTCCAAATCAACTTGATGTCTTTAGTTTTTTTACACGTCGTCAAACGAATAACTGCTATTCAAAATATATCAAAGATAATATATACACCTCATTGTCATAATGCTGGTCACTTTTGTTATAGCGAATCCAAGTCATATACTAATGTACGCGACTATAAACAATTCCCTATTTGTTCCTATTTGACCTCCATGTTGTGGTAACATCAGCGGTCCTCCAGGATGGCGAGCTCCAAATGGGTCTTCCAAATTTCGGGCATTAAAAACAGAACCGAGAAGAGGAGAGTGGTCCGTGGGATCCAGAAGCTGGGTGGGAAATACATTGGCGGTTCTGTGAGTAAAGGGCATGACAATCAATGACATGTTTTCACTGCAATAGATCCACAGAGAATCGATCATATGTGTATTCATTGGGGATATCTTGCAGGTCTATCAGCAAGACAGCACGCATCTTATAGTCTCTCGGTTCTTGCGAAGTGAGAAGTTTTTGGCAGCTTGTGCAGCAGGTAATTTCTCATCAGTATCATGTTATGCATACACTTAATGTGGGTTACTACTGTATATCACCACATCTGCTTGTCTATTCTAAATTGTATGCTGTAAGTCCTATCGTAATATATCCAACTGAGGTTAATTTCTTTCAAGTAGTAGAGTTGTAATGTATCACACACATGATGCTACCAAAGCCCTATCATGTGAAGTCATACCATATTGATCTAGACTGACATTATTTAAATAGGTCTAAAACTACTGTCATGCATCATACAATGCATTTATTTCCTGTTAACTCAGATAGGTGCTACAATATACCATTGGATTATCAAGAAGGCCTTGTTGAACTGCCCATATAATTATTTGCAATAATTCTCAATCGTCATATCTCTAAATGAAAATGTAATTGCACTTTTGACTTCTGGTGACGAGTTGCTCTCTTACCTACCTTTGTTGAATGCACTATTGTAAGTCGCTTTGGACAAAAGCGTCTGCTTAATGACATGTCATGTAATGTAATTCACCTTAATCTTGATGCACTCATCCCTCCCCCCTTCCAGGAAATTGGGTGTTGACTCCAAAGTACGTGTTTGACAGCGTGAAGAGAGGCTCCTGGCTCCCCGAGGAGCCCTACGAGGTGGTCATGTCCCAGGGCTCCCTGGCCGCCCACAACCCAGTCAGGCGGTGGAGAGAGAAGGTGGCTGGCGGGAGCCTCTCAGGGGCCTTCCATGGCTGGAAGGTTCTCCTGATAGTAGCAGACCGTTCACACAGAGTCATTTACAAAAGGTGAGGTGTCACACACACACAAACACACTTAGAATATAGGTAGGGCAATATTTAAGTCAATGGCAACTTGAAAAAAAAAAATATATGTGAATTTAAGTTGTTGTATTTATTTTTTCCAGGCTCCTCAGAGCAGGCAAAGCCAAAGTATACCTACCACCTCCTCCGCCTCATGTAGCCATTACTCATGTCATGGCCATGCCTCTACCAGATGACCTACAGGGCCACATTGCTCCCTGCTACCCTGTTACATACCTGATGCAGCATCTATTTGGGGTAAGAGACCATATACTCTATATAACTTCCTTACGGTGCATCACATCCCAGTTACTGTGCAGATTATGTTCAAATGCATGGTGACGAGTTTGCACCTTTTTTGTGCACCAATACGACACCATCTTAACACCATCTGAGGTGGCAATAACATAAACGTATGGGACTTTATGTCCATTCACGAAAGAGAGGCTCGACCATCACTACAAGTGTATGGAATCGTATGTTTTGTTGTTGTTTTCTGCCAGGCCCATTGGGTTAATTTGAGCAGTACTGCGGGTAAAGCCAAACGGCCAACCGAAGCGGAGTCGGCCTTGGGTGACTTTTGTGAGTTGGAGAACGAACTCAAGACGTACATCATCAAACGAGAGGTAGGACTGTGACCTCATTCAAAAGCCTGTTTCAATCAATTTAAATTTAAATGAAATGCAATGAAAAGCATGTTCTGTATCGTCGTGCTGCCTCATCCCCTCTTGTAGGAACAGCCCAGACTCTTGTTCCCTGAATTTCTGAGCTCCCATGATCCATGCAGTCTAAACTCACAGGTAACACACACACACACACACACACACACACACACACACACACACACACACACACACACACCACACACACACACACACACACACACACACACACACACACACACACACACACACACACACACACACACACACACACACACACACACTCTGATGAGAACCCCCCCCCTCAGAAGTTTGCAGTTGCTTCATCAGGAACAATGGGTCATTCAATTTCCTTTTATGTCACATGTTTCAATGTGAAGTGACAGCCAGACAAGGGGCACATCATACCCAGGTCAACAATTTAACCACTGCTCTCAGCTGATCTTCCAGGTGTGATTGGCATGCCTATTAGAAATAGTCTCCACTGCCCAGTCCATAAGTTACCCAAGATAGATCTACGGACGGCTAGGGTATTTCCTTTTCTGGGCTCACTAAATCAAATTACAATTGGCCATTAACTGAAAAAAATGACCCCATCCTCTTCCTGTGATCTTTGGTCAATCATGTTCTTTGTCTCTTGACTATTTTTCCCTCCACAGCCTACAGACCACATTTCTTTGCGTACCGTTATTATGATTTTGAATATCCCCGTTATTGCTACGTCCTCTACTTCCTGTCATATACGTCCTTGCCCACTGTTTCCTGACATCTACTTCCTGTCCACTCCCACAGATCGCAGAGGCCAACTTCATCAACATGTGCAGTATGATTGAGTGTGGCCTGTTCTCGGAAGCCTTGGACACAATCAGGGACACTCTGTTCCCTGGGCTGCTGCCACCTGCAGTGCACCTGGTCTCCCTGTTGGAGCATGCGCTGCAGGTAACACATCATGCACACCACCAACACTTACCGGGCCCAGCTATTTATCACTGAGAATTATATTACATTATGGTTCTTTTGACTTTGTGTACTGCTCAACCACTTATTCTTTACTCATTTTTATACTTGGGAAAGTATAAAAGCCTGGGGGAAAAAAATTGAAGATTCAAATGGTCCTTTTCTCAATGTTGCCATTAACTTAAATATTGCCCTACCTATATTCTAAGTGTGTGTTTTCCAACACTTGTAACAAATGAGTTTTTGCTGCAGTACAAAGTCAAAAGAACCATAATATAATATAATTCTCAGTCATACATAGAAACATTTGATGCCTCTCGAGTCGATTCGGTTTTGATTCTTGGGCCACGATTCACTTCAAAAGATATTCTCGATTCAAAACGATTCCCGGATTCTAAAACGATTCTGGATTCTGTACATAGGGGTACTAATTTCAGGATCTAGTCAAGTTCACTGTGCTAAGAAAGTGGTGTGGCAAATGATGGCATGAAAGTATGTATAAGATTATGTTTTTATATTTGAAAAAGTTCAATCAACTGATCAACTGAGCAATAATGAAAAACACACAAAGGCAAACCTAAGACAAAAGGATATATATAAAACATTAACAAAAAAATGTAACAAGAAATATCGATTTAATGAAAATTGTGAAGCGATCTGAATGATAGAAGATGAAAGTGTTTCTTACGTGAAGCACTTCTTCACTCAACAGGGAAAGGCGTCTGCCGTCTACCTCAGAAATCTGCAGCATGTTTTGCACAGCCTGCTGCTGAACAATCCCTCGTGGATGTTTCCCAATACGGTGAAGAAGTATTTTGCCCAGCTACTGCAGTGTCCTCAGTGCAAGACGGGCCTCTTGCCCTTCATAGAGTCTATTATCAGGTACACATTGCACAATGCACACAAAAACACAAATGCAAGTCATTTCCACAACTCGAGTGTCATTGCTTGTACACAAGGTGGTGTGTATGTGTGTGTGTGTGTGTATCATGAATAGTCTACTCTTGTGTCTGTGCAGCTACTGTATGTCTAGTGAAGCGACATGCCACCCCCTCCCGGCCTCGCCCTCTCTGCTGCGTCTCCATGGCGACCTGCTGGCGTTGGTGCTCAAGTTCTTCCAGGGCGAGCTCCACTCTATCACAGCAGGGTAACACGATGAATGTTGACCTACGTTATTCTTTTCTGATTTGTTCACACACATCTAGTGGCACAACGAGAGCTTATTGCATTGGTATTAAATAAACGGTTCATATTTAAATGTGCCCGACCCTGCTCACTTTTAATTGCAGCGTTCTTAGTTCAAGTTAGTTAATGCCCGTATTGTTACGACTTGTTAGTACCGTAGTAAACTCAAGTCGAAAACTTTTAAAGCAAACTTTCAGGAGTCTGTTCAAATAAAAACATTGTATTTCCGGCCCCAGGGGCTCTGGTCTTGTTAAAGGAGCAGGGGTCTCTCAGCTGCCCGCTTCTGGCTTTCTGCTGTACGAGACCTTCTGGACTGTGTGGGAGCGCTCCACCCTGCTGTCCATGGCCGTGAAGCAGCTCGTCAAGCTGCTGGTAAAGGTCTCGCTCTGGGAAAAGGAAGTCGAGGTGATTATCGGCGAACTTGGACCACCGATGATCTACCCGGCAAAATTGTTGACCTTTTTTCTTTTTTTTTGAGAGCGTGAAGGGGATAGTAATGGCTGTGGAATAAACTATAAACAATTTTTTGGGGTCATTTTGTGTTTAACTTTATGGCAGATCTTTGTGGCGACATAACATCCCCTCTCAGACAGAGAGTTAAAGTGTCACAAGTCATACCCATCTCCTCCCAACGACGCAGGACGCGACAGAGAGGGAAGCGAGAAAGGAGCTCAGGCTGGGGGAGATGCTGCTGGACATGCTGTCTGCCACGGTGGAGTTCTGGTGCCTGCAGCACTTCAAACTCAACCAGAATCTGGTGGTGAAAGGCCTGGAGGACCTGGCAGAGCATGTGGCTGTCAGCACTAGCAGCCAGGGTACGCTGATCGGAAACTATCATAGACTAAAATAGAGAAAAGACGAGGAAAGAACTGCTTCTAGTGCGATACGAGGATGACCGATGACCGGCGCATACGATATATCGTAATGCACATGCTGAGGTATTATGCCCCCTGCCACAGATGTGTCTCCGGCCATTCTGGTGGACTTGGTGGCCAGGATGCCCTCCAGCAGACTGAGGCTGGTGACGGCGGACGCCATTTTCAGGAACCTGTGTTGTCGGAACGGACTGACAATCGGAGATGAACCCCTGTCCCTGAAGAAGATGGTATGTTGGGGGAAAAAAGTGTCAAAATGAGAGGGCCTGGCGATGTGGACAAATGTATTATTACGATAATAATGGGGAATTTTACACAATTTCGATATAAATATCACAATATTTTTCTGACTGAATTCAGTCTTGGATGTTTTAAGTATTTATAGTATCAGACTAAAACTAGTTTTCCTTTCCCACTGGCGTTACAAATCCTCACATTTTATCATTTTTAGGGCATATGTTCCCTAATATAGATGCACCTTTCCAGCTATTGAATTCCAGCTATTGAGTTTTAGCTTTCCTGTTTCAAGTGTTTCCTGTTTCAAAAGTTATGCATTTGTGTTGTATTTAGGTAAAGTGCTTATTAAATGCGTACACTAATAATCATAAAAAAAAAAATATATATATATAATAATAACTAGAAACTACATTTACTACTTATAATAATAATAATAATAATAATAATAACTAAGGTTCCTTTCTGAATAAAATCTTGAAGTTAATAGAGACTAGTATGTTTACTTACCTGCTCCAGAGGCGATGAGATAGCTTGTAGGTCGTTGCATTATTAAGGTGCTGTTGGAACATCTGGCGTCCCTTTCTCACAGTTGGTATCTCTGTGTCTTTATTAGCCTGAAGAAATTCAGACAAAAGCACAGTCTAATGTGTGTGTGTGTGTGTGTGTGTGTGTGTGTGTGTGTGTGTGTGTGTGTGTGTGTGTGTGTGTGTGTGTGTGTGTGTGTGTGTGTGTGTGTGTGTGTGTGTGTGTGTGTGTGTGTGTGTGTGTGTGTGTGTGTGTGCGCCTGCCTGTCTGGTCTCTTGACAGGTGTCATCCTACCTGCCTGCCTTGGAGAGGTTAGTGGAGTGTCCCAGGTGGGCAGGCAACAGGGGGCCCTGCCCTGCTACTGAACCCGTCTCTCACAGCTGGACCAGCACAGAGGAGTATTCTGGGTCAGTACCACACAGATGTCTGTCACCGCCTCCACTGCTCTCTCTCTCTCTCTCTCTCCACCCCGTACGTCGGTGCTGCCCATGGCAGAAGGCGGCCGTGCAAGATGACTGAGCACGCCGCTGCCGTCACTGTGTACGGGACTCTGTTGACGGAGGCCGAAGTACTTTTATGCTAACTTATTGGGAATCAAGGTTAAGTGTGTGTGTGTGTGTGTGTGTGTGTGTGTGTGTGTGTGTGTGTGTGTGTGTGTGTGTGTGTGTGTGTGTGTGTGTGTGTGTGTGTGTGTGTGTGTGTGTGTGTGTGTGTGTGTGTGTGTGTGTGTGTGTGTGTGTGTGTGTGTGTGTGTGTGTGTGTGTGTGTGCGTGCGCGCATTGTGTTCAGTTATCATTCATAATGCGCCCAAAAGACTACAGACAAAAAATATTTTGTTTCAATTATATCCAAGATGATTTCTAAAGCAGACACACAACACAAAGCAGCATTGTTAAAGATGTATGAACCAGTAACAAAAAAACGTGTTTCTAAGACCAGAATGTTGAAGGAAGAGCAAAAGGGCTGGTGGCTGGGGGTGGCTGGAGGGATCGCAGGGTTGGCAAGCAGAGGTCAGGCGGAGCTCCAGGGGCTTTCCACACGTGACGGTTCATCCCCGGGTCGGGTCCTATCAGCGAGCTGCTGGCTGACAAGGAGGGGGCACGGGGGAAGCCTGACCCGCCTGCCTGCTCAGGCCGACCCAGACGGAAGGGCTGACAGACTGACGGGACGGGCGGATGAAGAGATCCCATCCACCGCCCCCACTACCCCCCCCACCACAACCCACACACACACACACACACACACACACACACACACACACACACACACACACACACACACACACACACACACACACACACACACACACACACACACACACACACACACACACACACACACACACACAGGCCTCCCCCCCTGCATGGCCTGTACCCTCCTCCCACATGACCACTAACTCTTAGCCTTACCCCCACCCCACCGCACTCCACCCCCTCCACACCATTCCATCCTTTCCCGCTTTTCTGGTTCATAGCTGCCCTCACAGTCTTAATCCCCGCTGCCAGCCTCGGTGCTCTCGTACGCTGGCACACGAGCTGCACACCGCATGCTTTGTATCAGACATCTGCTGCTCCGCCAGCAGGTGGTTGGCCCGGAGAAGGGCAGGAGTGACGAGGGAGCAGGTTCATCTGAAGGCTACTGCCTCTTTATACTGCTTGCCTCCCCACATCCCTAGCCGCTACATCCCACCCACCCACGCCCCCCTCTGCCCTGCTATTACAGTACACACACACACACACACACACACACACACACACACACACACACACACACACACACACACAATCACACGTATTTGCCTGTTTCTCCTCAGTTTCGCCTCATTTTCTTGTAAACCTTCTCAACTTTACAAGAAAATTAATGGTAGTTATTTATATTATGTATATATTTTGATATATATATATTTAGAGATTTATTTTGTACAGCAGAGAGCCTAGGGTGTGTGGGGCAGGAGTTCAAGACAGACCTAGCCGACCTACAGGTTTAATGAGTGACTGGCTAGATCGCTAGATAGTTTGGCTGTCTGGCTGGCTTGCTCGCTCTCCTCCTCTGTGGCAGTCACCGTGGTCAGTAGGGAGAGACACTGTAATTTAACTTGGGTCCGCCCCCCCCCCCCCCCCAGCCTCCCATCTCCTGACTTAATCAAGCACAGCTTATTGCTTTTCTTTTGTCGGGCCATTTGACCAGGCCATTACACTTGCTGCATAATTATATGCAGAACTTGTGATTCATTCATAATCAGTAATGATCAGTGATAATCAGGCAGCCTTAAGTTATACACACACACACACACACACACACACACACACAATAACAACAATTGTTGATGGGTCTTTTGTTTAGTTTAGTTCCGGGGTCGTAGTTTATTCATATGATTTTATTTTCTGAAATCGTATGAATAAAATAAATGTTGCTGATTTGATGGCACTAAACCTTGCAGCAGGCGGGAGTGTCGAGGATCCACTTCCAGTTGCATTCGTCACACACACACATGCACGCACACACACACATACACACACACACACACACACACACACACACACATTCCCATTATTCCTCTGTCTGTAGGTTCTTGTGATGTGGCCCACACGAGGACTCTGCCTTCAGGCCACAGATTGATAGGTTGGGCCAACAGAATGCCGGCCTCCTATAGTAGCAGTAGCCCACCGGGGTAACTCAAGAGAGAGAGGCTAGGCCACATGCTAGCAGAGTATCATCTACTGCTGCCAGCCAGCCAGCCTATATGGACAGGGGACTGCTAGGTTAAGTGGTTTGAGATGAGAAGTGGCACTCCCTATTTGAGACAAATTTATACAGAAGCACACACACACACACACACACACACACACACACACACACACACACACACACACACACACACACACACACACACACACACACACACACACACACACACACACACACACACACACACACACACACACACACACACACACACACGTCGACTCATCTCTTCCCAGCCTTGTCCCGGCTAATAACAAGCTACGTGACAGGACGCGTGTTTCTTCCTCACTGCTGGGAGCGTCTTACTGGCTTCTGAACAAGCCAATTACCAGGAAACAAGTCTCCTTCCATTCACTATGAATGGCACTCCTCTTCCGCTGTCACACGCACGCACACACACACACATACACGCACGCACACACACACACACGCACACTCAGACTCTCGCACATACTCTCACGCGTGCACACATACTCGTACATCAGACGGTGTGCGGCAGGCGGATCTCGCCTCGCCGCTCAGAACGAGTGACAGCCCACAGCTATTAGCACACTGTTACTTTGAACAGGCTTCAATCCCTCGTACTATTTATTCCTCCTAATGCGCTCGCTCTCATTGAGTCCTAAATGGGAGACAAAGTGCTTCGGAGATGGGAACGATTAAGTGTGTGTGCTTGTGTGTGTGTGCGCGTGTGTGTGTGTGTGCAAGTACATTATGCATGCCAGGGTTTGACAGTGTTGCCAAACTCCCGCCAATATAACTGACACGCAAGTTCCGTGGTGGCGTTCACTCGATCAGCGCGGTTGATTGATTAGTTGATGGGTGGGTTTCACTGCAGCGCCATCGGCGCTTCATGGCCTACTCACCCCCCCTCTGTGCCACTAGACCGCTGGCTCTGTCACCGGATCAGTGGAGGTCCGGGGGAGATCCACTCCGTGACCTCCATCCACAACACGGGTAGATTGAGCGTTGAGCTCTGATGCAGGAGGAACATATGTATGTATGTCTGTATTTCTAGACATGGCACACCGTGACCTTGTTTTGTTTTGTGTGTGTGTGTGTGTCTGTGTGCATGCATGTCTATGTGTGTGTGTGTGTGTGTCTCCATGCAGAAGTCAGAGCAGCTCTATAAATGAAACGAGGCCGGGGAAGGTGTGCTTACCCAGTGGTCTCAACAGAGTCAACGCAGCAGGTGATGATCACACACACACACACACACACACACACACACACACACACACACACACACACACACACACACACACACCCTGACATATTGCGTTACACTGTAATGTTTCACAGATTTGCTCGGAGCAGACTTTTAATGGACTGATGCACAGCACCGGGTCATCAGATACAGAGGGTACCGCCATAGCCTTGTCATCACTTTGGGCTTAATGGAGATCATAGCACATCTAGAGGGAGTCAATGATTTGCATAGGCAGAGTACTCCTCCTATGCACGGTTGCACTGCTTTCGATTTAGGCTCCGCCCATCCGTTCCTACGCAACCTTCATTGACTTACGTGGATGCATTTGTTTTTCACAAATACGTTCTTTTTTCCTATACAAACAGCAAACGTGTAGGCGCAATAACACAATGTGATATGCACGTGTAGCCCAATAAGTGAGCACCAGTGTTTGGATGATCATAAAGGTTCATAGGTTCCCCCAATTAGATGCAGGCATGGCACTTGGCTTGAACTCACCAGAGTGTCAGCGCTCATATCTTCCCCTTCTACCTGATCAGAAAGACCCGGTGCAGTAGGGAGGAGGAGGAGGAGGAGGAAGAGGAAGGGTGGAGGTGGTGGGAGGGAGCAGAGGAGTCAAGGCTGCTGGCATTAGTTGTGTTTTCCGCTACGTGATCTCTATACCGATGCTGTCGGCATACATCTTTTATGAACTAGCACCGCCGGAGCGCGCGCGCTGCGCTCTCTCTCTCTCTCTCTCTCTCTCTCTCTCTCTCTCTCTCTCTCTCTCTCTCTCTCTCTCTCTCTCTCTCTCTCTCTCCTCTCTCTCTCTCTCTCTCTCTCTCTCTCTCTCTCTCTCTCTCTCTCTCTCTCTCTCTCTCTCTCTCTCTCTCTCTCTCTCTCTCTCTCTCTCTCTCTCTCTCTCTCTCTCTCTCTCTCTCTCTCTCTCTCTCTCTCTCTCAAGGCGTCGCATCGCATTATCCTTCGTACTCTCACACAAATAAATGTTGTTGTTTTCTTCACAGGGTTTATCTTCACCTTACTGGGTCCTAGCTTTGACACAATTCCCCCGAACGGTTCAGAGTTATTTATGTTTATTAATTCCTTATTTTTTTCATCTATCTTTTCTGAGTATCGGCGAGCACACACTTAAAGTATTGGACCGTCTATAAATCGACCATCGCAAACCATATCATCAGCCAATTTACTCTGCTAAAAACAGACATGACCTTGCTGTCGTAGTGTGCTTTAATTCCACGGTGTCGCTATGAAGGAGGAGAAATTTTCTAAATGATTTTTTTTCCCCTTAATATCATATCTACACATTGTCAGTTTTAATGGGAAATACTCTAGGAATTAATGTGTGTGCCCATTATCATGTATGAATACTGACAAACTGAGGGAATGGAGTACCGCTTTCACAACAGGTGACTCCAATCTCTCCAAAAGGCCAAGTACAAACTCAGAAAAGCCATCAACAAGGGGAAATTGGATTACAAAAACAGACTGGAATTACAGTTCGGGGGCTTTGACACCAGAGGTATGTGGCAAAGGCTGAGGGTCCTCTCTAACTACAAGGTGAGCTCAGGGGGAGTCACCAACATCACCCCTCCCTACCAGACGAGCTGAACACCTTTTATGCTTGCTTTGAAAGGGGGAACTCTGAGCCGACCAATAAATTGGACATTCATCCAGAGGACTACGTTCTACAACTGTCCGAGTCCAAGGTCCGCAGAACCTACAGAAGGTTGAAGGCAGGGAAGGCAGCTGGCCCAGACGGAGTTCCACTCTGTCTTCAAGACCTGTGCTGACCAGCTGGCTCCTGTGTTCACTGACATTTACACATCACTGCAACAGTCTGTCGTCCCAGTGTGCTTCAAAGAGACAACCATTGTGCCGTGACCCAAAAAGACCAAGTTAACAGCCCTCAATGATTATCATCCATTGGCTTTAACACCCATAGCCATAAATTGCCTGGAGAAACTGGTCATGCCACACATAAACTTTACCATCCCCTACTCCCTGGACCCACTCATATGCTCATTAGCATACAGACCAAATAGGTCTGTAGACCACAGCATCTCCCTGGCACTAGACACAGCCCTGGAGCACTTTGACAGGAGGGATACTACGTTAGACTTTTGTTTGACAGCTCAGCGTTCAACACCATTGTTCCCTCCAAGCTGGTCCTGAAACTGAGGGACCTAAGTCTGGGCGCCCCCATCTGTAACTGGATAATGGACTTCCTGATGGGCAGGTCTCAAGTGGTGAAGATTGCAAACAACATCTCATCCACTCTTTTTATCAACTTTGCAGACGACATCACAGTCATCAGCCTGATAAGCGACAACGACGAGACGAGTACAGAGATGAAGTAGGCCTGCTGACAACAATGGTGCAAGGACATCAGCCTTGCACTGAATGTCAGCAAGACTTAGGAGCTCATTGTGGACTTCAGGAGGCACCGAGGCACCCACTCCATCATCAGCCTGGACGGAACACCTGTGGAAATTGTCAGTTGCTTCCGTTTCCTGGGATAACAGATCTCCGACGACCTGGCGTGGACCCACAACACGGAGGTCATGCTGAAGAACGCACACCAGTGCAGCTATGCCCTGCGGTGCCTCAGGAAAAGTGGCTTAGGCAAACGGTGGCTTGTGAACTTCAACCCCATCATCGTAGAGGGCGTCTTGAAGAGTGGTGTCACTGTGTTATGGCAACACCACTGCACAAGAAAGCCATCCAGATGGTCGCGAGGATGGCCGAAAAACATCAACGGGTGTGCATGAATTAAGGAGATTCATAGGACCAGATGTCTGAATAAGGCCATCTCCATCTCAAGGGACCCTGGGCACCATCTCTTCTCCCTCCTGCGGTACGGTCACCAGTGCCACAGCATCTGTAAAAGGACTACCCGGTTCAAGGAAAGTTTTTGTCCACAGGCAGTGCTCCTGTGGACATAACGCCTGAACCGCTAGGAGTGCTGCCACTATCATAACATTGTCACCCATATTACATTACACTATCATACTTTTGCTGGATTTTCTGGACTCATTACAGTTACTGACGGTCACTGTTCTGCACTGCACAGTATACAATTGCCCATATGTTTATATCATCCATCAGTCACTTTATCGTTATTTTTTATTGTGTACAGTATTGTTATAGTGTTGTTTATAGTATATTACATAGTATATTATATAGTGTTGTTTATAGTATATAGTATAGCATATCATAGGTAGTATATAGTGTTGTTTATAGTATAGAACTGTTTTGTTTAGTATTAGTATAGTAGGAAATTCATACTGTGAGAGGGAATGGGGACTAAGCATTGAATTGTAAAAAAACCCCATCTTGAATCCCAATTAATGTGTGTCCATTATTCCAACAGTTTATTTCTTTACAAAAAAACACATTCCATACCTGGCACCGAATAACTTTCCAACACATTCCAAAAATAAATAGCGCTGTTAGCAGCCTCAACTGCTTTTTACTGTACCGCGCGACACATAACAGGAATGCTAGCAGGTATGAAGAGCAACACATACATTAAAGTTGTGTGGGAGATTTTTTTTGGGGCAATTTTGTTTCTATTAAAGTGTGAAAAAAAGGGGGATTGTTAGGGGATTTATAGAAAAGGACAGACAGATTTATCCTTCCAGTGCTTGTAAATGCTGAGCATGCAATTACCCCTATAATGGAGGCGTTGTGTCCAAATTGGAACCAT
The DNA here is from genome assembly GCA_027704905.1 of Muraenolepis orangiensis. Lineage (NCBI taxonomy): Eukaryota > Metazoa > Chordata > Actinopteri > Gadiformes > Muraenolepididae > Muraenolepis > Muraenolepis orangiensis. The sequence goes on along the minus strand of CM051017.1, from coordinate 13,114,343 downwards.
TAAAGTGATTTAACAGTGCGTGGATTGGCCCTGGCATTTGCGAGGATGTGTACACAGGGTAGGCAGTAGAATGGGTGTTTAATCACGTCAGTTTAGTGGCCCGGTAATGGCAGCGGCGTCCGTGTACAACACTGACCCCGCCATAAGGTAGGGGCTACTCATTAGAGTAGAAGGTGTGCTGTCCTTAGTTTTGGATTGCAGCATTTCCCCCCCCTCCTTTTTCTTCCCCCCACCCCCCCCCCCCCCCCCCCCCTCGTTCCAATTGTTAACCAAGAATTTGTGTTGTTGTTTTGTATTTGGAGGGTTGATCCATGTTTCCTGCTGGTCGGAGCTGACACAAAGGTGGCTGGAACCTTTTTTTTTTAAGGCCACTTAGCCAGTTTTAGTTTTACTATAGTTTTACGCACAAGTTACCCCGTTGACGAAGTTCATCGGGGACTCGGGAACTGTTCAACATTTTTTTTCCGGCTCTCCGGAAGGGTTTTAAAATAGACACAGGTTGTTTGTTTTGTCAGCCATCCATCCACTTAATGAATCGGCTTAATTAATCCGAGCCGTCCTGATCTGATGGGCTGTTGTATGCGAGGAACGTTGCGCCCGCCAATGTATTCTTAGCTGAGAAGCTGAGATGAAGAGAGTTCTGGTCTTTTGATTAGCAAACGCCAATCAGGCGCGCATCAGCGCCGCGGCATTTTCTCAATTTTACATTCGCAATTTACCATCAAACGCTTTCATAATGAAACCGAGATGTGTTGCCCTGTTCAACTGACATCAGAAAGAAAGGAGTCCAATGTTAGGAGTGATGAAGCCCCGAGAAAGGAGGAAATATGTAAAACACACAGTTTTTGTTCAGTGTAGTCTATTTTTTATTTTATTTTTTTTACATGAAATGGCACTGATATATAGTCACTCCATTTTCTGATTCCCATCTCCTCTCCTTCAACGCGCAAAGGCGTTGGCATTTAATGCATCTTATGCATCCTCAAACAGACCCCCCCCCCCTCCCTCCTCCCCCTTCCCCCCCCCCCCAGAAGAAAGGAACTCTTGAAGATAAAATGGCAACCCAACATTTGCAATATTTCCCCACCCCCGCCCCCCTTTTTTTTTTTGGTGCTTTGAAATAAAAGGGACCCCTTTTGCTCTTATCCACTGCCTCCTTTCTGTCCCCGTGTCCCTCCCCCTCGCCTCCCTCCCTCCCACCCTCACTCCCTCCCTACCCTTTCCACTCCACCCGCTGTTGCCCTGGCCTCAGTGTGCTCAGTGTGTGTGCTGGAGTGGAGTGGAGCCCCCACCCCACCCCCCCCCTGTACAGACGCGGGGCGTCCTGGGGAGAGGGTAGTAAAGCGTTTATTAGGAAGGGGCTTTTGCAGTCCTGTATTATTCTGCCGAGCAGCGAGCCACTCACGCTTGGCCTTTAACTTCCCTCTGAAGTTCAGCCATACATGAAAAGAGGCCCTCTTAATGTATTCCTGGTTTAATATTATATGAAAAATGGGGGGGGGAAAATGAAGAGGTGGGAGCAGGGGTGGTTGGTTGGGGGTAAAAGGAGAAAGAAAAGTGGCGGTGGCGATGTATTATTATATTATATTTCTACCTGGGCATGGGTGGATCGCATCACTGAGTGACGTGTTGGCGGTGGCCCACCGGAGCGTTTGAAGCGTGGCGCTGTGAAGAATCCTGTTGAAGGCTTTGTGTTTGGGCTCTCTACCATAACTTTCAGAAGACGGAAAAGATTGTTTCCCCCCCCCCCCTATGCCATGCTTGCTCGCCACCTGCCTTGCCTACGCTATTTGCTTTGTGGTCCATGTGGGGAAAATTTATATACAATAAAATAAAAAAAATAATAAAAACGCTAATAAGCACCCCACGCCATCTTGGATGTTTTCTCAGCCCTCTCATTACCCTCCCCCCCCCCCCCCCCCCCCCCTACGCCGCTGCTTTTTTCAACTCTCCGAAGATCTTTTCTCATCATTCTTCTTCAATCTGATTTTAGGTCAGGCTTGGTTGGGTGCTGGTTAGGGACATCTCTCTGGGATGTTATTGGGGTGTGTCTGCCATGGAGAGGGAAGAGGGAGGGGGGGGGGGTAGAGTGGTGGTGGGGGGGGGGGAGACGACGACAATGGGCAGAACACAGGGCACACCCTAATTTCAGATTGCTCTCTTCTTCTTCTCTCCTTGCTTCTCTTTCGCCTAGCCGCCTCTCCCTCCTTTGTGTGTATCTGTGTCTGTTTCGAGGTGTGTGTGTGTGTGTGTGTGTATATGTACACACGTGTGTGTGTGTGTGTGTGTGTGTGTGTATGCATCCACGTCAATATATATGTGCATTCACATTTTTGTTTGTTTGTTTCCCCTGGCCGGTAAGGAGAGACAGGACTTCACAGGGCGTGCAAGAGCAACCGAGTGGAGATGGTGCACAAGATCCTGGCGCTGCCCGGCACGGACGTCAACGCTAAAGGTAGGAGAGGGGCTTTTTTTAACCAGACAAAACTCCCCGTTTCTCAGTCTCCGTCTTCTTTTACCTCTTCTGCCCTCCTCCTCTCCCTCCTCGTCCCCCCCTGTTCGCCACAGTGCACGGAGGAGCGATTTAATACTGGGCAGTGTGGGGTTGGGGAGGTGGGGGAGTGGGCGTCATCAATGGGGTTAACCTTTAGTTAAATTGAGCAGGGTGTGTCTCGGAGCAGCGGGGTAGGTTTCCGGAGCTCCCGTTATTATTAATATTTTTTTGGATTACAGCCACTTTTTGCTAAGCGAGCGGAACGCCCGTTGGTATTTCCACAGTCCGCCTTTCTGTTCCACGTCTTTGGACTGAAATTATTTTTTATCTTTTTTTTTTTATGCATAACTTTTATGTCAGCCCCATGTATGTGTGCATTACTGTTGAGTAGCAACAGATAAAAAAGTGACAGCTGAGGATAACAATTTAAATGATAGTATGATGTGATTTTTATAATGATAGGGATAAAGGTTAAGTTAAATTATGTTCACTAGTTTGATGGATATTTTCTGCTTAAATTTTTCTACTTTATTTGTTTAAATGACACATTAAGATGTGACTGACGAGTCTAATTCAAGACTAATTGACTGATGTTATTTTCAATCAAAAGTTTCCAGTGAAACTTTTTTATTTTTTTTGTCTCAACACCAGTTGTCTGCTGTTTTTCTGTATTCGCAGATTCCCATTTCTATTCGTGTTACTTTATTTACGCTCACATCATTACACATCATTTGTGTTGATCTCAGACCATGCAGGCTGGACCCCTTTGCACGAGGCGTGTAACCACGGCAGTACGGCGTGCGTGGCGGCCCTGCTGGCCTGTGCCCATGGCCCCGCCCCTCACCTGGACAGCCACGTGAATGGCGTCGGCCCCCTGAGTGACGCCCTGCTCAACGGACACACGGACATCGCCAAGATGCTGCTGGAGCACGCAGGTGGGGCCCCGTCAGCAAACTCCACGCGACACGACACCACCGCCAGTCTTTCCAGCTTCCCACAGCAACTGAAACTGGAACTAGAAAAAACAAGCTATTCTGTGCACGTTTTGGCCAAAAAAACGAATTACCGTTCACGTGCAATTGATTTATTTATTTTTGGCTTGCACACTCGCATTAGCAACAACTGACCTCAAATGATGTCTGTCGTATATATGATTTGTGTGAGTGCCCGTGCTAAACTCTCGCCAAAGTTTATATTAGGTTCACCAAAAAAGAAAAGGAAATTCATGCCACGGTTCCGTCATTCAAGCTATCAAACTATCGGACTATGACCGACCTCGACTGGAATCATCTCCTCAAACCTTTGAATCTTGTCTTAGTAGTCACTGTAATGACCACTTATGTTAATGGCCTGCTAGCTAATGGCAACCAGTGGAGCCAGCCTGATCCACAGGTCCTTTGTGTCAGCATCACGTCCCAGTGTCTCGTGTCTACCTGTGGCTTAGCTAAGCTTTCTTTTAAATCGCCGTGAGATTCGCTGAGAGCTTCGAGACCTGTTGAATGCTCTCTGCTGTTTTTTTTCCCCCGGTTAAGTTATTTAAAAAAAAAAAACTTAGCAAAGGGTGCATTTCTAAATATATTTTGTAAATTTCTAAAAAATACATATATATTTTATTAGATTTTTGTGGGTTCCTGTGAGTGTGACAAATTACTTTGACGAAACAGGGCTCTGTGTGTGTGTGTGTGTGTGTATGCTTGCTTGAATTTTATGTGTGCGTTTGTGTGTGTGTGTGTGGTTGCATTTGTATGCCTTGCAGGTACAACTTGACGGTTGAGTTGGCGGATGTGTGCCTTTTATTTATTTTACACTTTATGTGTGTGTGTGTGTGTGTGTGTGTTGAGGGTGTGTGTGTGTGTGTGTGTTGAGGGTGTCACAGCCCCTGCGGAGGCGGAGTTGAACCAGTCTGCAACGCACTTCAGTGTGCTTCTGCTCCCGTTCACTAGGCGCTCCGACTAATTATAGCTAATTTGATCTGACTTTCCCATTAACACATGTACATATTCTGCCCTCAAAAAATAAATTACACTGGGATTGTTTGGTCCCGCAGAGAACACAGGAGTGATCTCTCTCTCTCTCTCTCTCTCTCTCTCTCTCTCTCTCTCTCTCTCTCTCTCTCTCTCTCTCTCTCTCTCTCTCTCCTCTCTCTCTCTCTCTCTCTCTCTCTCTCTCTCTCTCTCTCTCTCTCTCTCTCTCTCTCTCTCTCTCTCTCTCTCTCTCTCTCTCTCTCTCTCTCTCTCTCTCTCTCTCTCTCTCTCTCTCTCTCTCTCTCTCTCTCTCTCTCTCTCTCTCTCTCTCCATGGCGGCGGTATAGGAAGGAGAGAGTCTAAAAGAGGTCAGGCGTAGAAGAAGCTGTGTGTATGTGTGTGTGAGAGAGAAGAAGAGGGGCCGCAGACGTCTGGCCTGCTGTCTAGGCCAGGTCTCCTGGCGGGGTGGGGGAGGGCTATAGGAGTGGGTACCTCTCCGGTTTGTCGTACCTCCGGGGCCGGCCGCGTTGCATTCTGCGTATTTACAACCTGCCGCCCACCCCCACCCCACGCGGCAATGGGCACCGAGAGACAGTGGTCTGACTCGATGGCGAGGAGTCAAGTATATGCTGTATATATATATATATCTATCTCTATCTCTCACTCTCACTTGGCCTTGTTTCATGTCTGTCTGGTTCCCGCGGACGTTGTAGTCTTGGCTAGCGTTGTGTTCAGTTTGCCTACGGCTTTGCATATCCCCCCCCCTTTCCCCCTTAGCCAAGTTCAGAAGTGAGACATCGCTGCCGTCACAGTGAACTATGGTGTAGCAGCTGTGGTACCTTTTTAGACGATCGCTATTTTATCTTTTCGAAAATAAACAAAAAAGGGGTAGCTATGGGTCATTCGGAGTTTGCCGTGCCAGTTGCTTACAAATAACCCAAAAAGAGAAGGGAAGTTGCCAAGGCCGGGTCCAGGTAATCGGGTATTCACGCTGTGGTGCTGGTTTGTTCTGAGCAGCCAGGCACAGTCTGGCTGGGTTTCGGCTGCCAAGGCCTTGTGTGGGCCAGAGAGGGCAAGTCTGACACTGGCACGCCAACAAAGCCTTCCTCTGGGAGTGATCTCACCCTTTATTAAGCTCCCTGCTTGGAGGCCTCTGCTCCGGTGTGTGTGTGTGTGTGTGTGTGTGTGTGTGTGTGTGTGTGTGTGTGTGTGTGTGTGTGTGTGTGTGTGTGTGTGTGTGTGTGTGTGTGTGTGTGTGTGTGTGTGTGTGTGTGTGTGTGTGTGTGTGTGTGTGTGTGTGTGTGTGTGTGTGTGTGTGTTATAAAAGGGTGAATTGTGGTAGGGGGGAGGAATTGGATGGCTTTCCAGCCCTATGCCCCTCCTCTAGCTCCTCCTCTAGCTCCTCCTCCATCCCCTCCTCTAACGCCTCCCCGAGCCAATCCTCTAGCTCCTCCTCTAGCTCCTCCTCTAGCCCCTCCTCTAGCCCCTCCTCTAGCTCCTCCTCTAGCTCCTCATCTAGCCCCTCCTCCAGGGCCTTGGGAGCTGGCAGGGAAACCATGTGCCATGGCTGAGGGCAAGGCTGACTCCGCTCTCCCCGCCTCCCCCCTGCTGTTGCCCAAGGCTGCCCCTCATGACCCTCTGTGTTTTGTGTTTTATTTACGTGTGTGTGTGTGTGTGTGTTGGCCTATGTCAGCATACCGGTATCTTGCGTCCGTGTTTGTGTTTACTTAAATCGCCTACCTTGTTGTTTTTTCCTCTCTCTCTCTCTCTCTCTCTCTCTCTCTCTCTCTCTCTCTCTCTCTCTCTCTCCTCTCTCTCTCTCTCTCTCTCTCTCTCTCTCTCTCTCTCTCTCTCTCTCTCTCTCTCTCTCTCTCTCTCTCTCTCTCTGTAATCTCTTCAAGGCCACGTTTGTTTTGTCATTATGCCTCTCGCTCTTCACCCGCTCTTCCCAAAGGTGGACCCCCCCCAACACACACACACACACACACACACACACACACACACACACACACATCCTCTTCCCTCCGTAGAGCCCCTGCCTCTGCAAAGGAAGGGATGAAAGTGTTTAATTTCGCAGGGTGGCCGGGGCAGCTTGTACTCCTGATTAGAATGGAAAATGACCCAGGGCAGCTCAGGCCTGGCATGCAGAGACACGTACACTATGCCGGACACACACACACACACACACACACACACACACACACACACACACACACACACCACACACACACACACACACACACACACACACACACACACACACACACACACACACGGCGTGTCAGAGAGAAAGGAGCCTTTAAGCTGTCACCGTTCACTCCTGCAGCTCTAATCTCTGGTGGCATCCCCTCAATACAGCCCACCGTGTTAGTAAGCACAGCGTGTTCATATCCCCCCCACACACACACACACACACACACACACACACACACACACACCAAGGCATAACCTAAAGCGTGCTTATCCCGGGGGCGGGTGTCTGTTAAACAGCGGCGAAGACAACAACATCATTTCCGACGTCATGATGATTCCGGCATGATTTTCATGGAAGCTATGGGCTGAAGTGTCCGTCCAGACCAGGGTACACCAGGCGTACCTTGGTGTACCCTGGTGTAGTAACGGCACAGTGTGTTCGTCTGCTGGGAATTCCTGGCCCAAGCAAGCTTGGGGATTGATGTAGTCGAATGGAGCCATGAGGCATCCTCGTCTTCACAATTGCCATTTGTTATGCCCCCACACATCTCTTGTTCACGTTTTAGCGGCTCTGCACACACACACACACACACACACACCACAAAAAGAAAAAGCCCCCCCCCACACGCGCACACACACACACACGGCAGCCTATTTTTCTAAGCAGGTCCGTGTGTGTGTGTGTGTGTGTGTGTGTGTGTGTGTGTGTGTGTGTGTGTGTGTGTGTGTGTGTGTGTGTGTGTGTGTGTGTGTGTGTGTGTGTGTGTGTGTGTGTGTGTGTGTGTGTGTGTGTGTGTGTGTGTGTGTGTGTGTGTGTGTGTGTGTGAGAGAAGCAGAAAGATGTCATTTACTCAGCGGCGCAGGGAAAAACACATGCTCCCCTCGGACCTCTGTAGTCAGGTCTGGGTCTGTTTGTCTATCTCTCTGTCATCGATACACGCACTCACACCCACTGGAACACACACAAACACACCCACCCACAGCTTTTTAGATCCGCGTACTGTAGATCATCTTGGCTGCAGGTGCGGCTGGGCGGGGGGGGGGGGGGGGGTGGTGGGGGGGTAGAAAGAGAGCATTTTTTCCTGCTCAGCTCTTAGTTCCCCGTGGGGGGGCAGGACCGGTGGATGGGTGTGAGAGGAGAGGTGGAGAAGGAGGAGGAGGAGGAGGAGGAGGGCTGTGTTGCTGATTATCAGAGAAGTTTAGACAGCGCTCGCAGCCTCTCGGCTTTACCGGGATGTGGATGTTTCAAGTGTAGCTCTTTCTCCGGGCTGTGTTTCAAGGACTTCACTCTGGGACTTTTCTAGCCGAGTCTTTCGTGTTTGAGCTTCTCTTCCTCCTTCTCTCTCTCTCTCTCTCTCTCTCTCTCTCTCTCTCTCTCTCTCTCTCTCTCTCTCTCTCTCTCTCTCTCTCTCTCTCTCTCTCTCTCTCTCTCTCTCTCTCTCTCTCTCTCTCTCTCTCTCTCTCTCTCTCTCTCTCTCTCTCTCTCTCTCTCTCTCTCTCTCTCTCTCTCTCTCTCTCTCTCTCTCTCTCCTCCATTGGTGGTTACTAGGGGAAAAAAAAATCTGCAGCTCTTTTCAGGACTCCCTCTGCCCTTGCTTGCCCTCTTCTGAGACAAGGCTTTGCTTAGCTTACTCAGCTAACCCGTGGCGCAGGTCTGTGTGTGTGTGTGCGCGCATGAGCATGCCCTCATGCACGCACACAGATACACACAGGTGCAATTGTACACACACACACACACACACCGACCGGCCTTGATACATTCAGTGTCTTTGTGTGTGTGTGTGCGTGTCAACAAAACTAGGTTCTGTGAAAGGAAGCAACAGAGGCCATCCTCTTAACCCACAGTCATCTTTCTTATTTATTTCTATTCATGTATTTTTTTGTATTTATTATTATTTTCTTTTTTTTAAAGGCTACACTGAAATGCAAAAATTCCGAACCGTAGAAAAGGATAGAAAACCTTTTCTCTATTAAAAAAAATAATAATAATAATAATAATAAATAATAATAAAACAGCTTTCATGGGTGGTTAATGTGTAGCTGGCGGGCGGCTTTAAAAGAGAAACAGCTTGGTCACACAGGGGACACGGCGGATGTTTTATCCGTCAGCCCACGTCGATGCTGTGTTCCCGTGCCACAGCCCTGAACCCCAAAAATCTCTCTAAATCTTTTCCAAGGTCCCCGCTTTTTTACTTTTCCTCTCTGATGTCACTCAATGAAACCATTCAGAGGCAGGTCAAACAAAGCCGGTGGTTGTTTCTATGGAAAAAAAATTCTAATCTTTACAACACAAAAATCCCAATTGTGTCATATTGGATGGTTCCGGTTAAAAAAAAATAAGCTTCGGGATGATTCGGGCCAACAATGCTTGTAGTCTGAATGTGTTTAGCAGCTACGTGAAATGCTTTAACAAATAATAATCATAATAAACCACATTTTTAAAGCCTCTTCATTCACAAAAGTTGTGAAAATTACAACATTCAGTTCAACAAGTCAAACTCAATGTCTAACTCATTTCTTTTGATAGCTTGAAGAGAAACAAGTCTCCAATTCATTTAAAAAATCATCGCAGTTTCATAGAAAGCGAGAGCTATTGCAGTGTCATCATCTAATTATCTTCATCTCTTAAAATGTGTGTGCTTAAAAAAACCCCTTTATTTCCGCTTATATGGCTTCTCTCTCGCTCTCTCTCTCTGTGTGTCAATGTCTTCCTCAATCTTCTAACCTCTCATAAGTAGGTAGAAGCTCTGCTATTGTCAGTGGGTTTGTTTGGTGTGTGGTTTTTTTTTTTTAGCACACAAATCAATCGTTTTGTTTTGGATGTGCCCTCAAACAAAACTATCACTGTGTCGAGGCAGAGGATTACACGGAGCCAGGGGCTGGTGCACATGCCCGACCCTACCCCCAACCCCCAACCCCCAACCCCCAACCCCCAACCCCCAACCCCACGCGCACGCGCACGCGCACACGCACGCGCGCGATGTGCCGGCGGTAATCTGTGTCTGCCCCCACTCTAGGTGACGCGTCCTAGTCACAGGAGACAATGAGAAGCCTGTTCAGAACAATGGAGGAGAGAGAGAGAGAGAGAGAGAGAGGTAGTAGACTCTAGCAGGAAATCAAGTTGCATTTGAAGCAGGTTTTCCCCCCCCTTACACGAGACCCAGCAGAGAGGAGATCACACGCGGCAAACTGGAAAACGGTTTTAGCTAGCTATTGTTATTCCGTCCGACGTCCGGGGCGATTTCTGTCTTTGATTTTAAGCTCTAGCTGCCCCCCCCCCCCATGTTATCCTTGAACTCCCGTCCTCGCAGTGTTCGGCCCGGGTGACGGAGCAAGGGGGGGGGGGGGGGGGGGGGGGGTGGTGTTGGGGGAAAGGTTATGGTGTAGTCGTGTGTAAAGATGTAGCCTTGTCTTTTCTATTGTTTGTTATTGTTGTTGTTGTTGCTGCTGCTCTGCCCCCATCCCACCCTTCTTCACAACATCTAATCTCTCCCTCGCTCTCTGCTTTGGTGCTCAGCCAGCATTGCTGCTGTTGCCGTGGTCGCTGCTGCTGCTGCTGCTGCTGTTGCTGTTGTTGTTGTTGTTGTTGTTGTTGCCGTCATTGTGGTTCTGCTAGTCGCTAGCTCGCCGCTCCCCCCCGCCGATGTGTGATGCCATGCCCCTGGCTGCAGTTCACACACACACACACACACACACACACACACACACACACACACACACACACACACACACACACACATGCGCCATCTCTCCCTTTTGCAGGCGGGCAGCGGTGGGGAGGAGCAGGAGGAGGATGTTTTCCCTGCCTGGTTCCTTAGCTAGTCTGTCAGGATGGCTGCTCTCGCCTCACTCAGACCAGGAGAAATAGAGAGAGAGAGCGAGAGACATATGCATGCATCTCGCTCTCTCTCTCTCTCTCTCTCTCTCAGCAAAATACAGAGGGGGGAGGGCCCATGGCATCCCTCGCTCACTGGCTCCCGCTCTCTCTCTCTCTCTGGCTTTTTTCCCCCTTCTTTCCCCTCCTCCACTGGCGTTTATATTTCTTGTCTTCGCCTGCCCTCTAAAGGCCAAAGGGCTCTGTGTTTCGCGTATATAGGAGTCTTCATCAGTATGCATATAGCTATGCTCCCACTGGCTTGTGTTTTTTTCTTTTCTTGCCCTTCCGCTTGCTCCCTCATCACACCAGTAAAGCGTCAAGTTCACACAGCCACACACACACACACACACACACCTACGCACACACACGCCTGCATGTATGTCCACACATAGAGGACTTGGGATGTAATTGCCCTGTTCTCTGTGTGATCTCCCCCCTGTGTGTGCTGCTTTTATCTGCCCAGCAGCTTGTCTTGACACCCGGAACACATACCTGGACACACTTCAGTCACATGTTCAGATGCAGCAGCCCAGACCTGCCCCCACAATACCATGCCCCAGACACTATAGACACAATACATGGCCACACACACACACACACACACACACACACACACACACACACACACACACACACACACACACACACACACACACACACACACACACACACACACACACACACACACACACAGTATGGTACTGTTCCATCCCTCCCAGTGTGAGACACATTTGGTTTTGCGGTGTCTCTATCGTGTGGGATGTCTTTAAGAGAACCCCTTGCATCACGCTGTCCGCTCAATAGGATGTCCTTGTAGTCGAGGAGGGCCACAGCTTCAGGACCACAGTTTTTTGGTTTTTAATTCCAACCCAATACTACTTTCTGTCTCGCAGTTCAACTTGGTTCCTAAGACTTGCATGTCGGGCAATTTGTGTAATTCCCATGATTACACCAACAAACAAACAAAAAACATTTGACTTTAACTTTGCTCTCCCTTCATTCAAAGACACCTGAGTTGTTTATTACAACGTTTAACAAATACAACTTGATTTTTTTTGTATTCAGTACTCACTCACACTCTGATGGTCGACCATCTAGTCCACGTGTCCCGAAGGAAGGGTCATGAGAAATCAACGGTCCTAGAAATGTGATGCTGAAACTGCAGCCTCCTCTCACTGCAGGAACATGCTATGCATAAAAAGGAAGAGGGCTATTACACACCATCGTGACCCCCCCCTGTGTGTGTGTGTGTGTGTGTGTGTGTGTGTGTGTGTGTGTGTGTGTGTGTGTGTGTGTGTGTGTGTGTGTGTGTGTGTGTGTGTGTGTGTGTGTGTGTGTGTGTGTGTGTGTGTGTGTGTGTGTGTGTGTGTGTGTGTGTGTGTGTGTGCAGTTAGTATATTCACACTGACACATACACCCTCACTCACAGGAAGGCAACTCCCGGCATGGGACTTTTACGCAAC
>CM051017.1:13092352-13097352 GCA_027704905.1 Muraenolepis orangiensis | reverse complement strand
AAATGCACCTTTGCTGCTTGGAGTCTAAGATACTGCTGCTCTGTTGTTAGTATATATTTTGTAGTGTGCAGATGGTATACTGCTGTTTTAATGTCCCGTTTAAGGGACGCCTTTTGGTGTTTAAATAAAAATCAACGTCACAATACAAAGTGTCGACTACTCTGGGGAACTAGAGTAGCAAATGGATTTCGAAAAAATAATTGAAACAAAACTGTTTTTGTTAGACTTGTTAGACTAGTGGCCGGTTCGTGCCAAGACACTCACTAGTAATAATTATTCAAATTTGTAATACCATCCTAGTATTAGGAGCAGCGGTCAGCTATTTATACAGCGCCCGGGGAGCAGTTAGGGTTAGGGTGTCTTGCTCAAGGACACCTCAACAGGTTTTTTGCTAGGAGGAGCCGGGGATCAAACCAGCAACCTTCCGGTTGTGAGGCGACTGCTCTACCTCCTGCCGCCCTACACACTGGCTGTCAGTGTGGAGAAGTGATGACATGATACTAGCCAATCAGAGACCAGGAGGGTGATGAGGGGGGACATGTTGGCAGAAGAGCCAGGCCGGGGTTCATTTTAAACCAGGACACCGGGGTTAGCGCCCCTACTCTTGGGATGAGTGTCATGGGATCTTCAGTGAACAAAGAGTCAGGACCTCTTAAACTTACCTCTTAAAATATAAATGAAGAAATGAAAGTGGGAAGTGAAAGTCAAGAATCAATGTAAATAAATGTAAATGTAAAGAATCAAGATTCTTACTTATTTTTGCCATGAACGCTTACTCCCCATTCTCTCCCCTGCATTCTGAATTTCAACAATACTGTGCAATACTAACTATACTATAACGTCCTGGGGAAGGCTGTGATTGGGGTTGGGCGGGAGTTTAGGGGTTGTTGTTCCGTGTGCGTGTGTGTGTAAACTAGCTTGTTAGCTGACGGCTAAGGGCAATAAACTTGTGTTCACTATACTCCGTGTCCTTCGGCTCATTCCGCTACTTTAAACACTATATACTTGATATTATGAACAACACTATACACGATAAATAAAGAACAATAAAGTGTCTCATGGATGATATATACATATGGCGGTTGGTGCAAAAGGCATTTTAAAGTGACAGTAGTGAGAGTTGAAGCAGCATCGTAAATAAGTGTAACAGTGAGTGTCCCGCAGGTTCTATAGCTCCATGGCTAGAACGTGTTTTAGGTGTCGGGGAGGGAGGTTTACTCACTGCTCAGCACCACCGGCTGGCTTCTGTTACATAAGTACAGTGTGTGTGTGTACACTCTTACGTCAACATTGAACAAAAAATAAATAAATAAATGTTTGCCGTTACGCCGCAGATAGATTTACATTTATATCCACAGATAACAAAAAATATCGAAATGGTCAAATAAAGAAGAGCAGGCAGGACCAAGTTGACAGGTGTACATTACCAACGCACTAGTAGCTACTCACCCACGTCATGGTTTGTTCATTATGGGCCGGATGCGGTCATGTTGTCAGATAATACGATGGCTGAAGTAACCGGTTTACAAAATGACAGTTCTCTGTCATCAATAATCAATAATCAAAATGTTCTAAATGAATCCAGACGCAAATATCCACTTGATATTACCGTTATAGGCCAGAGGAATGAGCACCCCCTACTGGCCCGCCGACGCAATTACCAGCACCATCTGCTCTCCAGTCCAAGGATGGACCAGGCCAGGCCAATGCAGCGGTGGTAAGCTAAGTAGCCATGGTAGGCTACAACTACAACTGGCCTGTTTGTTTTTTTTGCAATGCAACGTTTTACAAAAAACGACAGGATATGAACCTTAACGTTGAAATTTGGCAAAACCCTCATTGTCTTCTCGTTCTTTGGTCAAATGAGACAGGGGAGAGGGGGAGTGGGGAGAGCAGGACACACAAATGATTTAAAAATATTTAATCTTTGAAAATCATGGACATACACTTTTTTGGCGCAATACATACTTGCTGAAACAAAGAAAATAACATATCATGTTTTTGTTTTTTTCATAAACATCTCCCCGCCCCCCCCCCCCCCCCCCCCCCCCCCCAAAAAAGACACACAAACCCCACCCCACCCATCCCCCATGTAGTCCCATGACACTGCCAACTGACACCCCGTCACTGGTGGGTACAGGTCACATGATCACGATGACATCACAGGCAGGCAACAACAGCGCAGGCAGAAAATGAGGCTCCCAGAGTAAAGAGGGAGGCAGGCAGGCTATACACCTATTTCACAAGATCGTTAAAAACCAGACCATGGATAATAGGCATACTGTAGAAAAGTACGACTAGAAATAGGCTACTGGTACAGCTTTGCACGTTGTGTCATTTAAAAAATAAATAGTCTAAATTAAACATAGTGCAGATAAAAGCGCCTTCTTCCCTTTTATATTTATATATATATATATATATATATATATCATTTTTGTTTACACCTTCCGGTACATTCCTTATAGTTCTTTTGCATCACATCGCCTGTCTCTACGTCATACAAAATAAAAACACTTTGGTTCGCTTGCAAACTCAAATCATTTCACACTTCACCCCAAAATAAATTGAATATAAAAACGACATTTGGATGCAATATTTGCACGATACTTACCACACACACACACTAAATCTAAGATGATACCGCGTACAGTAGTAAACACATATTTATGCACTCAAAGAGGGCCCCTCGTTCAGGCAATCTGAAAAGTGACAGTGGCTTGGCGGACCGTAATCAATCTGCAGCACTTCTGTGGGGTTTGGGTTTGGGGTTTGGGGGTTGGGAGAGTTTGGGGGGGGGGGGGATGTCTGTCTTACATTGTCTTTCAAGTGGATTGTAAAACCAAAAAAAACAAAAAGATTGACTCTCCGGAGTGACCGATGGGAGCCTGTTGATATTTAACCATGAAGATGGATGGGTTGGATGGAGAGAACGCAGGGAGGGAGAGAGAGACAGAGCGAGAGAGAGACAGAGCGAGAGAGAGAGAGAGGGACATATAGAGAGGGGGGGGGGGGGGGGGGTTGGGTCCAGTGACGGATGGGATGAGCAAGCGACGGAGGAGAGCGCTAGAGAGAGAGAGATACAGAGAGAGCGAGAGAGAGAGCACACACAGATTATAAAGACTAAAGCGAAAGCAGAGACATAGAAATAGAGGGGATGCGAGGAGGGCGGCCTCCTCAGACGGAGGCTGCGCTGTGATCTCTCAACAGATGCTGGGGGAAGAGGGAGGCCCAGGAGACGGCCTTCAGACAGAGGTTGCGACCCCGCCTCTCTCTGACGAATGAGTGGAACCGCAGAGAAAGCAAACCGAGAGAGGGATGATCGGAAAGACATGGGGGGATGTAAAGTACCAAGACACACACACACACACGCACACACACACACTGACATGCACATTAGGTTGTACGTGCACGTGCATAAGCGCTTGAACTCATTAGTGCCCAAATGAGTGTACTGCTAGAGGGAGAAGAGAGAGAGAGAGAGAGTGAGAGAGAGAGAGACCATTGTAGAACGCATCACAGCTAAGAAAGCAACAGCTCTTTGATTCCGTAAACATGTACACTCCCATTCACATGCACGCACATTCACAAACACACACGCCCGCACACACACACACACACACACACACACACACACACACACACACACACACACACACACACACACACACACACACACACACACACACACAGTGCACGTACAAGACCCCCTGCTACTCGAACAAGAGATCAAAGTTGAGCTGTGGGCACAGGAGGTGGGGCAGATGGGGAGCATGGCCAGCCTGGGGCACAGCATCAGAGAGAGAGAGAGAGAGCGAGAGCGCACGAGAGAAAGAGAGAGAGCGAGAGAGAGAGAGTGTGTGTGTGTGTATGTGTGTGCATGTGTCTTAAAGAGAGTGCATTTACAAGTGGATGCAAGTGTTGTTGTTGTAAGTGATGCATAATGTGTTTCACAAGAGAATATCACATGTTTGCCTGGCTGTATATGTGTGTGTGTGCATGTGTGTCTCTGTGTCTATGGCTGTTTGCATGTGTGTGTGTGTGTGTGTGTATGCCCACTGAGACAAACACATGGGTAGATGATGAGAGGAAACCAGCCTTTCAAAGCAGATTAGGCCTGTGTGCGTGTGTGTACGCCTAAAGGCCTGTCTGTCTGGCGACACTCTGCATGGTGACATCTCTATCAGCTGTAACAAGCCCAGACTCTCGCTCGCTTCTTGACAGATTGAGGGAATAAACGGACGATTCACTCGGACTGCCTGGCTGACTGACTGACTGACTGACTGGCTGTCTGGCTGACTACCTTGCTGACTGACTGACTGCTGGTGTTTGACGTGGTGGGGTTCAAATGACGTTAATCTCCATCTGGCGAGTCCATGTGATGAGTCACTGTTCTGTTCTACTGGCTGCCAGCGCAAAAGATGACTATTAGATGAGAATGTTAGCCCGTGTTAGCGCTCAGAATCATGTTTGGGGCATGAGACAAAATGCATTGGGATGAGTAAATAATACAAAAAAATACAAATCTAGGTTGCGTGTTAATAACATATTCCTATATGTAGGCGAGTAAGCTAACCGCCAATCAATAAACGCATGGATGAGTACAGCAGAATGAAACAAATGAATATCAAGTCACAGCAACAATCCCATGAAATCATGTTGCCGCTAACTTGGGTTTAAAGCACAGGTTTGACACGTAGACACGTCACGGACACGGACCACAACACAATCAAATAAAACAATACACATTAAAAACACAAAAATAATAATAATAAGACATTACAGTGGAGTGATGTGGAGTGAGTGGCGTGAGAGCAGTCTACTGTATATTAAGGGCTTTGTGTGTAGCTATCAGGGACACGCCCGTTCGGGCCTACGTGTCACTTCACAGCGGGGGGACGGGGGGGACGGGGGCTGTGGCAACGCTAACGCGCCCTGACCACTTTGTGACACGTCTGGCAAGATTTCAGCGCAGAGCTCCTCCGAGCTGCCAGAGCTATAGA
>CM051017.1:13077352-13084852 GCA_027704905.1 Muraenolepis orangiensis | reverse complement strand
AGAGAGAGAGCAGAGAGAGCAGAGAGAGAGAGCAGAGAGAGAGAGAGAGAGAGAGAGCAGAGAGAGAGAGAGAGAGAGAGAGAGAGAGGGAAGGACAAAGCGAGGTGAGGGGGGTAGGAGGGGGAGGGGGTGGGTACAGAGGTTGCACATGAGTGATGACGCCTGGCAAAGTTTCAACCTCCAAGTACCCCGACTTTGACCCCCCGCAACCCCTGAGAGCCCAATAAGGGTCATCCTCAACATAAATGTTGGCCAAAAATTATTACCCCCAACTCCCCGACGTCAGTTAGCAGCTAAATTGGAATTCATGTCTATTTTTGTAGCACGGAGGGTGGTGTGGTGGGGGGGAGGGGGGGGGGGGGTGGAGGATGGAGCGGGACGTTGGGAGCGGTGGTGTTGGGGCGACGGTGGAGGGGGGAGAGGGGAGGGGAGGGGTGGTGCAGGGGGTTCGGTCCTGCTGCTTTACGTCAACCATAAAGGACCACTTGGCATGCTAATTGCCCCGGCCCTTCTAATGCAGCCGCGAGCTCACATGGCTAATGGCGTCGTAAAACATGCGGGCGCGCCGACACGTCCCAAATGCCATGGAGGGAGTACTTAGAACTGCGGCGGCACTCGCTCTGGCCTTGTTTAAGGGGACATGAAGGATTCACACGGACCGTAAAGATAGCTCCAGCCCCGGCCAAACCATCCCGGCAAGACAAGCGCGCTCAGCTACACCAGCTAGCTGGGTGGAGAACGAACGGACGGACGGACGAACGGACGGACGAACGATCTCTCTCTCTCTCTCTCTCTCTCTCTCTCACACACACACAGACACGCACGCACACACATGCACATGCGCACACTCACACACACAAACACATACGCGCACACACACACCACACACATGCACGCACACACACTCACACACACACACACACCACACACACGCGCATGCACACACACACACACACACACACACACACACATACACACACACACACACACACGCACACACACGCACAAACACACACACACTCAGTCACACACACTTGTAACATTACAACTTACTGGGGACCATACCGACTTGGTTGAACTGAGCCGTTTTAATAGCTTGTGTGTTAGGTATCTGTAGCCATGCACCTCTAGGAACGCCACGTTTTAAAAGGGGGAGTGAATGGCTGAATGGTTGCAGTTAAGGGCCCCCAGGTACGTGACTAGGAGACCTGGGTTAACAAGCCCGCCCGCTCTCTCTCTCTCTCTCTCTCTCTCTCTCTCTCTCTCTCTCTCTCTCTCTCTCTCTCTCTCTCTCTCTCTCTCTCCCCTGTTGCTACTGTTTCACCACGGATGACAGATGAGGGGGCCATCTCAAGGCTCGTGTTGTGCCGAACCTGAGGTCATCTAAACTAACTGAATGCACTATATGGATCTGTTGGAAAAAGACACACACACACACACACACACACACACACACACACACACACACACACGCACACACACACACACACACACACACACACACACGCACACACACACACGCACACACACGCACACACACACACGCACACACACACACACACACACACACACACACACACACACACACACACACACACACACACACACACACACACACGTGACCTTGTGGAGAACATGTCTCAAGAGTGTGAAGTGGCGGTGCCAGGCAGGTTTAAATGAGATCGGCCCGATAATCATTAATATATTTAAGAATATTTGCAACGCAAATCAATAAAAATATTTACTAATGTATTTCAGATGTGCACATGAATAGCTGTATTTATTAAAAAACAGCGATATATACAGCACACCTATATATACAGTATAAATATAAAGTATATATACATATATATATACAGTATATAGGATGTGTACAGTATGGCTACCTTCCTGTACAGAAGCCCTGTTAGAAGCCCATCACCTCTGGCTCCCCCGAAGCCCCCTGCAAACGATCTGGAACGACTGAACTATCGCCAGCTCACCTCGTGTGCATGACCTACCTCTGGGGAAGTGTGTGTGTGTGTGCGTGTGTGTGCTTGTGTGCGTGTGTGCTTGTGTGTGTGTGTGCTTGTGCGGGTAACCGTGCGTGCGCGTAACTCGGCAAGTCAGGTCACACCGGGGCCCTGAAATAGCACTTCATTAGTCATCCAAAGTGTCGGCCACAGCCTTACATCCCCGTGCCCATGGGTGCCACAAACGCTAGCTCACCAAGGGGGAGGGAGAGGGGGGAGTGGGGGGGTGGAGGAGGGGAGGGGTGGGGGGAGGGAGAGAGGGACGGGGGGAGGGAGAGGAACGGGACTCATTTGGACCTTGACATCTCTTTCGCAACATCCCGGGAGTGCCTCGTGGGGAGGCCGGTACCCTGGACCACGCACGCAGCATCAGCCGCAACCCAGAAAGGTTTGGGGTGGATGGTGGATGGTGGATGGTGGATGGGGGATGGGGGGAGCGGGGAGCGGGGAGCGGGGAGCGGGGAAGGCAATGAGGTGAAGCCGGGCACCGGAGGCGGCGGTTGGAACGCACCGCGGAGCAGAACGTTCTGGAGCCGTTTTTAGCCATTGTCCTCAACCAGCAACCAGCAACCAGCAGCAGCAAAAAAGCAGCAGAAAAGTAGCTCAGCAGAACCGCCGCGTCCCTGCTGAGCAACCTTTGAGTCTAGTCAGAGAGTGATTAGGGGCCGTTTCAGACCGCTACGTGTTGTCCAGACTCATTTTCCTCTTCAGCTTTCACCGGAATTATGGCTGTGGCTTTTGGTCGCCGTTTAAACCCAAAAACAAAACAAAAAAAGTGCACATTTTATTTTATTTTATTTTGCTGCACTGTGGTCAGAATCGGCTCAATTACCATCTCTGATGGCGCTTTCGTCCTTGTGTTTCCAACGGCCGCGTCTCGTGGCCACTGCACATTTCCCCAGGTATCATGCTAAGTACATTATAGTTCACAACATCCACAGATGGTTTAGATCTTTCACAGGCTGGTTGTGGCTGAAGCAAGCTCTGTCAATACGGGACCCATTCAGTACCACAGTGGCTCCCCATATGAATCCACACTCACAAACCAAAAAATCGAACATGTTTCGATAACAAGGCTCTTTAAAGGCCTAAGGTTTAAACACTGCCATTGGTATCAACCAGATACACAAAGGGCAATGTCTTGACATAGACTAATTAATCAATTAAAGGGGTCATAGTATGCTAATTCTGTGTTTCATTCTTCCATTTAGGGGTTCCACTAGATTAGGTTAACATGCATCAGTCACTTTGAGGTTTTTAACTTTAACTTCTTTTACATGCACAAAAAAGTTGCACACACACTCAAGGAAAAGTAAGAACCACAAAAGCATAATATAACCCCTTTAACTACGAGCTACGCATTGAAATCTAACTGCGTGAATGGATGAATGGTTGCAGTTAAGGGCCCCCAGGTACTTGACTAGGAGACCTGGGTTAACAAGCCGCTCTCTCTCTCTCTCTCTCTCTCTCTCTCTCTCTCTCTCTCTCTCTCTCTCTCTCTCTCTCTCTCTCTCTCTCTCTCTCTCTCTCTCTCACCATTTCAGGTTTTGGGTTTTTCTGTCAAAGCTCTTCTCACCGGGCCCTCTCTCCTCACTCCTCACGCCCCGGAGAGTGTCACTGAATCCTGCCGACAATTAGCTTTACTAGCAGCTGCGGCAATAACCCTTACAGTGGTGCTGTGATTACAGTAGCGCAAACAGGAGTCCCTGCGACACCAGCAGCAGACAGCTGCGGACCCCCCAACCCGACGACGCCCCCCACCCACCACCACCACCACCTTCAGGCCCTCATTAGGGGCATTTTAAAGGGACCCTCTGTACCTGTGAAGCCGGTCCCCCCCCTCCGCCCGCCCCCCCACTGGTTCACCAGGCCCCGGCGTAGGGGGGGGGGGCTCCAGGTGCGTCAGGTGGCTTGCACTTCAGCAGGGAGCCGGCAGTAGAGTGGTGGGGACAGCTTGGGCTCATTTGGGTCCATTTGGGGGAGAGGGTGGGGGTTGGGGGGGGGGGGGGTGAGGGGGTGAAAGCTGTTGCTTGGTGCCTCTCACCCCAGCAGGCCCCCGGAACACATGTGAAGTCGTAAAAAGCTAACCCGTGTAGGGGGGTGTGAGGGGCTATCGCCGTTACGGGCACCCGGGTGGTGGTGTGGGGGGGGACAGAGGGGGGGTAGGAAGGTGTGGAGGTTGGCAAGGGTGGGCAGGAGAGCAAGGATTACGACCCTATAAAGATGAAAGCGGTCGCAGGCACACACACACAAAAAAAAAAGAAAGGTGATCAAAGAGGAAGTGTGCGTGGGATGCTAACGCTGCACTGTACTGAACGGATCAGTGTGTGCATGTGTGTGCGTGTGTGTGCGTGTGTGTGCGTGTGTGTGCGTGTGCGTGCGTGTGCACGTGCGTGTGCATGTGCGTGCGGGGGAGTGTCGGTGGGGGATGGTGGTGGTGGTGGTTAGGGCATTGAGTTGTGTACTCGGCACAGCAGGGCTTAACGGGCCAGAGTGGACCCGGTCCGTGCCGGAGAACACCGCGACTTTCACCAACCTGCCGCTTAATTGCCGCTTAAGCGGAACCTCGCAACGAGCGACACGCGTGCGTGTGCGATCGCAAGCGCGCGCGCACACACACACACACACACACACACACACACACACACACACACACACACACACACACACACACATACACACACACACACACACACACACACACACACAGAAATACACGTTAGCACAAAGCCATTCCATCACCGCTACATACACCTTCACTGAGCTCCACTGCTCATCGCTCGGCAAGAGTTAATCTGATCTCAGGGCTAATGTAGGAACAGAACCACAAGATGGAGGTTAACTGTTTCTACTGGCTTCTAATGGCCTATTAAGACCGCATAACTGTTTGTGTCGTGCACAAACACTTTGTGTGTGTGTGTGTGTGCTTGTGTGTGTGCTTGTGTGTGTGCTTGTGTGTGTGTGTGTGCTTGTGTGTGTGTGTGTGTGTGTATGGGTGGGTGTGTGTGTGTGTGTGTGTGTGTGTGGGTGGGTGTGGGTGTGTGTGTGTGTGCAGGTGTGCGTGTGTGTGTGTGTGTGCTTGTGTGTGTGTGTGTGTGTGTATGGGTGGGTGGGTGTGTGTGTGTGTGTGGGTGTGTGTGTGTGTGTGTGTGTGTGCAGGTGTGCGTGTGTGTGTGTGTGTGCAGTCAATCACACTTCTCACTTCACTCTCACTTAACTTTGTTATGTTATTACGCTGCTCGGTGTGGAGCGAGGAAATCAAATTAGGGGCCAGGAAAAAAACAAAAGGCAAAACATGGCGGGGGCACAGAGAATTTTAAATCAACTTCGAAGCCATTTCCAAAATAATAGAAAGCAAATAAAGAGCACCGCTATGGTTTTAAAGAATGTCAACTGAGTAGTAGTGGAAATAGCAAGGAAAGGATCTAGAAAAATACCAAATACAAAATGGCAGCACAAGAGAAGCCACAGACAGGCCTGTGTTGAACACAGAAACACTGTGGCAGGTTGGAATGGTAATGGATGCTTTTATATAGCGCTTTTATCCAAACCTCACATTCACCCAGTCATACACACATTCAACCACCGCCGGCGGAGTCAGCCGTGCAAGGAGACAAGCCAGCACATCAGGAGCAGTTAGGGTGAGGGGGTCTTGCTCAAGGACACCTCGACAGTTTTTGCTAGGAGGAGGAGCTGGGGAATCGAACCAGCAACCTTCCGGTTGTGAGGCGACCGCTCTACCTCCTATACTGCCGCCCGGTTGTAGTGGTAGACATGGGTTCACACGAGAGAGAAGGACACCGGAGGCCGAGTGTAACTACTAAAGCATCACTTACCAGCTGCACGTCAGAGGGCACTCGAGACAGAAGGTCCAGCAGCTCGTTGTTGTCGATGGAGTACGGCGACCGCAACTTCTTGGTGAATTTGTTCACCCCTGTGTCGAGATTAAATACTAAAAATTAAAATATATCAGGGAGGGGGGGAAACACCCCTCAGGGTAAGTAGCATACAGTGAGTATCTGGTCAAGGAAATTGTGAATCAGATTTGAATGTTTTTCAACATTTTTAACAAAAAAAAACAAACATACAGTGTTTCCCGGTGTGTGTGAGGTGCACTGTGTTAGTGTGCACGCGCACAGGCACAGAGAGAGACACCATTTTAAGTTTCACCATACGGTTGCTTCTTTCAATCAAATACGCAGGCTACTTTATCATTTTGAATTATAAAACAAATCTAACATTTGTGATTTGTTTTTGCACGGCCGATTGCAGTAGCGCATGCAATCCGGCACTGGGCGCTGTGCCGGTGCCGGATTGCATGCAGGGGAAACACTGCAAAGGCTGAAGGATAATATCATGTTGTGGCACGAAGCCACGTACTCACCCCAGGCCAGTAAAAGGTATCTCAGAGGGATGTAGTAGAGAAGGATGCAGACCCCACTCAGAGCCACGACAACCAGCCAGGTCACGAAAGGCACAGTCCAGTTAAATGTGCTACAGACACAGACAAACAACAACAAACAAAACAAGTTTAAAGCAAAACAAACTCTCGCCAAATTCTCCAACATTTTATTCAATATGCTGTCATTACCCACGATTTGGGGAAAGACAAGCAGCGCCACACTATGCAACCGTAGGGTTGAAACACTAACAAAAAACGCCTTAGACGTAAGGGGTTATTTTAGCAAAACTGTGAAACCGAGCTCTGGCCTCTGTTTCTGCATATATGTGTGTGTGGTGCTCTAAGGCCAAGTTCAGTTAGCTAGAGGGGAGGGGAGGGGGGGGGGGGGGGGGGGGTCAAGCGGGGCTAAGTGAGTTGTGGCAAACAACAAACAACCTTCCTTCTCTCTGCTTCTCCAGTACCACACTGAAGGCCTCTTTATGGAACAGGGGGGGGTGGTGAGGGGGGCGGGGGGGTTGGGCTACGGTGGCAAAACGGTGGAGAAGACACTGAGGCGCGCGGGGAGGCAGAGCGCGCGGGCTTACGACTCACTTCTTTATCCTCTCGCCATAGGAGGCCACTTCACCCAGCGCATTCTGCACGCTTACGCACACGTCCTGAATGGCGTAGAGCTTGTCCATGAAGCCCTTTCTCTCCGAGTCCTGCAAGAGCGCAGATACAGGGTCGTTGGAGAGGGATGGTGTGAGGAAGAAAGACAGAGACAGAGAGCGAGCGAGAGAGCGAGAGAGCGAGAGAGCGCGAAAGAGAGAGAGAGAGAGAGGGAGAGGGGGGACGGGAGAAGAGCAGAGGAGAGGAGAGAAGAAAAGAGGAGAGGGGAAGAGAGGAGGAAAAGACAGGCTGGGCACAGGCATCTCTGTCAAAACAATACATGTTAAATACCGTTAAAGACTTGGGGAGTGTGGGGAGCCAAATCTCTGGATACCCTGCTCCCACTGACAGGGCTTTCATTCCCGGCAGTAATAGAGATACAAAGTTTGCAGAACAAATTAAAAATGCTCTCTCCCCCTTTTCAGAGTGCAAATGGGG
>CM051017.1:13052352-13069852 GCA_027704905.1 Muraenolepis orangiensis | reverse complement strand
CTGTTGTGATCCACATTCCGTCCAATGGGAACGCGGCGTGCCGTGCCGTGCCGTGGGAAGCCGATGCTGCACACCTACAACGTTCCCGTTTGGTTTACGCTCAAGACCGCGGCACCTATAGGGTGCTGTTGGTGCCAGTGTGTTTAACTTTCCTTCGTTCAAAGTTCACCCGTCTGGAGAAAAGAGTTCAGTTGGTTCAGGTGTGCGTGTGTGCGTGTGTGCGTGTGTGCGTGTGTGCGTGTGTGCGTGTGTGCGTGTGTGCGTGTGTGCGTGTGTGTGTGTGTGTGTGTGTGTGAGATGTGATGTAGTGGGCATAATGAGGCATGGGCTTTGGCGGTGAAATAAGAAGGAACACCTCACTCCATCGGCAGCCGCAGTAAAAGGTTGAGGCAAAGTGCCTATAAGTACTCATAAAATCACACATATATGCAATATGCTCACGCCAAAAACAAGCACACAAGCACACACACGCACATACACACACACACACGCAAGTGCACAAACACACACACACACACACGTCAAGGCTACAATTACTCATATAAACGGTGAATTATACGACTCTCTTCGGGTCATTTGGAGTCCAATTTGGAGTTCAACATAAATACAATAAATTAATACAATTATTATTCTGCAGCCCATTTTTATCTCATCATCATCATCATCATCGTCATCGTCATGGTGCTATACACTATAGGTATTATTAAGTAACACAAGCAAATAGAAACTAAAAGCAGTTGCCTCACGCGCTGCGCTGCCAGTAGTCTAGGTCTACAGCTGCTAGCCGGTAGCATTAAGGAGCTTCTAGGATGGAGCAGTGAGGTCACACAACAGTACAGAGGCCAATCTACCATGCAGGGGCCTCTCCTCTGTGCCATCCCCCCCCCCCAGACAGCAAGCCAGACACTGGGGATGGGGGGTGGTTGACACCCAAGGAGAGGGTGAGGTGGGTGGTTTTGCGTGCATTGTGCTGTTGTTTTGTTCACTATTAGATCATTTTGTTTGATTTAAGCTAGGCCTTTAGTGAAACACGGAGACAACAAACACACAGACCCCAACACCCCCCCCCCCGGCGGAAGACACAGGCAGGCCCCATGGAGATGGAGACACACACTGTCGGGAGCCAGCAGCAAGCCTACAGCACACACACGCACACACACGCACACACACACACACACAGCACACGCACACTTACCACCATCACCCGAATCCATTCAAAGTGCCAGGAAGCCAATATATCCTGGAGGATATGGCTTTCCCGCAGTCCGCCTTCGTCCCAAGAGCCTGGTTTAGGATCCTTGTGGATAGATTACAGTACAAGTCCTTTTTTTACAACCCAAAAGGAAAAAAAAGTTTTTGGTTCATTTTTAATAAATGACACCAGCCAAAAAGTCACACAAACAAACAAAGAGGGAAGAGAAAGGGAAGAGAAGAGTTTTGAGGCGGGGGGAAAAAAAGAAAAATCGGAAAAAGCTAAAAAGCCCAAGAAAAAGAGATCGGGTCGTAGACAAAGTGAAGAATATGCAGATCTGTAGGGGAATATGCAGAGAAAAATATATATATATAGATGATTCACCTGATGAGCAAAAACACTGTGTGGTGTAAATTTGCACTGTTGTCATTCCCATGCATCTTCCATGCCTTGTTTTGGTTTTCTCCACCTCCTCTCTATTACCCCTTAAACATAATGAAAATGCAGTCGCGGACAATATCTCCACGGGCCCAAGATAATATAGAGGAAACACAACAAGGAAAGGGGGAAAGAAGGGAGAAAAGTCAGATGTGTTGTCTTTTACAGTGATCCGTCTCTTCTTCTGTTGCTCTCCGTCGCTTTCCCGGACCCTAGATCAACCTGCTTTTCTCTCAGCTGATGGAGGCCCATCAGACAAACAAACACACTGCACCTCCAGCTTAATGGATTTGCACCCACCAACACCCCCCCCCCCCCACCCCACACACACACACACACACACACAACACCACCCTTTGTCTTTCCCAATATTAGATCAGTAACTCTGTCCAATTGTATTGTGGGACAAAACCACCTGAGTAACGATGACCAGCCAGCTCTGTGACTTCTACGAATACAGGGTGAGGGGAGGCGGGTGTGTGTGTGTGTGTGTGTGTGTGTGTGTGTGTGTTTATGTATGTGTTTATGTATGTATGTATGTGTGTATGTATGTATCGGTGTATGTGTTTATGTATGTATCGGTGTATGTGTTTATGTATGTCTGTCTGTCTGTCTGTCTGTCTGTACGTACGTACGTATGTATGTATGTATGTATGTATGTATGTATGTATGTATGTATGTATGTATGTACGTGTGTGTGTGTGTGTGTGTGTGTGTGTGTGTGTGTGTGTGGTTGGGGGGGGAGGTGGGTGTGTCACAGCAGAGATCTGTGTAAAGATGTTTAAATCCCAGTGGAAGTCGTCTGGATCTTCCGAGAGATTGGCCTCTTCCCGTTCGTGAACACAACAGGTGCACACGCGGCACCCCGGAAAATCACCACCACGTTATATTGTGCAGCCACATGCTACAGGGCTCTGCGTTATACCGCCTTGATATAACACCTAGTCTGGAAATTAGCAGCAAGAAATAAAGATCTGGTGTCGCGGTGGTGGTGGTGGTGGTTCTCGGGGCCATTGGGTAGGTGGGTAATGGTTTAGGGTTTCAGGGGAGAGATAAACAGAAGGAGGGGAATAAAAATGAAAAAGCCAACTGAGATACAAAGGAAGAGTTAGGGTGAGTGGCAGGCTGCGCGAGAGAGGAGAGAGAGAGAGAGAGGAGAGAGAGAGAGAGAGAGAGAGAGAGAGAGAGAGAGAGAGAGAGAGAGAGAGAGAGAGAGAGGAGAGAGAGAGAGAGAGAGAGAGAGAGATACAATGATAGGGAGAGTGACATACAGAGAGAGATAGAGAGAGAGAGAGAGTAACATGTTAGAATTGGTAGCCACACATGGCTAGGGGCCCCCGCAGGCTCAGAGGTACATTAGATTGGGATGTGCGTGTTGATATTGCAGCAGCCTCCATCGGCCTGGAGTTAATACCAATAATACACCTGCCAGACCATTGATAAACACACCGCTCTATCAGACTGATGCAGATGGCTCAACACACACACACACACACACACACACACACACACACACACACACACACACACACACACACACAAAACACACACACACACACACACACACACAAACACAACACACACACACACACAGATACAGGATACTCTGGCCCTCATCAAGCCATCGGCATATTGAAATGTGATTGGGGTTTTTTTCCCCCCCAATATATTTTCTACATAATCGTATAATATACAATATAGCATATTTATAATGTCATTGCATACACAAATAATATAATTATTCCAATGCCGTGTCCCATTTCTAGTTAGTCACAAAATCGGTAAGGTTATAAAAACCTTGCAGATAAAATGCCTACGCGTGCGTGCCTCTGTGTGTGTGTGTGCGTGTGTGTGTGTATGAGTGGATGGTGCTTGTTCACAAGCAGACGATGTGTGTGTGTGTGTGTGTGTGTGTGTGTGTGTGTGTGTGTGTGTGTGTGTGTGTGTGTGTGGACTGCCTACAGAGAAGAAGACAGCGGGGCCCATTACGACAGCAGCGCCCGATCAATGAAGGGGAGGGGAAATCGAAGCGGGAAAGAGATAAACCGGGGCTAACGACCGCCTTCCCATTTTTTTTAAAGTTGTGGACGTGACTGCTTAAGCGCGACATTAGCACAGGTGGTTACGGCGGTGAAGGCCGGAGCCAGCCAGCCAGCCAGCCAGCCAGCCAGCCAGGCAGGTTGCCTGTTCAATCGCAGGACGGCGAAAATTGAGATGCGTCCCGGAGAGCATTGTTGGGTCGAGTTCCAGGTTTGGAAATGTTGAAGGTTGTTTCGCTTTTGTAACCCACAGAGAATGGGGAGATGGAGGGTAATAGACAGCGATATGGGAGAGGCAGAGAGGCAGAGAGAGAGAAAATGAGAGAGAGAGAATGAGTGTGAAGGCCGCGATATACTCCGAAAATCGGAATCGAAATGGGAAATGTTCGAATGGTTCGTTTTAGTCACTCACACGCGCACCGCCGGCGAAGGCCAATACAAAGCTCGCCTGCCATTTTGTCTGTGCGAACGCGCCACTTTTGGGTTTCGAGCGAGAAACGAGCGAGAGCGAGAGAGCAAGGCGGAGGGAGAGAATGGGCGGCGGGGGAGAGTGAGATTGAGGGGGAAGAGAGAGAGCGAGAGCGAGAGAGAGAGAGAGAGAGAGAGAGAGAGAGAGCGAGAGAGAGAGAGCACAGAGAGCAGCAGTAAGCCTGTAAGCAGGACATGATTGCAGTGTGTATCTTATCTGTGTCAGGTCCTCCTGAGGCTAGCAGAGCCTAGCTGAGCAGAGCACTGGCGCTCTTCAGTGACCAGCCAACCATGTGAGGCTAATCTGCTCACTGCTTGAAATCTCTCTCTCTCTCTCTCTCTCTCTCTCTCTCTCTCTCTCTCTCTCTCTCTCCTCTCCTCTCTCTCTCTCTCTCTCCTCTCTCTCTCTCTCTCTCTCTCTCTCTCTGGTCTTCTATGTTTGTCTCATCTGTAAACCCTCCCTCTGGATGAGCACACTACCACATGTCCCCACGCCCCACGACACACACACACACACACACACACACACACACACACACACACACCACACACACACACACACACACACACACACACACACACACACACACACACACACACACACACACACACACACACACACACGCTAAAGATGCCAGCACCCCGGGTTATTGGTTAACCAGTTGTGGACTGCTACACCTGGATGGTACAAGAGGACATGACGGGAAACATTCCACACAGACGCCCCCTGCAGGCGCCACCCTGCAAATACACGCTTTAGTCTTTGTTTCATGCTTTTGTTATTTCTGTTGGCCAATATACCCAGCCATCCCACAAACAGGTTATTTAAGAGACACACATCAGGACAGACACACAGGCAAACAGACAGACACACAGGCAAACAGACAGACACACAGGCAAACAGACAGACACACAGGGAGGCAGACAGACACACAGGGAGGCAGACAGACACACAGGGAGGCAGACAGACACACAGGCAAACAGACAGACACACAGGCAAACAGACAGACACACAGGGAGGCAGACAGACACACAGGGAGGCAGACAGACACACAGGGAGGCAGACAGACACACAGACAGACACACAGGCAAACAGACAGACACACAGGCAAACAGACAGACACACAGGCAAACAGACAGACACACAGGCAAACAGACAGACACACAGCAACGCAGACACAGGCAAACAGACAGACACACAGGCAAACAGACAGACACACAGGCAAACAGACAGACACACAGGGAGGCAGACAGACAAAAGCGGACCAGCCGAATATATATATATATATATATATATCTATATAAATAATTGTCAGAGGTGCAATGTGTACAATTCGGCGGCATCTAGCGGAACAGAATGGGCAGAAATGGAATATGATATTCAGAACAAGTATGGTTTCAATGAGTGTATAATCCCAGGAAAATAAGGAGAAATAAGTGATTTTGTTACCTCAGAGTGTGCCCTTCATTTCTACACGGGGAGCGGGTGGTCTTCTACGGAGGCCCGCCGTGCTACAGCGCCATGTTTCTACAGTAGCCCTGAACGGACAAATGGCTCTGGAGCGCGCGGGACCATTAACAATCACACTCGCTATCGTTACTTGTAAGCTTACGAACTTCAGTGTTCACAGACCGAATAACTAAAGCTCATCTGGACACTTGGAGTAGCGTAGACGACGACGACATCACGTGGAGAGTGGAGAGTACCCCGGTGGCTGGTACCTCCACGCCGCCACAGGCCGCCGTTGCTGCTCCTACGTCGGCGGGAAAGGCTTTCGATTAAATCTGCAACCTCGCCACTAGATGGCACTAAATCCTGCACACTGCACCTTTAACATATCTTACTTAAGAATTTTGAAGAATTGTTGCCTTTTGTTGTCATTTATGTGGAAAAAAAAAAATCCTTTTGCTCGATGTAACCACAAACACACACGCACGCACGCACGCACACGCACGCACGCATGCACACACACGCATGTGCACACACACACACACACACACACACACACACACACACACACACACACACACACACACACACACACACACACACACACACACACACACACACACACACACACACACACACACACACACCCCGTGTGCCAGTCTGTTGGGCTTAACCGCAGAGCCCTGCCCACCAATTAGTCAGGATGCTGGATACTTGCATTGAGATGAAGTGACTAATATCGACATTCGCTCACAAGAAAGACACTCCCCACGTCTGCCCGACGATCTGCTGAGTCAGAACACATGTGGCGATCAGGGTGAAGGGGAAAGGAAAAACATAGCCTGCAAGGGGTCCAATGTGCAATGAAAAACAGGTGCGGTGCTTTTTGGCCATGTAATACACCATTTAGCCTCTGGAGCAAAGGTTATCCAGCTAATAGCTGCCTTGCGGCGCACCGGGAAGAGACATGCACATGGCCAGCACCAACATCTGGGATGGATTGCACATACTTGCAACATATGCTTCAGGTTCAATTAAAATGAGGCCTTGGCACATTTATTAATCTCCCACTCTCTCCCTCTCTCTCTCTCTCTCCCCCTCTCTCTCTCTCTCTCTCTCTCTCTCTCTCTCTCTCTCTCTTCTCACACTCTCTCTTCCTATGGGTCTGTGCCATAAAACAGGGCTTTTGTGACCTGACCTTCGTGCTTAAGAATGTGCAGCGCAGCTTTAAGGTAATGAGAGCGACAGGGTTCCTCCGGGCCTCTCAGCTCATATGGAACAGACAAATTAGTTAGGGCAAAAAAATAGATATATAATAACTCCCACTTGTTGTCCACTTAACCAGCTCTGATGGAGGGAGGAGGGGGGGCATTAAAAATAGAAGGACATGTGTCAACAGTGGGGCAGAGTAATGCCAGGGTGGTGGTGTGTGTGTGTGTGTGTGTGTGTGTGGGGGGGGGGGCAGAGCAGAAGGGCGAGTTAGAGGGAAGAGAGAGAGATATAAGCTCCAAACTGAATAATAATAATAATAACATAAAAGAAGCCCCTCTTTCAAGCCCCTCTCTGCAGCTCAAATGAAAAGCTCACAGTTGAGTGTGGGGGGGGGGGGGGGGGGGGGGGGGGGCGGCATGGATCAGAACCTGTTGGAAGTTGGTAAATCGTAGCCTTTGTTGCGGCCGCGCTATCCGGGCCTCCCAGCCCCCCAACCACCCCCCCTCACCCATGAGTGTGTGAGCACAGAGAGCGAAGGCCCCTCTAATGTTATAATCAGTTCACCACAGAATCTGACAGAGGCCGCACAAGCTGCCGCCGCCGCCGCCATCGCCGCCGCCGCACCATTTCCATATGAAAGTCCACAACTGTACTGGATTTCATATCATCTGCCGGCTTTTCAAGCAGCCATACCCTCCCCCCCCCTCTCTCTCCCCTCCCCTCTCTCCCCCTCCCCTCTCTCCCCTCTCTCCCCTCTCTCCCCTCTCTCCCCTCCTTTCACATGGCTGGGAGGAGGAGCAACGGGAATGCTGGACTGGAAGACCGGGAGTGAAGAATGGAGGAAATAAATAAAGACGACGAAAAAGCTTCAAGGTTACCTGGTGCATGTCTTCAGACACCAACCCCCCCCCACACACACACACACACACACACACACACACACACACACACACACACACACACACACACACCACCCATCACCCACCACCCATCATCCACCACCCAACTCCCTCCCTCCCTCACGGTAGCCTTGAAACTTGCCAGTTGCGAAAGTTGATGTCTACATCTATGGGTTAGAGCAGTGTTGATCATATCTGAGAAATCCCCCCCCCCCCCTAACATCCTTGTAGGGGGAAAAATATATACGATATGTCATCAATTGTAATACAAGATGTAATCTGTAATTGTAATCACACCAACACACATGCTGTGTAAAATCTCATCATTACGTTTCCCTTTGTGTATTTGTTTCCATTACCAACCATAACTACAGGTCATCATAATTATAATAATGACGACATGTACATGGGTCCTTTTGGCATGTGTTCCACGCGACGATCTTTACTCCGAGGGTTGTGATGTGACGTTGAACGTGTACTGAATAGTTTGGTGGGCTCTGAGCTTCTCCCCCTCTTTATATCGTCGGGATGTTTACATCCCTTCTAGTACGTCGCACACATTTGTAATTTAATTGGATGTGCTTTGAAAGGCCAAAGCAGTCAAACTTATTATTTATTATTGATGTCTGACATCAGTTAAAATATACTACAACACCCGCGGCCCTGATGTTTGGTGGTGTTTTATAAAACGGCTATAATCTATTATGGCCTATTATGCCATTGACAAACCCACGCACAACAACACACACGCACAACAACACACACGCCTGATCAAATCTTTGGCGGCAGGCTGCAACACAAGACAGAAGAAAAATATGGAAGAAGAAGAATCGGTTACTGTTGTGTAATTCCAATTTGCCTTGCAAAAAAGGCGGCCCATTGACAATCCCCATTTCGCGGCAATAGATCCTCTCACAGTGAACCGCGCAAATGAACAGATCTCAACCCGCCAATGCCTGAAAAGCCTTAAAAATAGTAAAGCCTAAAAAAAAAAAAGTACTTCTTCAGACGTACCCAGGGTCAAAGGTCTGAACAGTTTGCAGTCCCTGGTAACACCCATCGCACATTCCACCCATCACTAAGGCGGTATTAGCCGCTTCAAACCGGTTTCCGGTGTTCATTCGGGGGGCCTCAAAGCCTTTCAATTAGCGTTCCCATGTGCAACATTGACAAAGGTTATGTATAATACCCCGTCGCATTTTTGGTTCCAGGAGCTGGTCCTAAAGTGTAAACGAGCTGTGGCAGTAAAGCGGCCACCTGTTGTTACCTGATCATGTCTGGACAAGCCCAGATGCTGTTTTTACTGGGACATAAAGGCGCAGTGAAGGGAGCTAAATAGCTAACTAAGCACTTTATACGGGCAACGCCGAGGCTCAGGAGGAGGCAGGGCTGACACTGAGCAGAGAGCAGAGAGCATCGCACCGCACAACCCTCCGCACTGTAATATAAAACAAAGACAAAAACACACACAATGTTCGAGAGGGGGGGGGAAAAATTGTCGTCAAAGGGGGGGGGGGGGGGGGGAGGAGTGTGCTGTAGGGGGGGGGTTGGGGGGTTGGGGGGGAGAACTTTTCAAAAGGTTAGAAGGTTGCACTGCACGCTCTGGATACAGTCTGAGGCCCTCCGGGGCTATGGAGGAAAAACACGATGGGAGGAGAGAGAGGAGAGAGAGGAGAGAGAGAGAGAGAGAGGGGAGCCATTACGTTTGTCTGTTTGTGTTTCTGGTCCATGGAACAGTGTCAACTCCTCCCGAGGCACCGTGTGCCTGTCTGTGTGTGTGTGGGTGTGTGTGTGTGTGCGCGCCGTGTGTATGTACGTGTGCATGTGTGTGTCAATGTTCATACAGATAACACATATTGTGTTGTGCCCCCTGACGCAGGAGATAATTACCTTGTCGTCTTTGTCATAGTCCTCATCCACGTCCTGCAGCAGGTCTTCCACGGCTTGCTGACAGGTGCAACAGCAGGTGGGGAAAAAGAGAGAGAAAAAAAATTATACATTTTACAGACGTTTTACTTTTAATGTTTATGAACGCAGCAACGAAAGCCAGGGAAGGGACCGGCAATTGGAGAAAGAAAAGAGAGAGAGGGATGTGTGTGTGTGTGTGTGTGTGTGTGTGTGTTATTCAAGAATAAATATTGTGCATTGGCACTGGAACACATGTGGTTATACACCGGACGAGGTAATGATGGTTCGTGGGCTTTTAGATTTCATAGAATTGGAGACAATTGCACTTAGAAAATCCATTTAAACTGCATGGTTCTCCGTGGGTTGAATTGGATTCCATCCTTAGCCTGGGTTTGAACCTCAGAAAGAAAAATAGTCGTACCGTTTCAAGGAGAGGACATCAACTGAGCTCTTCGGCTTCACATTGTTTGTGTTTTTCTCCCACCGTCCTGCTACCTGTACTTTGGTTCACCTTTTCCCGACCCTACCATTGCCTTTTCCATCCATCGTACAGACACACACACACACACACACACACACACACACACACACACACCGTTATCCTCTGTATGGCCATCAGAGGATGTTGCACGAACAAAGGCAGAGCGGCATTAGGAACCAACAGGAGGAGAGAGGGGGAGACAAATGGACAGACAGACCAACAGACAGACATACAAATAGACAAACAGACAGACAAATAGACAGACAGACAGACAGATATATAAGAAAAAGTGAATGGAGGGAATAAGAGTTAGAGTAAGATTATCTTTTAAAGATAATCTTTTAAATAAGAGTGAGAGAGA
The DNA here is from genome assembly GCA_027704905.1 of Muraenolepis orangiensis. Classification (NCBI taxonomy): domain Eukaryota; kingdom Metazoa; phylum Chordata; class Actinopteri; order Gadiformes; family Muraenolepididae; genus Muraenolepis; species Muraenolepis orangiensis. The sequence continues at coordinate 13,059,404 of CM051017.1, read as the reverse complement.
TAGATAGATAGAGAGATAGAAAGATTGAGAGAGAGATAGGCAATAAGAGAAAGTGAATGAGGCGAATAAGAGAGAGGGAAATAGAGAGAGAGCGAGCGAGAGCGAGAGCGAGAGCGAGAGCGAGAGAGAGAGAGAGAGCGAGAGAGAGAGAGAGAGAGAGAGAGAGCGAGAGAGAGAGAGAAGGGGATAGAGAGGAGGAGACACAGGGAAAAGGGGAGGCCTGAAGCAGCCCGGTACCAGCCTCACAGTACAGCAACTATGTGCTCCAGTGGTGCAAGACCGATGGGACCGGAGAGGAGGAGACGCCCCAAGGTACCTCGAGACATACAACATCGCAGCATTTAAATGACACACACATCCATAACCACACACACACCCACACACACACAGATAAACAAAAGCATGTGAATACATGGCCACACACACAAAAACACACACACACACACACTCACAAATGCATAAACACACACATAAACAAACACACACACACACACGGTCACAGTCAGAAGCTACACACACACACAAGCATAGCTTTGATACAAGTGAACCCTTAACCTTACTATTATTATTATTCAAATGAATATATTGTACACTACACTAACAATTAAAAAGAGAAAACACAACAGAATTTTTCACATTCCCCGCACACATGGGAAAACAACATCATTGTGTAAGCGTCTGACCTCGCCACTCCCCTCCACCGCGGTTGACAAGGCAAGGTGAGAGAGAGAGAGAGAGAGAGAGAGAGAGAGAGAGAGAGAGAGAGAGAGAGAGAGAGAGAGAGAGAGAGAGAGAGAGACACACACACACATACACACACACACAACCCCTGTCAATACATCCTGGCACACTCGTGAATCTGTAAACGACAGCGTCCCGAACAATGTACGATGTCTCGGCGTTTCTTCCCCCTTCCCATAACTCCAACAGCTCATAAATAGCATTGACTCTTTTAAAATCCAGGGAACTCAACCTTCATCTGTCTATTGAGTTGTTGTTGTTGTTGTTGGTGGTGTTGTTGTTGTTGTTCTTTGTCGCCCGTAACCAGGCGATGTCGCGCCGGGGCCCACGGCGTACATTGTGTCCCCCGCGCCTGGGCTCTCATTCTTTCAGAGGAGGTGAGAAGTTGAGCAGCTAAGAGCCATAAAGCACACCGGGGGGAACGAGAGGAGCACTTCACTGACATTATTCTGCCAGGGCGCGCACACACACCCACGCTCACACACACGGACGCACACGCACACACACACACACACTCACACACACACAAAAGCGATGCTTAGCTCTTCTTTCAGTCTCGCGTTGCCTTCCTGCCTTCCTCACAATGCTGAGTGAGTGGAACAGAGGGAGAGGGCTTTTTTTTTCTTAATGGCGTTACCTTGAGGCACAAGGTAGGACACCTCTAGTCCCTGTTCATCCTTCACTATGCAATGGACGCTGGGATGTCCACTTCCTGTCCTGCGCTGAAAGCAGTATTTTGGGTTAACTTGTTTTTGTTTTTCGCTGTCGTGGTGTGTGTTCTCTGATTGCCGTCAGCCTCTCAACAATTATTAAATTACAGCCTCGGAAACCAGCATTCTATTCCTATAGCGCGTGATCGGCCGTGATCATTTGCAACAGTGTGTGTGTGTGTGTGTGTGTCTGTGTGTGCGTGTGTGTGTGTGTGTGCGTGTGTGTCCATGCGTGTATTTTGGCTCCGTATGGAAAAAATAAAAAGGTGCAATTGTCATTGAGATAAACAACAACAAACAAAGAAAAATATAGAAAAAGTAAATCACAGACACTCGTTCTGTTGCTCACACGCCAAGGCTACGAGGTCACACACACACACACACCCACACACACAAACACAAATCTACATTTACATAAGCAAAACATCCGTATCCTTACGGCTGTTGACCCTTCAGCGTTCATATCCTCTCCTGACGCCCTGAACCCTCCTCTTCCTCCTCCTCCTCCTTTTCCTCCTCCGTCCACCAGCGCCATGCTAAATAACTCTTCCTAGCCCCCCCATGCCTCAGCCCTATCCTCAGCCCACCTCCGCCCGCAACATCCACCCCTTCTGGAGGGGAAGAAAAACCCCAGAAACTGTTACGTTAACAACACAATAGCTTTTGTCCTATGGCTTCTTTTTTTTTATCGGAGCGGGGGTCTGGGGGCATGTGTGTGTGTGTGTGTGTGTGTGTGTGTGTGTGTGTGTGTGGGGGGGGGGGATGTTTGTGGCAGCGTTTTGACATAAGCTTCTTATGTAAATGCAGCTTCCCACAGAAACAAAGAGGGGCTTCAGAACTGCAAAGTTGAGTGGGGAGAGTCAATAGTGAGCTGTTCACAAGCGTGTGTGTGTGTGCGGGTGTGCGTGTGTGTGTGTGTGTGTGTGTGTGTGTGTGTGTGCGCGGCTTGCATTTGTGTGATATGTGTGTGGGGCAATAAGATGGCGGGGAGTTAATGTGTGCGTGGGGCATATATATACGCGCGGGTGCGGGTGTGTGTCTGCGTGTGTGTGTGTGTGTGTGTGTGTGTGCGTGCGTGCGGGCGCGCGAGTCTATCTATAGCACAGTGTGGCTAGGGCGGGCAATGCATTGTTCCAGATCCTGCTCCTACAGGCATCTGCACCCGCACCCTATAGGTGCCGGTAATTCCCAGTTCAGAAACACACACACTGGGAAACGTCTAGACCCAACAGCACCCCCTACACCCCCCCACCCCCCTATATGTCACTGCTCTCTTCCAGTGTATACGCCTGGCGAAGAGGACACTCGAGACAAAAGGAAGGCATCTCGGGAAATAAAACAAACCGCTTACAGTCCCTGCCCCCCCCCGCCACCCCAAAATGGGTTCAGCCACGCCGGGTTTGGAAACATACAGTCTAGTGACACAAGCTTTAGCGGGGGGGGAGGGGTGTGTGTGTGTGTGTGTGTGTGTGTGTGTGTGTGTGTGTGTGTGTGTGTGTGTGGGGGGGGGGGGGGGGGGGCACGGCTGGCACACGGCGCAAACTTTAAACAAAGGGAACGAACGCGACGCCAGCGACGAGAGAAGCATGACCCGGGGAGACGAGGGGGAACGATCGCCGTTTATCTCCCCCCTCTCTCGCTCTCCGCTGCTCCTCTTCCTCCTGCTCCTCCTCTTCCTCCTGCTCCTCCTCCCCCTCCTCCTCCTCGTCCTCATTCTCATCCTACCATCGCCCCTGGTTACAAGGAGAAGTCGTGTTCCCCACAACGAGACACGGTGTAAAATGAATAAATGTAAAATAAGACCCCAGACAACGTGTCATCCGCCCCCTGAAGATTGCCACGGCTAAAACGTCCGCATCCAGGAATGATATACATTTCCTCACTACAAATGACCTCTGTGAATTGAAACCATCGTTCTGCACTCATATTTCTCCCGTCTGTCGTCTCTGTAATGCTGATTCCCGTATTGTGTGTGTGTGTGTGTGTGTGTGTGTGTGTGTGTGTGTGTGATATCATGTGTGTGTGTGTCTCTCTATTATCATGTTGTTTGAATTACTATGATTACTGAACAGTGACATCAAAGTGTCTCGGATCACAGGCTGGCTGGTTGCGGTTCACAGTGGTGCCCGCGGTGCTGCCCCCCCCTGTCCTCTCCACCCACATCCACTACGACAGGGATTTGCATATTTTAACGTCTCTATTTTCTAATGACAGGGGAGGCACTCACACACATCACACATCACACCGGGGGCCCCCGTGAAATACTGTGTCCGAGGTAGTAAGTCCTTTAAACTCACACTATAGGTGCTTTCGGACTGAAACCGCTCTGGGGGACTGGGGTAGCTATAGGAACCAGAGGGACCTGGGGAGGATAGTTCCTCAGGTTTTCGTTGCATTCGCACCGCCTTTAATAGGAACGTAACGTCAACGCCATTTGCTGCGCGATATGCTAGCGGAAATGCTAGCGAATATTTTTACATTTCGACCCGACGATTCAAACCCGCGTTGTATTTCCTTCGCTGCCTGCCCAACTTTGGTCTGTGTTTTGTTGTGTTTCCTCTATTCTGTTACCGTTATAGCGCTGCATTTGTACTTATTTTTGACCGTTTACGGTAAACACAGCTTAAGGGTTTTTCAAAAATGGCGGTGAATTGGCTCGTGGTCGATCACCGATCACCGATCACCATACACCAAAAGGCACGCTACCTTTTTGCTGGGAGAGTACCTGCTCTGAAGTAGGAGCTAAAAAAGTCCCTCAAAAGAGTGTTCTGGGAACTACGATGGTTCCTAGTTCCTGTGGTGTGGAACACAACAAAAAAAAGAACCGTTCCTCCAAATAGTTCTTAGAACTACGACATGGTTCCTGCGGTTCCCCAATGCCCCTTTACAGCACATAGCAGTGGGTGCCGGGCTTTGAGAAGCTACTGGGTTCGAAGGTGCCTTCAAATCCCTTCTATCGTAGGACAGGCATCTGCAAATTAAAGGTCAGACACTTTGGATAAAAGTGTCCGACATAGTGACTATGGGTTGGGTTTATTAGTGTTAACCCACTGTAACCCACGGAGAATGTACATGCCTAGAAAAACATAGGACACTACTGCTGTTTAGCCTTGACTGGCGTCAGCAAAATCGAATGTAACATCATGTGTTACGTGATATTACATTACAACTGCTGTGTGTCATGATTTTCAAATTGAAATATTTTGTCTATTTTTAAAGATACCAGCAGTCTTTATGCAAATAAATGTGCTGCCACACTTCCTAGTAAGTAAGCACTGCAGCAGTATACACACTAATCCAGTTTTGATAGGTGCTGCGCCCCCTAAATCAAAGTTTGCATCTCCGGCTCTCTACTTTTTGTACACTCTAGGAATGTTTGTACCGTTCGACAGAAGTGTATAAAGATGCACTTGCCCTGACATTAACCTGGCATTATTTACTCTGGATGGGGTTTATCCTGCAGGACTTTTGGGTCAGGGATAAGCAACAAAATCAATAGAATTTAGACAGAAGTGCTACCGTGTGAAACCTTTAGCCCCAAAAACCCAAATCGTAATCAAATCTAATCTAAGTTTGGCTTACACTGTGATTTGTTCAACAAAAAAAAAGGTTGAGCTTTCAAGGAGGCTTTGTGGATCCACACGGAGGAGGAGAGAGGAGCTAAGAAGACACAACTATACCCAATATGGAGATGCTGACAAGAGAGCAAGGCTGAGCCCACCGACCGGTAGAGAGACTCTAATGTAAGTGGATGTGGAGCTGGCAGTTTACAACAGATCCCGATCAATGGACCAAGTATACTGCATGGACAAACATGGAGTCTCACACACAAACACACATGCATACACACACATACTAAACAGAAGGAGGGCCAGCCGACTGTACCTCTTGAGCTAGCACATCAATTTTACCCTTGTTGGGAAATCTTTGTCTCTGTCTGTCTCTCTCTCTCTGCTCCATCCCTCTCTCTCTCTCTCTCTCTCTCTGGCCTGGATGAGTTTCTCTCTCTCTCTCTCTCTCTCTCTCTCTCTCTCTCTCTCTCTCTCTCTCTCTCTCTCTCTCTCTCCTCTCTCTCTCTCTCTCTCTCTCTCCCCCCCTGCCTCCCTACCCACCTCTCTCCCTCTCTCCTCTCCTCCTCCCTTCATCCCTCCTCCCCACCTCTCTCTCTCTCTCTCTCTCTCTCTCTCTCTCTCTCTCTCTCTCTCTCTCTCTCTCTCTCTCTCTTCTCTCTCTCTCTCTCTCCTCTCTCTCTCTCTCTCTCTCTCTCTCTCCTCTCTCTCTCTCCCTCCCTCCCTCCTAACCTTCCCAATGACAGCCGCAGGGGGAATTGATGCCAAGGCAGACATTCCAGTGAACATGAAGATATACTCTCCTCCCTGCCTCCCCATCCCCCACACCCCCACCACCCCCCCCCCCCCCCCTCCCTCCTTTCTCCTTTGATACGCGAGGGGGTTTTAACCTCTCCAGCTGCTGAGGCTCGGCCCGACTGGCTGGCTGGGGCCGCTCAAGGCCTTACTTGGTATGCAGGGCCCATGCGTGTTGTGGGATGCGCATGCGGCGGGTTAAGTGCATATGTCCGTTCCTCGTTTGTGTGTGCGTGCATGTGCGTGCGTGCGTGTGCATGTGTGTGTGTGTCCGTGGACACCACACATCACAGTGTCTTGTGCACAGAGAAAGGGGAGGGGTGGGGGGGAGGGAGGAGGGGGTAGGGGGAGAAGGGGGGGAAGGGGGGGGGTCTGGGTGGCTGTGTGTCTGATAAGGGCTGTTGGCTCAGCCAGGCTGACCCAGCCGGGCCCTTCACAAGCTGTCAGAGCCGTGGCCCCTCACAGGGGGGGCCTGCTCCATCTGCCCTGCCCCAGCCACGGCTCTCCCAGCATGGGTCCACATAGGTGGGAGGGCAGGGGGAGGGGGGTGGGGGATGGAGCGCTTTCTGGAGCTGGATTCCGCGTGTGTGTCAGGGTTAGCTCTCTATTTACGTAGGCTAGGCCAACTCTGGGTGTCAATCAGGATAAGGGGAGCGCTATGTGTGTGTGTTCACAAGTGTGTGTGTGTGTGTGTGTGTGTGTGTGTGTGTGAGTGTGTGTTGCGCGTGTTGCGTGTGTGTTCACAAGTGTGTGTGTGTGTGCGTGTGTGTTCCACTTTTGGAAGTCTTTCCAATTACCTTCTACTTAATTGACTAGGAAATGTGCTATCAACTATCAATTCGACTGATTTCTATGGGAGTTCTCGCCATTTACCACGTCTAATGTTCCATGGGCCCCCCCCCCCCCCTCGAGATCCCACCCACAACACCGGATAGGACGCAGCAAAACAAGACACACATGTCTGACACACAGCCACACAGGCCAGATGTGTTTAGTCTGTGTCTTGTTTTTGGTTTTTCATTTGTGACACACACCGAATTGAGGGAAAGATGCAGAGAGAGAGAGGAGAGAGAGAGAGAGAGAGAGAGAGAGAGAGAGAAGAGCTCGCCTGCGTGTGATGTGATGTGATGTGTGTAGCGGGACGATGGTGGCGCGCACAACACTACATACACAACAACAACAACAACAACAACAACAACAACATCAACATCAGCAACAACATAAACAACAACAACAC
>CM051017.1:13007352-13024852 GCA_027704905.1 Muraenolepis orangiensis | reverse complement strand
TCTGCTCCTTTGCCATCCAAATACATAAATCTCTCTCTCTCTCTCTCTCTCTCTCTCTCTCTCTCGCTCTCTCTCTCTCTCTCTCTCTCGCTCTCTTTCACTCTTTCTCTCTCATACAGTAATTACAGATGAAGAAAAGGTTACGTTGGGCAATAACACACAACCACGGCAGTTGTGAGTCATCAGGGTGCTCTGCGTGCGAATTTGTGTATTTGCAAATGTGTGCACGGCATGTGTATGTGTTGTGCGTGTGTGTGCGCGTTTGTGTGTGTACGCGAGTGTGTCGCTGTGCCGCACCCGTTCCTCAACCTTTGTCTCGATTCGAGTCGGTCCAAACGGGGAGAGGAAAGAAATTCATCCGAAATACACAGAACACGAACACACATCACACATCACACACACACACACACACACACACACACACACACACACACACACACACACACACACACACACACACAGAGCCAGAGCCACACACACAGGCACCCACTCGACGCAAACACTGAGGAGGAGAGGAGGAGGAGGAGGGGAGGAGGAGGAGGAGGAGAGGAGGAGGAGGAGGAGGAGGAGGAGAGGAGGACGTGTCACCACAGAGAGAAGAGAGATTGGAGGGAAGAAGGAGGGAGAGGAGGACTTTAATGAGCTGGTGCCGGCACTCAGCGGATACGAATCACGAGCGAGCTTCAATGGCTCACGTGATTAGGAGCGGGTTAAAACACCTGCCCATTATAGCACATTGACCTCTGTGTGTGTGTGTGTGTGTGTGTGTGTGTGTGTGTGTGTGTGTGTGTGCGCGCGCGGGTGTGCAAAACGTGCACAATGCCGTTGCATTATCAACACCTGGCGCCTCGGTCGGCCCAGCTGCGGGCCGTCTGATAGGTGGCTGCTGTTTTTAATGAAGCGGCCCGGCCCAGTCGCCGCCGGACACCAGGAGGGAAAACCGCTTCAATTGTCTTCTTCATCTTCGTCCTCTTCGTCTCCTCCTCCTGCTCCTGCTCCTCCTCATCCTCCTCCTCCTCCTCTGCTGCTGCTTCCTCCTTCTTCTCCTCCTCATTTTCTCGCTTTGAGACGAGGCAGCGCTCTGCAGTCTTGAAAGGCTGGTCGCCGTGGCGATGATGACAGTGTGCCCCCCCCCCCCCCCCCCCTGCCTTCATCTTCCTCTTCCTCTCAAAGCATTTAGATGGTTGAGTGCGCCCGTATGTATACGTACTGTATATGCTTATTTATGCTGCACAGAGCTTATGCATTGTATAGAGTGTGTGCCTGTGCTCGCCCAAGTGCATCGGGTTTTCATGAAAGAAATAAGATTCTCTCTCACACACACACACACACACACACACACACACACACACACACACACACACACACACACAGGAGGCAGACGTCTTGCAAGCCCTTGGCCGATTAGCGGTCTTTTGAGTCCATTGCTGGTTGCTCTCTCTGTGTTATCAGCGGCTCTTTTGATAAGGTACATCTTTATTACTTTTCCCAAGTGAAAGACTTCTTCCCCCTGTCTGAGAAAGGGGGCAGGGGGAGGGGGGGTATGTTAATGGAGGGGGGGGGGGGGGGGGGGGGGTGGGGGGGGGCGCCATCCTTCAAACCCCCGAACCAAAGGACCCTACAAACCGCTCCCGTGTGCCCTCCATCTCTCTCCCCGGCGCCTTCGCACTCACGGCCAGCAAGAGGGACACCTTGTCAGCACACAAAGAGCGACGGCCGCACCAGAGAAACACGGAAGGAGATGAAGGTGGCGAGGGGCGAGGGAGATCCAGACAGACAGACAGACAGACAGACAGACAGACAGACAGACAGAGAGAGAGAGAGAGAGAGAGAGAGAGAGAGAGAGAGAGAGAGAGAGAGAGAGAGAGAGAGAGAGAGAGAGAGAGAGACAGAGAGAGACAGAGAGAGACAGAGACAGAGAGAGCAAAGGAAGGGTAGAAAAATGGAGACCACGCAAGTTGTAGGAGAGGTGAAATAGCTTTTTCCTTTCTATTTTATACGCCTTGCCTTCCTATTGCAACCCTCACCCTTTAACTCGCGCCTCCTATTAACACACACACACACACACACACACACACACACACACACACACACACACACACACACACACATACACACACACACACACACACACACACACACACAAATATAGACACACACAGTGCCCTGGATCTGGATGTATTTTCAGGGTGTGCCGGTCATAGAGCTCCCCCTACTGATCAGAAACAGAAACTGTAGCGTGGGACAGAGCGGTCAGCGCCGCCGCGCTAGCCAATAGGACGCCGTATAGGCTATATAGGTCATAGGACCATTGTTTACCAACGCTACGCTACAAAGATAACGCTAACACACACACACACACACACTCACACACACACACACACGTGGATGAATAAAAACACACAGTAAAATAAGGACGGTCAGCGGGGACAACCATGAATGCGGTACAATCCCGTCATTTGCCCTCCAAGCTGGCTGCTATAAATTCAAAGAGGATGTGATAACTAGCAGGTTCTGACAACCTAAATCAACAGAATCAATCTGCGTAGCTGGGAATAACAAGACATATTGATGTGCACAGATAACGTCCCCCGCTGAGGCTGTCACTGTGTGCGATGCATTGTGAGTGTGTATGAGAGAGCGAGAGAGCGAGAGCGAGAGCGAGAGAGAGAGAGAGAGAGAGAGAGAGAGAGAGAGAGAGAGAGAGAGAGAGAGAGAGAGTCTTTTTTCCTGGGAGTGACAGGGAGTGAGGGGCTAACTAGACTAAGACAACAGTGGAGGCTGAGAGCATTGTGCTTCATGGAGGGCCTGGGGGGGGCCAGAGTGGGCCCCAGAGCTCTTCAGAGATCCTCCACAGGACTCATTTAGGAATACACACACACACACACAGGCACACACACACCCACACACACGGACACGGGCACACACACACACACACACACACACACACACACACACACACACACACACACACACACACAGGCACATTTGCACAAACACACACACTCACACACACACACACACACACGGGCACACAAATGGGCGCACACACACACACCAACAACGAAACAAGCAGCTAATGAGTAGAACCGTTCAAAGCAAACAATAAGCAATGTTGTGAAAAAATAAATAGTGTCGCATGGCAGTGCAGAAAGTACCCGTTTATGGAAATACTTTGGGGATTATTTGCAAGAGGCCGACCAAAAAAGGGCTGCGGAGATGTCCGCAAAGTATAATGTATTCTGAATAACTATTGTGAGAAGAGGCAATGGATTGTTGCTTTGTATCACTCCATTTGATCCCTTGTGTGAGTATTGTAAGAGTTGAATTAATAATTGTTTGTCTCAACCAAGATCTGTAACTCATGACATCATCAAATTTAGAGTAAATTAGTGAATGAAAATAGTGATTTTAATCACACACACACACACACACACACCTTAATTTCTTCGTTTGACTGTTACTAGACTGTCTGCGACTGCAATACTGTATTGTACCAATACTTTATACATAGTTACATGGTTAGTTACCGGTACATTTCTAATTTGCACTGCTGTGTATCAGCGGCGGCTGGCGGTTGTAAAAGTAGGGGAGGAAGGAAGGGGCTCTTGGTGGAACTGGGTAAAGGTTGGTGGTTGATGGGGATGTGAGTGAGGGCATGTGTGGGCATGTAAAACCCACATATTATATATATACAATATATATAACCCACACATTTGAAGCAGCATGAGTAGATGTTGTGTAACCAGTGAGCTATACCAGAGGGAAATTGAGCTGCTTACAACTTGTCTCTTCTTTGTCTTATTAGGAAAAAAATAATCTGCTCTCATTTAGAGATTACTGAAGTCTGCCCTAGTATCCTAAACCTTAGATACATCTAAGACCAGTTTGAGAAATTCATAAGCAAATCAAGTTTTCTTTTAGATCTTACTGTTAACTTAAGAGCTGATTATTTAAGACAAAATAAAGATCAGTGCAGTGACATGAATCATTGATCTTAAATTGGGATTGGGGTGAGACAAGAGGACGTCTATTTCTTAGCTGAATTTAAGAAAATGGTCAAAATCTCATATTGATTAAATTGAGCTTAGTTTTGTTTAGAATTTTGCATTTCTCTGGGAGTAAGCACTGATTAAAGCTGGCTAGAATTCCAATATGTGTCTTTTTGAGATATAGTTGGCAATATGTGCTGTGAAAGCTGTTCTTCTTACATACTACTACATAATACATAGCCTGGGCGGCTAGTGGGAAAGTTTTCAGTATTCTGTTCTTCACATGACAATAAAGGCCTGCTATAAAGATAGCGTCACTGACGCAGTAGCTCATAAAGCCTCACTATCAATTTTGACAGTGTATTAGTGTGTCATTTTAGCAGACAAACCAAATGGAATTGAAAGCGATCGTGATCGGAGGGGGAAGAAGCATTGTTTTGATAAAAAATAGCTATTTAGCGATTACTCCCTTTAAAAATCAGAATATAGAAGTTCTATGCACTAGCTCTACCAAACAAACCTAACGGTATTGAAATTGGGTGAGACATAAAAGAGAAGCGTGTCTTATTAAAATAAGACATACTATCATATACTAAAACCAGTTATGCACGTAAATCACGAAAATTGTTTAATCGCGAGCCAAAGAAACACAACCTTGTCACGGTCAGCCATGCTTTCTGTTTACATTTGGCATCATGCACCTGGAACAGTTTGAGTTCGTAACTCTCTGAAATATACGACTAACGAGTTGTCTGGAACCAGAATTAATGAATGACAACCCTCCCCCCAAAACTCTGAGCTCTGCTCATTGGTTCACAGAGCCTCCAAGAGAGGATCGTCCTCCCCATACACACATGTTAAAAACCAGGACTCACCGGCCGCTCGGGTCCGGCAGTTTTATAGGACATTTTTAACCTGTTTAGCTTAGTTTTTCAATTATAGATTTTTGTATATAATAATGCCGGCTTTTATATAGCGCTTTTATCCAAAGCACATTACAAGTCATGCCTCACATCACCCATTCATACACCGAAGGCGGAGTCAGCCATTCAAGGAGACAGCCAGCACGTCAGGAGCAGGGTGTCTTGCTCAAGGACACCTCGACAGCTTTTGCTAGGAGGAGCCGGGGGATCGAACCAGTGACCTTTCGGTTGTGAGGCGACCGCTCTACCTCCTGAGCTATACTGCCGCTATATATATATATATATATATATATATATATATATATATATATATATATATATATATATATATATATATATATATATATATATATATATATATATATATATATATATATATATATATATAATTTTTCAATTGCTGTTTTTAAGAGTGTCTTGCTGCTGCACAATTGTGTTGTACTGATTCAGATTCTTCTACCCACCAAACAACCCAACAACCCTTCATTGGTCATCATTCGGACCACACAGGAGAGGTTGGTGGAAATGTCTCCCAGACTCACGTATCTCTGTGTGATCTGGAGTCTCTCGTAGGGGTTGTCCAGCGCGTTGACAGACAGGTCGGAGATGGAGACGGCGGTGGTGGCGGTGAGGGTGACCAGGAGGACCAGCACACCTGCCCCGTCCTCCAGGGGGAGATCCAGCTTGTGTGTCTGCTCCCTGGCCACCGTGGACAGGTCTATGGTGCACCTGAACACACACACACACACACACACACATTTGAAGTGATGGACAACAGGATCTAAAAAGACTAACCTATCACAGATCATATTAAAATAACATATCACGGAGGGATGTATCCACTGTGGAAAATGTGAATATGAAATGTTTATTAATGTACCCGTACATCTCAAAGTCAGCTGAGAAACTCAGTCTAACATAGATTGAGTTGTTTTACAATTGCAGGGTGTGGTCTGAATAGCTTGTACTAAAGTCCTAACTAACTTGCAAACTAACTACCTTGAGAGAGAGAGAGAGAGAGAGAGAGAGAGAGAGATACAGAAATGGAGAGAGAGAGAGAGAGAGAGAGAGAGAGAGAGAGAGAGAGAGAGAGAGAGAGAGAGAGAGAGAGAGAGAGAGAGAGAGAGAGAGAGACACACACACACACACACACACACACAGATAATAAAGACAGAGCCTACCTGCCCATGAAGTCGTCTCTCCGGCCTCCGTCCCGGTCCCACACGGTGATGTCTATGTAGCCTCCCTGCTCATCATACAGGTGGAAGTCAAACTGCTCCCTCCAGTGGGGGTTCAGGGTCTTAGTCATGACCTACAGCAGGAGAACAACATCAGGGAACGAACAGGGCGGCAGTAGCTCAGTCTGTTGGGACTTGGCTTGAGAACAGGAGGGTCGCCGGTTCAAGTCCCTGAAAAGGGGACCAAGTACGGAGCGAGAACTGGTACTTGGAAAAAGGTGCCAGTTTGCCTCCTGGGCACTGCCAAGGTGCCGTTGAGCAAGGCACCAGACCCCTATAGTGCTCCCCAGGTGCTGTATATACAATAGCTGCCCCACTGCTCCTAATACTAGGATGGGTTAAATGCAGAGAAACTAATTTCACTGTGTTTGTACATGCATGTGACTAATAGTAGCTGTCCCCTGGAGTCCCCTGGATCCAGGGGACAGCCACAGCTGAACCTCTTCAGTGCTTAATTGGCTCTGGTCAATTCAAGTACTTTAAAAAAAAGCTTTTAAAGACCAGATCTGCCCCAATCTAATGGTGCCCTCACACCATAGTGTATGCTGAAACCTATGAGTTGCGTGTAAAAAATATTTGTATACGCACCAAACGCAACCAAAATCAACAATTTTGTCAATTTGTAACCTATTCGACCTATGGGTTGCGTGTGAGTTACGTGCAGAACTTACGAGTTGCGTTTGAGTTGCGTTCAAAACTTACAAGTTGTGTTTGACCTGCGTGCTAGTTGCGTGGTATTTGCGAATATCGGTCACGTGATAAAAACGTAAAAAAGCGGAGCCGATTCAGTGTTTCCTTCTGATTTGCTCATCGAAGAGTCAACATGGGGAAAGCTACCAAGAAATCAGATAAAAGTGACCCCAAAACCTGGCCAGATACCTCAAATTTGGACCTGCGTTCATCCTTATGAGTTGCGATCGTGTTGCGTGCGTAGCGTACCTGTTGAGATCGTGTTGCGTGCGTAGCGTACCTGTTGAGATCGTGTTGCGTGCGTAGCGTACCTGTTGCGTCCCTGTTGCGTATAAATTGATCGCAGGCATTCGCAGAGAATTATTGAACATGTTCAAAATTTCCGAACTTACTCTGCGTGTGTCTGCGATCACCTGCGTGCTTGTTGCGTACTTCAAACCTATAAAACCTATTAGTTGCGTGTGAGTTGCGTTCGGAACTTATGACCACTATTTTTTATTCGCAAACCATACGCAACTGGTGATCGCTACGGTGTGAGGGCACCATAATCAACTGTTCCTTGGCCCATAAGCAATCTAACCACCATGTTGTCCAATTCCATGCATACACATGTTTATACATACTGTTATCTTGCGAACAGACAAATAAACAGATGAAACAGGAGTGAAAACATAACATTCTACGAGAGCACACAGGAGGAGCGTCCCACTGTTGGCACCGGGCACCTTGCTCTTGTACTTCTGATGGCCCAGGCGGAAGCGGACGTAGGGGTCACTCTGCCCGTTGTCGTCCATGGCCTTGAGGTTACGACCCTCGATCAGGCCGATGCTCACGATGCCTCGCCACAGCTGGGACTTCTTGTTCACTTCGGAGAGACGTACGCTCTGGTTCTGGAGGACACACACACATAGACACACACACACACATAGACACAGATGCACACACATAGACCAACGTACACACACACACACATAGACCCACGTACACACACACACACACACACAGATACACATAGACCCATGTACACACACACACACACACACACACACATAGACCCACGTACGCACACACACACACACACATACAGATACACATAGACCCATGTACACACACACACACACACACACACACACATAGACCCACGTACACACACACAATGTACTCACACACAAACATGAACATGCACATGGTCATTGTGCAAACAAAAACAGAAACAACATACAAACAGACAGAAAACAAAACAACACACACACACACACACACGTGAATGAATTAAATAGGTTTGCAATCAATCGGTGCTGCATTAATAAACAGTGTAGAATGATCATATGAGGAGGCTGCTGAAAAGTGGGTCACATGGGGCAGACACAGAGCAGGCCAAGGGGGAGGAGCAGAGTCACACACAGAATATACAAAGAACCAATCACCACTCACTACTACGAGACACAGGAAGCATAGACACCACAGCTAAGACCTAGATCGAGGTCGATCATGTGCTACAAATGCAAACTGAGAAAAAAATAAGAGATTTGGGTACTGGCCACATGTCTTAGATATTTAGTAGAAACTATTGTTTTTTTTCAAGTTATTTATAATTGTTATCAACGCTCAATGGCACGTCGACAGAGAACACACCTAAAGAAGAGAAACTAAATCATCTACACAACAAAGTTATTATGTGTTTATTTGTCTAACCAAAAATGAGAACTAAACTTCACTTTAACTTTAAAGTCAATGTGAATCACCTAACTTAAGAGTGGGAAAGGGAAAAAGGCCGAGGCCACCGTGTGCTGTGTGCTCAGACACAAACACCGTCATATCACAACAACGGCACAATGGAACTTATTGTCAAATCTTTTAGTATTTCCAGCATTTCAGCATTTTCCCCTCTCTCTCTCTCTATCTCTATCTCTCTCCTATTACCGGGAAAACATTATTGGAATCGCTTGTTTCGTTTTTTGTTCATTGTTTGTTCTTGCAGGCGAATTTCATTAAACTCTGAGCCACCCCCGGCTGCGCCACATGCTCCTTTGATCTGTAGACGGAGCCTCTTAATTTCCATCCTCCAGGCATTAAACAATGGGGGGAAACAATGGCACCCCGCGATACCGCCAAACGAACGCCCACCCGGCAGGCCCCGTCCAAACCCTCCCGCGTCTCGTGTTCACTTGCTGCCGCCAGTGCTCGTGGGTATGCTAATATCAAGCGGCGCTGGTGAGCATCGCCAGTATCTCCTCGAGCCGGAGCCCTAATTATTTATTGTTTTGTAGCAGTCGACGGGCTTGTTAGGGGAAGCTGTGTTGCTGGACGCAGTTCGCAGCGGGGAACAGAGCAGCGCCGGTCCCGCTCTGCCAAGGTGCGGCTGGGGGGGGGGGAGGCGGAGGGGTGGTGGAGGAGGAGGTGGGGGGGGGGGGTGATCCCGATGTTCAAAAGACTGCGAGTCGTTTTTAGTTGCACGAGAAAACAACAACTGTAACAACTTTACAAACACATTTTAACAGCCGTAAAAAAAACAAACGATGGAAAACGATGGAATTTGTTTGAATTTGTCAGACAAAACCATAGACGAAAAACCCAATTAAACGGTTTTGACGAAACGTCCCACGATCTTCATCTTCGAAATCAATATAAACACATATTTCAGTCAAGCCATTGCCTGCGGTATCTTCTCATATCTCCGTTTGAGTGGGGAAGTAGATATTAGTTAGTTATTGGTTAGCGGTAACGTAGCGCGCAAGCTAATTCCCGAGCTACAGGGCAGGGTGGCCCAGTTTGAGAGCTTCAAAGCCTCGGTGCGAAGGAGCGCGATGCGAGCCAGACTCTTAGCACACACTTAAGTAAATGCTTAATAACCTCGTCGTTAAGGGGGAACATTGTCTCTCGACAGAGATCGACTGGAAAGTGTGATAAACCGCATGGATTTCAAAAATGTGCTCTTGATTATTTTCTTTCTTGGCAAGCAATTAAAAAAACAACAACTCCTAAAAAAAACCCTTAGTAAAACACACTACTAATACTTTAGGGGCCGAATTATAATTAACAACATAATATTTCTCTGAATTGCCACAAAGAAAAGGACCTAGGCGACCATGCATGAGAAGGTAAAGAAAGCAGACCCATGCACCGGCATGCACAACCTGTCAGCCAATCAGGGCCAAAACCAAGCCGTTAAAACCAAAATGCACCCATAAGCAACTCAAAAGAAAACTTGGACCCATGAACACCAAAAGAGCTTCACTGTAGCTTGCGCAGCGCAAGCCAAATAACGGGAAAAGAGATGAGAAGGTGGTATGAAGGTGTACAGAGAGAGAGAGAGAGGGCCAAACTGGGTACAGGACAACAGTTGGAGGATGAAGAGTGTGACACTACAGTCAGACACGTAAGGGGGGAGTAAAGGGGGAGGGAACCGGGTAGAAAAGGGGGAGGAAAGGTGGAGAGGAGTAAGGTGGAAAGTGACATGCTGTTCGGGGGGGTTTTTCTTTTGTCTTTTTTTGTTTTTTTGTTTTGTTTTTACCTTACTGGACCGTTTCCAAGACTTTCCCGTTAGCGTGGTCTGCAAACGAGACAAAGCAGTTACAGAGCGCCGCTTGGTCGCCGCCCCCTCCCCCCTGGCCCCCTCCCCCCTGTCCTCACGCTTGTTGGTACCTCAGAGGGCCAACAGGTGGAGGGTGTGGGAGGGTCAGAGGTCAGCCAGGGGACAGGTGCCCATGGAGGGGAGGGGGGGGGGGGTGCGGATGGGTTTTTGTAATCATGCGGTTGTGGGTTGAAGCAAAGTATGTTGTTAGAAGCGCTGCTGTTGTAAGTGTTGTGAGCTAGCGGTGGTGCACGTGGTGGTGCGCAGTCTCGGACACACTCAAAGGGGTCATATTTGTATTGTTGTCATTCAAACATGATCTCCATTTTCTGAAACATGGCCGACAGGTCTAGAAATACACATATTGCAGACACCAATGTCCCAGGTGGTAGGTCTACTTCTTATCCAGTAGGTGGCGATAAAGGGCGGCATCCAGAATGCAATAATGTAGCCAGCTACTTTTGTTCATGTTCTTGTTGCACAGTTTTGGAGGGCTCCAAAGAGAGGGTTAACCTAAATAGAGTTTACTTGTTCCGTCAAATGTGGACTCTGTGAACCGCAGCACTGAATAAGCAGCAGAATGAAGACATCAGATCAAAAGGAATATCAACATGTCCCCCCAGACTCTGCCTTGTTCTGCACACACAAGTGCAGGAGGTCCAATTAGGAAAACAAATAATTGAACAGAAATAAATACAAGTGTGAAGCGCTGGATCTGCATAGTAACGAGGAAACATAATTAGTAAGTTGGGCCCAGTGCATTTTGAATGTGGAACACATGTGTTTACTAAGTGTGTGTGTGTGTGTGTGTGTGTGTGTGTGTGTGTGTGTGTGTGTGTGTGTGTGTGTGTGTGTGTGTGTGTGTGTGTGTGTGTGTGTGTGTGTGTGTGTGTGTATAAGAGTGAGTGTATGTGTGTATATGTGCGTATAAGTGTGTGTCTGTATAAGTGTGTATGACTGAATGTCTGTAAGTATGTATGTGTGTGTGTGTGTGTGTGTGTGTGTATGCCTACATACATGTTTGTGCATACATACATGTGTGTATGTGTGAGTGTGTAAATGCATGTGTGTGTGTCTGCATAAATGTATGTGTGTATGTGTGTGTGTATGCCTGTGTGTGTCTGTGTGTGTCTGCTGTAGGAAGCTGAGTTCACACTTCTGCGGAGCCCACATTCGCAAAGACTCAGAGACGTCCTCCCACACATACGTTCCTAATGTGTGGGAGGACTGCATGTCTTCAATACGTTTCTAAGCTGTGGGAGGACCCCATGTCTTTGATACGTTCCTAAGGTGTTGGAGGACCGCATGTCTTTAATACGTTCCTAAGGGGTGGGAGGACCCTACGTCTTTTATATATTCCTAAGCTCTTTGATACACGTCTTTGATACGTTCCTAAGCTGTGGGAGCACTGCATGTCTTTGATACGTTCCTAATCTGTGGGAGGACCCCATGTCCTTGATATGTTCCTAAGGTGTTGGAGGACCGCACCTCTTTGATACACGTCTTTGATACATTCCTAAACTGTGGGAGGATAGCATGTCTTCAAAACGTTCCTAAGTTGTTAGAGGACCGCATATCTTTGAAACACGTCTTTGATACATTCCTAAGCTGTGGGAGGACTGCATGTCTTTGATACGTTCCTAAGCTGTGGGAGGACTGCATGTCTTTGAAACGTTCCTAAGTTGTGGGAGGACTGCATGTCTTTGATACGTTCTGAAGCTGTGGAAGGACTGCATGTCTTTGATACGTTCCTAAGCCGTGGGAGGACCCCACTTCTTCTAGTACAAGTAGTGTCGAAGATCTTCGCATACATGGTCAACGGAGAACTGTGATTTGGGCTGGATATTTATCTACACACACACGATGTATACTCATACACATGAAAAGGTTTTTCATTTCCGCTACTCTGGCAGTGCCGTACTCTACTACTTTTTGGTTTGACAAAGCGCCAAAAACCAACTCTGCCGCGAAGTGGCGAAGAAGACTGTGAAATATAACAAAGAAGCGATTATATAAGAGCAACATAGATATATTTTCCCTTACGGTTTCTCGAACGTCTACCCCCTTCGGCGACAGAGTGATGCCCAGATCAATGCTGCCCAGGTCTTGTTCAGGGTGCTGTGGGTCCCCAAGGTCAAGGGTCAAATCAAGGGTCCTGAAGTTTGGGAGGCAAAGATCACGAGCATGAGACACACACAATAACAAAATCAGTTTCATATAAATATTACAATTCTAAAATAAAATGTTTATTTAAATTATTTTTTTGTGGATGACCAACTATGTATTATCGTCAGGGTCCACATGGTGGCAGTATTGCACAAACGTCCAATAATAATAAGGAATCAAAGGAAAAAACTTGGCACAGAGAGCAATAAAGAGCAGAGGACAAGAGGACCTTTGGTGCTCCAGGGACTCCAGGTAGACCTGTGCTGAGCCCATGAAGTCATCTTGAAAGCCAAAGTCATAGTCAAAAACCTAGAGAGAGGGCACAGATACCATTATATGTAATAGCAGAGCCATGGATGCAGCTAAAACAAAATCATAATCAGGATTTATGTCATGAAACACTGTGTATTACAATTGGCTAGAGGCGTTATCCCTTATGACATATTAGCCAGTGACAGCACCTGGCACTCAAGTCTCAACCAATTAAATCAGGTCCCATATGTTGATATCCCATATTCATATTCAGACTGAACTGACTATTAAGTGTCACGGAGAAAACTCAATGTGCATATATTGTTTTGCAGGACGTGAAAGTGTCCAGAACACCTTCTCAGTAAGAGCTGTAACAAATGGTGCTTGAGTATTTATCGACTTAATTGATGTCATTTTTTGTTGTGTAAAAACGCGTTGCTATCCGTCTCCAATCCGAACGGATTTACAGATGTTCACGCCGGAGATGGGGACAGGGGGACAGGACGGTGTAGCCCAGGCCAGGGGGTAGGGTTCAGGTCCTCCTCCTCCTCCTCCTCCTCCGTCTCCGTCTCCTTACCTTGACGTACAGAGGCTCCCTTAGCGTCTCCACCAGCAGGCTGACCCTCTCGTCCCACACCGGGTTCAGGTTCTTGTAGATGGTCTTGCTCTTGAACACCTCCTTCCCGCCGATCTTCAACTTCACATACGGGTCGCTGGTGCCTTAGAGTAGGAGAAAGGGGAGGGGGGGGGGCAGACGATGAGCCATGATTAACAGTAGTTTTGTCTGTAATACCTAACATTCTCACTTTGTTCTTAGTTAATGTGAGATGTGCTCAGACCTATACACAGATTGTTTGAAGAATGGATGTGTAAAAGGAAGTTCAACTGTTGTTCACCATTTAGCAGACACAGTGTGTCCTTCACAGCGTTAAGGAGTGGGTAAGGGTTTCATGTATTGCGCAAGAAGGCCTACAGGTAGGCTGTGTGCGGACAGCTGGGATTCAACCCAATCCCACATTTGTGGGAGTCGAGCTGCCAAACCACTACACTATCCTGAGGCGACCTGTAGCGTTGGGAAATTCAAGTTTTGGAAAAAGTATTCTGCGATAAATGCAGGCACTTTGCCTTCAAAGATATTTGAGATTTTACTAATTAGACAGAACAGAAAGAGATGCTGTGAGAGGAAGTCATCACCTTCATTGGTACACTTTTCTAATTAAAAACGTGTGTATTTCCCTCCCCTTTCATTCGTCAAACGACTTATCTGGTAAGAAAATCAACACGCACACACGCACACGCACACACGCACACACGAGGATAATACCTATTCAATGGATGGCAATGCCTTGATTTGAACACAGGGTGGCAGCATTGAACAGATAAATGCGTAAATGTTTTTGCAAAGTTATGTAAATGTACAAATCAAATTCAGAACACTGACTAACTAATGCGCATTGGCACATAACAGTAAGCATATTCAAAACAGTACACATTCAGCCAAGCAGCACCAGGGGCACTGGCGCCAGTCAGTCAGCGTGAAAACAAGGACGGGCGACAACGCCAATACAGACTATAAATTATGAATGGATCCATATACAGTCTGGAGCCATTCACCACCACTGACACATACTAGAAGACAGGAGGCAGTGCTGGTGCATTTCACCACTTTCATTACGGTCAAAAAAATCCCCATCGATCTCCAATATGCTCCCTCCCATCCACAGTTAAGCAGGACAGGTAAATGTCCTGGCAGGGCTATCGAGTGGATATATATTGCAGTGTGGGGTTATATGTTCAAAAGGAAAGGAACAACATATGTAACATATACATGCAGGTCAGGAATGAACATAGCACAACATTATAGGGACAAGGGGACTCAAACCCAGATCAACTCTGACTGACCACTAACGACAATGCACCACAAACCGTATGTCACACTGGAATTAAGCGAAGAGAAAGACACTACATAGCCAAAAAAAAACACTGTATCACTGTATCACTGTATCATTGCATTAACGAGACAAAAATGTCTTACGAAGCAACATTTAGAAACTGAATCTCTGTATCGTCACAATCTTGCAACGTGACGAGGGCGCGGTTTTAGAGCGCTGCGTCGTGAGGACGGCAAATCAATATCTGACATTACAAGAAACGAACATCCTCTTACAGTTACTGACGCCACAGTTACAGCTCACCAACAAACAAACAAAAAGACTCCAGGGTCCGACCAACAGCAGGTTCACATTCTAGTCAAACCCATGTTCAGCAGTACTTCTGTGAGCTTTCAATCCACCACCAAACTCCTGGCTATTATCCCAACGTTCAGCCGAAATCAATCCGTCGTGTCCATCCTCCCTCACCTTTTTATTGAACCTTTCATTCTTTGCATCTACATATTGACGCTGATTTTCGTCTATGTATGTATGTAATTAAATGACATTAAATATGTCCCAATCAGTCCAGATGATCATGAATACTTCTTTACACACAGTAAAGGACTACTTTACTGTGCTTTTTGCACCAGCCGCCATATTGTACTGTACATACTAAGACATTTCTTAATTGTTAAGAAACAATCTTATTGTTATTATTGCTATTTAACCCATTTTTATTTAATGTTGACTTTGTATTTTTACTTATTGTGAAGATTTTGCATCCATTGTAATGGTTGCAAATAATTCATACTGCGGGAGTGAATAGGGAGTAAGCACTCCATTGTTCTTGTTACACGTGGCAGAAGAAGAAATAAATCATCTTGAATCTTGAATCTTGAATCTTGAATACTGTTCCACAACAAATCTCAACTGTCAAATCAAAAGTCTTCTGAAAGCATGGAAGAGAGAAGACACATCTGCAGCAACATCAACTGGTACTAAATGTGTACAATAGAAGAAGGAACATGGATGGAAGATGGAACATGACGCAGATCAAAATCTAAATCTGGAGAGATTAAATGTCTCTTTATTGGCCACATCCATGTACACACACAGTGAAATTGACTTCTCTGCATTTAACCCATCCTAGTATAAGGAGCAGTGGGCAGCTACTGTATATATAGCTGCCCAGGGGGGGAGCAGTGTAGGGGTCTGGTGCCTTGCTTAAGGGAACCTCGGCAGTGCCCAGGTGTTTTGGGGACTTAAACCGGTGGGTGGGTGACCTTCCGGTTCCCAAGACAAGACCCAACTGACTGAGCTACTGCCGCCTCCAAAGACCATATCGAGTCACATTTGTAAACGGCAACTCGTCGACTCGTGTCACTCATGTGTAAGTTGACTTTGGCCTCGGTTCAAAGTCGACTCCAGTGGGCTTCACGAGTACTTCACGAGGACTTGCGTTCACAACACAATGCCTCTCTTCGCATCTCTGTCGCTTCCTCTCTGATTCCCTCAAAGACGGGAGGAGGGAGGACAGCAGAGTGAGTGTATGCTGACGTGGCCCCTGGCTGTCAGCGGGCTGTGATGAGCGAGCGGTAAGATCAACACAGGGTCTGCTGGGACCAGGGGCCGACGCCTGCCTCAGACAGCCTTCAATACTTGGCGTCCATACTGGTCATCGTGGGGGAAACACACATGCACACACACACACACGCAAACACAGCAGTCATACACACGCAAACACAGCACTGTCATACACGCGCACACATACACACACACACACACACTGTCATACACGCACACACACACAGTCATACACACACACATACAGTCATACACGCGCACACATACAGTCATACACGCACGCACATATACAGTCATACACATGCACACACACACAGTCATACACACGCACACAGTCATACACACGCACACACAGTCATACACATGCACATGCACACACACACAGTCATACACATGCACACACACATACACACACACAGTCATACACACGCACACACAGTCACACTCATGCACACGTGCATAGTCATATACACATGCACACTCAGTCATGCAGACACACATATCCACACCCTTGCAGTCAAACACAAAGTCAATACCCTTTACACACCATGTCACCCAAGCAAGATTGCTGCAGTGAAGAAGCATGCACCCGAGGATAAGGAGGAGGAGGAAGAGGAGGGTGGAACAGGAAATACACAGCTGAACAGAAAACTATTTCTCAATTATGTTAATGTGAATCATCTGCGTAAATGCACCGTCATATTACTGAACTTGAGGGAATTCGATCTGCTGCCCCTCTGCGCTCTCTCTCTCTCTCTCTCTCTCTCTCTCTCTCTCTCTCTCTCTCTCTCTCTCTCTCTCTCTCTCTCTCTCTCTCTCTCTCTCTCTCTCTCTCTCTCTCTCTCTCTCTCTCTCTCTCCATCGTCTCCTATGTCTCTCGTCCATGCGTGTCCGTCCATGCGCTCGGCCTCTGTGGGTGTGCACGCATCCCCGCCGTGCCAGCTTTATGGCACCATAAAGGCAAGGCCGCCACCGCACAGAGGAAGTGAGGTATGAAGCGGTGGCGGGGGGGGGGGGTTGGAGACTTTGGGCTGTGGGGCGTGAGGGAAAGAGCGGGAACACAGGCCCTACACCTTATTGTCATTGTGATTCATCAACTCACTACAGTGATAAATCAGGGTGATAAATCATAAATCGGTGTGTGTGTGTGTGTGTGTGTGTGTGCGTGTGTGTGTGTGTGGTGTGTGTGTGTGTGTGTGTGTGTGTG
>CM051017.1:12899852-13004852 GCA_027704905.1 Muraenolepis orangiensis | reverse complement strand
GCACAAGACGTTTCCTGGGTCATGATTGATGTGCTATGTTGTTGTTGTTGTTGTTGTAGCGGTAGTGAGTGACTCATCTCTCGTACGGCTCGAGGGGAAGTGAGAAGCTACTTGAATCATAATGTCCTCACAGTGCCATAAGGATAGAAACACAAAGCACGTGTGGAGTGGGGTTATATTGCTTTATGAATAAACAAGCTACTATAAGTGGCAGTATAGCTCAGGAGGTAGAGCGGTCGCCTCACCACTGGAAGATTCAAGATTCAAGATAACTATATTTATCCCGAGGGAAATGAAGGGTTGCTGGTTGAAGGTTGCTGGTTTGATCCCCTGTTCGATCCCTCCTAGCAAAAACTGTCGAGGTGTCCTTGAGCAAGACACTCTAACCCTGACTGCTCCTGACGTGCAGGCTGTCTCCGCCGTCGGAGGATGAATGTGTGGGTGAATGTGTGTATGAATGGGTGAATGTGAGGCATGACTTGTAAAGCGCTTTGGATAAAAGCGCTGTATAAAAGCATCCGATACAATTACCATACACCTCTTCAACAAAACAAGCCTTCCATCTCTCTCGGAAGCCAACCCATTCATTACCTGCCCTTTTAAATTCTGAAAACTGTCCAAATTCATTAGCGTCTCATGATCTAGTGTTCCGTATCTTTAGGCGGACAAATGCTCTAAAAAAAACTATGACCAGGTAATGACTTTTTTGGGAGAGCTTACATGAAACGAGACGACTGATTGTTATTGCTAATGAGAAAATATAAATTATTCAGATATTCATGTTCATTAATGCGACGATACTTGTGCTCATCAGCTAAAATTGGAAAATGACCATGTAAAAGCATGACGGTAATATATAATAATTAGCATTGTTACTATAACCACCTTAATGTACTTCCCTTCGTGACATTTGATGATTAATAACTTTAAGGACATTTAGAGAAGTTATAACCTCATGCATAACACATTTGAAAATTGAGTCTAGTAAAGTCCATTTGTACTGATCCATGAAGACTCTTATAAAACACAAGTTAAGCAAAACTGCTCTCGGCTCACAGTGTGTGTGTGTGTGTGTGTGTGTGTGTGTGTGTGTGTGTGTGTGTGTGTGTGTGTGTGTGTGTGTGTGTGTGTGTGTGTGTGTGTGTGTGTGTGTGTGTGTGTGTGTGTGTGTGTGTGTGTGTGTGTGTGTGTGTGTGTTAAATGGTCTGCTTCCCACAGAAAGCGATCCCAAGCCAGGTTTTTGCACAGGTGTGTAATGCAACGTCGAATGTTTGAATCTGTCCTCTTTGTTGCACCATGTGTTCCTGTGTCTCACCTGACTGTACTTCTAGAAGGCTTTTTCTTTCGGTTTTAAATTATGCCTGTGAAGATCCTTCACATCCTGCACGCTCACACTCTCCCACAAACACACACACACTCTCCCACACACACTCTCCCACACACACACACACACACACACACACACACACACACACACACACACACACACACACACACACACACACACACACACACTCCCACTCTCCCACACACACACACCACACACACACACACACACACACACACACACACACACACACACACACACACACACACACACACACACACACACACACACACACACACACACACACACACACACACACACACACTGCTGTCTCATTACTTACTGCATTACCCATACTCTGTTTCTATCGCGCTAAATGAGTTTCTGGCAGGTGCGAACAAGAGTCTGAGTCTCGCCGCAGGCAGACTTTACATCACTCAGACCACAGAGAGTATATTTGGAACTGAACTGCAGCAGCTTCCTTTTAAAATGTGCCCCATAGTCAAGGCAAGCCACCCTTTGTTATGCTGGAGGGCACTTGAACGGATAGACAACAGAAATGCTCAATGCTTCACAGGCTGAACAAAACGGGAGGAAGCAAGCGAGAAGAGAGGGGCCACTCGCCCGGGGATGTCGGGGGAACGCCGAACTACTGGGCTGACAAATGAGAGAGGGAGGCCATGCTTTCTCTGCTACTACGGGACTCCTACGAGTGAACGCCCGACACAGCCTCAAGAAATGAATGATATCATGGAAGGAGAGGATGCTTATTTCCAATTTCAGAATTTAAAAAGGCCTTGGTATCGCACAAAATCAACAGTTGGGTGATTATGTGCTTTGACTGTCCTTTTTACATTCACAGTGAGAAGAAGGCATAGAATTCACTTGGAGGGGAAATGATATGCAGCAAGACGATTGAATGTATTACTTGCAATTTAAAACAAAACAGAGAACTAGTAGATCCGTTGTTGTTCTTTGGAACATACAAGATCATACTACAGGAGGTGACATCTGTGGAATGAACTGAATGCTTTAAAAGGCTGTAAGGTTGTATGTGATGCAAAAGGATGACATGACATGAAAATTGTTTTCAGATCAATATAAAAAATCGAATAAGCTATCTGTCCTGGCCTACCTGTCCTGTCCCTGATGGCCAAGTTCTTGCCTTTCTTCAGGATGATGTCCAGCTGGAACATGGCTGGACTCGAAGGCCGTGGAGGAAGCTCTACATTACTGGGTCCCACGATGCTGATACCCTGTAACAACAAGGAGACGTGTTAACAAGACAGGAAGTGACAACGTGGTCTACCAGACAGGAAATCACTACTGTGCAGTCTAAAACATAGTTAATTGTAGAGCGAAAATAATTTAGCATCTAACCAGAGTGCAAATGTTGCAGTAAAGTGCATGGTAATATAGTATAATTTACAGTCAAAATGTACAGGTTAAAAAGACAGTCTAGGTATAAATGTGATATGAGCATAATAAAAGGTATATGTATATACAGGTAAGTGATAATTTAATGTAGTGATCGTAGTATGCTATTATTGAAAGCAGGATACAAATATATAGATAAGTGAGCATATATAAATGTATGGCAATATAAATGTATATGTATATGTATATACAGGAGTAGGAGCAATTCTATCAACATATTTAAATATATATGGCAGGTACAGTAAACAGGTATCATAGTAATAAATATGTAAACTATAGAGAGGAAGGTAGTTGTGATACAGTTTGTTTTTACAGGTTTTTTTCTTCTTTTTTTTTACAGTTAGTAAACATTGACAGAGACATTGGTGGTTATAGGTGTTGCGCAGAGGTGTGGGGCAGGGGCGTGAGCGGGGGGGGGGGTGCAGCAGCGGGGGGGGGGGGTAGCCGGGGGGGGGGCAGCAGAGGTGCAGCAGCAGGGGGGGAGGGGCAGCAGGGGTTGGGCAGCAGGGGGGGGGGGGGGGGGGTGGGCGCTGTCTTTGTGGTGCAGAGCACTATATTACCAACCGGTCCTGAGGCATGACGTATGTATGCATTGGGGTTAAGTACCAGCTCCAACACTAAATCCAACAAAGCTATATGCCACTCTTGGTTGAACTCTCAACTCAACTCTGCTTCTCCATGTTTCTGATGTATCACAACTTTATTTATATTCTCTCACATATTGTCCTGATTGTTTTCTTTCTAATTAGACTGCCATGCATGGGCTGCCCTGTTGGGCTCTCCAGCTATCCCTACCTAGAGACCGAGCTAAGAATAGCTCCAGAATGGTAAAAGTCACAGAGGGCCATTGAGATGCAGATAACGGATTACTGAGATGAGAGATGAACAGTAGGAGTGGGGGGGGGGCAGACCGAAAGCTGCTTTGACTACAAGCCCTCACTTTGACAAACCTTAGGCATGGATCATTTCAAGTTGCTGTGAAAGGAGTGTAAACACAACTGAACCCAGATACACACACACCAGAATTATGTCATGTATGTATTGAAGTGAAAAGAGACAGTGGTGAAAGCATAGTAAAGCGGAGTAAATGATCTGGCAGAATGGCCATGCTTGTGGGCTACATGTGCTATCCAAGTCCGGATCCTGGAAGAGTGGTGCATATCCATCTGATGAGGTTTAGATTCCCTGAACGGGACGTCAGTCCTGTTACACATTCACGACTGAGGGTAGTATCTCCATCAAGAATAACCTGTGTGCCCACAGAGCACTGAAACTTTTATTCTGATAGGACACAAGCGAGGAACTGCAAGCGAAAAGCCTGAACATGTCAACCTACCACAGCATTTGAGTGCACAGACTGTGAATATTTTGAGGGACAAAAGTAGTATTTTGTTTTTGGCTGAGTAGCAGGTGCCAAGCCTAAATCTGAGGCAATACATTGTGAACACTGAGTGACAGGCAGGGATCACCAGACTTTAAACATGGATAGCAGAGATGCTATGCTAAAAGTATTCATCAGACTTTAAACTCGGATAGCAGAGATACTATGCTAAACGTACATGCAGAGTTTTTGTAATTGAACAACCAATGTGTGTGTGTGTCTGTCAGACAAAACATAAATACCCTGAGGAATTTATCATGAAACAAATCAGGAACAAATTGAAAAATAACAGCTCCCAACTAGATTGAACTGTTTGTCTTTCTGTCTGGGAGGAAGATTAATCTAACCGTTTATTCTACATAATCATCACTGATGTATCTATGATTGATATTCACACTCTACTTATGAGAGTTATCTCCTGGCTGTTATATGGGTTCCAAAGGATGTGTTCACAAACAATGTGAATTGAATAACATTGAATTTCAGAATGTCAGAAAACAATCAGTGTGCAAAGAATGATGTCATCAATAATAAGTGAAAGTGGCAAGTTCGGGCACTCGGGCTCACCGTGGAGAATGACCTTAAACTCTGCTCCTTAAAATGAGTGAGGCTTTGTTGCCGGATTTGACACTGCTTGCCTGTCCTCTGGACCTTGGATTCCCTGCCTGCCCCTTGCCGGACTTGTTTTCCTGATTGACTGATCTCCCGGTTTGGATTTCCCCGTCTGCCTCTTGTCAGATTAGTTTCCCAGTGCGACTGATCTCCCGGTTTTGACCTTGCCAGTATAAGTAAACTGAACTTTCATGGCAATTCCCCGGGAAAGAGAGAGTGAGTCTCCTTGTCATGCTTTTGGGTTCAAACCTGCCAGTACCAGGGAACTCAACACTATAATTTTATTCTGTCCGTCTGACTCTAATACTGATAACATTTCACCGTCCACTGGGAGATTCTTGACACAATCTTTTTTATTTTACCAAATCAATGATCAGCCATTTTTAATAACCCTGTACCAAAGCTAACAACATCAACACAGAGGAAAGGTCATCTAAATCGGAATCCTCTTTATTGGTAACATACATGTACACACAGTGGAATTTGCTTCTCTGCATTTAACCTATCCTTGTATTAGGAGCATTGGGCAGCAATTTTTTTTATACAGCACCCAGGGAGCAGTGTAGGGGTCTGGTGTCTTGCGCAAGGGCACCTCGGCAATGCCCAGGTGTTTCGGGAACTTGAACCGGCGACCTTCAGGTACCCAAACCAAGTCCCAACAGACTAAGTTACTGCCGCCCAAGCTTGCATCTTACGCATAGGGGCTTACTATAATAAAGGGTACTAGCCCCATTAGCCCCAGAAAAGTTGTAGTTCCAGTCAAAGTCTCCATCGATGGTTGACCCCAAGATTTCATCTGAAGACGGGATGAGTTGTAACGTGGACACAGACAAGAGAGCCAGCAAAATAGCCAGCGATAGATCATGGACTAATAAATGCAACGTGAATAAGAAAAAATTATGTTGAGCATATTCTGCTGTTTGAACATAGGGGATGAGCTGTAGGAAGTTGAACCCTTAACCCTTGCAGCGTTAATGCTGTGCTCTACCAAATACCAATTGAGCTAGACAGGACCAGTTGAGCTGTTCAGTATCGCGTTCCTTCTGCAGAACACACATTGCCGACACCAAAAGTGACGAATGTCTCAGTGAAGTTTTACAATGAATAATGAAAAGGCAATCCAAGGAAGACTTTCAATATTGTTGTATTTTTATGTCAGATTGACAAGATGGAGGAAATGTTATGCAGTAATAAATTGCCTTAAGCAGGTGCTTGGTGAGTCAAAAAAAAAAGAAGAAGAAATTACAAATTGGATGTTTTTGACAAATCATGCAAAACAATTGAATCCTCCGGTGGCTTTAAAAACATAATTCTGTTTCTCCCCCCCCCCCCCCCCCCACACCACCACACACACACACACACACACACACACACACACACACACACGCGCGGGACGGTAGTAAGTGGCAGCTTTATATCTACCAAAAATGCTGGTGATTGTTCCAGAACTGCTATCTTCAAACCTGTTCACAGGCTAATATGGCATCTTAGGCAAGATTGTCAAATGTGCCCCAAAAACCTATACAATATAGATGTTTCTAAATGACTACCTGGCTTTTAATTAGTCTCTAATGGGTCAAATGAGTTAAACCTAACTGTAGCAACTGTATTTGACTGCCACTAGCAACAAAGAAGGTCCTCACATTGATGGGAGACATGACGGGAGACATTTTTAACGGAACTAGCTTTTCTCCCCCTCATTAGTGCTTTCAATGATATGAGGTGGCATTAGGAATAAGGAGGCCAGCTATTAACAGACACAGCATGTGTCCCGGTGGAATGGTGGTACTCACTTTAATATTTAACGTGCTCAGCTCTCACTCTGGCATATACAAGCATGTGTGTGACAGGGTGAGAAAAGAAACTGGGAGAAAAGTGAGAGAGAGAGAGAAAGAGAGAGAGAGAGAGAGACAGACAGACAGACGACAGACAGACAGACAGACAGACAGACAGACAGACAGACAGACAGACAGACAGACAGACAGACAGACAGACAGAGAGAGAGAGAGAGAGAGAGAGAGAGAGAGAGAGAGAGAGAGAGAGAGAGAGAGAGACAGACAGACAGACAGAGAGAGAGAGAGAGGGGGCTTCCTTACCTGTCTCTCTTAAAATAAAGAGTAACACGAGAGCCCTGAGAGCCCTATGGGGAGTATGGCGCCGTACGAGATGGCTGCTGTGTCGCGAGGTCCAGCACGACAACGCAGTTTTTATTATTATATGTTTTTTATTATTTTTAGCGCGACTATCTTTGTTCAGGAAGATAGCAGCACGTTGATTTATAACTTTCGCACACTTCTGGAGATCGGATCGACAGTCGCTTGCCGCCCCGAAGTCCCAGCTGGATTATCTCCGACCATCTTGGGCACGATTACACACAAGCGTCGCAGGAAGAAGCGAGGGTAGCGAGCCGGTGTGCTAGTCAGGCTGAGATGTCGATCCGATCGCCCCCCACTACCCACCATTCTACTGGCTAATGTACAATCTCTGGACAATAAGTTAAGCGAGCTACAGGCTTGTATTCAATTCCACCGGGAAACTAAGGACAACTGTATCATCTGCCTTAGGAGACATGGATGTCGGAGGGGGTTACCGACGCATCTATCGAGCCGACGTGATTTTCCGTCCACCGGGCGGACAGAACAAAGGCTCTCTCCGGTAAAGATCGTGGAGGGGGGGTATGTCTCATGATAAACAGATCTTGGTGCAACCAAAGTCATGTACAACCCCGCAAGTCTTTCTGTTCCCCGGACCTGGAGTAACTGATGCTTATGTGCCGTCCATACTGGCTACCTCGGGAGTTTACAGCGGTAACCGTGACCGCTGTTTACATTCCCCCACAAGCCAACACGGACACAGCGCTGAAGGAACTGTACGGGGCTATCAGCGAACAGGAGTCGGCACACCCTGAGGCTGCTCTCATCATGGCAGGGGACTTCAACAAGGCGAACCTGAAGAAGGTTCTCCCGAAGTTCTACCAACACATAGCGAGCAACACTGCTACACTCCCTTCCGTGATGGCTACAAGGCCCTCCTCCGCCCACCGTTGGGCAAATCAGACCACCGCTCTATCCAGCTACTCCCCGCCTATAGGCAGAGACTGAAGCAGCAACCGATCGCTGTGAGGGAGGTCCAATGCTGGTCGGACCAATCGGACTCTATGCTGCAGGATTGGTTTGATCATGCTGACTGGGACATGTTTCCGCGTTGCCTCGGACAATAACATCAACGAGTACGCGTCGTCGGTCACCAGGTTCATCAAGAAGTGCATAGATGACGTTGTTACGACAAAGTCGGTTTGGATATATCCCAACCAGAAACCATGGATTACCGGCGATGTTCGTGCTGCACTACAAACGCGTAACGCCGCCTTTGGCTCCAGGAATATGGAGGAATATACGAGAGCCCGCTACGACCTCCGTAAGACCATCGTCACTGCCAAGCGGGAGTACAAGGCCAGAGTGGAGGAGAAATTCAAGAGCCACAATGCGAGAGGTATGTGGCAGGGGCTACAGACGATAACGAACTTCAGAGGGAGAACCAGTTGTGTAGAGAACTCCTCTACCTCCCTCCCAGGAGAGCTTAATACTTTTTTTGCTCGGTTTGACGTGAACGGCAGCCCGCAGAAGCCAGCGCCGCCTGAGAATTTTGCATATCGTCAAAATAGATCCACGGACGATGCAATTGCCATTGCCCTCCACACTGCCCTTTCCCACCTGGAGGGAAAAAACTGTTATGTGCGAATGCTGTTTGTGGACTACAGCTCAGCGTTCAATAGTCGATAGTTCCTGCCAAGCTCGACACCAAGCTTAGAGGTCTAGGCGTGCCCCCATCCACACGCAGCTGGATACTGAACCTCCTGTCGGACCGCCACCAGGTGGTGAGGATGGGCAGCACCACCTCAGAGCCACTGACCCTCAACACGGGTGCCCCCCAGGAATGCGTGGTGAGCCCTCTCCTCTACTCCCTCTACACCCAAGATTGCATGGCTATGCACAGCTCCAACGTCATTATCAAGTTTGCTGATGACATGATAGTGTCACCTGATCGCCGGCGACGACGAGACAGCCTACAGGGAGGAGGTTGGATCGCTGGAGCAGTGGTGCCAGGAGAACAGCCTCGCCCTCAACGTCAAGAAGACCAAGGAGCTGACCAGCAGCTTCAAGTTCCTCGGCGTGCACATCTCCGAGGACCTCACATGGTCCACGCACACCACACACGTGGTGAAAAGGGCCCAACAACACCTGTATTTCCTCAGGCGTCTGAGGAAATTCAGCATGGGCCCCCGCATCCTGAGAACATTCTACACCGGCACCATCGAGAGTGTTCTTACAGGGTGTATCACCGCCTGGTACGGGAATTGCACCGCACTCGAGCGCTGAGCGCTTCAAAGGGTGGTGCGGACGGCCCAGTATATTGTTGGAGGTGAGCTCCCCTCCCTCCTGGATATATATAACCAGCGGTGCATCATAAAAGACAATGCCCACCCCAGCCACGAACTGTATTCACTTTTACCGTCAGGCAGGCGATACCGCAGTATCAAGTGCCGTACAAATAGACTCAGAGATAGCTTCCAGTCAGGCCATCAGGCTGCTGAACAAGGGCGTATAGCATATAACAATGTATATTTGATTACATTGATTTATATATACATATTGTATACATATACATATATATACTTATTTTTACAACTTCTGTCTGTCGTCAGGTATTGCACATAAGATTTTCACTCACTGCTTTATACTTGTGTAAACTGTGAAGTGATAAACTTGACTTGACTTGACTTGATGTGACAGCCAGTTGAGCTGACCTCATCACTGGCCTGCAAGCGGTGTCAGGACTAACTACTGACTTTACGGACCATATTAAAGCATTCCGACATATCCTTTGATACCACTACTAAATATACTTGCATTACAATACAACAACACAAAACATGTCCTGATCAACATCTTTGTACTGTTAATGTCTGATTCAGCAGCTTTTAGTTCAAACAAATCAAATGCGACTCTAATTTAGCACCAAACCATCCACAAAACATAGGGGGCAGAGATGTCTGATGTCTATGTTGTTAACGACGAGGCCATCCTTGACTGACGGTCAAGAGTACATCTACAGGGTAGTCCAAGTGCAAAATGCCAAAGTGTGTGGTTTCATATATCAATTTAATTTAATAGCGTGGCTTAATAAAAACAAAAACAATTAATTGGATGGATGGATGGACAATTAATTATTCACCATTAGTCATCCTTTCAAAAGGTGAGTGCGGACATCCACTGTTACAGAACGGTCCACTTAAGTGTAAAAGCAGTCCATCAATTATTCTTTACTCTGCGCAATTAATGATCAGATATCGCCTATCAATCTCTGTCACTCACTGTAACACCTGATCGGTTTCTACAGGGTGCGAACTGGAGGGGAGCAGGGGGAGCTATAGCTCCCCTAGTGGTGACATGAGCTCCCCTGGGAACATGGTTTGTGAAATTTGGGGGGAGCTCTCTAAAATACTGATATGATGAGTGCTATGTGCATCGTTGTGTTGTGTGTGTGGCGTCGCGTCGTGTCTCTCCAGGCAGTGAGAGGGTTGTGTTGTGCTATAGCTGTATTATTAATATAAATATTGTTCATGGTTGGTGCCGCTGGCTGCTCTTATCGCGTGTGTTCGGCTCTGTGTAGGCCATAATAGGCTATAGCCCATGTGAAACAATGTAGCCTGTTTTTGAGTCATTTTAAGTTGATTTAATTAAACAGTCAAACGTTACATTGGTGGTCCGTGGATTATTTATTATCAAGTTGATTGAAGTTTGCGTAGCCCATACATGCTCGGGAAATATGTTGACATGAACATGATCCATCGGGACGTTTCATGTAAATGTAGACCTGTGGCATCACCCCGTGTGCAACAGATTTTCTCTTTATAATAGGCCTACGTCTGTGCTGTTGCTATTAATAAACGGACCCCCCCCCGCAGAAAAAAAATTAATCCCGGCTCCCCCGGAGACCGTGGTATAGTTCGCACACTGGGTCATTATCTAGTCATTATCAGGAGATGACGAAAGAAAAAAACGATTTCTGGAAACTCTCGAGGTACACACTCTCACTCTTTTTATATTTCATTAGTGGAAGTGAGAGGTGCAACTGTGAAATACTAACACACCAGAATGATAATGAAACCCACGCGTGTGTGTGTGTGTGTGTGTGTGTGTGTGTGTGTGTGTGTGTGTGTGTGTGTGTGTGTGTGTGTGTGTGTGTGTGTGTGTGTGTGTGTGTGTGTGTGTGTGTGTGTGTGTGTGTGTGTGTGTGTGTGTGTGTGTGTGTGTGTGTGTGTGTGTGTGTGTGTGTGTGTGTGTGCGCATGGCATGAAAGAGAGAGAGTGGCACCAGATGCCATAGCTGGATCCGCCAGGCTTGGCCTACATGAATGTTTCAGTTTACTTTAGTGGCGGTGGGCATCTAAACTCTTATTATGGACCATAGGAGGACTGTGCCATCCCGTCATAGACAAGATTAAGTTGAGGATTGTGTGTTGTGTTTTCTGTGTGTGTGTGTGTGTGTGTGTGTGTGTTGTGTTTTCTGTGTGTGTGTGTGTGTGTTTAGTTCTACAATGGTTTGTATTGCTCTGGCTCTCCTGTGCAGGAGGGAGGATGCTGAGTATGTGTCTATGCGTCTTTCCTGCCCATGACTGAAATTGGTATTCATAAAACATCCAATATGTTAAAAAAAAGATGGGCCAATACATATTCTACAATAAAACATGTCCCTGGCATCATAAATCATTTAAAACTTTGAATACATTTTTGCTTAAACATTCAACATCCAGTATTTTCTGGATCAGCAGAAAATAAGCAACAAACAGAAAATGAAGAGGCAGCAGTTTGATGTTAGTCAGTTTTGCCGAGTCACTTCTGACATGAAGATGAAGATGATGGGGAAGATCCTCCTGATGAGCCTAAACGAGCGGAGCACTACGCTACATCGTTATCTTTAGCATAAGACAGACATCGCCGTCCACTGACAGAACTGTCAAACAGAAAAACTGGTTCCCGCTTACCAAATACCAGATGGGTGCTGACACAGCATCCATAAACTACGTTTATGGATACGTTTCGGGGAGGACGTGTTGAAAACACCACTTTCCCTCTTACAGGGCAAACATCAAACATTGTGTTGGGGATAGGCCGGAAGCTAACATGGGGGAAGGAGGCTCGCCTGTCTGCAACACGACCGCTCTGTATCAATAATAGACAGCAGAAAATGCTAGAAATGAGTGCGATAGAAAGAGAGGGGCGAGGCAAGTGAAGAGGACACCGACGGCAAGCCAAGCCAAGCGAAAAACAGAGTTTGATGAAATGGAATCTGGAGGGGGTAGATTGATCGATGAAAGCCTGCCTTTGAGTTTCGAAAGCTTTATACGAGAAAGAAGAGATTAGTTGGCATGGAAAATGGAGACAGCACTGAGTAAGGAAAAGAGAGGTTTACCAGACGTGAGCGTTGTGGATA
Source organism: Muraenolepis orangiensis (assembly GCA_027704905.1). Lineage (NCBI taxonomy): Eukaryota > Metazoa > Chordata > Actinopteri > Gadiformes > Muraenolepididae > Muraenolepis > Muraenolepis orangiensis. Next base: position 12,992,599 of record CM051017.1, on the reverse strand, counting down.
CGAGCCACGCGCAGCATCAGGAAATTATTATTTCTAATATTTAATAACAGTACATTATACAATGGCAGCATGGCGGTTGGCGTCCACGTCGTGGACTATTCCTTAATTTCCCTCGGGATAAATAAAGTTATCTTGAATCTTATCTTGAATCTTGTGCCTTCTACCACTGAATTTGTGTGTGTGTGTGTGTGTGTGTGTGTGTGTGTGTGTGTGTGTGTATAGGCATCTATACACACAACACAGTAAAACAACATAGTATATATAATGTATATTATAAAAAATATAAATGTTATGTATATTTATAGTATAGTATATATTATATATTTATTGATATTTATATATTTATAGTATTGTTCTAGATTTTCATACTGTGGGAGTGAATGGGGAGTAAGCATTTAATTGTACTTGCAAATCAAATTCTTGAATCTTGAATCAAAACAACACAACAAGTTCCACACAGCACAACAAACACTATATAATAATGATCTATGATAATGTCTAGCGTACCCAAAACTTATTTCTAACCTATGAGTAATGTGATTTGAACGTACGTGTAACTTATCTCCAACGCAAATTGACGTATGTAGACGTATTTGACGTGTTCCGGACGACCACAACTTACTGAACGTGTTTCTAACTTACAGCTACTGTATAATGGCATTCGGCATTCGGGCATATTGATACGGTGATGATGATAGATACTTCGACGGTGCGACGGTGATGTTGATACTGCGATGTCTAGTGCGGTTATGATTTGAATCTTCGAGGGCCAGCCTTTTTATCGGCTACGACACGTGATCTTTGGCGATACGCTCGGGCATAAGTTGTGAACGCCGGCAACACGCGAAGCATTTGTGGTATAAGTTATTGAACGTTCTATACAAGTCACTAATACGTTATGTATATAAAAAGTTCAGCTAAATCGCCAAGGTGTGACAGCGCCTTAAGCACCTTTGAGGGCACATATGATATTTTAGCAAGTGATTCTGTGCGGAGGCAAAACACATGCCATATGCAACAAGTACAATGGAATGCTTAAGATATAATGTTGCGATGACATCGGGCCTTGTTTCGTTATCAGGGCACATTTAACAGGAATAATGAGCCTAGATTGAAGACAAAGCTCTTTAACTCTTAAACAGTGATTACGTTTGCCTGTTATATTGCACGTTAGTCACGTGCATTCATCCCTCGTGTCATGGTTGATTTAGACTGATGTGTGTGATGTGTTGTTTCTTCGAACCACCGCCTGTACAGGCTTTATACAGAGGACGCAAATAGCGAGATGACTCACCATTGTATGTCAAGGATCAAATCATATTTCTATTATTCACCCTGGCGACAGTATCGCAAGGTTTTATATCCAGTCCGAAAACATCTTTGAACAGATTATACATACGTACCCCTTCCATTACCACAAATAAAAACAACCCGCAAAATTCAGAATGTCCAAATATATTATACATACATACATATATTCTGTCTAAAATATAGTTTTTCGTCTTTTCCCCCAAAATCCTGCACCTAACTTTTGTAGATCATCTATCAGTGGGCGGCCTGTACCCCATCCGTCAGAGTGACGTTATGTAAGGGTAAGGGGGAACGGATTGTTCAGGAGAATGAATACTGTGCACTGTAAACCTACTGTGAAAACCACTGTAAAAACCACTGTAAAACCCTCAATTGCTGGAATCACTTCTATAAATCTGTGGTATTGTGCAAGTGCCAGCATTCTCCTGGCTTTGAGCCAAGAAGTGAATAACAAAGATTAGACACTGTACTTTGAGTCACTCATCCACCAAAGCCCTTATTCCAAACATTTTCACACGGATCGATTAACGTTCTATCGATTCAAAGCTAATTTGAATTAATACAAAAATGAAGTACAATCTTCATGAATGAGTGATTATGGGCCGACTGTCTAAGTGCTTGACTATGTGCTTCTGGTGTCTGCTGAGGAGAGAGCCCTCTCTCTGCTCATCATCTCATCCGACAGGACTGAAGAACGGGTAGCTAGATGAGACGACTGGATGAGAATGGATGGACGACCAAGAGGGAAGCGAGGGAAGCCGAGAGGAGACGACTACAACCGGAGGTGATGGATGTGATGTCATGTGTCCAATCAGTCCAGTCCCTGGACTGACCATCAGGAAAGACAGTGAGATGAAGGGTGGAAGACATTGTCTCTGAACGTGTGTCTGTGTGTGTCTGTCTGTCTGTCTGTCTGTCTGTCTGTCTGTGCATGCGTGTGCACACTACTCGACCACATTACTGCTCCACTGGCTTAAAATGAATGCCAGGTCAGATTTTAAGGCGCTACGACTAGCCTATAAAATCCTGCATGCATTAGCCCCATCCTACCCGAAGGACTCTATTATTCCCTATTGTCCTTCTCGGCCCTTCGGGTCTTTAGGAGCTGCACTCCCAACCAAAAGTCTAAACAAATTTAGGAAACAGAGCATTCCGTTACCGAGCGCCCCGTCTGTGGAGCAGTCTGCCACAGTCTGTAATCAAGGAAGCTGACTGCTGAAAAATTCTCTCTCATTTGGCTGCTAGGAGTGTCCCTCAGCTCTCATTACAGATAAATGTACCTGTTAGCCAGCACTAGCCTACCCCATATAGTTTCTTCCTTGATCATTAAGGGAGTTTTTTCCCATTTTTCCCATCGTTCACCCATTTATTAACCAGCGGTGGTGTCAGCAATACAAGGTGACAGCCAGCTCTTCAGGAACAGTCAGGGTTAGGTGCCTTGCTCAGGGACACCACGACACTTGGCTAGGAGAAGCTGTGTGTGTGCGTGTGTGTGTGTGTGTGTGTGTGTGTGTGTGTGTGTGTGTGTGTGTGTGTGTGTGTGTGTGTGTGTGTGTGTGTGTGTGTGTGTCTGTGTGTGTCTGTGTGTGCGAGCATCAGACATGAATACTTTATATTGCCATTTCTTATAATGTGATCAGGGTTATCTGAACTAGATGGCAAAACGCATTCCTCCTTCTGCTTGCCCTCTGAAAGCAGATAAGGCAGACTTCCCGGTACCTACTGGAAGGTTGTAGCAGTGACGTCAGCAGACAAAGGACATCCCTAGGTCACTCTTAATATGCCGGAAGACACGTGGTGTGTTTATAATTATTGATTATTTATTAATTCAATTCAAAATGATTTATTTATTTATGAATATGATTTATTTATTATTTCTGTGTTATATTATATGATTTGTCCAAAGTCCATCCCACCCCATCATGGCAATGATGGGGTGGTCAGAGAGAAGCTGTTCCCTTCCTGCCTCCAAACTTTCACTCTAACGTTCCTCACACTGAGGCTCTCCCTCCCCTCCCCTCCCCTCCCTTCCCTTCCCTTCCCTCCCTTCCTCCCTCCTCCTCCTCTCCCCTGCACCACTTCCTCCACGCCCCAAACTGACTCCTCCTCATTTAGAACACGTTTGGCGTGAAGCACTGGACACAGAATTAGAAAATGCCCAAAAAACTAAATAGGGAGGGAGGGTAGGAGAAATCAGTGGAGGAAGAAAGGGGGACATGCAAGGCAGTGATGAGGCAGACCTCTTCAGTGCTAGTCTGCCCAGAACAAACCCTAATCTCTCTCTCTCTCTCCCACTCCCACTCCCACTCCCTCACTCACACACACACACACACACACACACACACACACACACACACACACACACACACACACACACACACACACACACACACACACACACACACACACACACACACACACACACACACACACACACACACACACGTGTGTGTGGTCCCTTGTTGTACCATCACGGCTGTGCCTTATAGACCGTAAGCTGAAAGTTGCTTCATGCTTCATCTCGCTGTTCTCCTCATCTTCTTAGTTGTGGCATTGTCACTGAAGCTATTTCTGCTTTACTCACATGTTCATTGATTCTGTGATCAATGGCCGTGTCTCATCCTCTGTCCACGTTCACCACCGTTTCCTCTCTGTATCTTTTTTGTTCAGTCCAGCGTACGGTTCAAGTTACGAGATCAACTTCTAAATGATCTGTAATCGGAGCTGCACATCGGCACGCTGTGGACACGCACACACACACACACACACACACACACACACACACACACACACACACACACACACACACACACACACACACACATACACACACACACACACACACACACCTGCAGCGGCAGACAGCATGCCCCCCCCCCCCCCCCACACACACACACACACACACACACACGCCTAATGGAAAGTGTGAAGTAAGCAGTAAGCAATGCGAGAGCCGGAGTGGTTATGAAAATACTTTTGGGTTGTGTGAACGTATGAAAATTAGGACGATGTGTTGTATGAAAATTGCAGCGGGTTTCGTACGCGGAGAACAACCGAAGCCGCTTTGTTTTGAATTCTGGTTAATATTTCAACAGCTCAGGTGTCAATAACGTGGAAACGGATACAAAGGAAAACACAGACGTAGGTCGTACAGCCCTCAAATGGTTGAAATAACCACAAAGTCAAATGGTGAATTAAAATCCAAAGCCAAACAAACAAAGCATAAAATACTATAGAAGCCAATGTGTGTGTGTGTGTGTGTGTGTGTGTGTGTGTGTGTGTGTGTGTGTGTGTGTGTGTGTGTGTGTGTGTGTGTGTGTGTGTGTGTGTGTGTGTGTGTGTGTGTGTGTGTGTGTGTGTGTGTGTGTGTGTGTGTGTGTGTGTGTGTGTGTGTGTGTGTGTGTACCTACAGTCAGGCTCCGTCCCACCGCTGAGAGAGGCAGCGTTAACATCCAGAAAACGGGCGCAAAGCCACAGCACTACGACACGGCCGCTGAAGCCGGCTCACCGTCCTCCACGGGCACGCTCGCAAGACACACTAACCCTCACCAGGATGCAAATGAACATCTGGCCCAGGGGAGTCTGTACTCAGAGAGGGAGAGAGAGAGAGGGAGAGAGAGGGAGAGAGAGCGAAAGAGAGAGAGAGAGAGAGAAAGAGAGAGAGACTCTACACCGACACAGCCGCTCTCCCAGACCCAGTATGCCTCTGCAGAGCACTCTCCACATCTCATCTGCTCTTGTGTCTACCTCCCTTTCCAACCCCCACCTCCCAAATTCTCCCTCTCTCTTTCTCTTTCTCCCTCTCACACACTCCCTCTCTCTCTCTCTCTCTCTCTCTCTCTCTCTCTCTCTCTCTCTCTCTCTCTCTCCCGTCTCTCTCTCTATCTCTCCCGTCTCTCTCTCTCTCTCCCTCTGTCTCTCTTTCCCCCTATCCCTGTCTCTGGGCTCCACACTCACCGTCTTTTAAACACACTTACACACTTACACACACACACACACACACACACACACACACACACACACACACACACACACACACACACACACACACACACACACACACACACACACACACACACACCGTCAGGTGACCTGTTGCTAGCCGTATCAAGTTCCCAGGGACCTGTCAATATGTCTCGGGAGTGTGAGCCGGCACTAGGTAGAGCAGTGGTCCTCAACTGTGACTTCATGTACAATTAAAGACCATAGAGTGAACAAAAAAGCAACAATTTGGACTACACCCAATGCAATGGCAAGCCATTTAAACTGATTGGAACATGAGTTAATTCATGGGCTTCTCTGTAAAGAGGCATCAATTCTGCGAACGACTTGTGGATGGTGACCCACCAGTTGAGATTCACTGGTGGGTCTGGAGAGCTGATGTTTATGTATGTATCAGGGTTTCCGCTAGGATTTTTTCTTGCCGGTCAAATTCGAAATGTTTCAAAAACAGTCTATAAACAGTATATTACAAACGCAACTATAATGTACACCTAGATTGACGAAAGAATGACAAAGACCTCAAATAAATTTGACTATTTAATGAACAACAAAACGAACAAGAACGATTGAGCAAAACTTCATTAGCCGCAAAAATCTAGGCTATTTCAAAACACCTGTAACATCTGTCCGTTTTAACATAGGCTACATGGCATCACATTGACCCTGTAGGCTACCAGGCAACTTTTTGCTTTCTCCTTCATTTCATTGCGGCAAAGTCCTCTGCTGCCGAGCTGAAATCAAGGGTGTCTAATGTGTCTTTGCAGCTTGCAATACGTATAAGTCCATCACTCTCTCCTCCTCCAGACGACTCCACACTGATGTTTTCAAACCATTCTGCAGGGAGAATCCCCTCTCTGCTGGTCGCTTGACACGGGCAGAACACAGGCCCTTTGAGCCAGTGTGGCCCAGTCGGGGTACAGCTTGCTGAACTCTGAAATTAGCACTTGGCAAGCTGTCGCAAACATTAAAGCCCCATAGCCATGGAGCGCTAACATTAAAGCCCCATAGCCGTGGAGCGCTAACATTAAAGCCCCATAGCCGTGGAGCGCTAACATTAAAGCCCCATAGCCATGGAGCGGCCATCACTGCACCTGCATCTCGTCGGGCGGCGTGACGTCATGAGAGGAGCGGCAGCTGATTGGTCACTTCATTCGGTCACCCTTTCGGGGGGGAGGGGCAGTAATAAAGCTGTCAAAACTCAAATGTCCAGGATCTAAGTTTTGTATAAGCATTATTACCGGACATTTTGACCAGCAGGTTTTTAAATTACCGTTTTTTTATAATGTAATACCCGCTAAAAACTGAAACGGAAACCCTGGTATGTATGTATGTATGTATGTATGTATGTATGTATGTATGTATGTATGTGTGTGTGTGTGTGTGTGTGTGTGTGTGTATGTATGTATGTATGTACTGTATGTATGTATGCATGTACTGTATGTATGTATGCATGTACTGTATGTATGTATGTATGCATATATCAGTGGAGGCGTGTCCATTGAGAAAAAGAGGAACATCCCCCTAAAATTTCAGCTAAAAATAAGCTTGCAAGAGAACAATAAATACACATACATTTAACAGATGAATCTGTAAAAACGATTTATATTTTAACACTTCAAAAAGGCACAACAATCATGTCCCCGTGTCAAAATACCAACAGTAACCCCCTTCCGCAATTGAAAATGACTGTACAGAGGACCGTCCTCCCCAAGCTCCCCATTGAAGTCTATTATAAAACCGCTGGACCCGAGCGGCCGGTGAGTCCTGGTTTTTAACAGTGTGTACAGCAGTAAAGGAGGATGATCCTCCCTTAGGGCGGGTCTAGTCAGAGGCTCTGTGAACCAATCAGCAGAGCTCACTGCGCTGCTGAATACCCAATCAGAGTTTTGGGGGGCGGGTTACCATCAGGCAAGGATCAATAGGCCTATATCACGTCACAGTTGAAAGCCGGACGTACCCGTTTAAAAATCGCGGAAGCAGTGTGTCCCAAGTTCCGGTTAATGCATTCAGCTTGGCATTCACCATGGCGGACATTTAGCGCTGGACAACATCGCTGCATAACCTTCCAAAAGTCGGTCAAGACGATGTGGTTCATCTAGTGAATGAACACTCTACAGTGAAGAAGTCTGAATCCCAATCATACAATTCCCCGACATTGTGTGGCTCTATCTGGATGAGAGATGTAGATTAGACAATTGACGTGATTTACGTGCATATATACGTACGTATATATATACGTATATATATATATATATATATATACACAGTGTGTGTGTGTGTCTTCAGTTTGTGCTTCTTAAGTCTGACGTGGACAGAGCTGTCTGACAGTCAGTGAGTGTACCTGTACACAGAGGAACTGTGATAGATACAAGGAGGGGGAGACAGAAAGAAAAACAGCAGAGTACAAGGAGCTCTGTGGCAAATAGGATAAGGAGGAGGAGGACGAGGAGGAGGAACATCACATCTGAGAGTGAGCTGGATGATGAATTGGTAAAGCAGAATAAGCAGGAGGCGATGGAGATGAGGGGGGGGGGGGTGCGGGGGGGGGACTCCATCAAAGGGAGCTCACACCAAAGCCTACACACCTCATTCATCGTCCCTCTGATGCATCATCCTTTGTTTTGCTGTTTCAATGCCAGATAGAAAAAAAAATGGCACCGGCACTTCTGTGGCACTGCCTTTAGGTGCTTACGCAGCTCTCTGCAGTCACGACTGGACCCCGGTGAGGCAGAACATGAGTCTGTGTGTGTGTGTGTGTGTGTGTGTGTGTGTGTGTGTGTGTGCCTGCTCGTGCATGTATGTGTGTATTAATATATGTGTACAGTATGAGTGTGTGTGTGTATCTGCCTCTGTGTGTGTGTGTATATGCATGCATGCACATGCATACACAGTGTGCGTATATCTCTGCTTGTGCATGTATGTATTATTATATGTGTACAGTATGAGTGTGTGTGTGTGTGTGTGTGTGTGTGTGTGTGTGCCTGCGTGCGTGTGTCTGTGTTTGCACATGTGGGTGTGTGTTTTTCCGTGTAGGTGAGGGGTGTCTGGGTGCCCCCTTTGTATCAACTGTAAGACAACAGTGCCTGTGACAGCTGTCCCTTCCCCTGTGTGTGTGTGCGTGCGTGCATGCGTGCGTGCGTGCGTGCGCGCGCGCTGACACACACACTGAGCTGCAGGTTCGGCGTGTGTCTGTCAGCAGGTTTAATGACCTGAGGGTTGCGGAGTTAATTCAATGCTTCTTTTTTTTTTTCCATGGGGGGAAACCTCGACTCCCACAGCATGACACGGGAACAGGGACCATCCCCAACCCCCGGTGCACTCATCCTCACAGTCAGAGGATCACCACCGGAGAAACCTCATGACTTTGAATAGCTTTCTCAGCCTGAGTGAGCATGGTATTAAAGCAGTTTCTCCCCTCAGCTGAAGATGACTAAGGCGGGTATGGGAAAATATAGGGGAGATGAGGAGATCTCTCCCCCCTCCCACATAAGCTCGCCTATGTACCAAGAAGACTGATGTCATGCTGGCTCTATTTTTATTTCACCCACGTGCAAAGACAGACCGTACTCCTTGTTCCAAACGCAATATGTTCCCACATGGGGTAAACAAACAGATCCATGTTGTGTATCCAGGCATGATGCGCGGCATGTTGCGCTGGCATCCCTGGGCTACAGTAGCTCGCAGAGTGTGCCATCTGCTTGCTATACACCACTGGGAGCGCACACACACACACACACACACACACACACACACACACACACACACACACACACACACACACACACACACACACACACACACACACACACACACACACACACACACACACACACACACACACACACACACGCCGCTCACACCGTGCACCCAGTCCCCTTTCCCCATGACCTCCCATTGCAGTATCATCAACCCATCCATTGGGTCAAAGCAGGGGAGCCGCCAGGACACAACACAGTGCTTAGACGACACAGCATACAGAGCAATAGGGAGCAATGCAGACAAGAGAGCACTGTGGATACTCCAAACGATGAGAGCAAACCGCTTTCTTCTACCGACGATAAGCGAGCGACTGGCGCGCGTTTGACTTTTCCCGGCTCGACATTAAAATAGCCAATCAATCGCTTTGGGGGAACGCAGAGCAGTGTTGTTGCTCTCTGCCCCCCCCCCCTGACCTGCTCCCAGCTGGGTGTTGGCGGGTGAATCCCATTAAAAGAGATCAAGGGCTCCCTGTCCCAGCAGGGAAGCGGAGGTGGGGGGGTGGGGGTTCTGGCTGTGCGTCTGTGGGCATCAGGGGGTCACCCCGCGCCCTCGCTGTGCTGTCATTTCATTTAATTTGCTCTCTGTCTCTCGTCACCCATTTTATTGTCTCAATATCCCTCAATCAGTATTCCACTTTTCAATCAATTATTTCCTGCTGTCTTTTTTCATTTACGTCTCTCTCTCTCTCTCTCTCTCTCTCTCTCTCTCTCTCCCCCCCCCCCCCTTTTGTTTCCTTTAAACTGTGCCTTATACACGGCTGCTTGCTCTCGTCTCCCTCTCTCCTCATCCATCTGCCCTCAGGGGATGCATCAGAGAAACGGGGATGGCAGCCACCGGTGTGGCTTCTGTGTTTGTGTGTGTGTGTGTGTGTGTGTCTTCTTATAACAAACTATCTCATTCTCTCTCACGGTGTGTGTGTGTGTGTGTGTGTGTGTGTGTGTGTGTGTGTGTGTGTGTGTGTGTGTGTGTGTGTGTGTGTGTGTGTGTGCGCGTGTGTGCGTGTCTACTTATAACAAACTATCTCATTCTCTCTGTGTTTTTCTGTGTGTGTGTGTGTGTGTGTGTGTGTGTGTGTGTGTGTGTGTGTGTGTGTGTCTTCTGATAACAATCTCTCTATCTCATTCTCTCCCACAGTGTGTGCACTCATGCTATGGTGAGTCAGTAAAAAAAAAAAGAACTACACAGCGCATATATCTACAATGCCAGCACATGTGTGTGTGTGCTTATGTGTGCGTACACACATATCTACTTGTGTGTGTGTGTGTGTGTGTGTGTGTGTGTGTGTGTGTGCACGCCGGAATCGCCCCCAGGCGCCGCTGTGTGTGTGTGTGTGTGTGCGTGTGTGCACCCCTAATACCCTCTCTGCGGCGACGCCCACACTCAGATGTGTGTGCGCACGGTTTTGAAAATAACTCGCTGAAGTGCAGGCGGCGGAAAAAGGGACGCAGTTTATTCTAGGCTCCTGCCGTCATTGAGTGGCACCGTGGGTGTGGGTGGGAGGTGGGGGTACGGCATCTGCGTGTGTGTTCTTGTTAAGGGACCGCCGGACGCAGCCGATGTATGACAGGAGGGGGGGGCAAAGCCAGCACCCGCCGAACAGAGAGAGGACAACAGTGCTCTTACTCACAGCGCTTGCGTCACGTTGCTATGTGTTGCAGCTATTTTTCATTTTTGGTCTTTGTGTCTTTGTTGATTGGCCTTGTTCCCTTGTGTCTCACCCCCAATTGTCCCTTATGCCTCCCCTGTGCGTGCATCTCTCTCTCTCTCTCTCTCTCTCTCTCTCTCTCTCTCTCTCTCTCTCTCTCTCTCTCTCTCTCTCCACCCTCTTGCTCTGCTTCTGGCCTGCACACAGAGACACGCATGTAACCCCACCCATACTTATGTGCGTGTGTATGGGGGGGCATGCTTTAGTGACTCCAGTGGTGCAGGCATTAATAGTGAACACACCCATCATGTCAGTCCCCAGGGCCTGCACTGTGCTCTCTCTCTCTCTCTCTCTCTCTCTCTCTCTCTCTCTCTCTCTCTCTCTCTCTGATCATTCTTCAGCTCTACACTCACACTACACCTCTCTCCCTTGCTCTCTTTCTCTCTGTACTCTGTACCTTTATTTCTCTGTCACTGTCACCAATCTTCATCGGCCTTTGAAGTATTTCATCTAGATTGGCATCTGAAATCTAAGGGAGAGAGAGGAAGTGAGACAGAGAGAGAGCACCACGGAGAGAGACAGAGAGAGAGCACCACGGAGAGAGACAGAGAGAGAGCACCATGGAGAGAGACAGAGAGAGGGCACCATGGAGAGAGCGAGAGAATCATCCTCATGAAGACAGAGATGAGGGCGTTACAAGGCCTAATAAAATAATGAGCACAGCCACTGTCACCCACCTGTGTCACTGTGACACCCGTACTCCGCCAGACGTGAAGGTGAGGTGAAGTCTCTCCCTCTGTAAAAGGTTGTCCATGAACAGGCGACTCATAGTATTGTATATCTCTGAAGAAAGCCAAACATACGCTCTACCAGTTCAAGTCATACCTGCATGCATGTGCAGGCGCCGGCGACAACCGTTTGTGATCAAATCAATGGCTCCATCCCAGAGTCTCCACTAACACAATTAACAATGTGTGGTCACTGCTTCACAGCTATGAAGCTAGTAAAGCGCTACCCATTCAAGCCCTGTAGCTTCCAGGTCTGGTGGCCATTTGTTTTTATTACCTCAGAAACGGGTCATAAAATCGATACTGTCAATTGTCCGCAACAAACAAACAACAACAAAGTATAAAATGCTTCACAATCGTAAAATACAACACAATCCAATTATTATTACAAGGTTTCAATCACTCGATCTTTAACTCACACATACACACACACACACACACACACACACGCAAGTGTAAGGTCAAATGAAGTTACAAATGTATAGTAAATGTATCCGGATGGGTCTTCTTCTTCCCAGCCCACTCTGCAGGCCCAAGCCCTCACAGAGGTCTGTCTCTCCCCCCCCGGGGCTGATCCATCTGGTCCTTATAAGACCCATCGGCCACCACCACGGCCCATAATAACATGGCCCGAGCAACATCGGTGCAAGCCACAGAAGCTTGGGCCATACAGACTTCTCTCTATCACTGTGTTTATATACATGAAATAAGGTACACATATTCTACAAGTCCGCTCAATAAACATCATTCTTTATAATGATGATCTCATCCACTAGTTCCACTGTGATGAGAACTGGCAAGGCACTTCCCACGCTAGGACTGTGGGGTTAGTAAAAACACATGTTCTGGCTATATACGCCTCACAGCTTCAAAGCGCGCACACACACACACACACACACACACACACACACACACACACACACACACACACACACACACACACGATGTTCCATGTCATACATGCGCATCACATTTAACATAACATGAATAAGAAGGATTATCCCCTCGTCTAGACGCAGCTTACTGAATGCAGTGTGCACTGGTTGTTGTTGTTATTGTCCCTGTTGTTGGTGTTATTGTCGCCTTAGGACAGATCACTTCTGCAGTGTGGCACACAATTAGGTTCACCACCGATCATTGCGAGACTTGATCAATGATATTCCTTTGCCTTTGGGGCATCTAAGAGTTCATTGATCAAGAGGATTTATAAATCCCAGATATTTGTATTCTTAATTGAATTGGATGAAAATGACACATTTTTAGTAATTGCGTTAGCATTGAGGTTTAAGAAATATTCCCTCGAAAAGACCCATCTCGCTGTGATAGTTCAAAACACTTCTGTCCACTATAAGTGTGTGTGTGTGTGTGTGTGTGTGTGTGTGTGTGTGTGTGTGTGTGTGTGTGTGTGTGTGTGTGTGTGTGTGTGTGTGTGTGGTGTGTGTGTGTGTGTGTGTGTGTGTGTGTGTGTGTGTGTGTGTGTGTGTGTGTGTGTGTGTGTGTGTGTGTGTGTGTGTGTGTGTGTGTGTGTGTGTGTGTGTGTACACTGTCATACAAACACCCATACACAGTCGAACTAAACAAGGAAACTAAACAAAATCCAGTAGGCCTATGTTGAAGTCAGAGCAGTGAAGGCAATGGGAGGAATAGACCAGGTGGTATTGAGAAGACAATCTGAAGCCTCGAGAGCTAGTGAAGGAAACAGTGCCTGCAGATGGCTGATTAAAGTCGGCTAGTATTTTTTCTTAGCGGGCATTCGCCTGCATCCCAAACACACACTCTCTCTCTCTCTCTCTCTCTCTCTCTCTCTCTCTCTCTCTCTCTCTCTCTCTCCTCCCCCTCCCTCCCTCCAGCTCTCTCCCTCTACTGTTCCCTCTCACTCACACACGCACAATCTCCAGTTCACTCTCTCTATCTATCTTGAGCTCTCCATCTCTCTTGAGCTCTCTGCCCTCTCTTCCCTTCTTTCTCTCCGTCTCATGCAAGAAAGCGATGTATTAGAATCCCCTCTGTTTTTAATTGAACTCTGCCTCAGAAGCACACAAAATTGCTATGCTCTTGGAGTGAAGCCCAAAAAGACTGCAAGGCTACGTTCAACCAATTTGTAATACAATTCTGCAGTTTCTCAATTTCCAACATAAATGTAAGCACACACACACACACACACACACACACACACACACACACACACACACACACACACACACAGGTCAAACATACAGAGACAGCTTCCAGCGATGCCCTGAACGTTACTATTTTAGTTAAAGAAGAACGAACCAATGGCGACAGATGTATGAATGTTGCTGCACAGCCTGTCCTCGAAATCAAAATGGTCTCGTATGAAGAACAACACTTTTAATGAGCAGAGAAAGAGAGAACCAACGACAAACAAAGTGCACGTCAGTAGAATAAAATCACATAAAGTGGAAACAAGCAAGTAAGAGATGTGATCTCAGCTAAGCCAAGAAGAAAACCAAATAAATATACAGTATTGTTGTAATCCAGTGTGAGACCTCCGAGCATCCATTCATAGCAAAGCTGTCATGGCCATATCATACATCATAAAATAAGTCTCCTATTAAGAAACAAATGCAGCAACCCAGCAAGGGGTGGCGATAATAAGTTAATTAAGCCCTAGGAATTCAGTCAGCTGGGCGAGCCAAATTTCCTCTCAGACGTGATCATTAGCCTGATAAGATGCACATCTCTCCAAGGAATAACAGAATACAATAATTAGGTTGAACCTAAACTGCTAATACAATAACACCATTTGTTATGTTCATCAACTGTCCTTTGTTACTCATATCCTCAACATGTACCAGCACATTGGTCTCAATACAGTATAGTACGTACATCCATGTATGCACAAGGTACTCACCACCGGCTCCAAAATCATAACTGTGGGATGGAGTACAATCAAAAATTACTACACAGCAATGCAGCACAGTGGGAGGACAGAAACCCAGAGAGAACAAGCTGTGTGTGTGTGTGTGTGTGTGTGTGTGTGTGTGTGTGTGTGTGTGTGTGTGTGTGTGTGTGTGTGTGTGTGTGTGTGTGTGTGTGTGTGTGTGTGTGTGTGTGTGTGTGTGTGTGTGTGTGTGTGTGTTGTGCGCGCTTGCATGCACCACAATAGACAATAGACTTGACATATCATAGCACAGCCGGCATGTCAAAAGTGGACATGTTTGTTAAGAGGGTCGCTGCCCTTTACTTTTAAAGCCCAAGAGGTAGGAAGGAAGGAAGAAAGGAAGAGAGGAAACCCTGACCTCGGTTCCTATAAAGACAGACATGGCTTCTATCCCAACAGCTGGCAGCAGAAGAACAAGACAGGGTAGGATTGCATCACCATACCCCCATCACCCCTCCTCAAAGAAGCTTGGCCAGTGTCTCTATGCTATCCTGCTATAGCTTCAAAGGTTGAGCACAGAAATAGTGAGATTGAGGTGGGAGAGAGAGAGTGCGCGAGAGCGTGAGCGAGAGAGAGCAAAACTCAGAATAGGACAAATCAATAACAAAAGTACAAAAAGTATATCCAGAGATTGAGAAAGCAGGCACCGGCCCTGGTGCCCCCCCTGAAAAAGCAATAAACAAGTTACAAGGCGAGCAACTGGCCTGGCTGGCCCCTTAGTTCATTATTGCAATGTAGAAATAGCAAGCACCTGTTGGGACACAACAAAGCAAGAGTGCTGGCAGCCAACTCCCACATGGCCCAGAGGAACCCACGGGATCAGATATCCTTCTGATGTATTACATACAGACATGGCTCTTATCACGCTAATGGGGTCAGCGGCGCATGCTGCACCGTGTGGATTGTGTCATAGTCAGAGCACATGGTTTTGATGACATGACACACAGATGCACTTTCTAGACCAGTAGCCACGGAGCAGGTCAGGTAATGGAATTAGGTGAGGAACAAACCAAGACACAAAGGGTCACACATGATTAAACAATAGCGGCACAGCTCCGGAGAGATTTGTTCCGCGGTTACCAAAAATGATTTGATATGAGTTACTTTATTCTATAATGTTAAGGCTGTGGTATAATTCTGAGCCCAATGGCAATACAAAGCATTTCATCAGTGTGTTGTGTTCCAATGCAGTCTGTTAAAAAAACTAAATGTTTTTTTAACCAAGGTTACACCTTGTTGTTATTAATTTGTGCGAGTGGATGAAGCTTTCAGAAGGGGATTTTAATAACTTATTTTTTTATAGTGGCCAGTCTAGACAATCTGGATTTAAAACCTTCACAGCCACTTTTACAGTTTGCTACTGATGGTCAGGTGTATGCCAATAACACACTAACAGATCCCTACCTCCAACCACCTGATTGGTCCCAAAACAAAAATGGAGCGAAAGAAAGTGAGACGCATAATTTGCCAGATTTGAGCTCGTCTGCCATCAGACTTTAGATACTTTTGTCTTAGACTTTAGTCTGATTTGTGAGACTTAGATTTTTTTTAAAGAAGACCATGGACCACTTTGCAATGGTCTATGATCAAATCCATGCTAAAGTTATATTATTTCAGGATATTATTGTTTACACTAGGGGGAAACATAACTACAAAGCTATATTATATCTTTCTAAACAATCTTGTCTTTCTACATTCTAATTCAAATACAATTGTCGTCCTCTACAAACACTTAAAGGGAAGGACAACCTAATGGCAGAGTCTGGGGACAAGAAATTGGCATCATTTGTTTCAGGTAACAGCCACACTCCACACAACTGGTAAAACCAGTTAGTATGCAATTTCAATCTCAACTCTGAGCTTCTTTTTCACTGAAATTCTGATGAAAAATCCAATGCTATAAAAATGGCAAAACCAAAAAAGAAATATATATATCTCAATATTGTCCCTTCATTGGTCATTTTGTATATCTGATAGAGAGTATACACATTTAAATAGGTACATTCAAATAAATGTATACATCTGAACCCTCAAACCATAGTTGATCAAAAACTATGTATAATAATATATAATAATAAAAAAACGACTAATAATAATTACTACTAATAATTCAAATTTGTCAGTGCACACACAGCACAGTGAAAGGATTCTCTGCATTTAATCCATCCTAGTATTAGGAGGCAGCTATTTATACAGCACCCAGGGAGCAGTGTAGGGGGGTGCCTTGCTCAAGGGCACTTGGGCAGTAACCTGGTGATTGGGGATTTGAACCGGCGACATTGCGGCTCCCAAGCCAAGTCCTTACCCACTGAGCTACTGCCCCCCAGTGGTACAAGGGTAGCACCCTAAGTAACCAGCGGTGCCGTTACAAACCATCCCATTGCGAGGGATGAGGAGGGGGGAAAGAAAAAAGAAGGCATGACAAAAGTGTTGGAGTCGCTGGGGTCACATGGGTGTAGAGGAGGGCCCTCAGCACGCAGCCCTGTGGGGAGCCGGTGCTTGCGTGTGAGGGTGGGGGAGAGGTGGGGGGGGCCCAGTCTAACAGCCAGGGGGCCGTTGGGCAGAAAGTCCTTAATCCAGTGGCAGGTGGGTTGGGGAAAGTCCTGAGTCCAAGAACTGAAGTCTACGAAGAGCCTCCTCACACACAGCTCCCCTGGTGCTCAAGGTGGGTCAGTGCAGCGTGAAGAGCCGTGGCGATGGCATCCTCTGTAGACCTCTGTTCGCTCTGTAGGCAAACTGGTGTGGGTTTGAAGCTCGGTGGGAGGCTGGCTTTGATGGGCTGTAGTACCTAGCCTCACAAAGCACTACATGATGGCCGGTTTGAGTGCGACCGGACGTCGGTAGTCGGTAGTCGGTAGTCGTCTTCTTCGGCAGTGGAATGAACGTATCAGACTTCAGTGGGATGATTGAGTTGAACGGGGACAGTTTGAAGATCTCTGTGAAGGCCGAGTAAAGCTGGTCTGCACATGTCTTCAGCACCCTTCCTGTCACCCCATCAGGGCCAGCATCTTTCATGGGGTTCGCCGCTCTGAGCACACGCCTCACGTCATGCTCCATCACGGTGAGGATGTGGCTGGTGGAGGTTGTTGGAGGTGATGGATCTGACTCTGTTGCTTCCACCTCAAAGCGAGCAAAGAAACCTTTAAGTTCCTTTGCCGGCCGTGTGGCTGCTGGTCTTGTAGTTTGTGATGTACTGGATGCCCTGCCACGCCCGCCGTGAGTCATTGTTGGTGAAGTGGTCCTCGATCTTCCTCTTGTGGGCCGTTTTAGCATCCCTGATGCCTCTCTTCAGGTTGGATCTGGCAGCACTGAATGGCAGAATCAAATCTCCCGCCGGACCTGAAGGCAGTGTTGTGGTCCTTGAGGAGTCATTTAGAGCTTCTGATTGGCGTAAACCCGGGTGTGTTTGTCCACGGGGACAATTTCGACACAGTAGTTGATGGAGGAGAGTACAGATGATGTGTAATCCTCCAGGTCCTGATTAGCAAAAATGTCCCAAAAACAGTACGGTTAAGACATGGCCCGAAGGCCATGGGCCTTGTAGAGATATTATTGATGGTCCTTTCAATTGGAGAAGTGGGAGGTCAAAACGAAACTCCCGGCTAATATTAACACCAAGTCTAGTTTATCCGTATAGATCCAACCGTCAACCGTTTTCTCTCAGCGTTATATTTTGGGGGAAAATATTCAGGCCCCCCAAGGTGTCAAGTGCTGTCTCAAGAAGCAAGCAAAAACTGAAGCTGCCTGCAGCTGTCTGCCATAAAGTTGCATGTAGACCAGAATGTGAGAGGATTTTGCAAATACACACAAAAATGTGTATGTTTCCTGTTTGGTTTTTCCATCTGTAAATAAAAGCACACACACACACACAAATGTGCACACTCAAGCTGTACACACCTCCGCCTCTCCCTGTCCCTTCCAGCTACTGAAACCCTCATAACCTCAAGACTTGATTACTGCAACAGCATCCTCTACGGCTCACCAAACTAAATCCTCAATAAACTCCAATACGTCCATAACTCCGCTGCCCGTCTGCTCACCTGCACCCATCACCGAGATCACATCACCCCTGTCCTCCACTGGCTCCCAGTTGCTCCCAGTCGACTTCAAAATACTGCTCATCACCTATAAAGCCCTCAATAACCTGGCCCCTCCCTCCCTCTCTGACCTCCTCCCCCATCACACTCCTTCCCATCGCCTCCATTTTACCATGTCTGTAAAGCACCTTGGGTGTCTAGAAAAGCGCTATATGAAATTGAATGCGTTATTATTACTATTATTATATTAATATTCAGAAGAATTATCTAACCCCCACTTGCAACGACTTAAATGATGTATGAATGATATGCAATAGCAACGATTAAGCCCTGATGTAGTTGATATATCATTTTAAATTTTAAGTATGGGTGGCGTCGTTAAATCTGAAGAGACATACCGTGTGTAGAGACCTGAAGTCGGTGCCCATAAAGCAGTGTGGTTCTAAAGTTAATAGGGAGGCTTTTAAGTGCCCAGCCAGGCCTTGGTATTACCGCTCCACGGAACCCAACCATCCGTCTCTCTCTTCTCCAGCTGCACCGTGACCACAAGAGAAGGGCACTTCTCTTCAGTACCAGTAGGTGTCACTAAGAGCCTTGTGAGTCTCTCCTTCTGTTGTCTAGTGACACAGTCACAGTATGCCCAGGTTTTCTCTCACTAGAAACCTGAGAATAGAAGACGGATCTGAGAGAAGTGAAGGTTGCACACGCTGTGCTGTTGTGGCAATGGTTAACCCTAAAAGAGAACCAATAGAGCCACACTGGAGTCAGCATGACATTAGGTATATTAGGATATATATATATATATTTAATCTACAGATGTGTTGGGTCATTTCATCTTTAAAAGGGTAAGGTGGTTTGCTGCCTGCCTATGTTGAACACACTATTGTAAGTCGGTTTGGACAAAAGTGTCTGCTAAATGACTGTAATGTAATGTAATGTTTTTACATGACAGATTAACATAATTGTATTTGCTTTTCAGCTTAGCAGTGCCGCATTTTAAGAAAATGCGGCACACAAATACAACTGTTGATTGACTACAACTGTTCTGCTCTAATAGGATTAGTGCAATAAAGAACATATGGCTCGCATCATTTCGCAGTAGTAAGGAACTACGTGGCAGCTGAAAGCTGCACGTTTGAAAGCATTTAAATGTGTAGGTGTAAATAAGCAACTCTGTTTTCCTACCTGTAGGACTAATGCAGTTGAGCTTACATCTTCTTCCTCCACCTTGTCTCCGGTTCCGTCACCTTGTAATTCTTCTGCTTTTTTGTTCTTTTCCACCATCTTTATAATCTGACAAACCAGAGGGCCCTTGTCCAGCTTGTCGAGTTTCTCAGTTAACCACAGCTTTATGCCGTTTGGTTTTGTCATTTGATTTGATGATTTTAGCGTAAGCATCGAATACAACCGACAATTCAATGACCAAAAAACGCGGCCCGCAAAAGTGCTGTCCGTAGCAGAATGACAGGTGACAACTAAGGTGAGACCATCCATCCGCCCTCTTTTTACGATGAAACTGGTCCAGCCCCCAAAGGAAAAAGCGGCAGCCTTTTTGTTTGCCTTTTTACTGGTGTGGTAAGTCAAACGTATTTAATGTTTGTCACATTTTAAATAACAAACAAACCCTCACTGTCACTCTCGAGTGTCCCGGAATCAGCAGCACACATTGTAAGGCCGGAGTAGTGTATCGCCATGGCATCCAGCCAGCCCTGACAGGGGGAGAAGCTCTGGCTTAAATCACGCTATTCCACTGTATAAATAACACACAGAGGGCCTGCGTTACGCTCCGGCTACATAAAAACCAGCGCTACTTCCCGCCAACTATATCACGGAATGAAGCAAATGTATTATCTTGGCAGGGTAGCCGTATGAAGGACAAAGGTTGTTTTATGTCCTCCATCTTCATATGATACCGTACACTGTATTATCTGAGTCTTTACACCTTGTTTCCGTCTCTCCAGCCGGCCTGTAGCGCTGGAGGAAGGAGGATAACCCTGATTCAACAGAAACATGTTCATCCACTACATCCAGCCCAAACAGACTGCTTTATTACTCATGATAGTTTATCATGTTGGCGAGATGCACATTAAATAAAGCAATTTAGTGTGCGATTGCTTATGGTATTGGATTCTTACATCTAAAGTATATTACTCTCTTGACTAGGCCTACTTAAGTTGTCATTTGTATTGCTCTCTTGAAATATTACATATATTCCTCGTCAGGGTAATATCTTAGCAAAGTAATAACATTCAAATTAAGCAAAAGTAGGTATTTGTACATTTCTGCAAACCACGGATATGTTGAATGCCAATGATTCTCAACCCAAAAATATGTTTTATCATATTCGATATGCGTTAGTGTATGTAGGCACTTTTGAGGCACATTTCTGTTTTTTATGGAATAGAATGGGGGTACGCTATATAATCATATATATATAATCTATATAATCAATTTCTGGTTAGGAAATAACCATTTTTAACAATGATTTTTGTTGGGAATCCCCCAGCCCCCTAATCCCCCTTATATACAGCATGTGCTTTCTCAAGGCCTGTGGCCATCATTTACTTTTCTGTGACATTAACCAATATTTCCTGTATTTTATACATGAACATGAACACAATATTATATGAACACAATGTTCTTTACAACCCCCGAGATAATTGGTTCTGTTCCAGTGTTCTGGTTCATTGTGATAGAAACAGGAAACGGTGATGAGTTAAATCCATGTTTACATTCTCAGTAATCACGCGTTTATTTTGCTTACAAATTCATGAGTCGTATGTAGTGTCATTCACTCCAAACCCAGATAAAGCGTCATCGCCTCAATAGTGCACTTCACTCAAAACCCAGATAAAGCTTCATCACTTATAGTGCACTTCTTTACTCCAAACCCAGATAAAGCTTCATCACTAATAGTGCACTTCTTGCTCATCAGAACTCCGGTTCCCAGGTTTGGTAGTGAAACAACAGACGGCCTGAAGCGTAGACGCAAAACACCAAGCTGGTTGATTTTTAAATGAGGCACATTTATATGGGAGACACAATTCAAGAATGTATCATATTCATATTACACGTCCAAAAGGAAATGCAGTCAAACATTGTAGTTACAATGTTTGGTTACAAACAAAAAAAATAATCATAGTATTCCTAGTCATTAGTCAGACCGTATAGCGCCAGACAGAACAGCGTCTCCCTGAGTACCACGGGGTAAATTTCTATGACAATTAAATGGGAGTTTTCAATAAAATGTAGTCGAGTGGATGAAGACTAAATGACTGCCGTTCTGCCATGTTATTCAGCTCATGTCTTGGCTGTCGAATAGAATTCTGACCTCATTCAGCCGTAAAGGAATTAGTTGTAAACAGATACACAGGGAGCTACAGTGGCTATTGATTAGTTCTGCCCAGTGCAGTGATCATGGCAAGCTGCATATAAGGAATAAGGAATAGAGAACCAGGAATAACAGTTATTTCGCGTATGAAGGTGGAATGTGGAATATATTTCAATTATCAACCATACTGTGGAGTAGACTAGTGTCTAGAGGTGTCTAGTATGCCGTCTTATTTTTACAATAATTGATTTAAATGGCATTAAAGATGCCTACACTTGATCAATATGATCAGTATGGGGGTACCAGCCCTATACAACAGAAAGTGGTGTAATCTGTACACTGTACACTCTGTTCATCCAGGGCTTCTGGTTGGGGAATGTTGTGATCTGGTGGAGGGTGGTGACAGGGTCAATGCTGGAGTTGATGTAATCCAAAACAGAGGAGGCGTAGGAGTCGATGTCGGTGTGGGAGTCTAGGGTAGACTGGGAGGCAAACAGGCTCCAATCCGTGTGCAGAAACCGGTTCTGCAACTTAGAGTCTGCTCCCTCAGGCCACACTTTGACTGTCCTAAGGGTGGGCTTCACATGTTTTATGAGTGGTGTGTACTTAGGCAGCATGAACAAAGACATGATCCCAAGGTGGGGGAGGGGGACGGCTTTGTAAGCATCATCATAATGCAATTTGTAGGACACTCAATGGAGGAACCTGGAGAATAACACAGACATGGGGTCTAGCCCTGCCAGAACTCACAAAGCATCATCAAATGCTCCGTTGAAGCGCACTGGAAATAAAAGGCTATCGCTATGAAATGATCTCAATGTGTAGGAAAGAGACAGTATTTTGGACTTATCAACCAGGGGGGCAGTTTGGGATCGCTCTGTGAAAATATCGATTCTCCGGGTGAAAAGAGGGCCACACACTAGTGAGGTCCGAGAGGGTCCCATCCATTCTAGTTGTCAGTAATGCCCTCTTTTATACAAAAGAGACCACATCCCCCCCCAACTTACTCAACATACTCCCTAGTCATTCTAAGGCCCCACAAATGGTGTTTATATTCTGATGACCTTTCAGTGATGGATTGCATCACTTCCTGTAGGGCTTGAGCCTCCAAATTGATAGCCTTGTATGTCAATGTATGTCATTTAAATAAATCCTTGGATAAAAAAAAAAATGGAATTTAATCTTTTTTAATGCGAGAAGCCCATACCGACTTATAATACTGTTTAAAGAGCATACTAGACGCCTTCGTCTACACTCAATAGTATGGTTGGTAATTGAGATCATTTAAATATATTCCACATTCCGTCTGCATAAATTAAATAACTATTCATCTGGTACTCTGTTCTTTATTCATTAGAAATGTGCAGCTTGCCAAGTCCACTGCACTCCACAACAGAAATAGTCGATACACACCGCAGCTCCCCGTCCATCTGTTCCCAACAAAATACTTTACATTCGAATGACGTCAGCGAGGCCGCCAAGGCATGAGCTGAATAACATGGCGCAACGCCATTTCTTTAATCCTCATTATACTAAAGTACTTTTTTTCGTTCTCACATAAAAAGGTCCTCTCACTCAGTGGTCAGTGCCTCGCCAAGCACTCGGGGGGGGGAGGCGTTCTTCTGTCAGCCGATGGGGTGTGAATATGAGGGGGAGGGTAGGAGGTATGAGGTCAGAGGAGATCATTCCCGGCAAGTAAAATACACTGATGACTAGGACTATGAATAAGTGAGCGAGTCATAACTTGCAGGTTGCAGGTTTTTACTGGATTTTCTTTTGGACCTTTTGTAATATGAATAACAGAAATGAATGAAATTGTGTCGAATCAAACGTGCCTCGTTGAAATCCACGAGCTTTCTTTCACGCTTAAGGTCATCGGATGATGTGTCATGACCAAATATGTCTGGGCAACCAAATATTTTTAAAGTTTGATGACTTAAGTCATTTATTATTTAACACTACAATTGCGTGAATTGCGGTTTAGCTGCAAAAGGCACCTTAGAATATTTGTCTTTTCTCCAGTTTGAGTGTGCTGGGGTTTTAGGGAGTGTAAATAAGTGCACTGTCATGGTGATGAAGCTTTATCTGGGTTTGTCTAAATGACACCATCATACAACTCATGAACTCGCAAGCAATATCAGCGGTGTGCTTGCTTACATTGTAAACTTTGATTTAACTCATCACGTGTCCCGCTCCTATCACAGGAACCAGAACACTATGTTGTATTGCGGTGGTTGTTAAGAACATTGTGTTCACATAATGATCGTACATGTTCATATATAAAATACAGGAAATATCGGTGCATTTCGCAGGTATGAAAAGTATGGTTCCACAAGTTTTAAATATGTGGTGTGTACTTAAATATATAATCATATATATATATATATATATCATCAACACATAACCAGAAAACGATAACTGTGGTCTACCCCCATTCTATTCCATCAAAAGAAACTAAAAGCCCCTCAAAAGCACCACCATCGGCTAACACACACGTTGATAAACACGTATCTAGAAATTGCGGACAAACAACAATATTTTAATCTAATCTAATCTAATATTTTTGCTTAGGAAACATTGCCTTAACAATGGGACGTATCTGTAACCGGTAGCAGTGTACCCTGAAACGACTACCCTGTCTTCTACTGAACATACATTGTGCCCACTGACTTCCACGACACAAGTCTTTTGATCCCCTCTGGCCACTTCACCACTGTGGCTCGTTGAAAAATAATAAATATTGAGTACCACTTCTTTGGCAAGGTGGCGCCCCTCATTAGGGTTTCAAAGGGCCCCACGCCGATGAGATCAGCATAAGGACTGAGCGCGAGCCCACCTGTGCGCAATGGTCTGATTATCTCATGTCCATTTATGTTCCTTTTCTGCTTTCACCCGCCCCCCCCCACGGAACCGTCCAAACATAGAGTGTGTTAAATATGCCAATAGGCTTTCCATTGGCATATTGAACACACGCTGTGTTTGGACGTTCCTACATTAACGCATACAGTAGCATTAAAGCAGAGCAGGAGCAGACAGAAGAACACTAGTTTGGATAGAAGATGTTTGTTTGCGCTCGTTCCGCAAATATGGAGATGTTGTTGGCTGACGATCACATTGACAAGAAGATCGGCAAACACACATTATGCTGCTATAACCAAATAAACACTTAGCATTTTTTTGCCTTGTTTGTTTGATTTGTGGTTAAAACCAACAAGCCTGACGACAAAGACAGACACCTTCGTGTCTCGATGTTGGGACAGATAGGCCAAAAGATGTATATATATATATATATATATATATATATATATATATATATATTTCCATCAAAGGTATCACTGTGTGCAGAGATTGCCGCTAAGTCTATCATCGAAATTTTATTGTTTTTTTTCCAACTGTTCGATGTATAACAAAAAAAAATAGACTGACAGAAAGAAAGAGGGGGAAAAATAAAGTGCCATGGGTTCCATATCTGTGGGCATAAACCTGAACGCAGCCCCTCTCCGAATGTCATTTGAAAATTCATGTCTGTATCACAAGCTGCCCCGTTTGTGATCCAATATGTCTCCAGTGGCCTCGGAGCAACCCAAGAGGAAACAGGCAATAAAAGGCTCAGCTGTTGACTAATGGCCTACTAGGCCTGACCTATTCGGGATGTGTACCGTTTCCAGGAACCTGAACGGAACTAAGCGATTTTACAAACAGACGTTTTTTTCCTATTCAGCGAAAGCTGATTTGATTTGATTTGATTAGATCCACAGCTTCACAGCGACAGACACACCTGTGGTGTGCACCGCAGCACCACACACACACACAGCAGGCACGCTAGCTACATGGAGTGACTCAACAGAAACCAGAAACACAAGGGCGGGGAAATTCAATCGTACAGTGCCAGTCAAGCTCGAGTAGAAAAAAAATTAATAAATGGGGGTTTCACATCCTCCTCTGACTCCCAGGCACCATCTAGGGCTCAGCATCCATCGTGTGGCTGGCGGCGTCAGCCTGCACTGGGGGGTGCTAACCCCAATGAACCAATGAATCGAGGGAGACCGCGGGCGTGATGTCGCTGCTGGGCAAAACCGCTACTCCCGCCGCACCACAACCCAACTAATACGCCAAAAAGGACAACTCTCTCTCCCAGGGCTACGGGCCTAATGCAGTCTAACAAGATAACTCAGGGCCTTGAAATCCATTATTAACTAGGAAGGAAACTAAACCTTCCCACATGGGCTAATTGACACGTGTGTGTGTGTGTGTGTGTGTGTACAGTATATGTTTATTCTGTGTGTCGTCAGCAACAATGAAGTCCAATGTTGATTAATGGATGTATGAAATGTCAGCCATTTCAACAACAACAACTGCTAAAAACACACTTATCCATCAACGTATATTAATACTGCAAATTGTACTTTTAAAAGATTGTACTTCCATTAGAGAATCTAATATGACTACAACAAAGGCAGAGAACAAAGCCATGCGTTGTCCATGTCAATGAGTAATATAACACCTAGCTTGACACGTACTATAACCACTGGTACATCTGTGGTAGTATTGATGCTATCGCTGCATCACTTATTGCATCACTGCAAAATGGCTGGCATTGTGTTACATGACAACATATGCAATAGTATAATGTTGAACCATAACACACTGGGTAATACGTGTTCTTACTAAAAAAAGGAGAACAGGAAGCAAGCAAACACGCACCGTGATCATTTAATATCACATGAGAAACGGCGTGGTACAGCAATATAGTCGTCATGACACAGAAGCCTACTTCACGACCAGACAGTGTTGAATATTTTACATGGCTCCATATGATCAGAGCAGGAAGGAGGAGGACTATGGGAGGAGAGGGATCTCGGTGCTCTAAAACTAATTGTAGGCTTCTAAAAGCAGGTTTGTTTTACTTTCGTCAACAGACTAAATAGCCGCGTGTCTGGCATTAAGTGCACACTTGGCAGTGTAATAGTCGAGACTTTCAGGGGGTACCATGTACAACATGTAGAAACATTTTTTTATTAAATACGTTTCAGAAAACAGATACTTGGAAAAGATAGTGTTTAAAACGATAACGTTTAAAACTATTAGGGCTGTAATTGATCCATCGGTGTGAACCAGATGTCTAGTACAGCATCTCTGGGTTTAAATGTACAACAAGTTGAAAGTAGAAAGTAAATGCCACCATAGCTGTGTTCTTTCATCTGTGCACTTGGATTAGATTAGATTAGATGGTTGGATGGATGTCTGCGTGTCTTGTTTAGTTTGCTTGTTTACCCTGACTCCTTTACATATCAATGTACAAACAAATATGGAATTCCTGTAAATTCTATGGAAACTGAAGAGTCAAAATACACAAATACACAAATAAACACACGCATTAACATGAACATTACATTACATTACATAAGCGTGCTGTGCTCCTCTATGGCCCAATGAAGTGAATCATTGCAAATGGACTAAGAATAGCACGGCTACACAACACCCCTGGTGGTTGAAAACCATCCTTAAAAAAGTGGTTACCACAACTCCACAACTGTAGGAAAATGTATCCCGTACGGCCGTAAGTGGCCCTGATAGGCGTACGATGAGGGTGTGAGTGGAATCATTTTTCCATTGAGTCCATTGAGTCCAGGTATAAGCTCTCACCTTCATGCGGGCGCCTGCCACTCTATACAGCAGATTAAATGGACGGGGAGGAGAGGGATGTGTGGCCCAGACTCTTGTGGAGAGAGAAGTGCACTTAGAAGTGATCCTCTTGTGCCAAAATCACTTACAGACAGATACCCCACACGATGACACCAACTGAACTGCTCTGGTGTGTGATAACAAACACATTTTAAAACGTGAATCACACGTTTTTCTATGTGTGATTCAAAAAGAAGAATGGAGAAGCTCACAGATTGTAAAGTCTAGGGTTGGCGTAAACTTACAAAACAGCTGAACAACATTTAAATTCACATAATGCTGCTGTGTATGGCTCAAGCTCTGGTCTCTCCCATGTTTTTTATTCTAACCCTAAGGATCTGGGAAAACCAAGATAATATAATGGTATATTAGTATGATAACGTATAATAATAATAATAATAATAATAATAATAATAATAATAATAATAATAATAACAACTGTATGAGGATAGGCCTACATAACATACATGTCCCGAAGTGCACACTCACAAACACCCAAGCAGATAAAGGATACCTGAAAAAGGGTGTTGCACGTAATTACTTTGTAGTTATCCTATAGGCTTAACAGCCGAGGGTGTGCCTTAACGACACATGGTGACAAACCACACCATGTGGAGCAGGGAATAGGGGGTGACACTGTGGTATTAACGATGAGCAATTATATAATATGTATATATATTCCTTTAAAATTGTATTTGAGCAAAATGACACGAATGGCCTATTTAACACAGCCATCAATCTAAGAAAGCCCTGCTGTTAACCCCGTGTCTGCCACTGCCTTCCTCTTTCACCAATGACTTTCAGTAGCAAAAAGAACACTTATCAATATAAAACGAATGGCAACACCCTTGATGAATGCATGAAGCGATAGAGAGAAAACGGGCTTGGATCATTTATTCTGAAACTTAATGTTCCCGTTTTTTTTGTAAGAGGATGCGCGCGTGCATGTGTGCGCCCATGCGTGTGTGCGTATGTGTCCACACGTGTCACCACCGGTCAGTTATACTTACAGAGTCGCTCGCGTTGTTTTGACGCAGCTCTGACCCCTCGTCCGCCGCCACCGCGGTCGGCTTCACCAGGAGCTTCTCGAAACACGCCGAGCCGAGAGAGGAGCTCTTCTGCTGGGACAAGATCAGCTGAGTGACGGCGAGCTTGGGGCTACCGTGCGTGGTGAGCTCCGGCTTGCTCCCCGTCGGACCCGCAGCCGCGCCGAGGGGCTGCAGGGGATCCCCTGCACTGGTGCCGGGGAGCGGGTCACCCCCACGGGACGCGGCGGCGTCTCCCCCCCCTTGGAAGACGGCGGACGAGAGCTGCACAGATTGGGCTGAGACGACGAAAACACGCGGTCCATCGGTTTCTTTTTCCTTTTGAACATCCACAGACCCGATTCCTTCTTAGCGCCATCGGCACCACCCGAACTCCGACGTTCGGAGCCCAATTTGGGGCTGAGCCACGGTTTGGTTTTCACTTGGAAATTCTTCCACATCCTCCGTTGGTACGATAGCGATTCTTGCCCCTTATTGGCGGTGCTGCTGCTCCCATCCTTGTGCGTCTTGTCCTCCATGGTGCTTGGACAGCAACCTGCCAGCCTGAGCCCACTCTGCGGAGTGAATGGATGTCTAGCGTAGTGCCACTTCTTCCACTGACGACGGTGATCAGTAGAGTGCCAAGCCGGACCAGCGCAGCAGCGTGAGGAGTGGGTTGACTTAATTGTTGTATCACATTCAACATAATCCAATCCTTCGCAAGTAGGGAACTGGGTGAATGCAATGGTGTGTAACGACCCACATTTTTTTTTTGTTGTATTATCGCAGCTTTCTTACAACGATGCACGTTGCAGCACAACGCCTGTGTCCTCCTATGCTTTACGAATATTGGCGCGCAAAAATAATAATAACGCGCAGTAGATTGCCATGCAGGGTTGATGCTAAAGGTCTACCATCCGTCAAGATGTGTATGCTAAACTCGCCCACATGCTTTAAAGCAGCTTATGGAAATGCACTGCTGCTGATGCTGCTGATGGTAGTGGGCTATATAGCGCCCCCCTCGCCCACTAGCCGGCTTTTTCGACCACTATGAGACGAACGCCGGCGATTGCGTAATACGAACTGCATAATTCCCCCCAAGAACATTAATTGTCGCTAACCCCCTTTTTATTTTATGGTTAGGTGCTATCTCAGCCTGTTTGCATGTGCACAATGCACACACATAGACTTAGGCCCTCATATATGTGTTGTTAGGTTTAGACTATTGATATTTTTTTATAATAATATGCCTAGAATATAATTGTTTTGCCTTGAAAATTAACAGATAGGAGCCACTCGACTCGTTTGGGTTGTGCATGTACTGTGGACGTGTCACACATCTGAAGTCAGACCCTAGCAAATGATACAGGCCTATTACTCAGTTGATCTCACCAGGCAGCCAAGACACTGTAGGCCAGGGATATTCAACTGGCGGCCCGCGGGCCAAATCCGGCCCGCGGGGAGCTTTCTCGTGGCCCCTGGAACACAATCCATATTGTGTAAATGTAAAAAAAAAAAAAAAAAATATTATTTTTTTTTTTTTTAAATCATTTAAATAAATGTCAATATATGTTCGCTATTTTGTTATCCGAATTAAATGTGTCCAAATTATTTCTCCCTCAATAGTTCTTAAAAGGCAATCTTGCATTGGACTGATCAGCGTGTAATTATCGTGACATCGTGTCAATCTCGTTACTCTCATTACTGATCCAAAATGAGCTGATGATGATTTTGTATTTATTTTACCATCACACGCCAATCCTAGACCTTTGTTTAATATGTCAAATAACTGTTTCAGTCTGCAAGGTTGCTAATGTGAGGCGCCACTATGAGACCAAGCATGCTGCTAACTTCAATGCTGCTTACCCGCCTGGTAGCACAGCTAGACGTGGTAAAATAGAAATACTTAAATCTTCTTACACTGCATCAACCACTATTCTTACAACTGCTTATACAGCCCAGGAAAAGGCCACTGCTGCTTCTCTACGAGTGATCGCTTTAGCCAAAAAGAGAAAGACATTCACTGACGCTGAAGTTGTGTAGGAGGAGTGTACTCTGACACATTGGGAAGTCGAAGAGTAGAGGTACTGTTTGAGGACTGTTTTTCAGCATTAATTGCCGATCTCAAATCTACAGAGTACATCGCTGTCGATGAATCGACTGATGCAACAGATACGGCACAGCTCTCGCTGTTTGTGAGGTACTTCGATGGTGACGTTTTTAAAGAGGAGTTGTTATGCCTTTTACCACTGATAACCAGCACTACAGGTGAAGTGATTTTCGCTGCAGTTTGGAGTTTTTTTGAAGAGAAGGGTTTGGATCTAGGTAAGATCAACCTTCTCGTTACCGATGGCTGCCCGTCCATGATTGGGAAAGAAAGGGGCTTTGCATCTCGCTTATGTGCAGAGCATCCCACAGTGAACACACTGCATTGCATCATACATCAATCAGTTCTGTGTGCGAAATTGTCAGGGGAGTTGAAAGAAGCAATGGAGACTGTCATAAAAATTGTGAATCATATTCGCTCGACGTCAGGTCTGCAGCACCGACTACTACTACTACTACTACAATAATAATAATAACAATAACAATAATCATTATTATTATTGCATGGTTGGTTGTACAATAACAATGGCATTTGTTCATTTTCGTTGTCACAGTCTTGTGGCCCTCGCCTTCAAGACATTTTACAATTGTGGCCCCCTTCCTAATCTAGTTGAATACCCCTGCTGTAGGCTATTGCTGCAGTGAGTGATTACCGTGTTCCAGCCCATGCGCCTGCACTGGAGACCAATGCACCTCTCTCTCGCTCTCTCGCTCTCTCGCTCTGCTCTCTCGCTCTCTCGCTCTCTCGCTCTCTCGCTCTCTCTCAAAGGTGCAAAGGTGTCTGAGATGGGATGAAGTGGAATCACCTTCTCCCACTCTACAAGAGGCCTAATGACAGCACCAGGCCCTGCCGGTTTGATTTATGTACTCAGGACAATGGTATTATGGGATATCATTTTAAATGGACTCTAAAAAGCCTGTTAAAATCACAAGTGTTATTGGTTAGTTAATAGGTTCTTGAATAACAGTTTCATAGTGACAACCCACCCAGTGGCCCCAAAGCTAAACACATCAGGGTAATGCAATGGCGACATACAGCCCTGGGGTATTGTGAAGAAAACCAACAACCATCCAGGTACGGAAACGTTCATGTACACCACACTGATCAATCTATCTCATGAATGCCGTTATAGGCTTTTTGTTCACATTGTGAGGAGTAACTCCACCCCCAGCCTCCTGGGACCTTGGAGGTTCATTATAATGTACACACGTGTGTAAGATGCATGTTTATTAGATAGGGAGAGGGGTGGTGGTGGTGTGGGGGGGAGGGGGGTAGTGTGTTTAAGCATCCATATTTCATATTACAATTTATATTCAAATGAATAGACCGTAACACCATGATGCAAAGCCTCTAACCCACACCCACCAGAGATTTAAATCACTCCAACCCAATAATATTATCCCATGGGAATGTGGCATTGAATGTGCATATATATATATATATATATATATATATATATATGGACGTTGTTATGTTCCACATGTTGTTTATGACAGAGATTGAATCGTTGTTATGTTGCACATTCAATATTCTTTATCAGCCATGTGCAACAATGGAATGCTTACTGCCCATTCACTCCCGCATTCAGAATTTCTACAACTATACTATACTTTGCAATACTTTACTATAAACAACACTATATAGTATGGTATATAGTGTAAATGACAATATACAATCACAATACTATACACAATTAAAAAAAATAATGAACAATAAAGTGTCTAATGGATGATATATACATATGGTGAATGGTGCAAATAGCATTGTTAAAGTGAGCGTAGCGCAGCTCCATAGTGAGTGGTAGCAGCATCATAAATAATACAAAATACAGTAATGAGTCCCGTAACTCCAAGTTTGAGTGTGTAATATTGGCGACAATGTTATGATAGCGGCGACAATGTTATGATAGTGGCAGCACTCCTAACAGTTCCACAGGCGCACTGCCTGTGGATAAAAACTGTCCTTGAACCCGCTAAGTCCTGGTTCGGATGCTACGGTACCGGCGACTGGACAGCAGGGGGGGGGAGAAAAGATTGTGCCCAGAATAGTTGCGGGATGGAGTTGGTCTTATTTCGACACCTGGTTCCTAAAGATCTCCTTGATGCATGGAAGAGTACACCTGATGATCTTTTCTGTGGTCCTCACGACCCTCTGGATGGCTTTCTTGTCCTGTGCAGTGGGGTTGCCGTACCACACAGGGACGCCACTGGTAAGGACGCTCTCTACAGTGCCTCGGTAGAAGTTTGCAAGCCACCATGTGCTTATGCCGCTTCTCCTAAGGCACCGGATGGGCATAGAGGCGCTGGTGTGCATTCTTCAGCATGACCTCCGTGTTGTGGGTCCACACCAGCTCATCGGAGATCTGTAGTCCAAGGAAACGGAAGCAACTGACGATTTCCACTGATGTCCAGGCTGATGGTGGAGTGGGTGCCCCTC
Organism: Muraenolepis orangiensis; assembly: GCA_027704905.1. Taxonomy (NCBI): domain Eukaryota; kingdom Metazoa; phylum Chordata; class Actinopteri; order Gadiformes; family Muraenolepididae; genus Muraenolepis; species Muraenolepis orangiensis. The sequence goes on along the minus strand of CM051017.1, from coordinate 12,959,568 downwards.
GGTGGCTCCTGAAGTCCACGATGAGCTCCTTAGTCTTGCTGACATTCAGTGCAAGGCTGTTGTCCTCACACCATCGCGTCAGCAGGACTACCTCATCTATGTACTCGGAGGTCCATGACTGTTGTGTCGTCTGCGAACACAATTATCAGAGTGGATGAGATGTGGTTGCCAATCTTCACCACCATAGGCCTGCCCGTCAGGATGTTGTTTAGGTTTACGATAGAGATTTTATTATTTTTATGTTCCACATATTGTTTAGGTTTAGGATAGAGATTGAATTGTTGTTTTGCTGCTGAACCTCAAGCAGAAGTTAATTTTCATTTGGACACTAGCACTGGGAGCGACACGTTTAGGTAAACAGGCGTCACGTGCACAAAACAAGTACAAAAATGCATTTAAATACCAGAAACACAATAGAAATACCACTACACCCGATCGTTTATAGTATAAGTATGGTACATAGTATAGCATATAGGGTTAAATTGTAGATTCATACTGCGGGAGGGAATAGGGAGTAAGCATTCCATTGTACTTGTACATCTTCAATAAAAAATGTCAATCTTGAATCTTTGTCCACATCCATGTGTTATCTATTGAATTGAATATCCATGTTGCCCTACAGTATTTAGAATTGTCTGTATGTGGTCATTGCATCATTGCACTGCACCAACATATTAGAATACAAATACATGGCTATAAATACCCAGAAACTGTATGTTTAAAAACATAATCATTTCAAGTACGACCTTAATAAATGTGGGTGCAGAGAAATTAATCCAATTAATCCAGCCTTTAGATTGAATTATTAGCCCTTTTCTACCGGTGTTAAGACTGTATTGAGTCCAGATATGGTACAGGCCGGCAGAGACACATGACTGAGCCCTGAAAAGCTCAGTCAATGGGGTCTTTGAGGGAAGAAGAAACTGCTTGGATGTCTAAAATGCAGTTTCCTACATTAGCTCCATCTCTGCCTCTAAGAGCCTAGTGCCATCCTTCTTGTCTTTCCTGGATACAAAGACATTTATAATGTCTGAAGTCCATCTGCTCAGCCATTTCGCACTCAATAGAATGTCTTGCCAGGTTATTCAGCCTCTCCTATTTGATTGTGTAACGCTTGTAATGGCTCACGAAGCATCTCTCTCCTTCCCACTACATGAACAGGTATAGTGTGCAGAACAATATTCAATCACAGCTTTTCAGAATTGACTCCACCTGAATTGTTATGGTTAGTAGCTAGCTTGCCAGTGGTTAGCTGACATTTTTATTTCGCCTTAAAAAGGGCTTGAGTTTACTTGTCGTTTCAGGGCTACTTTTGTGACGGAATTTCCGTGTCATGTGTGGTACACCCCGCCCTGCCAGATCGGATCTCGGTCGCATTGAAGTGCCAGATCACAAGTGTGGACACAAATGATCACATTACTGGATCCCTCATTCAAATCAAACCACCCCCATGTCCCAAATTAAATGAAGTAATGAACATCAGTAGTGCATGAGTAGACCGTTTGTTTATGCACCAAAGTAAAATAAGTTTCATTTCTGAAAAATCCATAACTTTCATAACTTCGCTGCATTGAAATTTGAATAATGTATTGAAAGTAGTAATCCTCCTAAAATGGACTAGCTCAGCTTCTTTGATTGGCTGAGGTGAGCTACCACCTGCTTAGGCGTACGCATCAAACTCAAATCATAGTGTTGACAAGTTCACTGTGTGGCTGACAACAGTAACCGAGTGACCAGAACAAACAAATGAATGTCAAATGAATGAAGCTTAGGAGCAGCCCTGTTGTGTAAGTATTCTGCAGAGCAGTTTATGCAATACAATTATCTATATTTGTTGGTGGGCCTATTTGTGTGGATAAGGAAACCTTTTGTAATCCAATGGCAGTTTAGTAGACAGTTGCCTTAAGGTACAACTATCTGTGGCTGTTAGAGCTTACATTAATACAGTTTGTAAATGGACTGCATTTATATAGCGCTTTTCTAACCAGTGCGGCCACTCAAAGCGCTGTACAAGTCATGCCTCACATTCACCCAGTCATACACACATTCAACCACTGACGGTGGAGCCATGCAAGGAGACAGCCAGCACGTCAGGAGCAGTTAGGGTTAGGGTGTCTTGCTCAAGGACACCGACAGTTTTTGCTAGGAGGCGGGGATCGAACCAGCAGAGGCTCTACCTCCTGAGTTATACTGTCGACCCCGTCTACTTTAATGAAATTGTTGGATCGAGAACAACAAGCAAAGATAGGGCTGAGTACCAAATCGTAGCAAATGGACTATTTTCCTTTTTCAGATAAGCCATTCGGAGGAAGCCATGTCTCGCAAGTCAGTGTTACATCAGAAACACAGCAGGTAAATACAATCAGCTACCAGTGTGACTTTGATGGATTGACTTTCTCTTCATTAATGTCTCTGTACTTTGTCAACACATAGTGGGCCTATGCTTAAAGCTGCAATCCCCAACTCTAGTCTATGTATCTGTTTGGCTACTGGCCATTGCTATCGATCTGAATGCATGAGAACCACAAGACTCAATCAAAGCACAATTTAATTAAAGCAAAGTGGGGGCGACAGCAGCTATAAATAATCCATAGCTGTATCTTATTCATTAGTTCAGCGCAGTCTGAATCCTGGTGGATGAGCCTCAACTAGTGAACACCCCAGTCAGTGTATTAAAAACATTTTGTGTGGCATTTTGTTTCAATGAAACAATATATAATATAAATAATATATGTAATATCATATTCAAATGTAAAACTCGGCAAATGTGCATTTCAGTGAACAATCAAAAAGGACCATTTATTTGCCGTCTAATCAATTATTAAGTATTCACATGAATCGCCTTCCACCCCGCACCCCTCCCCCCATCCCTAGTGGTCTGGGTGGGGGTGAGGAGAGCGCGCTGGGCCTGCTCCTGGAGCAGGCTCTGAGGATCAAGGAGGAGGTGGCAGCCAGCCTCCAGTCCACCCAGGGCTCCATCCAGGTGGAGACCTTGTCCCGCAGGCTGCTGGAGAACCACATCCATACCATCACACACATCGTCCAGCAGCTGAGCTTCAACATGCAGGCATGTGTGTGTGTGTGTGTGTGTGTGTGTGTGTGTGTGTGTGTGCATGTTGTTGAGCATTAAGTGTGTTCATGTGTGTGTGTGTGTGTGTGTGTGTGTGCAATGTGTGCATGCGTGCGCTTGTGTGTGCACACGTGTGTGTGTGTATATGCATGCACATGTACATGTTGTTGAGCAACAACAATGGGTTATGTAGCAGCTCTGTTTGTATTTCTGCAGCCTCAACACAACGTTTCTATCTGAGGTCCACATGCACGTGCGTGTGCACCAGGCCATGCCAGCTCATTTACTTCCATTTGAGTGGAAATGAAAATAGCAGGACGGCCAAGCAAAAAAAAACCTGACAGGTCCACATCGAGTGAGTGAGTGTGTGTGTGTGTGTGTGTGTGTGTGTGTGTGTGTGTGTGTGTGTGTGTCCGCTTGCGTGTGTGTGTGCACGAGTACACTATGCTGAGCTCAGCACAGATACGTATTGCAGCATAGTGGAAGCCTTTCCAATAAAAACGAATTGCTCATTAGTATAATTGTCTAATAACGTTTAGAAAACTTGCACAAAAGACACACACACACACACACACACACACACACACACACACACACACACACACACACACACACACACACACACACACCACTCTTCCGGTCTCAGTGTCCTCTTTAAATATTAATAATAAGGGGATTTGGGGGAGATAATGGTCCAGCAGAGCATGTGGATGTGAAGGACCTTAGTAATAGGTGAGACACTCGTGAGAGGTTCTCAGCATCAGTAAAGATGCTGCTGAGCGTATTCATCACATTTCAACGGCCCTGTCCTTGAGAACAATTATCCATTAGAAGATAATGTTTGTGTGTGTGTGTGTGTGTGTGTGTGGGGGGGGGGGATCTCTAATTAATTATTGATAGCCTGATCAATAATTTATTTAATAATTTATCTCAGGTTCTAGCATGATGCCATCATGGATTACCCAACCATCCTTTTGTTACCGATCTGAATCACCTTTACAGATATGTATACACACATATTAGTTAGTTGGTAACACATGTGTGAGCGCCTTGTTCCATTTCTCCACAAAGTTGGACGCCTGTCACAGTGTTCCCAGTTGACTCGATTTTGTGTGCAGTGTGCAGCAGTTATTTTGGATGGTTGGAGGGGGCAAGAGAATTCATGATTTAGATAAATCACAATCATAGACCTGTGAGTCCATAGGCAAGCAATGTGTTTTACTGTCTACAGGCAAGATATGTGGGATGTTAGATATGGGATATGATGTTTATGGTCAGTATTTCAAATTGGGGTTTTTTTTCCCCCACACTCAGTCCCCATTGCCATTTTTACAACAAAGTCAAAAAGATGTAAAAAAAAGACCTGCATTTCCTCCAGCAAAAATAAAATAATAACTTGTATCTACATTTGTTTAACTAGGAATACAGCCTCAATCTATTCAGCATGAAATACACACGGTGCGTGGGCTTGCCGTCAAAAATCGGATCGTCCTCAGACAACCTCGTTCCTATACCTCTGTAGGCCCTGGACGGGCACGTCACCCACAGAGACTCGGTGGCTTCTGCGACCTCGACGGCTGTTCAGAACCTCGACCAGAAGAGCACGGCGGGGATCGGAGACCTGAGAGGCAGAGTGGCTCGGTAGGCGAAACGCATGGTACTCGTCACAACAAACCCCAACAGTACCTGCTGGGTGTCACACACATTCAATGACATGGTCCCAACCACAGTAATGCGGGAGTAATTCCGTGAGAATATTTCACACGGCTTGTATTTTGTCCTCTTTGACTCACAATGATATATATATAAAAAAAAGAGCTCTGTTATAATCTAGTATGACGTTTTATAAGGTCATAGGCTGCACTTTGAAGTCTCATACAGCCACAAACTTTACAGACTTTTTGACGCAGTGTCTGCTTTCCATCACTTGCTTATTTATTTTTTCCCCTCTAAGTAAACATCTAATGAACTGAATGTCCCCATCTTTGAAAAACCAGGAAGGGTTTTTGTCTAATGTGGCGCAACAGAAGCCAGAAACTAATTGGAGGTCCTCTATATCCATACAATACAACCCATGCCATGGCTCATATATATATACATACATATATATACACATACATACATATATATATATATATATATATACTGTATATATATATACACACACATATACATATATCACAGGATAAACAGAAGACTGCAGTCGGACGCATGGATATACTAGGTGTTCAAAAAGAGCCAGTTTCTTCCTCGGCCTTGAAATCTATGATCCAACATGAGTTTGGTGTTTGGTCACCACCAGACCAACTAAGGTAGATCTCTTGTAGGCGGCAGTATGGCTCAGGAGGTCGAGCGGTCGCCTCACATCGATCCCCGGCTCCTCCTAGCAAAACAAAAACCTGTTGAGGTGTCCTTGAGCAAGACACCCTAACCCTAACTGCTCCCCGGGCGCTGTATAAATAGCTGACCGCTGCTCCTAATACTCGGATGGGTTAAATGCAGAGAAATTCCCTTTCACTGTACTGTACACTGACAAATAATTATTATTATTATTATACCCGGTCGTATTGACTTACAAAGAGTCTGAGGAGAGACACGTCCAAGTGCCTGACTCTAGAGGAGATGCACGGCCCTCTAAAAGGGCTGGGGAGAAAAAGCGCTACAGCGTACCCTTAGGAACACAATAATAATCAACCACATGCCCATAATCTTTCCCCCTCTGTGTTGGTTGTGTTTAATGAACATATATTATGGACATCAACACACACACACACACACAGACAATTGATCTGTGTTGACTTATATGGTTGTTTCTTTTCTTTTCCCACAAATTTGATTCAATAGCTGACCCGCCTGAGTAATGACATCATAAATTAAAGAGAGAGGGAGAGAGAGATAGGGAGAGATAGAGAGACTACTAAATGTGCCAGATGGCCTTTCGAAGTGGAAGCAGGGAGAGATGGAGCAGCTATCAATAAGAAAATTGCATGAATAATTTGAGATGGATAATCGACATATGCTTTAGTATCAATCTCTCTCTCTCTCTCTCTCTCTCTCTCTCTCTCTCTCTCTCTCTCTCTCTCTCTCTCTCTCTCTCTCTCTCTCTCTCTCTCTCTCTCTCTCTCTCTCTCTCTCTCTCTCTCTCTCTCTCTCTCTCTCTCTCCCTCGTTCAACCCTTACCAGATGTGATGCAAGCATAGCCAGACTGAGTGCTGATGTCATCTCTGGAGGACAGCAGGTGAGGAGACTTCAACAGGAAGTGACGGAGCTCAGGTCCACCCTGGATGTCCAACTGAAAATAATGGAGACTAAGGTGAGACAGGGTTAACAACATACATTTTTTAAATTGCTTTTTCCATTTAACTCTCCGCATTTCATTCAGATCTACACATATGTATTAATTGATTTACTATTTAGTTTTTTCGTTTGTTTTTTGTTTTAATATGACTATAATAATTAATAATTAAAAAATGTCTTATATGTCTTATGTGTCTTAAATATCTTAGACGTATATATATATATATATATATATGTGTGTATGTATGTACACACATATATATATATGTCTACACACATACATACAGACATACATACACATATACACAGACATACATACACATATATATATATACACATATATACACACACACACACACACACATATACACACACACACACATCTATATATACACACATTTTAGCCTCCACTCTTCTACTGTCAGATGGCCCTTGGTGGATGATCGGTATGACTGAATCTTATTGGCTTTTAGAGGTGCGGCCAATTTGTGCTGTAAACTAATGCTGCTTGACTCAGCAGAAACCGCAAAGGTCAAAGGTGAGATCACATTGGCGGAGCCACTCAATAGCTCTACGTACACTGCTGCTTCTGTAATGTAAATATACATTTATGGCAGATATTTCAATGATTTCCTCACTCGCTCTCTGTGTTATTGACAGTGAGTGTGTGTTGGGGTAATCACCCTCTTATTTCCTCACTCTATATTTTCCCTTTACACTTGCTGTGTGTGTGTGTGTGTGTGTGTGTGTGTGTGTGTGTGTGTGTGTGTGTGTGTGTGTGTGTGTGTGTGTGTGTGTGTGTGTGTGTGTGTGTGTGTGTGTGTGTGTGTGTGTGTGTGTGTAATCACTCTCCTACTTCAAGCTCTGTCAGGCAATGGACAAAGTGGAGACCTCTCTTAGTGAGAAGGTGAGGCTTCAGAGGACCTCTATGTATGACCTGCACAGCCAAGTCAAGCTAATGGAGACCAGGTTAGGAGGAACCATGTGGACCTTTCCATTAGGATTCAATTCAACAATAAGACCTCACACTTTCATTTCCCCATCTTTACGTCACACTACACGGCATATCTGTCCAGGTCAAAGCCACCGTCGCTGTATTATACCATCATTATCCTAAATGACACCAATAGACAAGTCACTTTGAGTGGGGTCGCAGAGCATGTGCCAAACCTTCCTTTATAAAAGAAGACGTCCAGGAACTAACTAATGTTTCAGTGTTTGTTGACGTTTCAATGGCTTACTCTTTCACTGAGTTAAGCCCCAACTGTTGCAGTGTACATGAAGGCAAGTACAATCAGTAGCGTGGCGTGGGGAAAAATTTAGGGGAAGCCAGTCTTTTTGGGTCGGGGGGGTGGTCAATAACGTAACCAGATGAGTGATTACAGCAGATTACAGTATCATTTTACACAGTTGTATCATACAGATGCAGGACTTGCACACGCCTGTTATCTAACCGACAGGTCCGCACGCACTCTCCAGCCAAAACTCTCTCGTCTTATTAATTTAAGCATTCCACAGCTCGAGTGTGGGCATGGGCCTGTCATCTGATTTAATTTTTAGTTGCTGCTGTAGCGGAAGTTTAGTAAAGTTATGTTTGATTAAGTACGCCAAATCTCCACCCTCCATAATGCTTAATTTGCTTGATACTTTCTAACGGCGATGATGACAGTTACAGTACTACGTACTACGAACTGATGTTGATGTGATTTGATTGGATTGTGAGGCAAGGGATTCCCTTGCCTCACAATCCAATCAAATCGCAATCAAATCGCATCAACTGGCTTCCCTTGAAGGGAAGCCAGAGGCGGCTGGCTTCCCTTGGCATGGCCTTGACCAATCACAGGTTGGCAGGGGCATGACGTGGGCCTCATCTGATTGGTCAATCCGGGACAATCCCTCCATTTCTTTTCACCAAGGGAAGCCCGATTCGGCTGGCCTCCTCTCGCAACAGTGAATGCAATTTACTGTTTCACCATAACATCTAGAGGGGTGCTGTTTGTTTCACTCTTTGTAAAATACTCAATGAGAATGGGGGAGAGACGGTCCGGCAGCAACACACAGCAAAGGAGAATTACCCAAAAAAAACAAAGTGTTTTTATTTATTTATTAAAATTATAACTACAATCCGAAAAAACAGGGGAAGCCTGGCTTCCCTTGGCCTCCGGGAGAAAACGCCACTGAGTACAATGCCCTGCATTGTTGCTTACTGCAATATTGATGAAGACATTTTATTTGTATTGCGTGGAGACACACATGGGGGTCCTGAGGCCACAACTGCTGCGATGATTTAAATAGATTTAAATTCCACTATAGCTTATCTGGTTTGACTCATCTTGAGCATACAGAGACAAAGCGGTGGCGTGCATACACACACTTGCTCTTAGCAAATATACATTTGCATGTAGTTGAGCTCATTAATAACCCCTGAGGTGATTGCCCCTTGTGTGTGTGTGTGTGTAGATCAATAGCGACTAGCCACTGCAGGAGAACAGACTAGTAGCATATACACATTTCTGAAGAGGCAAGCTAATAGACTGGCACAAACTAACACTCACACTAATAATAATAACAACAGTAGTCAGTAACAGTCAGTGCCCTCAATCAGGGACACTATAGATTAACACACATAGAATCGCTTTCTTAGGGTTAGACAGTCAAACACTTCTAGCGTACACTATGAAGACAAACTAAAAGCGTCTCTGTCAACCACACTATCACAAAGACTACAACGATGATGCAGTTGATAATTAATTCAAGAAGCACTTTGCAGCTCTAAGCTGTTTACGCCTCCAATCACACAACGTGTGACAATAGGGGGTCAAGATTCAAGATTCAAGAAACTTTGCAAAGAATTTTGCCCAGTTGGGATGGATGGGAGGTTTAAATCAAATTAATATAATGTCCAGTAGACAGGATATGGCATATAGTTTGACTGAGAAAGAGTGTTATTCATAACACTCTTTCTACAGTCAGTAGAATGTCCAACTGGTCTAACCTCTGGACCCACGCATCATCATTTATTTAGTCACCGACCATAAATGAAACATGGATTTATCAATATTGCAGTAGTCAACAATGCCTTTGTGTACTGTTAAAAATATTGGGCGAACAAAAAGCTGCAAAACTCATTAAAATATGAAACATCAACAAACAATGAAACAGAAGATGAGGGTTTGGCATACGCTCTGTGACACACTTAACATGCCAAGTGGGTCGCAAACAAACCAGAGTATCACTGCACTATGTAATACATTCTTTCTTTATGGCGCCCTCACACCATAGCGTATGCTGAAACCTATGAGTTGCGTGTAAAAAATATTTGTATACGCACCAAACGCAACCAAAATCAACAATTTTGTCAATTTGTAACCTATTCGACCTATGGGTTGCATGTGAGTTGCGTGTGGGTTGCAAACTGAACTTATGATCCCCCAATATCTGCGATCACCGGCGTATGAGTTGCGTGCGAGTTGCGTGTGAGTTGCGTGCAGAACTTATGAGTTGCGTTTGACCTGCGTGCTAGTTGCGTGGTATTTGCGAATATCGGTCACGTGATAAAAACCTATAAAAGCGGAGCCGATTCAGTGTTTCCTTCAGTACTGATTTGGTCATCGAAGAGTCAACATGGGGAAAGCTACCAAGAAATCAGATAAAAGTGACCCCAAAAGTGATGTAAAAACTACTGAAACAGCTTCCCGTGGCCGTGGCCGAAAACAACCAGCAAAAGGAAGAGGTGTGCCGTCTGTTGATGCCGCCCCTGCCCTCCCCAAGACCCCAACCCGAGCCATGTCCAGGTCCAGGGCTCCCAGGTCTCCAACTCCTCCTCCTACAGAACCATTGACTTGTGACTCCTCCAATTCATCACAGCATTCAAATAATGTAGCAGTCATTGCTTCTGATGAACATGGCTCTGGTTCTCCTCCCAAATCCAAGAAGAAGAAACCTCAAATTTGGACCTGCGATCACCTGCGTTCATAACTTATGAGTTCCGTACCTGTTGCGATCGTGTTGCGTGCGTAGCGTACCTGTTGCAATCGTGTTGCATGCGTAACGTATCTGTTGCGTCCCTGTTGCATATAAATTGATCGCAGGCATTCGCAGAGAATTATTGAACATGTTCAAAATTTCCGAACTTACTCTGCGTGTGTCTGCGATCACCTGCGTGCTTGTTGCGTACTTCAAACCTATAAAACCTATTAGTTGCGTTCGGAACTTATGACCACTATTTTTTATTCGCAACCATACGCAACTGGTGATCGCTACGGTGTGAGGGCACCATTACATTTTTTCTTAACCTTTTGGCCGACATCTCCTCTCAAACGTTCTTTGTTCTTTCTCCTGCTCACAAAACAAGTACCATTCTCTGGATTGTGTGTGTGTTTGGTTGGTGGCTGGTTCAAGCAGTCCCACCTGGCCTGCGTCAGACTGATTCGACTCTGGGCTGGGAGAGGCTGCACCCCTGTGGGTCATTGGCCAATCAAGGCTCCAAGGTTAAATCAGCCATCAACACACACACACACTCGAGAGGAGGGCAAACAATTTTCACGATGTCATACCACCTGCTTTACAATAACCCAGTTCTACTCATCATCCCCCTGTGTGTGTGTCGTCGGGGGAATCTGTTACACGTCCTATCAGAAAAGAGACAGTTCAAGTGTGACTAGCATGGCCATTGTCGTGAGCAGGACACACAAACAAAGCCACAGCTTCTGAGCATTTCTCTGCCAGGCACTCGGGAGGGCTGGAGGAAGCCAAGGGAAACACAGCCAGGCTGAGGAGGTGGATTGAGGACCAGCTGCAGGCCTCCTTACAGACCCACACACAGGAACACACGGAGCTCCAGTCACTGCTGCAAGACAAACTGGTAGCCCACCTGTTCACCATTGTTTTAAATTAATATTAAAATAAATCTAATGTATTTAAAAATGCCAATCAACTGGCACTATATGGTGTTATAAGAGAGACATGTGTTGAGGAGTAGTGAAGAGTGATTGGCAAGTTTTGGTCAGTGCTCCGGAATGTTCACACGGTTGACCCCGATCAGACCAACCACCTTCCATACAATCTAACTGTGATCTCTTCAGCTCGACGCAGAGTCCAAGTCAAAAGAGCACCTCCGTGTTCTGGAGGCCCGGTTGGATCGCGTTGAGGTCCAGCAGGAACAGCTCCACCACCACATGCAGGCAGACCAACAGAAGGGCCCAGAGTCCAAACTCGAGGGCAGGATGAGATCGTTGGAGAACAGCCTGCAGAAGGAGCTCCGGCAGCACAAACAGGAGACTCACAAGGGTAGGAGACCTTTATGTTTGAGGGAGACAGAGAGAGAGAGATTAGAATGAGACAGATCCAATATGTTATGGAATTGCCTAATAAAATACTGAAGAGCAATAGCCCTATGAAGTGTTTTCCTAGGCCCAATATTTGATAAGAAATGGCTAAATTAACTTTGGACAAATTTATACTTTTTTTTCCTGAATTATATCCATCCTGCTTTCTGCAGGTTTAGATATTGATGTTGGAAAATCAACAGTGGCCCATAACAACAACAACAGGGAGGGGGATACAAATTGACAAGGCTTCTATGTATAGGTCTCTATCAGATGGGCCAACATAGAGGAACAACATACTTCAGTGGACCTTCAGCAGAAAGTAAAAGATGGACAACCAAGGAAAAAAAAAAACAATCCAGCAATTCAATAGACTGAATACTGAAATGACTTATATTGTAACTTAAGGTTGAAACCAAGATAACGTTTGAGCGGGAAGCTTGGTTTCTCTGTATTTATAAGTCATGAGACAAGCCTCTGAAATGAGCAAAACAGCAGTGAGCCACGCTGCCCTATGACATTTATGTCTCCCTCATCCATGTACCAATTTACTGCTCATTTACCCAGAGCCCCATCTCAGCCATATCCTCTATTAATCTCTCTCTCTCTCTCACACTCGCTCTCTCTCTCTCTCTCTCTCACACACACACACACACACACACACACACACACACACACACACACACACACACACACACACACACACACACACACACACACACACACACACACACACACGCACACACACACACTCACAGGTATTATGCAAGCTCAGACATGAACAATTATTTTATAAATATAAGGTGCAGGTACAAAATGAATCTGAAGGCAATTAATGCCTTTATTGTCACTGTACAAGTACAAACAAAATTGTCTAATCCTCAAGACACTCTCACAAACAAATGCAAAATATAAATGATGAACTACATTTAATAAAACTAAACTAAACTAAATAAACTGGTTCAAAAATTGCCATAAAAAAAAATATATATATATGTGTATATGTACATATATACATGTACATATATACATTACAGTACAGCAATACATTAAGGTACAGTGGGATGTAACATGTAACTAATGTAGTAATAATAGTCTAACAGTACTGTATTGTACTGTGTTGTATTGTATTATATTGTTACACTGAATTGTCTAGGTTGTTAGTTGTCCTTTGTTTATCTGTGTTGTTTCTCTCCTTTTCATTGGACAGGGTTTAAATATGTCCACGATGCCATCGAGATTCTGAGGCAGATTGGCCACTCCAAGTCCGGCCACGGAAAAGACAAACTTAGACAGGACAAGCCCACAGGAATAGGTCCAAGAGAGGAGGACTGAATTTGAAATAAAATTCTCTAGACACGAAGCAATTATATATAACATGAAAGTGTTTTATGTTGTAAATGGGCCTTCTTTGCATTCCATCTTCAAGCATTTTATGTTCTCTATTACATTTCTAAATTGAGTTTAGTCCCCTTGGGGAGGGATCATGGTTGGCTATCTCAAATGCATTTTTTTCTGGAATAAAAGTCATTTAAGAAATGCTCCCTGGCCTGGCCGTTTTACTGACTGGCAATATTTTACCTGGTGTTGTTTTGCATAGTGGGTAAAACTTTAATTAAGTTCATAGATTCTACTGTGGTATATGCCTTCTAATGACTGCCACTATAATAACTGCCCCCAGACTGTTAGGCCCCCCCTCTCCCCCAGCCTCACTCATCACCGGCCTCCCACATGGCTGCTCATTGAGCCTCATGACTGCACCCCCCACCCATTCCACCGCCACCATCTTCAAGGTTTGCTAATGACACAACTGTGGTTGGACTTATCTCAAAGAGACTAGACAGCCTCCAGTCCAAAGGCTGGCGACGTGGTGTTTAACTCATGATAGACTTCCGGAAGAACCATGCAGACCTTGATCCACTGTACATCAGTGGTGAAGCGTCAGGGCCTTCAAGGTATTCCCTGGAACTCTCAGATGAAACCAAAACTATCTAATTGTATTAATAAAGTAATACAATTTAATAAAATGTAATACAATTTAATAAAATGACTAAATTAGAATGGTATCTGTGTTGTTATCTGTTATATTACAGTTACGTTGATTTGTTTGTCTTTCTCGGTCCATGCACTACGCATTTGAGTGGTTTTGTGTTGGAAAAACAATTCAACCAATCAGATATTTTTCTGGGTTGCTGGGAAGAATATCCTTCAACCAAAGTATTCCCAATGACTTTGGCCCTCAGACTGAATGAGGGCGTACATTTGGATTGACAATTTGATCAACCAATCATATCGTGATTTGTAGCCAATGGGCGTATTCTTTCAGATTTCCCCACAGCTCAATAGGGAGCTAGAAGGTATACTGGCTGGAGCGAGAGTGGATCTAGCGTAGTGCTACGTTGTTTCTACGTAGGATTTTACGTCAAAATGGCAACAGGCGAAGATGATGTCGTTGTGGATTTATTGACGGAACCATTTTCAAGACGACCATTCAATGTAAAGATGGACATTATTAAAAAAGGCCGTCCAACGCCTACAGCAGGGGTTCCCAAAGTGGGGGTATTATGTAAGGGTGACGAATAAAGGAATTCTGATTCCGACAGATTCACGACTATCATTTGCAGCTGGAAAAAAAAGCCACACACAATTTTCGTGATCATGATTACCCCCCCCCCCCCCCTTGGACTTCACGATGTTCTCGATGGTGAAGATCTGTCCACACGTTGTTTTTAATGTTCCAGTCCCTCCGGTGATAGTGGGGGGGGGGGGTCTGTTATGTTGGGGGTCGCGGGCTGAAAAGTTGGGGAACCCCTGGTCTACAGAAGGTCCAGTTGTGATAGACATGCTTCGCCACTGCTGTACATCAATGGCGTCTGTGTGGGAAAGGGTCTCTGATTTCAGGTTCCTGGGCACGCACATCACTGAGTATCTCTCCTGGAATACCAACACCACAGTAGTCGTCCAGAAGGCCCAGCAGCGACTCTATTTCCTGAGGATCCTCAGACAGTGGAAGCTGCTGGTGTCCTTCTACATCTGCTCCATCAAGAGTGTGCATACTGTACCTCTCTGTATATCTGCGTGGTGGGCCAGCTGCTCAGCAGTAGACAGGAAAGCCCTTCAGAGGGTCAACACCGCCCAGAAGATCATAGGTTTCCCACTCCCCTCTTTGGAAAAATGTTTTAGTTCTCGCTGTCTCAGTAGAACGGACAACACATGTAAAGACCCATCACACCTGGGGAATTACCAGTTTGACCTGCTGCTCTCTGGTAGACACTTCAGGTCCATCAAATCAGGGACATACAGACTCTAGAACAGTTTATACCCCAGTGCTATACGCAAATTGAACACTGACAAACACCGACATGGACTGTTTTGTGTAACTAACAATCCACTGCAATTCTGTATTGCATCAATACTACAATACATGTTTACATCCCACCTCACCTTTATAATAATATATCTATATATTTCTAATTGGCACTAAGTATAGGCTACATAGAGCCACTGCAATATGTCTCATAGCCAGGCACGTGCACACATAGACATCAAAGTGGGCTTGAGCCCCTGCCCTTTTTCTTCCTCCAGAGAAAGTGCCCTTTTTATGGGATGCTTTTTTATTTAATGTTTTTATTCATTGATTAAAACATTTATATATTTCTACTCCTGTTTGCGCACAGATTCCCTTTCCAAAAAAGATATTGATTGAATAAAAGATAAACATATCAGGTCGGGAGATTAGACTGTCAAGTTCAGATGCTCTACCCTCCCTCCCTCCCTCCCTCCCTCCCTCCCTCCCTCCCTCCCTCCCTCCCTCCCTCCCTCCCTCCCTCCCTCCCTCCCTCCCTCCCTGTCTGCTGCACAGCGGTGCGGACAGTCATCGGCAGTCCCTTCAGACAGGTAGCAGCAACTCCCACCTTACAGTCCCATGTGATGCCGGCTTTTCTTGGCTTGTTTCAAGAGGAGTGGTGATGAACAAATGACTAAGCTGCCAGTGCCTCGAGTTTACAGCTAATTAGCCAAAAGACAAAAACAAAAATAGTTAACTAGCTAATGGATAAGTTAGCTCAAAGTTGAGCTAAGGCAATTCATCATGGGCATACAGGCTAATGTACTGTACTTAAGGGGAGACACTACAGGTGAATACAGTAAAATGTGTATCTAATAACGTCATCACAATCACCACATTGATATGCAAATTATGCGTTAACTAGGCCTAATTAAAATGCGCTAATTTGCATGCATTTACCAAGGCATTGCAGGTGAAAAGACAAAACATATCACCTCACAACTTCCCCAGATAGTTACTTACGTCAAGTCAGTATTTTCCCCTGAAATGTTATGTTTAAATATGCAGATTAGCTTATTTAGTTTTTTGGAAGTTTTCTTTCCATTAGAGTGAAAGAAAACATGGAAGCAAAATAGACCAAAATAACAAAATGTACAAGTACATTAGGGTGACCAAACGTCCTCTTTTGCCCGGACATGTCCTCTTTTCACGCCCTGTCCGGGTCGTCCGGGGGGGGGTTTATAAATTCATGAAAATGTCCGGGTTTCGCGGACCGTTTGCATGTACTTAAATTGACTGGCGCATTGCACAGAATACTACGGTACACTGTTGCGTGTGTGACGTAATCCCTGAGTCTGAAGCTTTGTGGGCGGCTCGACAACTACGCTGACACACAAACAGAGGAAGGGGACAGAGCGGACCGCAGCTCACATTCACAATGCCAAAGCGCAAATGTACTTTTACAGATGAATTGCAGAAGAAATTCCAAATGTACCGACCCGGTCGGAACAAATGGGAGGCGGAGTGCACCGTGTGCAAAGCTTGCACATACATGTGTGTGTCCAATAAAGGTGCAGGCGATCTTAAAGCGCACATGGACACAGACAAACATAGGAAAGCTGTGCAAGGTGAGAGTTTGTCGGCAAAGTTGACAGACTTCTTTGTTAGACCAGGCAAAACAGAGGATGCTGTAAATGCAGCGGAGGGTGCGTTTGCATTTCACACTGTGAAACATCACAACAGCTACAGATCTATGGATTGCACAAGTGCCTTGCTAAAAAAAGCATTTCCAGACTCTGACACTGCCAAAAAATTCAGTAGTGCGCGCACTAAAACCGAAGCCATTGTCAATGGTGTTATAGCGCCCCACTCGATTGATGTCGCACATGAAGCACTCAAAGAAATCCAGTACTGTGGTGTTTCTACAGACGGGAGTAACCACGGAGCAGTGAAAATATTCCCAATCATAATCCAGTACTTTGACTGGAAGAGGGGTGGCATGCAAACAAAATTAATCGAGGTTAAAGACACACCAAATGAGACAGCAGAAACCATTGCACAGTATCTCATTGAAACATTGGCAAAAAACTATTTGTCTGAAAAATGCATTGCATTTACTGGCAACAATTGCAACACAAACTTTGGAGGAACCCGACGTGATGAAGGGGGAAAGAATGTGTTTGCAAATGTGAAGAGGTTGCTGCAGAAGAACACTCTGATCGGTGTGGGTTGCCCAGCACACATATTGAATAATTGTGTTCATCATGGGGCAGACACAATATATATGGATCTTGAGAATATCATGTTCAAAATCTACCAGTACTTCCACATTTACACTTCCACATTTTGTTGACATTGAATACAGAAGGATGCTTTCTCACAGCAAGACAAGGTGGCTGTCATTGTTCCCAGGCATTGAGAGGATGATACAGATGTTTGCAGCCTTAAAGGCATTCTTTCTGTCTCAGCAAAAACCACCCATAGTGATCAAGAAGTTTTTTGAAAACGAATTCAGTGAGATCTACCTCTGGCACATGCACTCACTCATGTCTGCGTTCCACACCCACATTCAAGACATGGAAAAGGAGAAGAACTCCATTATGGAGGTAAAGAAAATAATGAACAGCATCCACACCATTCTTCTTGAACGCAAGAGCAACAACTTCATGTCCCTTAAAGTTAAGGGACTACTGGCACAAAAGCGTAGTGATGGACTTGGTAAGGAATATCACCAGTTCTGTGCTGATGTGCAAGGCCTGTACAGTACATGTCTGGAGTATCTGGAGAAGTGGATGACTCCCATGGAAGAGTTCTCCACATTCACGTGGATGGATCTGAGTGAGCCACCAGAGTGGAATGATGTGGAGGCCTGCATCAAGTTCCTAGGAGAGAAGGGGGTGGTAATTGATGATGTCAAGTGTTTTGACCAGGTCACCAATCTGAAGAGATTCACAGAAAGGTGCAACCGTGATGAGGAGTTCAGTGGCCTGCAGGTGCACCAGAAGTGGACCAAATATTTTGAGAAGGCCAAAAGCATTGCATGTTACACAGAACTACTGAAGATTGCACAGTTTGTCTTTGCACTTTCCTCTCACAATGCAAATGTTGAGAGGGTTTTCTCACTGATGCAGAGCCAGTGGACCAAGGAGAGGAACCAGCTGTCTGTTGAGTCACTGAAGGGGATTCTATTTGCGCAATACAATTTGAAAGATATGTCTTGCAAAGACTTTCATGCTTATTTGTTGAGCAACCGAAAACTGCTGGGAAAGATCAGCTCCACAGCTAAATATCGATGGGCAGACAAGGAGGATGAAGAAGAAAAGCAGGAGGAAGAAGATTGAAGTATGCAGCTATGCAGAGAGAGAAAGCTATGTAGCTGTGGGAGAGAAACTTTCAACTTTTAATTTTAAATTGGGACCCTAGAAAACTGTTTGAAGCTAGAAATATGTCGTTTCACTGTGGTTGTTTACAATGACAGGGCCTGGAATTGTGTTTACAAACATTTAAAGTAGGCTTATATTTGGTTCATGGTGCCTCAAAATGTGTTTGGTTTGATTTAGGTAATCAAATGTTATGTTATGTTATGTTCACTAATGGCAATTATGCAAATGTGAAATCCAAAACTGCATAGTGCACTTTTAAAATAATTAGATTAGTATCTTTGTGAGGTTACAGTTTTATTGTTTACATTGACAAGATACAAAGAGATTATTTGTTAAAGCTGGATTTTCTATTTTCTACTATTTCATATATTTTGTTATTTATTTTTGTCCAGTAAGACTGGAAGAGAGAGCTATTATTTTGTTACAGGTTGATGTTTAAGTTATTCTTGTGCATTTGAGATTTGTCAGAGATAATTCTAGGCATAATAAAGCATGTTGATTGTTGAGTAACCTTGGTTTGATGTGTCTTTGGTTATAGAGAGATATTATTGTGTTATATACAGTAAAATAA
The DNA here is from genome assembly GCA_027704905.1 of Muraenolepis orangiensis. Taxonomy (NCBI): domain Eukaryota; kingdom Metazoa; phylum Chordata; class Actinopteri; order Gadiformes; family Muraenolepididae; genus Muraenolepis; species Muraenolepis orangiensis. The sequence goes on along the minus strand of CM051017.1, from coordinate 12,940,634 downwards.
TATAAATAATAATTTTATATCCATACAGAGGAGGCATACTTTAAAACAATAAGGCATCTTTGAGTAAACGTTGAGTATCATTAAGTATCTCGAGGCTGGGGGCAGCATGTCCTCTTTTTTGGAAATCAAAATATGGTCACCTTAAAGTACATGAAGAAACGATCTTTTTGCCTGTAATGTCCTGCTTTGTTGTATGTTGATAGATCTTAATCATTACATGATATAGGGACCCACCCTCATATGTGAAAGGAGGGAATTATAGTTGCACTGAAACTAAGTCCGTCAACAGCAGTTATTTTATGTTATGCGTGCGGTAAGTGTAATAATAATAATAATAATAATGTATTGGATCATTAATGTATTCAGGCAATTCAGTATTCTATTGCTTGGCTATAGAAGCTGAAGATTAACTTACTTGTGAAACAAAAGGTAATTGAACAAATTATTGTAATCACTTCTGCAGCACGATGCCAAAAAAGAAATGATTCAGAGAAGGAGCGCCAGGAAACAGCCAAGAGTAGCAAATCTCTAAATGCATGGTTAAAACCAAGTACGAGCAGCAACACAAGAGAGAACAGATCATTCAAATGTTGAAAGTGTTACACCTGAGAAAGCAGTAGAGATCTCACAAGCAACAATGGAGAGACAGGAAGCATTACAGGCAACACCTGACACAGAGCCGAAAGATGATCAGGAAATCACTGTCAGTGTGGAAGAGGAAGAGGCCACAGGAGGGGAAACGGTGGATAATGTTGTTTGAGGAAGCCATAGAAGAGGGTGATGTTGATATCTCTTCCCCTGTCGTGCAAGAGATAAAGTTATGTCAATTAATCGGATCATTTAGGGGAAATGGCGAGACAGAGTCCAGTAAAATACTGAATGCACTCCACTCTTTGACCAAGGCCAACAACTGGATGGGCAAAGATGCAATGGGTCCTGATTCCCTTGAAGCCGTTCACATGCTTTGTGAGTTCTATGGAGGAGAGGAGCAGAAGTTGAAAACAGAGCTCAGGGTTTTTCATGCATAAAGAAGACCATTGTCTCGGTGTTAACTTATTATTTTGTAGAATTATGTTGAGTATTAAACAATTGCATGAGTGTGAGGGTATTAAAATGAATTGGTCAGTAAGTCAGAGATGTGCAACTTTATTTCACTTTTTGTTTTAAAACATTTTTTTTTATAAATGATTATGGGAAGTGCCCTTTTTCTCACTTGAGCTCCTGCCCCCGAAAATGTCTGTGCACGTCCCTGCTCATAGGTTACAGCACAGCACATATACATACAATTAACTGACTCATATTTGGCAATTTAAATATGTTAAATATTTTTTTCCTTTTTTTTTCACGCAACGTCAGTTTTTTTACATGACCTCAAATACCTCGAATAGTTATTTTGGGTAAAGCGGCACATAAACAACCCCCATTCTCAGCTAGCACTAGAAGGATGAATGCAGCACTATCCCAAAGGTCAATTGCTATTGTGGTATGCATAGTTAATTGTGGAGGGGGGAACAATACTTAGTAGGATAGACAACAAAACAATGGGTCTCTTCCAATCTCACCCTTCTTGCATGTTTGGTTTAAAGCTAAATATACCTTATAAATCACTTACAACCGCTATGGGAGATTAATAGGATTTTGTAGCAAAAAGAAATCCTCTTGCTTTACTGTTGTATTTTCAATATCAGTCATCATGCATTCAATAAATACATCAAGACACTTTTATTGCAACAGAGCAAAAATGTTTTTATTTCATGTGAATCTTGACGCTTTATTTCCAAGACTCTTGGATACAGAGACCATTGTGTCGTCTGAGGACGGTGTGACTCTGTTATTGTTGGGATATGTCTCTGAGGAAGGTTCTGGACGACGACGATTAGTTGAGCTGTGAATAGAACTTGAGCAATCTCTGGTCTCCGCTCCCTTCGGCACGTTCCAACAGACTCTGCCCAAGAAATGTTTAGATTTTTTATTTTGAATTATTTATCATGTAGACATCCACTTTCACCACTACAACTACCACTACCACACCTAGCAAGCAATACAAGACTATTGCAAGTTAGGACCTGTCCCTGGCTCCTCTTAAAAATGTTTTATGTTCTCTTAATATGCCATCACCACCTTAGGTCTGGGGTTTGTGCAGCAGTAAAATAATGATGTAAGTACAGTACAGCGAAAACAATTTAGCATCTCACCAGAGTGCAAATGTTGCAGTAAAGTGCATGGTAATATATCATTTACAGTTTACAGTCTACTAGGTATAACATTACTTATAGAATATATATATATATATATATATATATATACACACAGGTAAGTATAAGTATTTAACAGGTAGTGATCAGGGGTATGCAATTATGAAAAGCAGGATAAATATCTAGAACTGTATACACAGCAGGTAGTGAGCAGGGATATGCAGTTCAATCAGTTGCAGATTAAAATATATACGGCAGGTACAGTAAAAATTTACACATTTACAGGTACGTTATTAGAGGGTATCCCATTTAAATAAATAAATAAATAAGTCTTGATACGTTTTTGAAAATACTTATCTTAAATAGATATAATATATATCTATATATATAGATATATATCTATATATATATATATAATATAAATACTTAAATACAATCTCTAGACGCATTCCACACTCACGTCCATCAGGGTCTGGTCGTTTTTGGCGTGGAGGTGTCTGAGGAGGTACCAGCGGGCCACCTGCACCACCGTGCCCACCTGCTCCTTCAGACAGGGAGGATACGCCAGCCTCTCCAGCAGGCGCCTGGTCTCCCTGAGAGGAGAGGAGAGGAGAGGAGAGGAGAGGAGAGGAGAGGAGAGGAGAGGAGAGGAGGACACGATTCAACGGAGGAAGAGTGAGATATGATCCCTAATAGGACGGTTATGGGTGTAATCAAAAGATAAAAAAGAGTCCGTTCTTTAACCGTGTTACCGTACATTGTGCGTTCAGTGGGCTTACACTGTATGCCTTACGGGAGAACCGAGGACACACTTGGGCAATAATATATAAAAAATAAAATAAAATAAAAAGTGAGACTTTTTGTGTTCATTGCTGAATTTGGTGCATTCCCCTTAGGAACAACAAGGGTTTATGATCACATTATCGGTTATATTATTGAGTAAAACAAATAAAAGGTTATTGCGTTCTATGTCATGTAACTGATGGGGAACTGCCAAGAGACACCTTGGCAAATTCAATCTTAAGAAAATCTGCTTATGACTGAGAGCTTATGACACTTTTTTACCAAGTCCTCGTTACAAGTGAACATGGTTGGTTGCCATTGTTAGCTGGGGAATAAATCCATTGTCAAAACCCGTGATCAAACCAGGGACCCTTAGATCTTCGGTCTAACACTCTCCACCTGAGCTATTTCAGTAATAGCCATTGTTTTAACACACCTGGCAATTATTCTCTAATTAATTTGTGAAGTGATATTATATTGCTATATTGGGCATTTTTGTGTGAAATCAATAAACTTGACTCTGAGAGCTGTATGGTATATAAGATGGCCAGTACAGGGAGCCAACCACTGGTGTTTGGCCCAGGATATAAAAGAGGCAAAGTATAAAATAGCCCCAACCTAGCTGCCATCTTTGTGGCAAACTGAAGAAGTGCCTGGAATAGCAGGGCCATGGAGGAGGAAGCCAGCTTCAAAGCTTCGGTAGTGGCTTCCAGAACAATCTCATTCCACTCGTTGCCATGGACACCAGCCTGGGGGGGGGGGGGGCAGACCACACACACACACAAATAGAAACCAACAAAATAATCATTTAACTAATTTTAGACTTACAATTTAAGAAGGAAATTTTTTTTTAATCTCAGCTACCACAGAAGCCACATGGTAAATACATGGTAAGCATAATCACAAAAGTCTATCTATTTCAAAGAGATCCACAACCCTCGAGTCTGATCATCTGTCCAAAGAGTATCAGCAGCAGAAAGGCAGAATTAAAAGGATTTAACCACCATGCATCTACATTCTCTGCACTGAATCACACAAGAGTTTCAGGAACGCTCAGAGCTGATGACCAAAACAGAAAGAACAAAAGCATTGCCCTCTTGTGCTGGCTGGGGGCATTTCCACTTGACCTTGGCTAATGACCCGACATTATCATATGTGTCTTATTAGCCAGCCCCCCCTCTAGCCTGTTCCTGCCAACATGACGTGATGAGAACACAAGAGGTCTATGGGCTGTGCCATCCCAAAACGGCCCTTCTAGTCAGGCCATTAAACTAGTAGGGTAGGGACTAGTACAACGATTCTGCATGACTGCTAGGCTTTTAGACTTCAGCAGAAGAAAAATTATAAATAAATAATAAATAATAAAATTAATAAAAGTAAAAATACAATTCTAATTGAACCCGTCCTTGTGGGAGTGTGATGAGGAAGAGGACAGTTCGTGCTCCACCCACCATGCACGGTCCCAGGGCCAGCAGAGCCAAGCCCAGCAGGCTGGATAACTGTGCGTTGGGCAGGCAAAGCTGTGAGGCGAGCTGCAGGCTCTGTCGGTAGACCATCACGGCCTGGACCAGAAGGCCCTGGCTGCGATACACCTCAGCCAGCCACTGGTACAGAGAGACACAAACAGAGACAGACACAGAGAGAGAACACAGTGTGATAAGCAGGAGGAAAGACCACAATGATAAGAGGGAAGGACAAAAAGAGCGGTGGAGAGAGAACAAATATGAAGCACAAACTCCAGGGCAGGAGCAGAGGAAGAAGACCAGAAATACAGACAATGACATAATTCATAAAATAGCCCAATCTTTCACACCAAGGACAAGGAATGACATGGAGTAGCAGTTTACATCAGGCATTGAACCGAGGTGAATATCTACCGCTATGCCCCAGACTTCAAAGACTGAAGAGTCCGGCCTGGCATCCCCCCTGCTGGTTGCATCTATTAAATCAGAAGTGCAGCTGCCCAAGAACTCAGTTAGGGCACACTGAAGTATAACATTAGTCCCCGGTAACAGCAGGGGGACGGTGTCCGAGTTAATAGCGAAAGCCACCCTGCCAGAGCAGGATAAACAAGGTAATAAGCCTATTTCCAAGCCTGTAGCACCATCGCTCCCCCCTGTATGAAGAGTGAGGGTGCACAGGTCTGTACAACACGACAATTTGTTAATTAGCTTTTGGGAACAGCTTTTATACTGGCTTTGTAGCAGTGAACCCCGGCCACACGCAGACACACAAGTAGCTCACACAGGTAGATGTAGATGTTCGTAAGCACCAGCCTTATTGGACTGTTGGCAAGATGTGACAGCTGGAACAGGTGTTAAATGCTGGCATGTCAGTCAGAGCTCTCTCTGAGGCCCGCCTACACACGACACGACTTTCAAAAGTGGTGAGATCGCGGCACTGCACACGTCACACGACGATGTCTTTAAGTCCTTGGGGGGGCTTCACACCGCTTGACTGATCGGGGACAGGGAGTCACACATTTCAAGGTGTTGTCTAAAAAGGAGGAATCCATGACGAGCCTGTCTCTGGTCTCCAAACTACTTAAAAGGGATACTTAATGAAATACTTTCAACATTACAATGTGGGGTGTATGTGCAAATGAACACCACCAGCACTTAGTTTAGCAAATGAGTTCCCCAGTAATTGTCCACCGGGTGACTCTAGGGTGGTTGTTCCAACTTTTGCGCCTTTCTACTGCATAGGCAGCCCCATTTTATGTAAAGCCCTACATAGGTCCCAGCGGAAAACCAACTGCCCTAGAGAAAAGACGAAAGATAATAAAATATGCGGGCCAGAGCGGTTGGGGAGACGTGCGCAGCAAGGGTTGTCTGTTCCCCAGAGAGAGCCGGAGGTACATCAATCATTTAGACTGAAAATGACAACTCCTTCCCCTAGCTTTCCACTCGCCTACGTCTTGTGCTCTCATTGGCTGGGGGTCATCGCTGCCGTCGTGGCCGGTCGCAACACCTTTCACACTCCAGGTTTTGGACTCCCTGACAGATCCAGATATTTAGCCTAGATATGGATCTCCGGGTCCTCTGCGAGCCTCTCAGAGTGAGTCTTTGAACAGTTCACACTACGTGATCCTCTCTCAGGGGAGTTACGCTACCATATGCCCCCCCGAGTCAGCAACTGGAAAATCCGGCTAAAATAGTCCAGTGTGACCTGATAAATTCTTGGACCACCAAGAAATACATTGTAAAAGATCCAGCAGATCGTGTTTTAATGAATGCACTTATGGCATGGAAGGCCATGCCATGAAAATAAAGTGTTGGAAAATTGGCATTATGCCATGAATATATTATGAGTTATTATTGTTATGAAATTATGTTGATATAATTTGTGGAAATATATGCAATGATAAATAATTCAATTATAATGCACAATATACTTTGGAGCCACATTGTAAACGAGTCCTCAATGGACATGGAATCGGTAAATTGTGTCTCCACTGAAATGCTAATTTCAGCTTTGTGCAGAAAGCGCCCGTGTGTGCGGAACGCATTAAAATCTATTAAAAAAAATCCCCCAAAAAACTAAATGGCCCTACAATATTGGTCAGCAGCCAGGCCGTGTGTGCCGTGCAACTTTTTACAGAGCTCTTGTTTAATTTGTGCTCAAGGATGACCGACTCACATGCCAAGCCTCGAGGTGTGTGGGGTTCACCGCGACACAGCTGCCCAGTATCTCCAGCACATGGAGCGGCAGCGCAGAACCCCCGTTGGCCAGTAGGAGGCGATGACACTCCACCCGTCTCAGAGACAGCAGCGAGGCCTCCGCGGAGACGCCCAGACCCTGATGGGATGAAAGAGAAGAAGATATGACCGGGTGGGGTCAAATCTTGATGCTTTCATATTCTCTGGTTCAAAAGACATGTGATCAATCAAATCACAATGGTGGGAAGGAATGTGTGTGTGTGTGTGTGTGTGTGTGTGTGTGTGTGTGTGTGTGTGTGTACTCCCTACCTGTGAGCAGAGGGCCTCTGCCTCCTCCAGCCTCCCACCCAGGGTGAGCCCAGCCAGCGCCTGCAGCAACACCCAGGCCTCCAAAGCCTGCGCTAAGGGTCGCTCTATCTCCTCCACATGGCGCACTGAGGGGGAAACCCCCACCATGACGGCAAAGAATGAGGGATAGCTCAACAGTGGCAAGCCGTAAACCCCCCAATGACATGGATTGAGAGGAGAGAAAGATCAATGAGGAAAAACAAAAATAGTGTGCTCATTCCTCACCTTTCTCAGAGACCACCGCCCTGAAGGTGGGTTCCAGCCCTTCCGTGCGGTGAGGTACCGATACCTCTCCGTGGGTGAGGTATCGGGCGGCGTTCTCCGTGTGGCAGGCCGCCATTAGGCCGGCCCATGCGGCAGGATCATCTGGTACAACAAGAGACGAGTGGGGAAAAACATATTGGACACGACAGAAAGAGAGAGAGAGGGGGAGAGCCATAGTATAGGGGGTGTGGTGTGTGTGTGTGTGTGGTGTGTGTGGTGTGTGTGTGTGTGTGTGTGTGGTGTGTGTGTGTGTGTGTGTGTGTGTGTGTGTGTGGTGTGTGTGTGTACCAGGACAGAGCAGCACAGCCCTCTGCATGGTCTTCAGTGCATTTCTATGCCTGTCTTCTCCAGAGTGTCTGCCACCCGCCAGCTGGTTCACGCCACTGTACAACAGCGCCCTCTACACACACACAGGGTAATTGCAAGCTCTTATGCAAGTTCATCATTAAGGAAGAAAACATTAACTGTTATGTAATGTGAATACACAGAACCTACCTTTCCCAGTGTCATACTGGAGAGACAGGCCACATGGCCGGCCACTGCTCCACCCTTGGGATACAAAACATGACCTGAATCAAAAGCGACCGATGCTAGACCTCTACCATTTTCTAAAGCACTGGGGAGAAACATATATAAATATATACATACTGTATGTATATATATTCTTTTAAAGATTTACATTTTGTTATGATTGTGATGTGTTCACCAACAGCAATTGGTGACCCATTAGTTCTGTGTGTGTGTGTGTGCGTGCCTCTATGTGTGTGTGTGTGTGCGTGCCTCTATGTGTGTGTGTGTGTGTGTGTGTGTGTGTGTGTGTGTGTGTGTTTACATCTGCCTTCTTGGGGCAGTACTGTGGGACCAGTCTAGACAGTAAGGCCCAGAGGGAAGGGTTTCCAGGATTGCTGTAAAAAGCAAAACAAAACAAATCACGACATAATATAACTCTAAAGACTGAGTATACGGAGTAGTATTATTAATGAGTATTACAGGGTTCCCCCACACATACTTAAGTTGGGTGGGCCGCCCAGATATATTAAGTATATGTTTTATATTTTATATATATATATTTTGTAAAAAAAAAAATAATAATAAAAAAAATTGTAAAAAAAAAGTTTTTTATCCGTCCAAGAGCTCAACGTCATCAGCGATCGATTAACTAGCGAACATAAATCCCCTCGCTCTACTTCTCCTGTACCTGTTCGCTCTGCTATCGCGTGAAGGGTCTGCTGACAAGTGTCAAACATACTAGATACATTAGCGATGGTAAGATTCACCGATTGTATGTTGCTTTGTTAAGTCTAAAAGCACAAGAGGCATTCCAAAACACACGGGCGTTGGAGCTGTCCAAAAAACCAGTAGGATTGAGTGCTCTGACAGTGCCATCTTTGTGCATACTGAATATTGAGAAAATTCAATAAATCAATCACGTATTTGTATTGTTCCCCCCAAACCACGCCCCCCACACCAGCTATTTTTGTGATCTTTCGGAAACACTTTGTTAGTTAGGTAGGTGTATATATATATACACTTCTTAGTAGGCGTTACCTAACTAATAACATTGCTTCACCTGTGAACGGCTCGGGAGGCCTCTCTTTGCACAGCGTTGTTGTCGCCCTGTAGAGCCAGCAGGGCGCAGGTGAGCAGGCACTGCTGCTCCACAGCACCCCCGGTGGCAGAGCCCTGCTTCAGCAGCTCCGCGAGGGCAGCGGCCGCCAGCGCGGCGTCCCCGTGGTCCAAGCCCAGCGCACACAGACAGAGCAGGGACTCTGGGATGGGCTCCTTCAGCATGGAGCTGTGGCCACAGGAATGGATGCATTAGGTTCGGGTCTCATGTCTACTGCTTATGAAAGGTTTAGAAAAGAAGGACTCAGGCAAGCATGACGCAGAGCATGAACGAGACGACACAACAGAGCTGTAGGCGACTGACCACTTGAAGAGCAGAGTCTTGGCTGAGTCCAGGCTGCCCAGCCTGTGCTGCAGCAGGGCCAGGGCAGTCAGGATGTAGGCCTTCTCCTTCTCACTGGAGGCAACGGCTAGGGCACGCTCATAGGCTGAGGACGGCGCACGCACACACACACACACACACACACACACACACACACACACACACACACACACACACACACACACACACACACACACACACACACACACACACACACACACACACACACACACACACACACACACACACACACACACACACACACACACACACACACACACACACACACCTAATTTTAACAACATGCTCTGCAAAACAATCCATCACATCAGAAGCTGGTACAGTATCCAGACACCAATAGTGAATGAATGATCCCAAGAGTCTCACCCTTGATGCTCTCAGGGATGAGGCTTGCCCTGCAGTAGGCCAGGGCCAGCCCAGCCAGGTCATGGAGCTCCTGCAGAGGGGTGGAAGAGTAGACACGCACCGCCTCCTCCCACTGCCCTGTGGAGCTAGGGGACCAGTGGGACAGTTTTGTTAGAAACCATTGCAATCCACACCAAATCATCACTGTTTCGTGCATAAAACCTTTTTTGAAAGCATTTAGCATTTAAAGAAATGTGTATCTGTGGTGTATTCTATTGGTTGGATTACATCTCAGCAAGACAAGCACACACTGTCACTATAGGGGATAGTTGAATGTTGAGGTTACCATAACGCGCGGCCCAAGCTGCCCAGAGCGAAGGCCAGCTCTTCTGTAGGAGGGCTGGCCTGGAGGAGACCCACTGCCCTGAGGTTTACACACAACACATCATGTCTCTATAAAGACCGCTTATACACAATTCTGTTGTCTACCTTGACGATAACGACTTTTCAAATCTCCTAGTTTTGTTATACATCATACGGAGAATTTAAATGCAGTTAAATGCGATATGTAAGTTTGATTATGTTATGTATGTAATGCGTGAATTTGCCATGTCGTGATAACCATCCATGGATGGAAATCCTTGATAATCGTGACATTGATTCCAACCATATCCTCCTGCCTTATGTAAGGTAAAATATGTTTTTGTCATTTGGCCAAAGTGACAAAATGCCAATGGACTTGCAATGGTACATGAAATACATTAAACTAAATGGCATAAGTGAAGCAGCTGTTTGTACTTGAACTGTCCACATACGCCATACACCAAGAGGAAAGAGAAAGAAAGCAATGCTACCTCTGGTAGGCCTGCAGTGCCTGTGTCTTCAGCTGCAAGTGTTCGTTGAGGAAGCCCAGCATGATTAGGGCATCAGGGTCAGTCTGGATCCGTTCTGGATGCACAAAGAAGATTAGACTCAAACTCGACCAAGCCGTTTAACCTGATCTACAATTGGTAGTTATTGCCACACATCCAAACCTTAACTACAATTGCTAGTTATTGCCACACATTCATACACTGGACTGCATTTAAATGGACTGCATTCATATAGTGCTTCTCTAACCAGTGCAGCCACTTACACCGTTTTACAAGCCATGCCTCACACTCACCCATTCATACAGGGGAACAGCCAGCTTGTCAGGGTTAAGTCTTGCTCAGAAGACCCCAAGACACTTGGCTAGGAGCCGGGGATCGACCCAGCAACCTTCCGGCTGCCAGACGAGCCACTCTACCTCCCGAGCTCCTGCCGCCCCTACAGAACGTTTCTCAAAGTAATACCCAGATTTTCCACTGCAGTCATCGCTTTCCTTCTGTCCATCTGAATAAGCTGAGCCCATCTACCCGCCTCATTGAATCAACCTGCGGATTTATAACGTTGATCTTTCGCCAAAAAACAGTTTCCATCATTTTAATTCGAGACAAAAAGTGATGACTGTGGCGAGAAAAAAGTTGCACAGTGCAGACTTGAACCGTTGCCTCCGCTGGTGGAGCCCAGGAGCTGCGGTGTACCCGGGGCGCCTCTGCAAGCAAGAACCAACGCACCCGTGTACCCGTCTCGTGTAGCTGTATATACACCCGTATAACCGCGTGCCTGCCTACCCGTGTACTTGCTGAGTGCCACCTGAGCGGCGGAGATGGCGTTCATCTGGACGATGTTGTAGCGGTACAGCTCAGAGTCCCTGTTGCTCTTATCAAGCAGTGTGGAGCACACCCAGTAGGCGTAGCCCTTCACACCCTCCGTCTGAGGAGGGGATCCCAGGGGAGAAAAGTGTAAGGGAGGACAGATACATGAACACAAAAAAAGACATGGCACATTTGTGGCAATATGTTTGGCTCCCCTCTGTCCTATGTGGTACACCTGCGTTTTGGCTATTCCGGTTAAAGGAAGACAAGATGTACATTTCATGGTAAATGTGCAAGACAACAGTACTCAAATCCCTTGTCTATTTATTCAGTGTGATGAATAAACAGAAGCAGACATTGGAGGCAATCAATGAAGTAAACATTGATCATTAAGAAATATGTAATTCTCCCCCTGACCACTAGGTGGACACTAATAAAGCCCTTGTTGAAAATTCCCCTCACATGAGTGCTGAGCTCTGTGGTGTGCCTGAAGAGATCCATCGTATCGTAGCTCCCCACTTTCTCTGCTATCAGCGCCTGGCCGGAAGAGAGGAGAGGTACAGAATTAAAGACACATTTTTTTACAGTTTCTGCGACTTTATGGGCAGGACAAACAGCAAAGCAGGTTAAACAGGAAACTGCTGAAATTAGGCATCTGATATACACAGTTGTTATAATACTGTTGACATGAGTGTGATTCCAATACCTGTCCAATCCAGCAGTTCACATACAGCGGTTCCAACGACTGGGCTACCTTGAAGGCCTCGTGTGACAGCTGGGAAACAAGAAGAGAAGCATTGACAATATAAGTCCATCATCCATTAGGTATACTTGTATAAAGGCAATGGTAAACATTGTTTTGTTTGTTGAAATATTTCATACTACTAAAAATATACAATCATTTTAGAAGCTCACCTCTAGATTGCCCTTCTTCAAATACAGTGTACCAAGATTGGTCCAGGCTATTACATTCTATACAACAGGGTAAAAAATACAAATTAATAAAAATCTATATTTTCACATTCCTGGTAACAATCATACCACCGGCATGGTTCTAGAACCATTGACTTACATTTGGTTCAGCTTGAATGGATTTGATGAAGCTGTGTTGAGCCAGGGCAAAGTTCTCAAGACCTGGTTGAAAACAACACAACATCAATTCTAAGTTGTTCTGACCTTGGCCGGGAGAGAAGGGTTATTTGACATGAAGCACTTGTTTACCTTCGCTCATAGCGATCACTCCCAGGGCGATCCAGTAGCTATGGTTGGAACTGTCCATCATGATTGCCTTCTTTACACACTAAAGAGGAGTACATAGTGGACACAGAATGAAGTAAAACCAAAATGATATGAACATTTTAACAATAACAGAGACGCCCCCATATCTAAAACGTGTGGATATGTAGCCTTTCATGTACAGACTGAAGGGTTTAGCTGGTACCTGCTGGGCCTTCTCCAGGAGCAGGGCCTGAGTGCTGTCATCCACCTCTGCCGAGCGAGGGAGGCCGGCCTGCCGATGGTAGTTGAGTCCCAGGTCGTGCCACAGGCTGGGTGCCATGGGCATCAGCTTCAGAGCACGGCCGTAGCACCTGAAAAGCACAGGGAAAAGGGAGCAGGGAGTGTGTCAAGACATCGACAAAGGCCACTTGACTTCATCTGAACTGCATTTCATTTTCCAAATCCATTAAAACATTTTTAAAAAGGTAATTTAGAGTGTCGTGCCACTTGACCTACCTCTCCCCCACTTTGAGCGTCTGGGCTTGGTTGAGCAGGTGGCTCTGGGTAGAGGGTTCCAAGCCAGCCAGTGGGCCTGGCACCAGAACCCGAGCTCTGTTGGGAGACACGGTGCAGACTGTGGTGCAGGCATCTCCCAGCAACTTCCACAGGCAAGACAGGTCTGGCCGTAGCTCCACAGCCCTGCAGGGAAACGGGGAAGAGGAGAAACTTGAAGAGGATGGAGCACCACGAGGACCACCATCGTCTTTCACTCTGAGGTTGGGTTGCAATGGTTTGGGAAAGTCCAGCTGTAACAGTTACCTGAAAAGGCTTTTTATCGCTTGTTGAATGAGGCCTATGGCACTTCCATCTCTGTAGTCTTCCAATAAACGTTTGGCAAGCGACAGGAGACACTCACCCAGACCTGAAGAAAGAAACAATTACAGTCCTCACGATACATACCTATATTGTGTAGGTGGAAATCACCAGAGGCCCCCAAAGGAAGACTTTGCCATTTGTTTAATCTAATAAGATACCGTTTTTAGTCTTTACATCTCACTTCAATCAATTGTGATTGCAGGAAAACTGGGATTGGCAATAATACAGGCCGACAAAAGGCAAAAGAACACCATCTAGTGGACTGAAAAAGCAATTGATTGAAAAAAAGATTGACACGTAAAATATTGCGAAACTATGCTACCCCAAAAAACCCAGTACAAACCAATATATATACTGACATGGAAACCACACACACACACACACACCTTTCAGAGCAGGGACATAGTCCTCCCTCGCTGTGATCTGTAAGTACTCTGCGGCGGCCTCTTTGAACAAGCCCAGGGTCTGCTTGACGGATGCTGTCTGGTAGACGCTGTAGATGGAGGAGGGATGGAGCTCATGGGCCTTGGCAAAGGACTTCAGGGCGGCGGTGAAGCTCCGGCGATTCAGGTAGGCCTCGCCCAAACACTCCCAGCACACCCAGTCCTCTGGGTCGGCCCTCAGAGCGGACTGGAGACTGAAGAAAAAAGCAAGGAGGAATAACAAGATTCAAGATTACGTACAATGGAATGCATACTCCCCATTACCTCCTGCAGTATGAATGTATGCAGTTTCTGCAATTTAACACTATATACTATACAACACTATATAAACACAATACTACACTACTACAACAATACAAATAACAATATGGATGATATATACATGTGTTAAATTGTGCAAAAAGCATTTAAAAGCATTCTAAAAGGGCCAGCAGTGTAGCATCATGAATACAGTGCAGAAACTGGAATGAGTCCAGAAGGTCTAGCAAAAGTATGATGTGTATGAAATTTAATGTAATATGGATGACAATGTTATGATAGTGGCAGCAAGGACTGGACCTCGAGCCAGACATTAAGACGTGCATTGTGTGTGTGTGTGTGTGTGTGTGTGTGTGTGTGTGTGTGTGTGTGTGTGTGTGTGTGTGTGTGTGTGTGTGTGTGTGTGTGTGTGTGTGTGTGTGTGTGTGTGTGTTGGTGTTGGTGTGTGTGTGTGTGTATTACGTACTCTGCTACAGCCTGGGGATTCTGCCCGACCTTCAGGTGATAGAGGCCTCGTCTCATCCATGCCCACTTGGCGGACCCCGGGGTGGAGTCGTCGATTACTGACTGAAGCACAGCCAGAGCAGTGTCCTGCGCCACGGAGAGGGAGAAGAAAGAACAGCTCTGTGAATGCCGACATTAGCGTCCTTGGCCGTAGGTGGTGGGTTACCAGCTGTGGGGATCTCACCATGTCTCCCTGCTCCATGCTGAGGTCCACGGAGGCGGCGCCGGAGTCCTCGTCATTGGCGTCCAGCTCAAAGGCCTTCTTGTAGCAGCCGCGGGCCCGTCCGGCATCCTTGGCCACCGTCCGGTAGTAGTGGCCCAGGTAGCGGTACACGCGGCCCAGGTGCGGGTCCAGCTTTGCGGCCTGAGAAACACATTTAAAACGGCTGGATAAGCGACACACAAATAAACTAGAAAACTTTCCTGGCCACGTTGGTGAGGGGATGGGGGTGGGGGCTTGGAGCGAGGGAGAGGAGCAGAGTGTTTTATTTCTCCAAAATGTAGACTGAAGTTGGCTTGAAATCGCAAATCCTGCATGTTGTATACCTTTAAATATGTTAAGTTTTAAGTTCAAGAAAAAAGCTAGTATTGAAGTAGAAGGTGTCTCTCATTTTTGCATAACGACGCTGATGCCAACCTTGAGTAGATGTGTATGGGCCTTGCTCCGGTCCCTACGGGTCTCCTCTCCCATGTCCCAGTAGAGCTTTCCCAACAGGAAATAGTTTTCCCCTCCATCTGGGCTCTGGGCCGCAGCCTGCAGGAAACTACAGAAGGAGAGAGAGGGTTTCACAAGGACAACACAGCCCATTTAATCATATGGTGAAAACCAGCCAAGAGAGAACAGGTACAGCTACATCCACGCATAAGCAGGCCCTGCTACCTCTGCTCTGCCAGCTGGAGATGTCCCTGGGCCTCCTGAGCCAGGCCTCTGAGTGCCAACCCGTGGCTTGTGTTGGGCTTGGAGGCCAGCAGCTCAGAGGACATCTGCAGAGACAGGAACAATACAAAATACAGTAACTCAACTAAATAAAAGCCACAGCTTTTAATTTTTTTTAACCATTTGTCTGTGTCTTATTCAAAATGTATGCCTGCAGCTGTTGCAACAATCACAACGGCCTCAAATGATCATACGACCATATCTTAGACTTGACCCTGATAACATACAACCTAGGGAGCTTTACCTGGAGAGCCTGTTCGGCCTGCCCTTTGTTCAGATATGCTCTCCCCTTAAAGTAGTTCAGGACTGTTTCGGTTTCAGCAGCAGGGATCTAAAAACGAAAAAAGTTTAAAACATTCAATGAAATAACAATTGGCGAGATTCAAGCAGTACGCAAAGCAATATCTGATGCCTCATATACATTGTATAGAACATAGTGGAACATAGCAGTGTAAGTCAGCTTGCTGTCAGGTTCCACAATCTATGTTGTTCAAAATAACAGGAGAAAATGTACTTACTTACTGTAAATCTCAGATCCATTGATCCACATTTTCTGCTTAATTGGACCCATAAATAAGCCCCCAACATTGTGATGTCGAACTGAAAGGCTTAAAGGTATAACCTGCTTTAGAGTCTCCAGGGCCTGGTCGGCAGCCTGGGCCTCCTCAGTCCTGACCAGGGCCTCCAGCCTCATCCTCAGCAGCTTCATCTTCACGTCCTCATCTCCAGACGCACAAAGGGTCAAGCCTGAATCCCGAACACACACACACACACACACACACACACACACACACACACACACACACACACACACACACACACACACACACACACACACACACACACACACACACACACACACACACACACACACACACACACACACACACACACACACACACACACACACACACACACACACACACACACACACACACACACACACGGAAGTTGTGTGCATGTATCAGCATCAGTTCTTGGATCACTTCTTCGGATTTCTGATAAAAAAAACTTTGGTGGTAGAAGGCTAGAATCTAACTGCGTTTTACTGGTACATCACTACTGTGATCATAATTGTGTCTAAATTGTGTTTAGCTTCTGCTCTCAGATCAGTTCTAGGGACCCAGACCGGGTACAGGACACTTTACCTTGGGAACAGGACAAGGCGCTGTCATTGTATCTGTGCAGCTTGAGCTGGGCCTGAGCCAGACTATACCATCCGGCGTTGGAGCCTGCCTGCTTCAAGCCTATAAGTAAACAAAAGCATGGGAATCAGTTACCCAGCATTGACAGCACAGGCTTGGTGGTATATGGCTTGTGGTCAAGTAAGTGTTCTTTGTTGACATGGAAACTCACCTTGTGCTAGGTTCCTGATAGCATCTTGATATTTGCCTTCCTGCAGTGCTTTGGTTCCTAGACCCACACGGGCCAAACCATTGTTTGGGGCCATTTCCAGGAGCTGAGAGAAACAGCCGCCTGCCTCCTCGCTCTGGACATCTACAAATAAACACAGGATCTGTGTCAACAAGGCACCAAAGCATAACACAAAACATCCCTCCAAATCCCTCTTCTGATGCAGTTTTTCTCATCAGGTTCTGATAGCAGGACGGAGCAGTTACCCGTTTTGAGGTGGTGCGAGCACAGCATCTCCAAGGGTAACTCTGATTGGGGTAGAGGGACAGCATGGACTTGCACGCCTCTTTCATCTTGTCCTCTTCTTGTGGAAGCTGCAGAGAATCACGACAAACACAAATATTGTTAACGGCACCAGACAGCCTTTAACTCTCGTTTTGCACTTTCTATTTGTTACAGACAGCAACTCGGTGGGCACCACAGACTTACTTTAGAGAGACATCTGATGTAGTCAGCCGAGAGCTTCCTGTGTTTCTCTCCCGGTGCAGGAGATGTGAGGACCATGGCCTTCTCCAAGGCAGTGACCAACTGTAGTTAGGGATGTCAATAAATGAATAATAACAAATGACATCAACTATAAGGTGCATGCATGATGTGATTCCACAACTGATTGCAATGGCCTCTCAAATGAGGGTACTTTACAATAATGAGTGCCCATTACTCTTATCAAACCTATGTTTTTAAGATACTAAAATGGCGATTTCACAAGACTGTCATGAATGAACTTAACCGCTCATTCTAACCGCAAGATAACAATAACACAATGAAGAATGGCATCCGTCATTGAGCCCTACTGGTTTTCAGCGGAGAGCTCCTCACATGGTTCTTTTATGTGTTTATGTGATGTGCTCAGGTTTCAACCGAACCAAACCTGAATATTGGGGAAATCTTACATGCAGTTGCGTTTCATTGTCCGACTGTTGTGCATCAATGCAGCCTGACAGATCCTTGGCCATTTGCTGCCATAGCTGCAGCAGTTCAGCCTTTTCTGCAGCACCTTCCTCCTTCAGTTGGATGAACTGCAACCAAAGCTTTGCCAACTAAAAGGCACACACACACGCCAACACACACACACGCACACACACACACTCTTGTTTGGGAACATCTTTAACTATATAATACAATCTTAAAGTTGTTGTTTTATAGAGTTGAGCAAATGTCTCATTAGTATCATACCTTTAAATGTTCCTTGTCAGACTGATAGATTTCTGTTAATTTCTGGATCACCTCGTAACATTTAGGTTTGTCTGAGCTGTGAATGGACACAAATGATAGTTGGCAACAATAAGTATCTGTAACTAACTGTGCAGTCTCCATGACCAGTATAAAAAAGAAAAGAAAGAGGAAACATTGGAACAAGTTGTGAAATTGTGAGGTCAATGTTGGCTAGATTTGGGTTGGAGAACAGCTTTCATCCTAATCAGGGCCTACCTCGCATAAAGCTCAACAAGCTTCTGGTAGACGTCAGGTAGCTCAATTTTGAAATCCCACTGGTCAGTCTTCTCATACAAATTAGCTAAGCCCTGTAAAACAAAGGGTCATTTAGCACTTCAAAGTAAGTGTTTGGTGACATAATCCCATATATCTGGAGGGGGACACACTCTGTATATAAACCAAACACAATGTGTTTAAAGGTTTAAAGTGTTGACATATGTAGGCTGTGTTCACACACAATGTTGGCAGTCCCTTTTAATGTGAGACCATAGAGAGCTGGCACATGATTTAAAATAGCAGAATCATTAAGCATTGACCACATGTGTGTTTCCCACTTTACCTGCCATGCAAGTAACTGGTTAGGCTCAAGCTCCATGGCCTTCCTATACGCTGTCTGCGCCTGGTCGGGTTGCTCCAGCTCACTCGCAGCCAAGCCAATAAACACCCAGGCATTATAATTGTTCTTCTCAAGTTTCAAAACAGCCTAAACCAAAAGAATGGAAGGAGGGAGAGAAGGTAACAGTCGCAACCGTGGCGTTAGCAAGGATAACCAATAACTACCCAATGTTACATTGAAATGGCACGCAACAATGACGCTATTTCTGTTTTATGGAGCACTTTGTGCAGTCCGACACGGAGGGCGCTAACCTTACCTTGCAATGCTTCAACACCTCTTTGAATTCTTTGTTTTTAATAGCCTCTCTGGCACTTTTGAGTGCAACTTTTACTTCCTTAGAAGACATCCCTGATCTACAACAATACGCAGAAAAACACAACAAACACTTAATTGTATATATATATACACATTAAGTTGTCTTTGAATAATGGTTATAGACAGGGGACGACCGACCAGGAAACAACAACAAAGACATCCATTTGAATTCTAAGCAAGCCAAATTAAACATGTATAAATAAATAAAAATCACATTCGTTTAAATGCTATTATGGCTATTTATTATGGGCATGGCAGCAGTATATACTGTATATATTTATATGAATGTAGATACCAAGTTACTAGTTAGCCTTAGTAGCTAGTTCAAATCTATCGAACCCGAGTTATTCAAAACAAATGTCCAACTGACTAAAATCCTGCATTCAAACCTTAAAACAATAGCGACCTAAGACTTATATGCTGTAGTGTACAGTTTGTTAGTTGACCTGTTTGGCTCTGAGGCTGTCACTCATCAGTGTGAGCTGTAGCGCAGTACAGAGCAGTTACGACGTTGTTGTGCTAGTCTGCTGCCGTGGCTGTTTTTCCCTTGTTGAAGTACATGGAAGTAAAGCGTCGGGAGTTTCAAAATAAAAGCACTATTTACTCTGCATTTTGCTGGACAATAAAAATCGAACTAACGCATCATAACATTCAACTATCACTTTGGCTTTCCATTAGCAGTAATACTACTACTACTAATAATAATAATACTATAAACAAATGTGATAATTAGGTGTCAGCATCCATATCATATCATCTTTATTATTAATACAAAAAAACCTCACAATCGGCACATATCTCAATGTTTATGGACAGTATGCATCACCCCACACACACACACACACACACACACACACACACACACACACACACACACACACACACACACACACACACACACACACACACACACACACACACACACACACACACACACACACACACACACACACACACACACACACACACACACACACACACACTTGTTGAGGATGTTGACGTATCCTGTGGGGATTTGTTAGATGAATGTCTCGTAGTCTTTCTGTCTTGTAGTCTTACCCCTGCCATTACAAATAAAAAACATTGTTCGAGGTGTGTGTCATCAGAATAAATAATAAATAAATAAATAAATAAATAATCATGGGCCATTGAGCCAATCATCAACTGCCTTCTCGTTAGCCGTCGCATCTCTTTGCCAGTCCACGTGCCATCTTAGGTTAGCGATGACTTGGCTGTAATTGCTCCCCAAACTCTTCCGCCAAGATATGAATTGCCGTTTGTTGTACAGTTGCACGGACTGAGACACCTTTGGATAGGCCACGATACCGCGCAACTGCTCCTCCATGGATGCCCTGATCTGTGGGAATTTGTTCACCACATTGTGAAGTTCATGCTTGTCCAGTGTTAGGTCTGCAAGAGAGGAATGGAGGAGGAGGTGAAACAGAGCAGAACAGGTAAATGACTCCAAACCGCTGTGATAATATTTAGTCTTATTTTTATTAGATGACCTAATATCACACATTAATCGTCATATTATTATGACAAGCACATAAAGCGTTGTTTTTTAAATACAATAACAATGTAAATGTAAAAATGAATGAAATCATTTATAGTTTCTTATCAGCAAAACATGCCCATGTGACCCTCCCTCTGAAGTGCAGAGAGAGAGAGAGAGAGAAAGAGAAAGAGAGAGAAAGACCGACCATCGGGGCAGGGGACTGACCAAAGAGCTGTGGAGGGATACTCTGACCATCTGCGTAGGCGATGTACTTCCAGGGGCCCGTCCTCAGCATGTAGGTGGAGGCGTTGGCATTACACCCGTGGTATTCGCTCAGAGCCCAGCCAGGATGGAGCTTGGGTGGACGGGTGCCAGACCTGGCGAGCAGAGGGAGGACGGAGTGGCCACTCAGGACGCCTGGTGCTGGGATGCCTGCAAGCTCTGCAGAATGAAGAGTGGTGTTGCACTTTCAAAATTAATACATATACTTTCTTTTTCATTTTATTTGTTTTAGCGAAAGGGAACAATCAGAAAATCCGAAAATCATTGTAATTTTATGAGGTCTTGTGTCTGCCAATCCCAATGTGTAGTTTTGTTGCCTCCTGCTTCCCCTTACCCAGGACGGTGGGATAGAGATCAACCAGGGACACCGTCTGGTTGGACTGCAGACCAGAAGCCAGCCCGGGGCCCATGATGAGCAGGGGGACGTGGGCACTGCCCTCGAACATGGACATCTTGTAATACTGCCGGTGCTCCATGGCCAGGTCCCCGTGGTCGGCAGTGAACATCACTACGGTGTCGTCCAGCAGTCCAGCGGACCGCAGAGCTGCAAGTACCTGGCCTGGGGCCGGTACAACCACAGACACCACAGAGGAATTGAAAAGGCAGAAAATGGGCGTCAAGTCATTAAGATGCTATCCATGTAATAAAACAATGTAACACTCTGTTCATCATTGGAACATATAACAAATAGCAGACAACCACCAGGTACTTTCGACTACTAACCGAGCATGGCGTCTGCCTCAGCACACATAGCGTAGTAGTAGGCCCGTATGTTCCGGATCTCCTCCTGGGTAAACTCTCCGCTGCAGTTCTTGGTGACGGTGGAGTAGTAGTCCACTGGGTGCATGGCAGCCATGGGCAGCCATTTAGGGGCAGAGATAAGATCAATGGATACCTGCATGTGTGTGTGTGTGTGTGTGTGTGTGTGAATGCAAGGGTTAAGGTTTGTTTGTTTCAACAACAGCTGAAAGGTACCCCAGAACAAATCGACACAATGTCCTCTGTCCTCTAAGGCAAACAACAAACAGAGAGCCCCCGTACCTTTCTGAGCCAGTAAGGCGAGGTGCGGAAAGTGGACCCGCCTCCAGTGGGCCCCAGGGAGTCTGTCTTGTACGTGTGGGGAAGGTTAAGGCCAAGGTAGAGGGCGAACGGCTGATGTAACATTGCAGCCACGTCCCGGACCCACTGGGTGGCGCTGTCCGTGGCCTCCCAGTCTTTGGTCATGACTCTGACTGTGGACGTGTTTCCGACCAGTTCGGTCACAGGCCTGCCTTCCTGGCTCAACAGGAACTTCACACCGCGGGTCCACGCTTCCACTCGATTGCTAGATTTGCCGTTGTACACAAAAAAACAATGCAATTAATGAGAATTCCTAACTTGCAAACGTACACCGATCATGTTTACGCACAACTCACACCTGCAGCCACGCTATGAAGGATCTGTGTTTTCTTTCTATGTCTGTTTGAATTTGCCCTACATAGTTATGCCTACAGCTATTGCACTCACATCCATGCGGTGGGAAAAGAGACCCCTATTCAAATTGTCCCAGGCCCTATTGTCCATTGTCCTGATGAGCAAACAAACCTTCTGCCTACCTGACAGAGTGACTCCCTGAGGTGTAGTCCAGCTTGCCAATCCTGTGCGTCTGATAGCCATTCTTCTCTAGCAAGTCCATCCATGTTGTAGCGTTACTGTCCAGGCACTTATAGTTATTCCAAGACTGAGTAAGGTGAACAAATTGACCACTCCACATCGCTTGACAATGGGGTAAAGATCCATAAAAAATAAGATAAAGGGGTTGTAATGATCATAGAGAACAATCTATGTTAACATCCAATGAACAATGATTGACCCATTTTTTGTTGTTGGTGTTTGCCATACCATGCATTTTGTCTATTACAAGCCAATTAACTGATACAGATTTGAATAATTGATAAATCATTAAATTATTTTGAAAGTTATGGGACTTCTTACCTGCTCTTGAAGGGCAGCATATGGGAGAATTGGTGTAGGCATTAAGAAAGGTGGTTCCCAGTTCTCCAAGGTAGTTTATGTATGGTAGCTGCACTACTCTACTACCAGGATCAAAGGTCAGTCGTCCATCCTTTATTTTGAAAAAACAGAGAAGGGAATAGGGTGTTTCTGACGTCATTCATACTTTTTTCCAATCTAACTTTAACTATAACTTAGAGTTAGTAAAGAAAAGTAAAGAGATACTCACGAAAGCATCAGACATCACCATCACTATGTTGGGTCGTGTGCGGTTGTATAAAAGACATTGCACAACACTCTGACACAGTATAATCAACACAACTATGTGATACATTCCTTATACTGTTCCTGCTGTTGATACTTCTTCTTCTTCTTCTTCGTTTTCGTTCGTTTCGTTTGACGTGGGCACCAACGTTTAGGCGCACTACTGCCACCTACAATGTTGGCGTGTGGAGTTATCCATCCCTAACCCAATGTCAGATACATTTTCTCGTTTTCGAGAAGGGTTCGTCAGTGAAAAGGTGCATGCCTCTACTTGACTCGTACTCACATAATCCGGACGGATGTTGGTTTATTCAGTGCAGTGTTTCAATTATATCTGATATATCCTACCCCTCAATCTTACTCAAATGTTCTCACATTCTGTGCTCCTTGTTCCCGTCCTCACTGTACCCACTTCTCGTTGTACCGCATACAGGTGTCGTCTTGAGTTCCCTGTAACCCAACTGCCACTGCCTGCGCTACTCGTCAAGATGTCCATGATCTCCTCAAGTTTGTTTTGCTGAAGCATCCACAATTGCATTGCCCTTAATCTCTCTGTGAGCTGGTGTCCACATACACGTTATCAAAAAATGTTTCTAACATTTTGTAGTTTCATACACTAACAATATCCTGCCTTCTGCAAGATGTAAATGACTGCAATGATTAATGCACTTAATGATTCATCCGGAATCCGGAAAAAAAATCCGTAACTCCGCTATCCACTTTCATGCTGTTGTAACCTATCGGTATATACTGGGACATATGTTTGAAATCTATTTCCAACCAAGACGCAATATTTTCCAAATTTGCCTTTTTACTTGCCTTTTTTCTCTCCAGAATCTAGAAATCATTTGACACTGGGAAACAGCCAGGGTGTGACTGGTTACATCTGAAGACCTGTTCTATCATTTGCCCATACATCTGAATCTGTGCATCAACACTTCTTTCTCGTAAACATTTGTGTTTTTCCTATTGAACCCCCCACTGCTGTTGATACTATTATTCACGCAAAATCCTAACTAGTCGATTTGTCACGTAAATTCCTGAGCATCGAGTCTAAAAATACAAGGAATTTGAATCGAATCCCAACTAGGGCATCGAATACGTAATTGAATATTAGTTTGTTTTCATTTAAAAGCCTATCTATACCAATCGGTGATTTTATTCCTTTCATCTGATCCATTTCACATGGAGAGGGACTATTTTATTTGTGTTGCGTGGGTGACTTTATTTTGGAATCGGTTGACAATCGATCCCATCACTTCCCATGGAATCGGAATGATCTCAAAACCCATCTACTTTGTGTAGGAAGCACACTATGCAAAAGGTATCACGGTGTTTTTCATAATAAGAGTCCTTTACTCCATGACGTAAAAATATAACAATAATATTAACTGAAATATGACTGAATATAATTTCAAAACGGGGGGTTTACTCCAACTCTTTGTATGAGCTTTCCGTCAGGCGCGTGTTTTTATGCATTTCTTAAGTTCATGCCATGTATTTACATGGCCTCTAGGTGGCAGCATTTTACTATAAATTAAAATAGTTTACACTGCTGGACGGGCCTCTCCACAACCCTATGGGGTCTGAATGAGGCGTTATTATGAGATAATGTTGAAGTTCAACTGATTGACTTACTATCTGTATTGGATTGGATTTATGATACACATTTGAATAGGAAAAATTAAGCTTAATTAACTCAATATTAAACTAAAGCATACGTGTTATCACACTGTACATTTGAGAACAAGCCCAAGATGTTTTTCAGTCTTGTAAGTAGGCCATGCACATCAAGGTCAAAGGTCAAAAGGTCAACATTTTCCCCAAATAATCTTTTTTTTTATATTTTGTTCCCTAAAAACGGTTCTCTCAAGGTAACATTTTCATAATTATATAACGTTATTTTAACATATTCTATATGATATCACCATTTTCCTCGTTCAAGTCGTGATTGGTCATCAAATAATGCTACGCAATAAATGTAGTTTACCATTTAGATCTAAGTTGAATGATAGCACATCATGTAATGTAATTACATGGAATTGCTATGTAAGAACATTCCATACTAGATAAACATAGCCTATACTCGATAACACCATCAATCATCATAACCCTCACAGGCACAACTTAAACCAGGGAAAATGCCATTGTAAATTAAATGAAATGAAATTGTATTTAATAAAGCCCATTCAACAGGTGATGCCTGATTCTAAGGCCTGGTTTGGTTCCTATCCGCCAGGTGGCGTTTGTTTGTATTGTGCATGCAGCAGCCTTCACAGTACATCCTACCCCCACCCCCAGCTTGCTTCCCTGTATAGCCCTAAATATATAGACACACGTTAACCACCATTTGAATCTACTACTGCAAAGGGAGATGTTTGGCATGTGTTGCCTTCATCTTATATGTTAATGTTACTACTCACACCAAACATACCCTCAATCGGGACACATTCATATGCAACAAAGGCACATTGTTCTTCAGCATATATATTAGATATATACACCACCACGTCTGATATCGCTAGCGTAACCTACAATGTGTGGAGCGATTGAACACCAAGTTGGTTTAAACCTGGAACTGAGATCCGACGTGTGGATCGTGTTGCTTCATCACCATGGGCTCTCGACGATGCCCATCGAGACACCATACAGTAGGCCTATCTAATGTGACGATTAAGATGATTACGCACTACTCTGCTAAATTTAGAATTAACAGTCGCTCAACACGTCGTCGTCCCCCAACAACATACACAGCAGTTGAATATTTATTCGTCATTGGCCCCTTTCCCCCTCTACGTGTCTGTCAACTGTTCCCCAAAGTTATCATCTGGCTGGCTGGACGCCACCTTCCTCCCTCCCTTGTTCCCGACGAAGACGGAAGGTGGGGGCAGTGAAGAAGTCCTGCGCATGCTCAGTATGTTGTTTTGCAGCAACTCGACGCTTAAAGTGAGGCGAGCGAGGCGAGCTCCTCGTCTTTGACTGGAGACCACCAGAGAGAGAGGCGGACGGTAACAGCATCTCACTGCTGTTATTCAGCCATCACATCTCAATGAACTGCTCGCAAACAAACGCACCGATCGTGCCTACTGCTTTGTGCAGGGCAGAGATACTGGTCAGTATCTGAAAAAGACTGCTACCCTTTTTTGAGATTATTTTATATATTTTTTTAGTATTTTTTTTCTAGCTTCCCCCCCCCCCCCCCGTAAGCCCTTGCTTTTCCACCATGGTGCTGGGAAAGGTAAAGAGCTTCACCGTAAGCTACGACTGTCTGAATGACAGCAACGTGCCCGTGTTCTCCAGCGGGGACTCGGTCTCGGGTCGGGTGGTCATCGAAGTCACCGGAGAAATTCGTGTCAAATCTCTGAAGATCCACGCAAAGGGATTCGCCAAAGTTCGATGGACCGAGTCGAGAAACGCCGGATCCAACACTGCCTACACGCAAAACTACACGGAAGAGGTGGAATACTTGAATCACAAAGACATCTTAATCGGACACGAGAGAGGTAAGATATCACCATTTTTTTGGGGATTGGAGAAACTTCCGTTTGTTTGACTGTGCGATGCTCACTTGCACTTGTGGGTCAGGTTAATGTATATCGCACCTGGAGATACACGTCATCTACACATAATGAATGACAACCATCCACTAACGATGTGTATATATCGATACATGTATGACTGCGTTTCTAATGCGCTACTACTACTACTACACAAATGCACGTTTAGTTGTTTGTCCCAAGGTAGATGAATGAATGACAATCATGGAATCATCCATCACCTTGTTTTTTTGGGTGAAAGAAACCTTTGTGTCGTCTTTTATAATAAATAAAAACATACCAAGTCAAACACATTTTGCGAGTCAACAGTGAAGTGTTAGTGTCGGAAATGTGTTGCAGAAACAGTGTCGCAGTGGTTGTTTTCTTTGTAACATTTTCTTAAGTTTCCACCCATTGTTCAAAGCGGTTCAATCCTGTTCACAAACTGGATGGTGTAGGGGGGGGGGGGGGTGGTGGTGAAGCGACTGGTCTAGCTGGCCGCTGATTGGCTCAGGTGCTCGTGTGTCGCCAATGACATCATGCCTTTGCAGAAAGTGACAGAGGGAGCTGCAACTTTGCAAGCCCTGCAGCATCAACATCGAGAACACCATATTAGGTTGACGGAAAAACCACCTGGACATTGGTTTTTAAAATAGCAGACGTTTGAAAAAAATGATGTGCACAATACGTGTGCAAACCCCACGTATTGTGTTTTGTGAAACGTCATGTTTGTCAGCTCCCCGCGTGCACCATCCATATTATATCACCATAGGTCAGATCTAGACAATGTTGTTTCATTGATTTGGGGGTCGTCATTTTGATACCTTACCTGAGATAATGTGCACATGTGAAATGATGGCAAGCCAGTCTGAGCGTGTGGTCATTTCTGCTCGTAGTAGTCTATTGCACTATTTAATGTGGCATATATGCATTGTGCAATTAGTTACGTGGGTGCAATATTTCATGTCGCATATATGCATTGTGCAACTAGCTACATGGTTGTCTTTTTATTAGCTGGCGGTGGTCTAAACAACGATCGAATCCATCGTGTACATCGTGTCTCAGGCGTATCAATGAATAGGCAGGAATTGTCCCTGGTCTGTTTTTGTACCGACTGTACGGAGTTCAGCCAGTAGGGGGCCCGCTTCTGGCAGTGAGTCGGCTGGTGCTGTGAGCCAGTGACTGCATGCCGCACAATGAATGCGTAATGAGGGAGAGCGGCTCGGGGAAGCTGCTCGCACCGGTTTAGGCCGGTCTCCTCCTGCTGGAGTCTGCCGCTTGACTGACAGCTCGAGAGTTGTTTACCACTCGGCTGTGCGGCTGCTGAGGGCGGGGGGAGGGAGGGAGGGAGGGACTGCTGAGCTGGCACAAGCCGAGCCCGCCTGCCGATATCATCTTTTCACTGTTCGATACTTATGTACTATTTAATAAATACATATTTGTCGTTTTTACATCACACGATGGGAAACCAGACCAGCTCAAGACAAACCAGCCGCTTCGTAGTAAAGAGGCAGTTTTGAGTACATACGAGTACACCTAAATGTGCAAGAGATGTACTTTATTAGAGATGGACTATAATAGTATGGTTTACTATATTTGGCTGGAATTCGTTCACTGAGTCCATATTAATTATCTTTGCGAGATTCCTTGTTCGTTTGCAAAACACGGAACAAACAAATTAAATATGCAGGCATTTAGGCACGTCGGTCTGTTAAGGGGATATGATGTCTTTTTTTAGTGCAATCGATATGTTAGGAGAAGTATTGCACGTCAATTTACAGTCCCCTTTTATTTTCTCTTTGTCTCCCCTGCCCTGTGTTTTGATACGACTTGCAGATGCCGCCATATACGAGCATATGTCCCAGGTACAGTATACATTTGTCTGGAACATTGTCCTCCTTGTCTTTCAGACGATGACAACTCAGAGGAAGGACTCACCACTATTCATTCAGGAAGACATGAGTATGCATTCAGCCTTGAACTTCCACAAACGTGAGTAGCTCTCTTCAGTGGCCTTGAGTAATAATATATTCATGTAGTATATAATAATTTTTTTGTACTTGAGTGTTTATACAGGCATAAGTGCTACAACTGTCTGCAATAATGGCAAAATGCATGGCATTTTCAAGTTTCTTGTTTCCCTGGAGACCGTTGAATTGGAAATGACCCTCTCCCTGTTGACCTTTCTGTCATGCAGACCTCTGGCTACCTCTTTCGAAGGGAAGCATGGCAGTGTGCGCTACTGGGTGAAGGCAGAGCTTCACAGGCCCTGGCTGTTGCCAATGAAGACCAAGAAGGAATTCACAGTCTTTGAACACATCGACATCAACACTCCATTACTTCTGGTAAGCCTTATGAGAGAGCTGGTTAATCCTCTATCCACCCGAACCTTAACTGTTCCACCATGGCCACCATTTATTTAGCTTCAGACTCATCACAATGCTTCTTTAATGAACTTGGAGGCCCGCTGATTACTTTTTTTTTTTTTTTACTAATCTTTCTATTATTTTGTCTCATTTTCAGTCACCACAGGCCGGCACTAAAGACAAGACGCTTTGCTGCTGGTTCTGCACCTCAGGTCCTATCTCCTTAAGTGCCAAAATAGAAAGGAAGGGATATACCCCAGGTGAGGAGCACTTTGATAATGATCAGTCATTACTTGATATCAGACTGTAGAAGTGATAATGACCTGTTTGAACTGGGGAACCAGTTAAACGGTCAGAGAGAGTTTATACCGCTTCCCTAACCCTGTTCTCCACTGCTTCTGTCCACGCAGGAGAGTCTATCCAGATCTTCGCCGAGATAGAAAACTGTTCGTCCCGCATGGTGGTGCCAAAGTCGGCCATTTACCAGACCCAGACCTTCTATGCCAAAGGAAAGATGAAGGAGGTGAAGCAGCTCGTGGCCAACCTGCGCGGGGAGTCCCTGTCCTCCGGCAAGACGGAGACCTGGAGCGGCAAAATGCTGAAGATCCCCCCAGTGTCTCCCTCCATCCTGGACTGCAGCATCATCAGGGTGGAGTACTCCCTCATGGTGAGCCTCACGCCCTACTGCCTCCATTCATGGCTCTCGGCCTCTGTGTGTGTGTGTGTGTGTGTGTCCTTTTAATGATAAATGGACTGGTTTATGTCCACAAGGCCTGAATTTCTTTTATTATAATTACACAGATGATTAATTTGTATAAATGTGTCCATGTTAAGAGGTGACGGTGTTATTAGTTAGTATTGTAAAACAATGGCCATGGATCAACATGTTGCTGTGACAGAGAAGTAACTTCTAAATGACCTTGCTCATGACGGCTTGCTAAAGGCCTGCCTGAGAACATACCAGGTGTTCTCTCCACACACTGCTAAAGGGATTAACCCCGGCAGATCTGAGGCAACACCTGCGTCTCAGGTATTTGCCAACGCTTTACCTCGTCACACTAGACCGCCACAGCCCACGCTCGAAGTTTGACCTTTTGCATAAGCGAAACACGTCATATGATTGACCTACTACATAGCTGTGCAACCTGTTTTAGCGGCCAGGCTTTGGAAGACCACATGTGCTGTGAAGTAGAACATGCGTTGTCTCAGACTGCTAACCTGCAATGTTTTGTGTGTCTGTTCAGGTCTACGTGGACATCCCCGGGGCCATTAACCTGTCCCTGAACCTGCCCCTGGTCATCGGCACTATCCCTCTCCACCCCTTCGGCTCTCGTACCTCCAGTGTCAGCAGCCAGTGCAGCATGACCATGAGCTGGCTGGCCCTGCCTGAGAGACCAGAGGGTACGTTCACAACCTGTAAAGGGTGACCTGGCGCTAGCTGGCTGTGTAGGTTAAAGTTCGAAGTCTAAAGTTTTTATCTGGAAACTAGACTAAACGGCAGGTCCTCTCCTTCTCTCCCCTGTAGCTCCTCCAAGCTATGCAGAAATCGTGACCGATGAGCAGCGACAGAGCAGTCTGGACGTGGCCTCGGCACGCGAGGAGCTCGACGGACCGCTCTTTGCGTACATCCACGAGTTCCGCTTCCAGCCACCTCCCCTGTACTCTGAGGTAGGCACCACTGCCTTTTATTTATACAGAAATATACTTTATAGAACACTATACTATAACAAGTGTAATGGATGATTTATACATATGGCGGATGCCGCAATCTGCCGGTTTTATGCATGTATATCTTACTATGAATGTATTAAAAGTAATATTTGTAGGACTGTATCTTATGCCTGGATCCCTTTTTTTGTTTTCCTCACAGATCGATCCTAACCCAGACCAAGCCAGCTGCACGGAGGAGCGCAGGCTGGATGCCTGTCCATCACGCTGAGGGACAACCCACACGTTCTCCACCCCGAAGAACCCGGGGGAACTCCCGAAAAATATCTCCCTCCAAGGCCTCCGTGCCTCAGCTTTGTCCATGTCTTTTCCCCGGCGACGGTGTCCACTTCGCTCGGTCGTCGGGAGAAAACAAACGCAAAGTAAACCGACCAACCAACACATAGACTTCGATGAGATTACCATTATCTGTTGGCTCGGACTCACTCGCCCCTGTCCTCAACGAGAGGAAACAGGAAGTCAGTGTTTAGGGGTATAGCTTCCTTCCTTCCATCCTTCCTTCCTTCCTGTGGTCCGCCCGTGCCCAGAAAGGCACCGGGGAGGAGACACATTCAACCCCGGCGCACACAAGCCCCCAGCAAGCGGAGGGGGCCCTGGTGGTGTTGGCGGAGGATAAACCTGGGCGGAGGATTATGATGAAGCGGAGGAGTTACCAGGGCTCCATCTGGCCCAGCCCAGCTTTTATCCCTGTCGATTCTTATACCCCATGGCACATAAGGACACGGCTCAAGGGCAGAACTAATTGTGTTCCGAAACCTCGACAGAAGATAAGAGCGGGGATGGAGCCAGAAAGCGTTGGCAAACGACCACCGCTGTGTGCACAAGTGCGAGCGGCACTTCACAGCGAAGCAAAGACTCGGCCTCCTCCGTCTGCCTCGGTTTGGGATTTTGTTTTGCACATTTGATTTGCTTGTTGAGTTGTGTGGCTCGATTTCTGATAAAAACAACAAAAACCGAAAAATCACTAATACGTTTTGTCCCAGCCTTTTTTAGTTTGGACTACGACGAGACTGCAGATGTAAACTCCTTGAACTCTTCTGTTTGCACAACGTTCAGCAATGCAGAAAACGCAATTTGATATTTGAAACGGAGGCGAAGACTGAAAAGAGAAAAATAATTAAAATGCACTGAATGAGTTCAAGCTGTTTGAAGATATTACTCTTGTTTTCCGTAACAACTTTAAACGGAACTAAACTGGACTTTTTACAACTGCAGCACATAATATCTCCACCTGGTAACTCTCCAAGTTACCCTCGGGGCTCGATTGCTCTCCCTGTTATTGCATTTAGTCCTGCTTTTTCTGTCAGTTTTTCATTGTTTGGCTCCACGCAGAACACCTTCCAGGGCAAATTTAGATTTTATTTCCTCTGCATTGTGTTGCTGTTACCCTGGATTTGAACTAGAGAGGGGCAGAAGTCGACACTCGCTAAATGCTACCCGAAACGGCTAGCATTCCCCAGGTGCTCCAAACGGCCTGCAACCTTTTCTACTCCAGATCTCAGGGCAACACTGGCTTACATTACTGCCTATATTAAAGCACTGTCTCAGGTGGTCTTCTCACTTGCCAAATGGTAAAAAAAAAAAAAAAAAAGACGAAAAAAAAAATTTGCACTGTCAACATTTTTTTGAGGTAAAACTACCAAAACGAGAGAGAAGAGACATAGAGATAAGCAACGCAGCTTTCTGCCGAACGACATTCCCTTTTTGTCCTGCTGCAAATGCATCCACTCTGTCAAAGTTTACCAGACCAATGAAGCCATAATGCTGTAAATGAAAAAAATGGAAAAAAAACCTAGACAAATATTGCAGGAAAACATTTTTTCTGCAAAGGTAAAAAAAGCAACTCCAGCACAACAAGTTCAGCTGGGGCCGTTTCTAAACCTCAGCTCCAACTAGCCAGAACAAGTAGTGTTAGGTTGACATGAGTAGTACATTGGTTTTTAAACTCATTCAACACAAACCGGCCGGCTGGAGCAGATGTTTAGCACCCAAGATGAAATAAGTGTCACTTTTTTTAATAAGAAAATGTAAAAAAAGATAAATGCATTCAACGGTGAAGGTCTGGATAAACTTAAATGACGGCTACCACGCTAATTCTAGTCAAGCAGTGTTGTTTAGGACATTGGTACAATTTTTATTATCTTTTTAAAATTAGTAACTTTTTAAGTTTACATTTTAAATGTAGCAAATACAAAGTTTGTATGTATCAAGTTTGGGCTTGTTTTTTTTTTTTTGTGAGTATACGCGCTACGAGATCTGGCAACTTGGAAACGTGCGCCATTGACAGTTATCAACAAAACTTGTTTGTTTAACAGAGTTCTGAAGTGATCTTATCTTAGTGGCCTTGAGAAGAAAAAAAAAAATAAGAGACCCGATCATAATTCTTTATTCTTCAGTGTCTGCGTTTATTTCAGCCTAACTCTTGTTCCTCTCTTCACTATTTGTTTTTCGTCTGAATGTTGACACTTTTCCATGTTTATTCAAAGGGACAAAAAGGGAAAGACAAAAAAAGTTGAGTGTTTTTAAGGAATGATCCCCAGACAGGCTTCCCCCCACCTCCCCTGAGCTGAAATCTGGCTAGTTTCTCCATGTATTTTATGGGCATTGATATAGTTAGCTTCTCTGTACAACTACATGCAATTCAGTTGAGTGTGTCTAGCGAGCCTTTCTGGGTATCTCTCTCTGGTACAAGGGGGGGGGGGGGGGATTGAGGCTGTTGACCAGCCCCCCTCATGCCGAGAAGCACTTGATACATATTGGACGAATAACGCCAATTCCGAGACGATAGCTTCTGTAGTATTTCTTTTGTAATTATTTGCCTGGACTTTTATCTTAGGGTATGTGTATCAAGCAAACTATACTGAATAAGCTCACATTTGTTTCAGGTTGGTCGGCGCCTTTTATTTTAACTAAGCTAAACTCCTGACTTGGAAAAGACAGGAACCACAATGTTCACCGATGAGAGGAATTGGGATAGGGGATCTGAAACATTTTTTTTTTTTAGAAACAAAGTGCAATACTAGTCTTTGAATTTTGATTATTTTCCATTTGTATGTCCTCTTAATTTTTTTTTTTTGTCTTATAGTTTTGTTGTTCATGCGGATGTGTAGATATTCTATGAATATGTGTTCTGAATGATTTAACTCTTGTCTTGTTCTTCCATTTGAGTTGAATAAACTTTTGTTCCAAATTAAAATGGTGTTCATGTTACGTCTTTAATTCGTAAGACAATGCAAACATTTAACAAAATTTCCATTTGTGATGTACAATCTACAGGTCAAACACAAAACATGAAAAATCTCACAAAGATGCTGGAACACAAATAATTGTCCATATTTTCAGCTTTTCTTTTGAGCTCGATATTTTTATAAATGGAACAACAGCGCCCCTACATGCTATACACATTACTGCATATACCTTTTTTGCAGTGTTGTATATTATTTGGCATATTTAAAAATTTTTTTTTTAATTTGACCTCAAACACTGATTTGTTTTTTGGACAATGTACCACCTACTTCCACAGCAACGGCAAACACATTTGTTTGCATGCATGTTTGCATAGGTTTCAATTTTAAATAATTATAGCCGGTTTGGTTGATTGTTAGAAAATAATGCTGTAGAACACATCCACACAAAAACTCATAGTCAAATCCTCTCTGGCATTGGCTGGATGTGAGGAGCACACAGTCCACTTCAGCTTGTCTCCATATGTCCACGACCACACATACGTGCACACTATAGGCCAAACCAAGTGTATTTATGGACTATTTCTGTGTGTGGGTTCAACAGCTTGTCTGTTTCAAGGTCTAGGTTCTAGGCCCTGAAGTGCAAATCACAACTACAAAAAGATAGAAATGATTTTGGGCAGAGCAGTTGTATGCATTCCTTCGGAGGTATATTTTAATACTTGTTTTTTTTACTAGCATTTGTTAGTCATGCACTTAACTAGGCACTGTGTAACTGTGAGTTTGTTGATATTTATTGGCCAACAAATAACTGTAAACCTCAATATTGCATCTAAAATTGAATCAAACTTTAGAATATATATATACCTATATATATATATTAGCTCTTCCAACATTGCAGCCATCCGCTTTAGACAAAACCACTGTCCACTTTTCCTTTGTGCCATAGCTTGGACATGAGCGGATATCTCCGTGCGCCAATGTGAGACACAGTAGCCACTTCTCTCTAGGATTAGACAGTGACATCACTCTCTCACACACACACACACACACACACACACACACACACACACACACACACACACACACACACACACACACACACACACACACACACAGTCAGTGGCAAGCTACAGGTTGACATGATTTATTGAACCGCTGTTGAATCATGCATGCCAGAGAGGGGCCTTGCTGGCCTGTTGCTCAGCCATGATGAAAGAGTGTGTAGAGGGCAGCGTAATATTTCAAAACCTTCCCCGAGTCATTCCCAACACATCTTCACTGCCGCCGCCGGATCACTAGCCTGTGTTGTAGGACACCCACTTCAAAGGGGAGGTCATCTTCGTTTTGTTACGTTTCATTTTCACACTTGGATTGGATGCACCTATTTCATTTCCATTGGTTTATATATATATACAGTGTATATATATATATATATATATATATATATACAGTGTATATATATATATATATATATATATATATATATACAGTGTATATATATATAGATACACTATATATATATATATATATATATATATACAGTGTATATATATATATATATATATATATATATATATATACAGTGTATATATATATATATATATATATATATATATATATATATAGATACAGTGTATATATATATATATATACACTGTATATATATATATATATATACAGTGTATATATATATATATATATATATATATAGATACAGTGTATATATATATCAGCTGTAGACTTACAAGTTAGTAATATTCTCTCTCTGGATCTCTCTTTGGATGCCTGAGCCAGAGCTAAATTTTCCACTCTGTAACTTAAAAGTTATTGGTTGTTTTGCTAGCCTGTCTGTCGCATAACTTCTAATTAATCATTTATAATTAACTTAATATTAACTTATAATTAAATGTAACAATAGAACACTGTTTCCTATTGTGATAGCGGACACCAACATAATCCCATGTCGCCAACAAGTCTCACCTCTTCACACGTGCTTACAGATAATTAACAAATTAAAAAGCATTTCTCTCAGAGCTACAGGCTGAAGTCATGACATAACAAGACGTCTTCATTACTTTGTGGCATGTTTCAAAGCAGCTTAACATTTGCGTCCTCATGTGGAATGAAGTCGCACATCAAATGCCAACTTGTGACCTATATCTAATAGACGTTACAGGGCTCACATCATTTCTTCTTCGCTGGACTCGTTGGCGCTGACGCAGCAGCCCATGTGGCATTGACCAAGCATTTCTAGCTTCTCTTTGTCTCTGGGCTCGGTCCTCCCTGCACCCCTTTCTCCCCCCCACCCCCACCTCTCCTCTATACACACTCTTTGACATCTGTGGACCCAAGCTTTTGTGGCAGTGTGACCCCAAGGGATGGAATGATAAAGGAGGTGAGGATTATGAAGGGTGTGTGTGATCATGAATGTGTGTGTGATCATGAATGTGTGTGTGTGTGTGTGTCTTTGTGAGTCGTGCAAGAGGGGTGGCCATAGTGTTGTTTAGCTAGTGCTGACACGACGCCGGCCTCAGCTGTTTCCTCTCACTGGTTAATCCCATCACAGCCCAGAAGGCTGTATGTGATCCAGCGGTGGGTACGGTGCACCGTCAGGCTGAAATCACAGAGGCCTCTGTACGCCTGCCTGCCACATCACTACTGTGACATAATAGGAAAGCACACACACACACATGTACAGCTCTGCACACACACACACATGTACAGCTCTGCACACACACACACATGTACAGCTCTGCACACACACACACACACATGTACAGCTCTGCACACACACACACACACACACATGTACAGCTCTGCACACACACACACACACACACACACACACACACACACACACACACACACACACACACACACACACACACACACACACACACACACACACACACACACACACACACACACACACACACACACACACACACACACACCTCAGCAGTTGTGCAATCTCAAGCCTTTCTCACACTAGAGCTCCAGGCCTGGACAATGAATTATACTGCTGGAATTATGTTTTGCACATAGGAACGTGTTAAATATCTGGGAGGTGAAGCATGTCAAATCATTGTGTGTATGTGTGTGTTTTGTTAGGAACAGTACAGCTAGATAAAAAGCTGCTCCCCAGCTGATGGTTTGAATAATTAACCAGGTTATCCGAGGCCATGGACTACTGTCAGTCCATGATTAACAAACCATCTCCAAAGGCTTGACCATTTACAGCCCTAATGGTGCAAAGTGTACATCATAATGAACACACTCAAAGGCATCATTACTAAATCACTAAAACAAGGCTGGAGAAAGCGGATCAAAAAGTGATGGAAAAGAGTTGCTTTTATTGCAAATAAACCGCCCTGAGAGAGAGCTGGCTGTAGGGGAACTTTACCTGGAACTTTTTTGGAAATTTCAGTTCGTAACAACAAACCGCCCTTTTAGAAGGAGAGATGGTTCTAATAATAATTCAGTTAGTGTACTACACCTACAGACGGCTGGTACATATCAATATGTGAACATTGAGAGCAACTTAACCATACAGAATGTTAACAATAAAGAGCCAGAGACGTCAGTGACATAACAACTATTGTCAAATGCGCTCGAAATGAATGCATCGTTTCTGTATGATCTACCCCTTGTTTTGTTTTTTAATGGTTATTAAAAGGTATGGACTGTAAGGCATGCAGGAGAGTTTCCCCTGCAACAACTCCTATGACCCGGGGGGAACGGGGGGGGGGTATGATATGTTGACGATGTTCTCCCATGCCTGGACTGTCATAGCCATGTCCTTGCGTGCCCCAGATTCCGTCACTCACCTTCATTATGCACACATGCACGCATGCACTGCCGCACCCGCGGAACCGCACACACCCTGGGTGTGTGCAAACACACTATGGCTCCAGAAAACACTACATCACACTTATGCATTAAAGTCTGTCCTGAAACAACTTTGCACCTCTGCAAGGGGGACCGGTAAGGGCCGGTAATGAATGAGGAATGGAAGGAATGGGAGGCGGGGGGGGGGTCATGTTCACTGTAATGAACCCCCAAGATGTAAGCATCTGAACCCAGTTCATCTGAACTGGATTCAAAGCTTGCGGTGAGAGCTGAGGAGTAACGGCGTACCTGCCGAACCAGTCTGGACCGCATCTCTCGGAGCACACAGGGCTCTCGTTTGGAATCCAGTCCGGATAAAAAAAAAAAGAAGAAAAATCTCCATTAGGGCGGGACTAAGAGCGCACAGAGAAGAAGCGAATGGACAGAGCGCAACAAGAGAAGAGAGACCGATATATATGGGTTTGATGTGTGGCTGTCCTGCAGCGCATGCAGCTTGCTTTAGGAGGATCTCTGGAGACCTTGGCCAGAAGCCTGTTGCTGCTGATGGCTGCATTGGCAGACCATCACCATCCATCCACACTCTGAAGCCTCGCGCCAGGCCACAATCTCCCGTCAGGCCTGATTACGTTTCCCTGCAGTTATCCACCCCGACTAGCCTAAAAGAAGTCACTTGGAGTTTGTCTTTTAAAATCATTTTTTGACACGACGGCCCGAATTTGGAACGGTATACTCCACCACCCCCTCCCTCCTTCCCGTCGCTCCCTCCTTCCCGTCGCTCCCTCCTTCCCCTCGCTCCCTCCCCCGGACATTGCCGTTTGGCCCGTAGTAGTTAACAGTCTATATATGTTAATCCTGACACTTTGTCCTCACCCTTTCGCGGCGCTCATCGCCGTTGAAAGGCCCTAATTTTCTTTTTTAAGGGATAACACTTACATTTCGACTCACTTTGAGAGAGAGGGGGGAGAGAGGGGGGGGGGGGGGGGGGGGGAACTTTGCAAGCAACATACTCCCCTGTACAGTATATGGACAAAGTTATTCTAGGCATTTTCGAGCGCGGCCTCTATTAAAAGCATACACGCCGTGACAGATCCATTACGTCCCCCTTCAACTGAAATTAAACCCACCCCCCCCCCACCACCACCACCACACCACACACAAACGCACACACACACATCCAACTCTGGCCATTTCAACTATTCTGAGAGTTAAGGTGCGTGTGAGGTGAGCCACACACACATGAAATGCCAGCTCTCCTCCTGCTACGGCCACCTAGAGATTTGATCCAGGGTGTAAGGCCTGCATTGAGCGTGCTCTTCCTGGGGCAGGGATTCCATGATGGCTTCCAGGAAAAGACCATGAAATAATATGAGCTTCAGTGTGTGAGGCCGATGTAGGACAAAATACATTGCAACGCTTCAACCCGA
Source organism: Muraenolepis orangiensis (assembly GCA_027704905.1). Lineage (NCBI taxonomy): Eukaryota > Metazoa > Chordata > Actinopteri > Gadiformes > Muraenolepididae > Muraenolepis > Muraenolepis orangiensis. The sequence continues at coordinate 12,901,470 of CM051017.1, read as the reverse complement.
TCCCATCCAAACCGGATATAGTCTTTATTGGGGTTAGAGCGATTTCAAAGTGAAGAAGGCGACCTTGCTGTGACTCTAATAACACTGCTTCCTCACAGTCCCCGTCACCAAATCTGCTTGTTTAGGTGACTGAGAGGCTGGCGGGTGGAGTGATGTTTCACCACTGGTCTTATTTTACACCACCAGGTCCCTGGCAGAGGTCATCATTTGCCTTTTTATAGCGATGGCTGACTCATAGCACAGTCCCTAACTCCACCCTGCCCCCCATCTCTCTATGTCTCTCTCTCTGCCTCTTTCTCCGCCTCCCTCTCCGCCTCCCTCTCCGCCTCTCAGCCTCTCTCTCCGCCTCTCTCTATGTCTCTCTGTCTCTCGGTCCGCCTCCCTCGATCTCTCCGTCTTTCTCTCTGCCCGTCTCTCGCTCTGTCTCTCCGCCTCTATCTCTCTGTCTCTCTCTCCTTCTCTCTCTCACAATCTCTTTCGAACTTTCTCACTTGAGCGCACTTGTCTTGCTTGCGTACTCTCTGACTCCCTTCCCTGGTCAGATTCTCCTGAGTCACAAAAAGCCCAGACTACAACCCACCCCTCCCCCCATACACTCCCACCACCACTCGCCCACCACCTCCCCACCCCCACCTTCCTCCTCCTCCTCCTCCCCCTCCCCTGTGTGGGTTCTTTGTGAAAAACAACAGGTGCAGTTTGTATGTGAGGGTGGGGTGGCGTGAGGGGGGAAATGAGGGAATGTGGGGGGGGGGGGGGAAGGAAGATGGTTTCCAAGTCAGCATCAGCAGACTGGACCTGATCCCTCTTGATCAGAGAACACACACTCTTCACACCGACCACATGGTATGAGGGAAGACCTCATGCTGTAACCGGGCCAAAAACAGGACGGCGACAGAATCAAGATACAAGATATTTTTATTGGCCATTTGTAAACAGTGCATTGGACCGCTTACCCTCCCGCAGTTTACATCTCAAACAATACCATACAAATATAAATAATATATACAATAAAAATAAACAAAAAAAGAGCCGCAAAGGGACTTAAATTATATTTATGTGTTGAATGTACATGTTTTTTTTACAAAAATCTTTAAAAGCATTTTAAAGTGCCAGTAGTGCAGCAGCATCATGAATACAGTGCAGTAAGTCAAGTCAAGTCAAGTTTATTGTCACTTCACAGTTTACAGTATACAGTATAAAGCAGTGGTATGAAAATATTATGTGCAATACCTGACGACAGACAGCAGTTATAAAAATAAGATAAAAATAGAATAAAAATAGAATAAAGTTAAAACATATAAATTAAAATGCAATTTATAAAATGCAATATGTCAGCACAGAAAAAGAGCAATATGTATATATAAATCAATGTAATAAAATATACATTGTTATATGCTATACGCCCTTGTTCAGCAGCCTGATGCCTGACTGTGGAAGCTATCTCGGAGTCTATTTGTACGCCACTTGATACTGTGGATCGCTGCCTGCGTAAAGTGAGACGACATTGCAATAATTGTGATGAGTCCAGAAAGTCCAGCAAAGTATGTAAGTGTAATGTAATGTAATGTTATGAAAGTGAAAGTGGAAAGTGGAATCTACATTTGAAGGGTGGTGTTAC
>CM051017.1:12867352-12897352 GCA_027704905.1 Muraenolepis orangiensis | reverse complement strand
GCTCATCGTCAGAGTGCTGAGTCGCCGGTCAGGAATGTGTTACATATGCTAGAACAGTCCTCCCACGTGGACTACCACCCCCCCACGTGCAGCGCTAGCCCCATGTGCGCTATTACCCCCACGTGCAGCGCTAACCCAACGTGCGCCGCTACTCTGCCATGTGGCCTCGTACTCCGTGTGCCCCGGGTTTCATTGCAATACGAGAAACATAAAATAAAATGTGTAAAAAACTGCTTCAAAATACCCCCAATTAACATTGTTATTTCAGTTAATATATTTTATTTTAGTATTCTGAAAAATATACTGAATACGGATGGAAATCTGGAGGATTGAATCCTCTTCATTGGTCATTGGTTCATGCACACACACACACACACACACACACACACACACACACACACACACACACACACACACACACACACACACACACACACACACACACACACACACACACACACACACACACACACACACACACACACACACACAGGGTTTCTCTGCATTTAACCCATTGTAGTATAAGGAGCAGTGGGCAGCTATTTTATATATACAGTGCCTTGCTCAAGGGCACCTCGGCAGTGCCCATGTGTTTTGGGGACTTCAACCGGCGACCTTACGGTTCCCAAGCCAAGTCCCTGACTGTCAACTGACTGAGCTACTGCCGCCCCCCAAACTATTTACTAAATCCATGGTATTGTAGACTTATATAATGGATATAATGTTTTAAAGCAGCAAACCTTAAGTCCCCCACCCCCCCCTAAACACACACACCGAGTGTGTCACGGCCATTTGTCTTGTACACAACTTGACATTTCATCTTCTGCATCACAATTCAGGCCTTTGTTCAAACCGGACCGAGCCGCTTCACGGCAGCACAGTCGGCGGGGAGGAGATGGTGGAGGAGATTGGGGAGGTGGTGGCGCGCACACACAGATTTCTTGATCAAACCAGCTAAGTCTGGATCAACACACACAGAAGACCCATTGTGACCCAACGACCGTCTGCCTCTGATGCGTCATTTCCCTGTGGCTCGTAAAGGTCACATGACCCCCTTCGACTGAGGCCACCAGCAGCGGTGGCTCGCTCTCCCTATCTCTGTTTGATGGTCACTCGCCCCACATTATTCACTTGATTGACGTTCCTACTACAGTTTTCCACCGCTATCAGTGTGCAGGATAAGCTGTGTGATTAAAAGGCCAAGCCACATATTGTGATGTGCTAAGTACAGATAACTGCCTCATAGACACAGGGAAGATTGTCTGGCCTTGCTGCATTGAGGGTTCACCTTGACAGGGATTTCATTTATCCCTCCAAAAGGAGTAGATATATTTTCTCTATATCTATAAGAATTCAGCCAAAAGACATGAGAAAAATAAGAACCATTTGAGCACAGTGAACCCTCAAACTCATCATTTTAATGGTAGTTGAACCGGGACCCCGGTAAAACAGCCATGTCCCAGACGTGTTGACAGGACGGGTGTCTTTCACTCGCCCGTATTGCTTTCAGCAGCTGTAGCACTAGTGGGGGGAGCGAGTGGCGTACCATAAACCGGTCTCAGCTGGCTCCGTGGCCACACAGAGGGAGTACTGAGAACTTGAGTGTCCTCCTCAGCGCCAGCGGCCTGCGGTCATCCGACGCGCGCACACACGCACGCACACACGCACACACTTTTGTGCACAAGGGCAGACGGGCTATACAGAGGGGACAATCTAGTTACCGTGCCAACCAGACATTAGAGTGTGAACAAGACAAGACATTTGCAGACGAGTTATGTGATCGCTGCTTATACACTGTACCCCCCCCCCCCTCCTTATCTGTTGCGGGCCAAATCCCCTTGTCCGGCCCACCCGAGACTATTCAATTACCCCTGGTTAAATTTTTTCCAGGAGAATTAAAAAAAAATATTACACAAAAACAACCATTGGAATTCTCGGGCCGGGCCGGGCCTCCGGTCCTTTTGAGTACGTAAACAAGCTACAGCTACCGGCCCACTAGATAGTGGCGGGCCCCGGCCCTCAGCGAACATGTTCTATTTCTACATCCGAGGACATCATCAGTTTCCCCCTCCCCCTTACCAGCTACTCCTCTCTCGGAGGGTCTCTAATTAATCCCCCTGACCTTTTGACGGTGGACCCGCGGACCTGTGGAAAATGAAAAGGGATCCACGGCCTCCAGGTGTCTCCGAGTTTATCTAGACCAGGGGTGGCCAACCCGTGGCTCTCGAGCCGCATGCGGCTCTTTGCCCAGTTTCATGCGGCTCTTTAGTTCATATCGAATTATATTTGTGTGTGTGTGTGTGTGTGTACGTACCTGTGTGTACGTGTGTGTGCAGTGGCGTAGCGCAAAATCCCGTGGCCGTGGGAAATATCGCGATGTGCGACGATCGTTGACGGGGTGGGTGCTACCCGATCAGAAATTAGTATATAGATGTAAATTTTTTTTCTTACATCCAACGCCAGGGGGGGGGGGCCCCACTGCAAGGCACCCACTGCGGGGGGGGGGGGGGCCTTCCCTACGCCACTGTGTGTGTGTGTAGTGTCAGTATGAGAGCATGACAGCGTGTCTAATTGTGATGCGGCCCAAGAGCCTATCACAAAAATGCCTGCGATGCAGTGAACCAATCACCTTCGAGGGGTGAAAACCCTATCGTTGAGTAAGCACTATCTGAGTTGACATCGATCAACCTAAAATGGCAGGGAAAAAATGCACAGCTAAGCGAAAATATGAAGACGACCATAGGACGTTTTTAGTAGAGTGGGAGAGTTCATATTTTTTTATAGAACGCAATTGCAAGCCATTTTGCCTTCTATGCCAGACATCATTAGCCCATTTCAAGGCTTCAAATCTTCAGCGCCATTTCACCTCACTCCATGCTCTCCCCATCGACCAGGAATTCCCTAAAGGTGTTGAACTTCGCAAGCAGAAGTTAAACACCTTGAAAAGTCAGGCGGAAAAGCAGACACAGTTTTTCCAAAAAATAATGAAGCACTCGGAGACCGTAACGCTTGCATCATATCCAGTTGCTTGGAACATAGCATGAGCTAAAAAGCCATACAATGAAGGGGAGTTTGTTAAAAAATGCCTAAACCAATGCCTGGTTGAAATCTTGTTTCCAGAAAACCAAAAACTGAAACAAGGTGGAGGATTGTTCAAGGCAAGGAATGTCAGAAGTCCCACTAATTTAATTTAAAGAAGCAACATGCATAGGAAGATAAAAAACTTGTTCACATTTTGTTTACTGAGAGTTTGTGTGAGAGTGCACACAATGTTCATTGTTGATAATAACTGGTCTCTGAATACTAGTAGGAGAGGTTTAATTCAATTTCTGTCAATATTATGGTGTATTATGGTGTATGGTGTAATAAATTTGTCAGAGCAGAGCTATGTGTGTCTGTCTGTGTGACGGTGTGTGTGTCTTTGGGAGGGAGGATCCTGAGTGTGTGTGTGTAAAGTTCTAGATTTTCATTTAGTCTGTGTGAGAGAGAGAGAGGGGAGAAAGAGAGTGAGGGAGCACAGAGAAAGGCTGAGAACAAAAGAGAGAAGGAGAGGGGGGGGGGGTGCGCATCTGTGACTGTGTGTATGATGTGGCTCTTTGCAGTAACATAGTAACATTTTTGGCTCTTAACCTCTGACTGGTTGGCCACCCCTGATCTAGACGATCTCCAAAGCTTTTCTTAGTGGCGCCGGATCATATTGGATATCTGAGGAAGCAGGGGGAGGTTTCAATTGGGAGAGCGCAGAACCCTATATCTACAGGGCAGGGCGTGCGGAGGATTGGTGGGGATTTGGAACATGAAGAACCATGCTGTTTCTCTCTCCTCCCCGCCCCCCAAGCTTTATCCTTAGTTGCACTGTACTGTATATCTATACTACCTATAGATATAACAAATCACAGCCTATCTGTCCGTCCGTCCCCCAACTCCGTCCCCCAACTCCTTGGCCCTTGATTCAGCAGTGGAAAAAGACAAAATCCTTTCTTCCATAAAATAAAGTAAATGTACTGTTAACCCCTTAACCTCACAACAGTTATACAAGACACATACTGTATATACATACTGTTCTATGTGTCATCATGGCTAAGTAGGGCAGTGTGGTGATTATTCCATGCAATTCCATGCAGGGTCCAGTGACTATAAGTGCACCGATCAGTAGATCACCACACCTGTTCAGGTTGACACAAGGAACCACCCATCACAAGCCATCACTCGTACATCACTGTGATTTTGCCGGCGGCGCTGCCTTGGCAACCCGATGCAACGTGAGTGGATAAATGGGGAATGAGGTCAAATGAATGGACTTTAGGCTTTAACAGGAAGTGATGCAATGGGCACAATGCGACTGGCAATGCGATTGGCACCCTCTCTGAGATCTATGGAGGTGATGAGAGGGGTGTGTTAGGTGCGAGATAGGACCACATGAAGATCATCGTCGACAAATTACACACACAAGGTGTGTGTGTGTGTGTGTGTGTGTGCAAAGACACAAAAAGTCAACAGGCACGCAAAACAGCAGCCACACACACACACACACACACACACACACACACACACACACACACACACACACACACACACACACACACACACACACACACACACACACACACACACACACACACACACACACACACACACACACACACACACACACAGTGGTGGGAGTAGATGTAGCCTTGGGCCCTAGTCCACAGAGGATGTCATCTGTGTACCAGAAAAACAACGAATGATTTACACTCCCAGTGAAGCGCTGCATTCTGAAGTGGTGAACAAAGCAAGAGAACGTAGTGCTTGCGACAGAGCAGAGTGCTGGCTCACCGGCCCCCGGGACGGTGACTCAGATGCAGGAGAGGCCTCCCATGCCTCCCAACAATAGGAAAAGTATTTCTGGTCGGCCTTAAACGTCGCGTGTGCTTTGCGTGTGTCTGTGTACAGTACATTTGAATGAGGAGAATATAAAAACTGACGTCACCTCACCACACATCTTAAAGCGTCATTAAAACCATATATTCTGTCAAGGGCTTTGAAAATAATAACCAACATCATTTTGCCTGAAAGAAAATACGGGTTTAACCAGAGGAATGTTGTTTGGTCTTCCCTCATTAGTCTTAAGCATTAATAGCACAGCTATGGCGGCCGTTGTGTGAGTGTCTGGACATAGTTGTGCTGACATTCATCAGGCGTTCAACTATGCTCCAGTCAAATTGGAGGATTGTTTCACATTGTATTGTGCTTAACAGAAAAGAAAGTCAGAAAGTCATAGATGTCCAAGCCCTGCTGTTTTTTCTGTGTTGTTGGCTTAGTCGTTAAACAAAATTTGTTTAACAAAAAAACAAAAATAACAAAAGAATGCAGACAGCAAGAGTTGATCAGGATTATGGATGTGGAAAAGCATGAATCTATGCATGAATCTATGCATGCAGCTTTTGTCCTTGGAAATAGTCCAAATGTAATAAAATAATGAAGGTTATATTACTGACATGCAACATTTAGATCATATTTTATTACTTATACTTAAGGAGTAAGGAGGTAATTGGTAATCCAACATGGCAAGTGAGAGCACAATTAACATAAAACAATGTTTGCTCAAGAACACAAGAAGCGTATGTTTTCTAACAAAATACACCCTGCATTGTAGATACAGAAGTTGAATTGAGATTGTTTTTCCCCTAAAGGTTTAATGACGCAAGAAATAAAGAGAAAAAGTCTCAAACTCGGCACAGTGGAAAGTTGAAATATGAGCTGGAGATAATCAAGGGACCTTCTGTTCTGTTAGCATAAGCAGGTAAAGCTTAATATTTTTTTGTTTACAGTGTGTACCCCAGCAGAGGTAGCCTTTTGATATTAAATGTACTTTATTTCTCACATAAATGCCCATATAAAACAATTTAATAAAAAGGTAGAATTACAATAATTGCCCTAACATAACTCCAGGACTGTCTGGGCAAGATCCTAAGGAAACTACATTCCCATACACTATTAATTGTAGCCCAGTACACCTTGTGTTGGTGCAGAAATCTCAACCTTTAGAGTAACATCCCAACTGGACATGTTACTCCAGACATGGAGGTCACCTAACAGAAAAAAATACAATAAATTTGAATAAGCCTTTTTCTTGTCCTTAACTTGGTTGTAAGAATAGATTGTAAAGCATATGATTTATTACTCACTAATTCTGAAGCGATTGTGCACACACTCTTGTGAAGGGGCTACTACCTTGCCAATCAAAACCTCTCTTTCACACTACTTGGTCTCAATTCCATTAAGGCTATGTCACTTATGCTTAACCGAGAGCAGAGTATGTGGTTGGTGGCTGGTTTAAGCAGCCTCACCTGGCCCCGAGTCAGACTGATTACACTGTCGTGTTTTGAGTAATCAGGGGCCACAGGTTAAACCAGTCTCAAACCATGCAATGAATCTGTTTACTCAGCCACCTGTGTCCTCATCGGCCCAAAGAAGACACCACTTTGCTGCCATGTAAAAACGTGCCATCAAATTGGAGATGACGTTTATTTTATTCTCCTCATTCAAACACAAATAGTTTGGATCCAACTTCCCTAAACAAAGTTTCATTATGAAAAAGTCTTTAAAACTTTTAATTCTCAGTAACATTTTCAGACTAAAACTGCTATGCATGCATCTATGTCAATAAAGTGATAAGCAATATGACCAGTCTAGCTGTCAACCCTTTATAGAATGATGACTTTTCTTTCACTATCGTTTTGAAACAATCCAATTAACTGAACCATTATCAATTTGTCTTAAGAAGAAATGACCTTTCTTGTCTTCATACAAGCTTTCACCACCAGATGACCCACCACTCGCCTCAGGCACTTTGAATTTTCCCTTACTTAGCATTTTAGGCACACACTTTATTCATCTACTCTACATTGTGTATCTTAGTAATATTCTAGTAATAGTTATGCTGCCTTGATTGCATGGCCACCTTAAATTATTATATTTGACTTACACAATTGACCTCTCCGGGAACCATCACCTTATCGTGGTGGAGAGGTTTGGGTGTCCCTGTGAACCTGAGAGCTGTGTTGTCTGGAGCCTAGTGCTCCTGGTAGGGTCTCCCATGGCAGATTGGTCTCAGGGGAGGGGCCAGACTAAGAATGGTTCAAAGACTTCAATGGACAAACAAACTAGAAGTGAGGATACCCTGCCCGGAGGAAGCCCGGGGCCCCTTTCCGGAGCCAGGCCTGGAAAGAGGGCCCGTAAGCGAGCGCCTGGTGGCCGGGTTAGCCACGGAGCCTGGTCGGGCATAGCCCGAAAAAGCAACGTGGCCACTTCTCCTTCCCGCAGACCCACCACCTACTGGAAGAACTGCTGGGGTCGGGTGCACTGCCAGTTAGGCGGCAGTGAAGGCAGGGGGCATCGACGGACCAAACCCAGCCAACAGAGACTGGCTTTGGGGACGTGGAATGTCACTTCTCTGGGGGGAAGGAGCCTGAGCTTGTGCGGGAGGTGGAGCGCTACCAATTAGATCTGGTGGGGCTTACCTCTACGCACAGCACTGGCTCTGGAACTAAACTCCTGGATAGGGGTTGGACTCTTTCCTTCTCTGGAGTTGCTCAGGGTGTGAGGCGCCGGGCGGGTGTGGGGATACTCACAAGTCCCCGGCTGAGTGCCGCTTTGTTGGAGTTTACCCCGGTGGACGAGAGGGTCGCCTCCCTACGCCTTAGGGTCATGGGAGGGAAAACTGACTGTTGTTTGTGCCTATGCACCAAACAACAGTTCGGAATATCCCGCCTTCTTGCACACCCTGGATGGAGTCCTGCATGGGGCTCCTGAAGGGGACTCTATAGTCCTCCTGGGAGACTTCAATGCACACGTGGGTAACGATGGGGAAACTTGGAGGGGCGTGTGGGGATGAACGGCCAACCTGATCTGAACCGGAGTGGGGTTTTGTTATTGGATTTCTGTGCTAGTCATGGATTGGCCATAACAAACACCATGTTCAAACATAAGGATGCTCATAAGTGTACATGGTACCAGAGTACCTTAGGCCGAAGGTCAATGATCGATTTTGTTATCGTATCATCTGGCCTGAGGCCGCATGTTTTGGACACTCGGGTGAAGAGAGGGGCAGAGCTGTCAACCGATCACCATCTGGTGGTGAGTTGGGTAAGATGGCGGGGGAAGCCTCTGGACAGACCTGGTAAGCCCAAACGTGTAGTGCGGGTGAACTGGGAACGTCTGGTGGATGCCCCTGTCCGGGAGACCTTCAACTCACACCTCCGGCGGAATTTTTCGGGCATCTCTGTGGAGGCTGGGGGCATTGAGCCAGAGTGGTCATTGTTCAAAGCTTCTATTGCCGAAGCTGCGGTTGAGAGTTGTGGCCTCAAGGTCATTGGTGCCTCAAGGGGCGGCAACCCTCGGACTTCGTGGTGGACAAAGGTGGTCAGGGAAGCCGTCCGGCTGAAGAAGGAGGCCTTCCGGGCTATGTTAGCCTGTGAGACTCCGGACTCAGTTGCGAGGTATCGACAGGCCAAGAGGACGGCAGCCTCGGCTGTAGCGGAGGCAAAGCAGCGGGTGTGGGAGTAATTCGGAGAAGCCATGGAGAAGGACTTTCAGTCGGCACCAAAGCGTTTCTGGCAAACAATCCGGCGCCTCAGGAGGGGGAAGCGTGGGTCCATCCAAGTTGTGTACAGTAAGGGTGGGACATTGCTGACCTCAACTGAGGAGGTGATCGGGCGGTGGAAAGAACACTTTGAGGAACTTCTTAACCCAACTACACCCTCAATGGTAGAGACAGAGCTGGAGGATGAAGGACGGCAAACATCTCCCTGGAGGAAGTCACTGTGGTAGTCAAACATCTCTGCAGTGGCAAAGCCCCAGGGGTTGATGAGATCCGTCCAGAAATGCTAAAGGCTCTGGGTGTTGAGGGGCTGTCGTGGATGACACGTCTTTTCAACATTGCGTGGAAGTCTGGGACAGTGCCTGAGGAGTGGCAAACGGGGGTGGTGGTACCCCTGTTCAAAAAGGGTGACCAGAGGGTGTGTGCCAATTACAGGGGTATCACATTACTCAGCCTCCCTGGGAAAGTCTACCCTGGGAAAGTTCGGCCGATAGTCGAACCTCAGATTGAAGAGGAACAATGCGGATTCCGCCCTGGTCGTGGAACAACGGACCAGCTTTTCACTCTTGCAAGGATCCTGGAGGGGGCTTGGGAGTATGCCCATCCGGTCTACATGTGTTTTGTAGATTCGGAGAAGGCATATGATCGGGTCCCTCGGGAAATACTGTGGGGGGTGCTGCGGGAGTATGGGGTGCGGGGGTCACTGTTGAGGGCCATCCAATCTCTCTACTCCCAAAGCAAGAGCTGTGTCCGGATTCTCGGTACAAAGTCAGGCCTGTTCTCAGTGGGTGTTGGCCGCCGCCAGGGCTGCGCTTTGTCACCCATCCTGTTTGTGATTTTCATGGACAGGATTTCAAGGCGTAGTCATGGAGGGGAGGGGTTTCAGTATGGTGAGTTTCCTCAGGAGGGTGGCTGGTATCTCCCTGAGGGATAGGGTGAGAAGCTCAGTCACTCGTGAGAGACTCGGAGTAGAGCCGCTGCTCCTTCGCGTAGAAAGGAGCCAGTTGAGGTGGTTCGGGCATCTAGTAAGGATGCTTCCTGGTCGCCTCCCGAGGGAGGTTTTCCAGGCACATCCAACTGGGAAGAGACCACGGGGCAGACCGAGGTACAGGTGGGGTGATTACATCTCCACACTGGCCTGGGAACGCCTCGGGATCCCCCAGTCAGAGCTAGTCGATGTTGCCAGGGAGAGGGAAGTTTGGAGTCCCCTGCTGAAGCTGCTACCTCCGCGACCCGATTACGGATAAGCGGGAGAAGATGGATGGATGGATGGACTTACACAATTGAACCAAGCCAAGAAACAAATGAAGATATTCAGTATCTTAAAATTCGGAATATATTCCCACTTCTGTTCTTCAATCCACCTACAGCACCTGGTCTTCAGGTCTTCTTGCATACATTTTGCACATAATTAACTTCAAGCAGCAGTAAATGAAAGATTAGATCATGACTGATTACACTCTGGGGCTGCCTGTCGTGTTTTGAGTAATCAGGGGCCACAGGTTAAACCAGTCTCAAACCATGCAATGAATCAGTTTACTCAGCCACCTGTGTCCTCATCGGCCCAAAGAAGACACCACTTTGCTGCCATGTAAAAACATACCATCAAATTGGAGATGACGTTTATTTTATTCTCCTCATTCAATCGTTTGTATCCAACTTCCCTAAACAATGTTTTATTATGAATAAAACCAAAAACCAAACCATTTGCAAAAATATATATATATATCATGTTTATTTTACAAGCATTAATGTCAAACATAATTTTAAGCCTTGGCATTCATTCACACTTTATTCATCTACTCTACATTGTGTATCTTAGTAATATTCTAGCAATAGTTATGCTGCCTTGATTGCATGGCCATCTTAAATTAATAATTTTACTTACAAAATTGAACCAAGCCAAGAAACAAATGAAGATTGCAATTCAGTATCTTAATATTCAGAATATATTTCCACTCCTGTTCTTCAATCCACCTACAGCACCTGGTCTTCAGGTCTTCTTGCGTACATTTGGCACATAATTAACTTCAAGCAGCAGTAAATGACAGATTAGAATGCATTGAACATTGAAAAGGAAAAGTACTGTAGATGCATGGAAGAGTAGTGTGCAGTTTGTGTACATCAGTCAATACAGCAACTAATCCATGATCAAAATCTTTAAATTCTAGCATGCCAACATTCTACCTTCACTCATGCAACCAGTTAAACCTCAAACACACCCACAGTCATTGCTCTTAGTCTTTAGTTTTAGAGTCTTCCATCCATGAAAGACTCCCAAAGATCCAGTGGGGTAAACGATGGATGGATCAAGAACAGAACACTCATTTCTGTTGAGGGGGCTTTTGGCGATGTTTTTCGGGCTGGAGACGCATGGCAAGAGCTCTTTGAGGATTCCGCAGGGTTACTTCATGGCAGCATCTGCAGAAGGTGCGGTTATGTTCTCCAGAATGAGTGCCAATGGATCCACGCAAAGCATTTAAGCGATGATCAAGTAGTGTTTGTAAACCTAACAAGACATTGACAGATTGTGCAGTACCTTGTGTTGTGATTTGTCTACATACCCTTTGATACATTAACCTGATAGACTTTTAGCTGAACATTTTTTCCTGTAGTGTAATTATGGATCCCACTGCAGGTCCTGGTAAGACATGCCCACACTGCTTAGGAGGCTCTGCTGGCTGGTGACAAGTTTAGGTATTGGGTTAGAGATGGTTTAGTTTCAGCATTAGGTTAGATAGGAAAGTTTAGGTAAGCAATGGTTAAGTTTAGGTAAGAGATGGTCCAGTTTAGGTTGCTTAAGTTTAGGTATTACAATAGCGATGGTTACGTTTCGGCATTAGGTAAGAGATGGTCATGTTTAGTAGGCAGCTGCTAGCCAATCACAGCACGATAAGGGGCAGCATGGGCAAGTCTTACCAGGACCTTTGGTGGAATCCATGATCACGTTGATGTTTCTGCTTTATAGTTTTCCCACACTTCCCACCTAGTTGCCAAAGTTCCTTTACCAGAGTTGCCACCGGTATCCCTGTGAGGTTACCACAGTGAGCAATCATTATAGCCACAGTATTTTTTCAAGTTTCCATTTTGTTGCCAGAGCACACACACTTCCGAGTGTAGGCCTACACAATGGACAGGGTGATGTAGTAGTGTGCATGGTTTAAAATAAATAAATAATACACACAATGCATTCAGAACAAGCTCCAATCAGCAAAGCCATTAGAGGTCATAAAATGGAAAGAGCACGGATACCGATAGCCACATAGTGTATGTGGGCCAGGGGAAGTAGAAATGTATGCATGTGTGCACATGACATGATGGTGCACACATCCACAACAACGAGGCTGATCTAAAGCAAACAGCCCCAACACGTCGCAACATCTTCATACAACAATTCATACTTCAATGAGCTCACTAAGAACTAAAGAATAGGGTACTCGCTGTGGTTTCCCTCTGTGAAGCTATCCTGTTGGTGGCCACATTTGTCCAGATTGTTCAGTCAAAAACAATAACAACAGGGCTTCCAAGAATAGTGTTTGGAAGTAACTTAATTTAAATCCAAAAAGTTCACTCAAAATCACAAAATACCACCTCAGTTTTCGCAGTCTGAAGGAAAAAGAGCCAAGTGTGCCTTAATACGGAGGTGCGGTGACACAGGTGAACTTAATTAAAAGCTAATTAGAACAAACACACTGTTCAGTTGATTTCCACTTCTCAAAGATGTGCAATCTATGTATGGTTAAATAAAATTTTATGCTGATCGCATCTACCTTGTGCAAATAAAATATCACTTAATAATAATAAGTCATAATTAACTTAACAATTTGGAGTCATTACATAATGTATTAACATTTGTATCAATTTGAAACAGAAATGATACTCAAATACGTACTATTTATTTAGAGTCTTGAGTAATACATAGCATTTACATATAGGCCGGATATAAATAATTGTGATAAATGAATAACGGATATTGCACATTGGGTCATATCCATCTTCATATCCGCTGCCTAAAGATTAGTCGCCCTTCTTCAAAAATACCTTCTAATCAGATTCACGCATCCCAGAGTGCAGTGACTTTTAAGTGTCCAATGCAAGAAGACATAGCAAACTGCATTCCAAATGCAGGTCCTCCACGTTTCTATTGTAGAATGACAACAGTTTCCATAAGTTAACAATTAAAGTTGTTAATTATTAAATATTTATTAACACTTCCCTAAGGCACTCCTATGTCCTTCTCATGGCATGCTGAAAATAAACTAAACCTGCACCTCTTTGCCTATTTTATCCTCGTATCTAGAACTAAAATCCACCCATCGTTAAAGTGATTGATATTTTTGTCCGATTCCATTTCGGACGAAAAAAGAAAAGTCTATACCTGCAGTAACCGTGGTAACCACTTTGTTACATTTTTTTGCAGACAGCCGCAGAATGCCCATGCCTCTGGTGCTACATTCTCATACCAGCATCCAAGTGAGTGGAACATTCCCGTGAGAGACTATTCGCTCACACTGCTGCTGCTGTACTCCCATGTGAGCCTGCCACGACTCAGCACTTCAACATACTCGCTTAGTCACCAGAGGGGCCACCCGTATCTCTGTCTCCCTCTCTCTCGTCTTTCCCTCTCTCTCTCTCTCTCTCTCTCTCTCTCTCTCTCTCTCTCTCTCCCCCGCGCCACTTTTCTGAGTCTCTTGTCTTTCCATCTCTTTTCAGTTAGTTCTCCTTTTTCCACAGCTGACCTTCAACTACAGAAAGTCAGAGTCAACACATCCGAGTGTAAAATTGTTGGTAAATTATTTATTAACAGTTTTACACAATCTCCATCCCTTTTGCAGCAGTAGTTGTATTGACGGCACGTCTGGACGTCACTTTTCGAATAAAAACAATATATACAAACCTTCTGACTCCAGAAATAAAAACTTCATGAAAGACTCAATTAATTTAGTAAAACATTGATATGTTCATTTACACGTATAAAAAAAAAAATCTGATATACAATAAAAAAAAAGCTTCATATATCAAATAACTATAAGAAAAGTATGTAAAAACGTGGTTTAGTGCAAAGGAAAAGGAAAAATAAAAAATGGAATCTCTCTCTCTCTTTCTCTCCGGGAGAGGAAGGCAGGGTAAGCAGTCTATTATGGAGAGAGAGAGCAGTTAGAGGTGTGTGTCAGCAATAGGGATTCGTCTCAGCTCCACAATCTGGGAGTTGGATACGCTCCCTTCGTCGTGGCCTTCTTGGATAGACTCGCTGTCACTCAAATTAAGGCCAGTACCTAAAGGAGACACAGGGAGCGAAATATGATCATGAATGATTCAAACCCAACACTGTGTGTGCATGTGTGTGTGTGTGTGTGGGGGGAGGGTTTGAATATTTTCTGCAAGGCGAATAGGAAATCTAATTAAATATAATTGAATTTAATTAGCATGCGTGTGAATTCAAAGTACATTAAGGAAAATAGACATATCATACAGTGCTGGTAACTTCATATTCAACCACATTAGCATCGCCTAATGGAACAATAAGTCACAACAGCTGCTGATTCATCTCAGGTTCACAGTTAGTTATTGCGTTTATATATACGGTTGTATAGTTGCTGGGTGCCGGCCATATAATCCCATTAAAGGACTTGGAACCCAGTTATAGAACTCCCCATCTGTTATTATGAGTCTTGTGTAATGGTACAGCGCAGAGAGGCCAGTTGCATAGCACAGTGACCCGTGGAGAACAACATGTTTGACATTTGAGATTCCTTGTCCTAACCGTTTCATAACAAATCACATTATGAGTTAATGATGCCATATACTGTACACACACACCATACATAAATATCCCTAAAGACATCCCTTATCCCTATCTTGACTTAATGATGTGAAAAACCTTCACTCTTTGCACCGGGACGGCGTGTGTGTGTGTGCGGGCGACGACGTCACCAGAGGTACACCTTGACCCGGAGAACGCCTGGCTTGGGTGTACCAGGCATTTATGAGGCCGATAAGAAAGAGGGGTAGGAGGATAGTGATCAGGTAAGTGGCCTCCCGATGTACTGTACATGTGCAAACAGTGTGCACGTCCGCACCAAGTCACACGGATGACTTGCGAAAGAGGAAAGCGCCTACCAAAAGGGTATAACGGAGATTATCCCAGCTCGGAAGTACATTATTATGCAATTCTCATGATCTTCTCCAGTGTGACTGGATGAGATTCATCTTCTCCAGTGTGACTGGATGAGATTCATATTCTCCAGTGTGACTGGATGAGATTCATTTTCTTCTTTTTATTCTATTCAGTTTTTTTTATAACTGCTGTCTGTCGTCGGGTTTTGCACATAATATTTTCACTCACTGCTTTATACTTGAAGTGACAATAAACTTGACTTGACTTGACTATGAGATCTTTCTCCAGTGTGACCGGATGAGATCTTTCTCCAGTGTGACCGGATGAGATCTTTCTCCAGTGTGACCGGATGAGATCTTTCTCCAGTGTGACCGGATGAGATCTTTCTCCAGTGTGACCGGATGAGATCTTTCTCCGGTGTGACCAGCTCTCAGAGTCAGATTTGACATTTTAGATGGAAATACTAAGTTATATATATTGAATTTCATACTGCGGAGGGAATGGGGAGTAAGCATTCCATTGTACTTGCACACAAAAAATCTTGAATCTTGGTGAGTGAATGAGCTGCCACTTGAGAAGTTAAAGTCTTTGCTCATACGACATCGGTCACATATACCGCTTTCTTATAATGTTGAATATCTATTTGATGGAAGGATCTATAGGATCATAAAGTGACCATATAGACTTGAAGAACACAGACTTCTTCCTGGATTAAACAAACACTGCCAATCTTGCCAAGACGCAGATGTGTTTTTTGTGTGCCGCAGGCTTAATAGGCTTTTTAAGATGGCAGGTGAGGTATGGCAGGTATAGTTTGCCTCCTAGTTGGAAAGTACTGGGTTCGGTCCATCCTAGACCAAGATAACCAAAATAGCTCCTTTCTGACTTTCAACCCACTTTTAAGTTACGATATAGTTATAAAAAAGTGTCAGCTAAATAGCCAAGGTAGATGAGGAGGTCAAACAGCAGACAGACTGCACAACCAAGCAGAAACACACACAAGCGCACACATAGCTAGACACACACACACACACACACACACACACACTTTTCTCCAAGTCTGTAATTTTATTGCAACTATACAGTAACAACCAAAACACTAATCCTTTCCTCATTAGCACCTCTAAATCTCTCAAACTTACACCTGCTGGGTGCTGCCTTACAATGTGGCTGTTCCCATAGTAACCTGTTGTGTTTGTCTGCGATGGAGACGCTTAACATGGCTCTCCAGCGACGGGTTCCACTGGGCCTAGTTAGCATGGAGAACCGTAACCAGGCACCAAGGTGGAGGCCGTCTCCCGGATAAAGCAGTGCTCATTACAACACCGCAAATACCAGACATTAATCGGACATTGTTGTTCTAAACCTAATAACCCTAGTTATTAGGTTATTATTTCTACAACCGTATTGTTGTTGTGTTATTCAAGGTTGTCTTACCAACACTGAATGTGAGGGGAATAAGAAGTAACCGTCTCCTCCCTATTTTGTTTGGGAGGCCTGATGCATTAGACACTACAATGCACCAATCAATGATGTGAAGTGTGTGTGTGTGTGTGTGTGTGTGTGTGTGTGTGTGTGTGAGTGTGTGAGTGTGTGAGTGTGTGTATGTGTGTCTGGTGTATTGTGGATGATGTATCGGCTCTCAGCTCTCATTAAACATTGATGGTGATGGAGGAAGGAAGGTTTCCATGGCAGCAAAGATAGTATTGAGGGGGGATGGGATAGGGGGGGACCACAGAGGATTGGCTGAGTAGGACCAATTTTTTGGGGTGTGTGCAAACACACACACACACACACACACACACACACACACACACACACACACACACACACACACACACACACACACACACACACACACACACACACACACACACACACACACACACACACACACACACACACACACACACACACACACACACACACACAGGAAGATCATATTGGCCCACTGACTTTGTCTTTGTTCCTAAATCCATGTATTTGTTTATTGGCCAGATTGCTCACCGGTTTTTAAGGCAAATATGAGGTCGTCGAACTCCTGGGAGTCCTCGTCCCCGGAGACCAGGTTGTTGACGAAGCCTCCGTCTGTGCTGTAGGTCTCCATGGCGGGGCTGGGCTTGAACGCGCTGCCGGGCTGACTGCTCAGACGCAGCGACGTCCGCTCCCAGTCTGACACCTGATACGCACACACACAAAGACACACACACACATAAGAAGTTTTAATTGCCATGCATGCACATGAGTACACAAGAGAATGTGTACACTTCTTTGTGCCCATTGGCTCCAAAAAATGGAACAGCTGAAATACACTCATTGAATTTTCGTTTAGTTTTTCCTTTTCTTTTTCTTATTTGAGTTAAGAGTGTGAAAGAGTGGGCCACTCAAGGCCCTGGTGATGGCCCATAAAAATGCTCAGTAGGAGATAAAACCAGGTCAAAATCAGGTCACCAAGATCAATTGGACAACCGTCCACAGACACAGACACACACACACACACACACACACACACACACACACACACACACACACACACACACACACACACACACACACACACACACACACACACACACACACACACACACACACACCACACACACACACACACACACACACACACACACACACACACACACTTGAGCTCACACATAAATCAGAGAGCGGCTGCATCGTTGTATCAAGGTCTGTTATAGGCTAGGGTCAGCTGGAGGGCACATGCCACAGCAGGCCAGTAGGGTGGACCCCGGCTGGCCCCTGGGGGTCACCGCGGGTTCAGGGGGGGGGGGGAGACTGGCAGGTCACCCGCTTTAGGGGCCCTCGCACTATATCCAAACTTAGGCACCATAAGCAAGTGACAGCCCTTCATATGCACTCTGAATAATTAAAAACACACAGCAAAATAACTTAAAGGAAAAGAAAGGCTTAAGGGCAACGGACAACACATTCAGAGAGAGTGAAAGGAAAGGCAGAGGGGAGTGACGGAGATGCAGTGAAAGAGAGTATGAGAGGACCCAGAGCGTGTGAGATTAATGTGTCTGGACACACACTATGGGGTGCGTTTGTAAAGAGCCTGTATTTGCCATTTTTGTCTCATTGATATACCGTATCATTTGAAACCGGAAAAGGGAAGTCTCATTGTGTTCAAGTGAATGCAGCAAACGGGCCTGCCTGAACTTAGATATCGGTGTGCATGTGTGTGTGTGTGTGTGTGTGTGTGTGTGTGTGTGTGTGTGTGTGTGTGTGTGTGCGTGCGTGTGTGTGTGTGTGTGTGTGCGTGCGTGTGTGTGTGCATGCATGCGTGTGTGCGTGTATTAAACGGATCTGTAACCGGTTCAGACTGTGCCAGGCTGTATAAGGCACAACTAGGCACACACCTCTCGTAACGTCCACCCATTGACGTCACGGAACACACACATTTTCAAATTCACACACACACAGATTAAGAAGTCCCATCTCAGCTTTAGTAGTTGGTAATGTCATCCTTAAAGCTTTTACAATGGCCCCCCTTTTCCAAATCACTTCTCTCGTTGCCAGACACGTAGACTGTGCCTATATGTGTGTGTGTGTGTGTGTGTGTGTGTGTGTATCTTTCTGTCTCCTTCCCTCGCTTCTGCCTAGGTGCTCCTTCTTTATGTACGTTACTATAGTTGCACAGTCCCCAGAAAGTCGATGTGCACTCATGAATGAAATAAGATTACTGGATCCTCTTGCTCAGAGGGAGAAATAGAGAGTGAGGAGGGGGGGGGGGGAAGTGAGGGAGAAAGAGGGAGAGAGACAGAGAGAGGGGAGAGAGAGACAGTGGGGGAGAGACAGAGAGAGGGGATAGAGAGACAGAGAGAGAGAGAGAGAGGGGGGAGGGAGAGAGAGAGCAGAGAGAGAGAGAGAGAGAGAGAGAGAGAGAGAGAGAGAGAGAGAGAGAGAGAGAGAGAGAGAGAGAGAGAGAGAGAGAGAGAGAGAGAGAGAGAGAGAGAGAGAGAGAGAGAGATGGAGAGAGGGAGAGGGGGAGAGAGAGAGCGGAGAGAGAGTGAGAATGTTAAAAAAAAAATCATACTGCAGTTATTGAGAGGAGGGAGTCCAGGGAGTAATTAACTTAAATCTGCCCCCTATTTGTTCTGCTCTCTCTCAGTCGCTCTCCTTCTCACTGCCCCGGCCCCCCTTCTCACACTCTCTCTCTCAACTGATCAACTAAATCCATGTAGGGTATTCTCCAGAGGCCTGTGTGCTTGAGAGACCAACTGTGCACGCATGTATGCACGCACGCTTTGTCCCAGTTACATAACCCCCTCCGTCCTCCAACAATAATTGAGGGTGGGAGGTGGAGATTGCTTAACTGGGTTGGGTAGGGTGTCGGAACTGAAGACATTCATGACACATTTCTCCTCACCGTCTAATTTACTCTGCAGGAACAGAATGGGGCCAGGCAGGAAAGAGAAGAGAAGACCTAACAAGTACCGAAGGGGGGGGGGGGGGGGGGAGAGAGAGAGCGCAAGAAGGAGGAGTGCTAAGGTGACAGGGTCGAGTCAAGTCTAGCCCTTTGATTTGTACAGCCCTTAAATCACAGTAACCGAGAGGGCTCACTGGGTCCCACATTATATAAACCTCCCCAGACCCAGAGGGAAGACAACCGCAGGGTAGAGGTGTCCAGACTGAGGCCAGAGATACTGCTTCTGTGATCAAGGACATGGGTTATAAAAGGCACATGAGTGAAAAGAGTAATTAGATGTGCAGAGGGCTAAACAGCTATATTTGCCCACCTGTGTGTGTGTGTATGAACCTGTGTGTGTGTGTGTATATGCACGTGTGTACGTGTGTGCACGTGTGTGTGTGTGTGTGTGTGTGTGTTAGTGTGTGTGTGTACATGTGTGTGTGCGTGTGTGTGTATGTATGTATGTGTGTGTACATGTGTGTGTGTGTGTGTGTGTGTGTGTGTGTGTGTGTGTACATGTGTGTGTGTGTGTGCGTGTGTGTGTGTGTGTGTATGTATGTATGTGTGTGTACATGTGTGTGTGTGTATGAACCTGTGTCTGTGTGTGTATATGCACGTGTGTACGTGTGTGCACGTGTGTGTGTGTGTGTGTGTGTGTGTGTTAGTGTGTGTGTGTACATGTGTGTGTGCGTGTGTGTGTATGTATGTATGTGTGTGTACATGTGTGTGTGTGTGTGTGTGTGTGTGTGTGTGTGTGTGTGTGTGTGTGTGTGTACATGTGTGTGTGTGTGTGCGTGTGTGTGTATGTATGTATGTGTGTGTACATGTGTGTGTGTGTGTGTGTGTGTGTGTGTACATGTGTGTGTGTGTGTACATGTGTGTGTGTGTGTGTGTGTGTGCGTGTGTGTGTGTGTGCGCGCTCTTCTCCCACCTCCTCCATGGCGTTGATGAGGTTCTGGGTGGACTTGTTGATGTCTCCGGCCACGGTGGCAGCCCCTCCCTCCTGGTAGGCGGAGTCGGGTGCCACGTCATGGCCGCTCATCTCCACCGTGTAGCTGGCTTTAGCCGGCCAGCAGAGTTGGTTGTGCATGACGAAGTACACCGCGAACACATACAGGCCCTGCGGAGAGAGGTATATCACCAAAAGACAATATTGGTTTGATTAGAATAACTGTCAAAACACGACACGTTTACATTTCATTACATGACATTATATGACATTACATGTCATTTAGCAGATGCTTTCATCCAAAGCGACAACTTGTTACCAGAAGTCAAAAGTGCATTTCATTCCTAACAAGTCTCCAAGAACTGAGCCAGTGCTCAGGTAAGAGTACAATAGGTTCAGGTAAAAGTACAATAAGTTGGCAAACAGACACGAAATGTGAACGACTAACAAGTCACTAACGCAACGACCTAAATAAATACACCAGGAACATGTTGTCAAGTGCATATATTCACATATTCATAAATTCATGTTTCAATGATGTGTAGCTTACAGACAGACAGGTGTCAATAAAAATACAATTCTTTCAGACTCTTTTGGAATGTGGCGATGTCATCGTCCCCGGGGCATGACATCACTGACGACACCGCTGTGACCACCCCATCACCTAAAGTCAACCGCAGCTTGCCGTGAATTGCCTCATGGCATCTGGGCGCTAAATACCGCAGAAGTGGGCCACATTCCTCCACCGCCGTCAGCCATGACAGCATGACATGAGGCTGGGGAAAGTACAGGGCAGGTCCATACGCATGTGTGTTCCTGTGCACACAGGCAGGCATGCAGGCACACACACATACACACACACGTGCACACATGTGCACACACACATACACACACCCACACACACAGGGATGGAGAGTTTAGGCTTTAGGGAATAATGAAAGTTGAAATTAAGTTTTTATTAGTAACATCAATATTGTGATTCAATACACCTCATGGCACGAGAAACAATTAAGAAATTATTTTGGTGCACAGCATTAGATGACAACTCTTATAATTGATGAATTAAGTGAATCACAAATTAAATTGTCATTTTACAGGAAGGCCTGTGACAGGTTTCCCACCACACCGGGGACAGCATGTTTATGACAGAATTTCCATCACCATTTGTCTAAAAATAAGCTTTTACTTTATTTTTTACTTTAACTTTATTTTCTATTTATATAACATTTATATATGTTTTTGGATTAGAATTGTATTCATAATTTTGTATTTCCATAGAGATGTCCCAGATCATTGATAGCATGATTCTTGATTCAATACATAGTCCTAATCGTTTCAAAGAGACATATTGGTTATAGGCTATGTGCCCACAGAAGTAAATCATCAGCATAAGCAACAAAAATCTGCATCAGATTATTACGTGCCCTCTCTCTGGGAAGCACTCGCCTAACCCCCGGCTAAACTTACTCTCCAGTGGAAACCCTGGTGCCCCATGCGGTAAGAATATACGAAAGCGCCCATAACCTAATTATCGTCGGTACAAATTTCCTGAAATAGTCTCTGCTGCCCTGTTGTACGTGTCCTCGAAAAAACCGGGACGCAAAGCGAAGCAGCGGGGCCCTGTGCAGGCTGATGTAACAGCGGATACCATCGCTGGGGAAAGTTCACAGTTCATGCTCCAGCCGTAGCTTCAGAGCATGGGTGCGGTGCCAACGCTGTCCCCCTACGTACCTCAGGGGAAACAGGGGAAACCAACCAAGTCGTGGGCCGCGATGGTCAACGAAATAAAAGGGACACGGAAAGAGTAAATGTACCGTAAACATCTCACAGGTGATTAGCTTAGCCGTCTACGGCCTCAAGACGTGTGTGTACAGAGGGGGAGACCGGTGAATGTCAGCAGGCAACGTCAAACGGCCCGGTTTATGGCATTGGTGACTTGACAGTTTTTGTTAAAGACCAACAGCCGAGGTCAGCCCCTCGTATGTATGTGTGTGTGTGTGTGTGTGTGTCCGTTTGTGTGTGTGTGTGTGTGTGTGTGTGTGTGTGTGTGTGTGTCCGTTTGTGTGGGTGTGTGTGTGTGTGTGTGTGTGTGTGTGTGTGTGTGTGTGTGTGTGTGTGTGTGTGCCGTATGCATGGCCACAGCTCAGAGGGTGATTAGTCCTCCGTTGACAAGCCATGGGGGGGCCCAGGAAGCAGAGCCTGACAGTGTCAGCTTTGTTACATAAGTGTTCCCTTTACCCCAGAGGGGCCGTGGCCCCCGGGCTGGGTGGTGGTGGTGGTGTTGGGGGAGGGCAGGAAGAGAGTGATTGGTGCACTCATAAAGGAGAGATAGGTGAAGGGCTGGGGATGACAAGCCAGGTCTAGTAGGGAGTAGATAGGAGAAAACAGTGGATAGATGGTACAGAAGAAGAAGAAGCATCGCCATGGGAATCACACAGAAAACCATGGACAATGGTGAACACATAACATGAAAAAACAAAAACACATAGAAAAGCATCCTGTGTGTGTGTGTG
Organism: Muraenolepis orangiensis; assembly: GCA_027704905.1. Lineage (NCBI taxonomy): Eukaryota > Metazoa > Chordata > Actinopteri > Gadiformes > Muraenolepididae > Muraenolepis > Muraenolepis orangiensis. Next base: position 12,874,759 of record CM051017.1, on the reverse strand, counting down.
TGTGTGTGTGTGTGTGTGTGTGTGCGGTGTGCGTGTGTGGTGCGTGTGCATGTGTGTGTTTGTGTGAATGTGAATTGTTCACATTCACACACAAAATAAAGGTCTGTCTGTCATTAGCACAGATAAATATCTTCATATGTCTTCATTATTTTTATTGCCAGGTGTAGAGGAAATTTGAACGTGGTCCTTGGGCGTCCATTGCGCTGCCTGTTTATAAGGCTGTGATAAAGCAATTAGGATAGGGTTTGAGGGCAGAGGGGCTCACAAGACAAGGCACTGAGAGTAATGAGTAGCCATGCTCTAATGACTGGCTTATTGTCCGGCTCAGCCTGATCTGGTGCAGATGTGGCCTAATGAAGGAGAAGCAAAACTTAAACAAAGTTAAGACAGATAGAGAGAACAAAAGGGAAGATAAGGGGGAAGTGAACTGAAAAATCGACTAAATGTGATTATTCTGCTAAGGTTGCTAATGTTAAAGTCTTGATCCCCGAAGCGTATTGCATATTCCTGTTTGGACTTCGATACTTCAATAACACAATGCACACTTCATATGCAGGTGCCTGCAGACACCCTGCACGCACACACACACACACACACACACACACACACACACACACACACACACACACACACACACACACACACACACACACACACACACACACACACACACACACACACACACACACACACACACACACACACACACACACACACACGCACGCACGCACGCACGCACACACACACACACACACACTCCCCGCCCTCTCTCTCCTGTCAGCTGTAATATTGTGTCATGGTGATGAGAAACCATCTGTTGTGTCCCATGCAGTCACAAACAGCTGTTTGGACAGAACAGTGAAGTGGACACAGAGGAAAATAAACCTAATGGAAAACTCCCAGCATGAGGAAAACAACATGAGAAGATCAACCGTGCCTCCGACACCGACTCATTAAACAGCTTGTAGCATCCGCCCAATAGGACTCAATGGAAAACAAAACTTCAAAGAACTTCCTCAACTTCCTGCCACAAACTATCCTGCTGTAGGTGATTAGAAGCATACAGGACTTGGGCCTAGAACAGGTGTTTGGGCCACATGTGGCCTTGTGTACACTTTGTTTTTGTTTTGTTTTTGTCTTCATGTTTTGAACAGAGAAAAGCTTGTGAAAAGGAGAAATTGCAGTTGGTTGATGGAGGTCCACTTTCCTATTCAACCTTTTCCGGTGCTTTGATGTTGTTTGTTCTCGTTCTAGTTTTTGTTTACCTTTGTGTCTGATGCATCTTATTATTTTTTTATAACCAGGGTAGGCTGGCTACCTGAGAATCTGACATTTTGTTCACCTTATGTAGTGGTCTGCGTACCCCTAACAGGAGACCCCAGGAGGGACCAGGAGGGACCCTATTGACAACGTAAAAACTGAAACGGTTTGTGAGTTAGTCTGGTGAAAAATAGGTCAGTTAAGTGTTTGGTCTCCTGAAATCAATGTTGCCTTCAAGGGCTGTTTGTCTGGTCTGTTTCACACAAATGGCTTCTTCCTCATTTGAATAACAAGCCTGCAGTATTCCTAGTGAACAGCTGCTATGAATGGTTCACAGTATATGAACTACACACAGAGATACCCCTCATTGGGGAAAGACATCTATAAGAGCCAAGACCATATTGCTTGCAATCGGTCATGTGTGTGCGTGTAGTAAAAAGGAGAGTAAAGTGTTGCCTTGAAGGTCTTAAGCACAAAATCAAAAGCCCCCCCCCCCCCCCCCCAAACAAAACAACAGACAAACAGACAAAGCATTACATAAAATGCATCCACATGTGTGTGCGGGAGTGTGCTGCGTGTGTCTGTGTAAGTGTCTGTGTATACAACACAGAGACTTGCCCACAGCATCACACTGACCAATAGTGGCGACATTCTCCCGGCCGCGGCCCAAGCACAACGCCCGTCATGTGACGTCACGGGGTTAGCCCCGCAGACACAATGCTAGCCCGACACACGGGCGCTAAAGGACGACGTTGTCTGTTGACATTGACATCGCTGCTGCTGCTGCTGCTCCTCATTAGTGCCGCGGGCGGCTTGAGGGAGTTTGCTTTAGTGTGAGGCTGCCGGCTTTGGCACCCGGACGCCACATATCGCCGCCGGTAACCAGTTACCCCCCGGGCCACACACTTTGCAGCCAGATGACGTCTCTTCCGAGGGAGAGGGATGAGCCTATCTACACAATAAGGCCTTTCAAGACAATGGTTAGGGACGACAGGAGCAGGAGGAGGAGGAGGAGGAGGAGGAGGAGGAGGAGGAGGAGGAGGAGGAGGACTAGGGGTGGAGATTTTTATAAGATTGATGGATAGTTGTTATAGAAAAGGAACGCCTTAACTTGGCTGTGAAATTCCTGGCTGTGAAAGAGCCTCGAGAAATTCACATATGGGAAAAGGCTGTCTGAAACGGGGGGTTCTGTGTAACTTGAATCTCGACACCAGAGGCGGTGTCTCGGAAACTGGGTCAGAGAGGAGCGATTTGGCAATGGAGTCGTCTTCTGTTTCATTAAGGCTAACCTTTGAAGCATCTGATGGAGACAAGGCCCCCCCCTCCCCTTTGTCTCCATCAGATGAGTCAAAGGTTAGCCTTATCCTGGGTGGGGGCGTTATAGAAAAGATAAGGAGTGCAAGAAAGACAACAACAGATGGATTCAAGGACAAACAAACAACTAGCAAGACACTTAAGGGCACGTGGTGGTGAATGGAATTGGCTTGCACATTTTAGACCTGACTTTTCTTTTTGACTCGACGGACTTCATTGTTTTATGGTCGTAGCCGTTTGCTTCAGCGATACAAACGGCCAATGTTGGCCTCGTCTTCGCGAGGCCCTGTCAAGAGTCTCGGTGGCGCAACCGTCGATCAACTCGACGGGACGTGGCCACTTAATAATAATAATAAAATCTGGAGGATTGAATCCTCTTTATTGGTCACATACAGGTACAAACATACAGGGAAATGTGTTTCCTGCATTTAACCCATCCTAGTATTAGGAGCAGCGGGCAGCTATTGTATATACAGCGCTCGGTGAGCAGTGTAGGGTTAGGGTGTCTTGCTCAAGGACACCTCGACAGTTTTTGCTAGGAGGATCCGGGGATCGAACCAGCAACCTTCCGGTTGTGAGGCGACCGCTCTACCTCCTGAGCTATACTGCCGCCCCACTCCACGCCATAGCGGTGAGCGGGGAGAGCAAACTCACCAGCAGGCAGTTAAAGATGACGTAGAGGATGAGCATCCACAGGTCCCTGTAGCCCATGTGGAGTCCCGCCCAGAGCCACACCACGGACACCAGCAGGAACAAGTAGAGCACCATGGGGACCTCTGAAAAACACAACACAATAACATCAGCACGTTGTACGTGCAGATGAGATAGCGCTTCAGCAGAATGCAGACCGTCCTGTTTTTGGCGTTGTTTTGATTGCAACAGAAACAGAAACCATCGTTTGTTGTTGACGAGTACAGCCACTCTGACTGCGACCTAAGGGCCCAGTGGGGTGCTTGCATGTGCATGCACGCACAAACACACACACGCACACACACACTGAGTGTGTGTCCCAGGACACTATTAAGTGGTACTATTAAGAAGATTGTTCATCAACATGTTCATGTTGATGAACATGAAAAACACTGCTATTATACGACTGTAGCGCCTTGAGTGGAAACCCTTGTTATCCATGGAAACCTTTGGGTAAGTAATACCAGACTAAATATCTTTCTTAGTGTCTAGACGGGCAACCAATTCAGCTGGGCCGTGAAAAGAGAGATGGAACAGTAAAACCAAGGAGATAACGCAGCACATGGCTCCAAGAGCTGTTAATCACAAGGCTGGACGGAGCAAAGCTAGTCTGGCACTGGGATAAAGTCTTCTAGAATATCTGGAAACATAATAAAAGAGAAACTTCACACTCTCGCCCACGCACCACGCACACACACACACACGCACGCACACACACACACACACACACACACACACACACACACACACACACACACACACACCACACACACACACACACACACACACACACCACACACACACACACACACACACACACACACCATAGAAAACAAAGAGTACAAAACGATACTCCTGCACACCAAAGAAAACACTTAAATGAACACTTGTTAATTTCGAGCTCACAACTTCAAGCTTCATGCATTGGTTGAGAAAGGAATGCTGACCATTGGCCAGTGATTAGAGATGTAATTACAGATGTCCACACAGTCACCATGCCCCATTAAGTACAATACAACACACCCAACACACCCCAGTACATTGTACACATTGTAAAAACGTCTTGTGTAAACTCTCTTATCAGGTATAGGGAACTAGAATGAAGAGCTGATTTCAAAGCTGCTGATTCTCCATGTGATGTGAAGCCTTGGGCTAATGAATGGGAATGGTTATGAAAATACTGTGGAAATATTGATCCGTTGATTGGTTGATATTGTCTCTCACGACCATATCACTGAAATATCGCAACCTCAAATAAATGTTTTCAATAAATTAGTAATTATATTCTATTCAATTACCAATAAAATATCAACTTCAGCTGCTTTGTTTGACCTATTAAAAAAAAATTCATGAAGCAAAACAACAAAAAGCATGAAAAATCGCCCAAAATGAAACAACCCCTCTCTTGTCTTGACAGGAAGTGATGTCGCCAGCTCAACTGACTAACAGGCGATACGTAGGCCAGCCTGTACAGGTCACTTTACAAGTAGGCTGGAAACACAGGGCACGGGGCCCAGGTTTGCACAGTGCCCCCCCCAACACACACACACACACACACACACACACACACACACACACACACACACACACACACACACACACACACACACACACACACACACACACACACACACACACACACACACACACACCTAGGTGGCACTTCCACCTGGAGCTCCTGCTCCAGCTTCACCCTGCTACTCCACCTCAGCACTCTCTCCTTCGCTCGTTCTTTCCAATCTTTAATGTCACCCTTTCTCTCTCCACTTCAGTTTCTGTGTTTTTGCATCTTTTTTTTTTTACTTACCCCTCCCTCTCCCTACCTTTAAAGTTGACCTTTAAAGCTTCTATGTATTTTCTCAGGGCTATTTTGGGCTTCTTCGTCTTTCTACACAACTACTTTAGGTGTTTCCATGATGTGGTTTTGCCTGCTGCGCCCCTTCACTCTCACATGGCTGACTGTTTACACACGTCGATAAACCCCATTAAACCCTTCTTTCATCTGGAATGTATTTGAGACTACCACCCGGGTCCTTTCATTCCCCGCGTCCAGAGGCCCACAGACTTCCCCTGTGTGTCGGCAATCTACCCATCCTTTCTGCCTCTCCTCACGCGCCAGAGTGCACGGACGCACCGGAACGCACGTACACTCATGCACACGCATGCACACACACACACACACACACACACACACACACACACACACACACACACACACACACACACACACACACACACACACACTCGCACGCACGCACAAACGCAGGCGCACGCATGCGACTTCCTCTTCTCCCCGCTTAGATTTTTTTTTCCGCCTCTGTAAGCAAATTCCGGGTTGTGGACAGTGAAGTGAACTCTTACAGTTTGGAACAGGTTCCTAAAGCCCAGGGGATGTACTGTAGTATATGTGCTGGAACATGGAGGGGAGACACACACACGTGCGTGCACACACACACACACACACACACACACACACAGGTATGTTACGGGTGTGTACAACCTCAACGTCAAAACCTATTGAAATCACAGATCCTCAACGGGCAAATGAAGATGGAAGAGTTGAAAGTGCTCCCAGTTGGGGTGCAACGGTCATCTCTTGTTTATCCACACCAGCCGCTCTGGTAGCTTTCTCCCAACGTGTGAACTTAACTGTGTTTCCACTGGACACAAAGAAGCCCCAGTTCTCCTCAGAGAGAGAGAGAGAGAGAGAGAGGAGAGAGAGAGAGGAGAGAGAGAGAGAGAGAGAGAGAGAGAGAGAGAGGAGGAGAGAGAGAGAGAGAGAGAGAGAGGTGGAGCAGGGCTTCAACACAAACAGCAGCAGGTCCTGGACGGTGCTAGCATTCAAGTCACCAAGAGGTCAGCAGCAGCTGCCATAATATTGAGCAGGCCTGGAGCTCTCTCACTCACACACACACACACACACACACACACACACACACACACACACACACACACACACACACACACACACACACACACACACACACACACACACACACACACACACACACACACACACACACACACACACACACACACACACACAGTGTTATGGTTGTTTTCATGGTGCTCATGTGGGCTTTTGGAAAAAAAAACCATTTAAATACACATTTTGGATACGGTACGTTCACCAAAATAAACAGAGGAGGCTCAGTGTTATTGAATAACTCCAACGCTCACCGAAAAAAAGAACAACTTAGAATATGGCGTCAAAGTCAAAATGGCGGAGTCCAGAAATAACGGACAACAAAAACAACAACAACAACAACAACAACAACAGCCTTTATGACTTGTGAATTGTAGCCTTTGCTTTAGTACGCTACGTTGAAAGGAGGGATCAGGCCTTATTCTAGAAGGTATCCTGCTTTAAAATATTGCATACTACAGCCCGACTGCTCTGTCGCTCAAAGAACAGACTAGTTGATATGCTTTCCTTTGAACAATATCCCCCAGGAAAACGACCAAAACTGGCTCCAAAAATTGTAACTATGGAAAGCTCCTTTTCTTTGTCATTTGATTGGGGCCGTCGTAGAAGTAAAAAAAACATCATATAATACCCACCTAGACCTTGAAGATACATTAGCATGTTTGTTAGCTAGTCTGGTGTGAGCCGAGAACAACATGAACTCAACAACCTTGACACACCAACGGCAATTGGCCCACATCCATCCAAAATCAGACTTACTATGCCGAGCACAGCAAACAATGTTATCGTTTATGGTTGCACAACTTTATTGCTTTCAGGGATTCTGCACGAGAATGCTGGCCGGCAACAATTACATCTAATCCTTGTGTCTTTCAACACGAAGGAGTTAAAATTAAAACAGGAACAGTGAGTTCACCTTGGCCGTTCTGCACCCGCTCTGTTGACAATCACAGGTGAACCATCAGTGAACCACGCAATCTAAAGAACATCCCGTACAAACAGGCACACACGCACCGCACACACACGTGCATGCATGCACGCACACACGCACACATGCCCAAATGCACATGCACATGCACATGCACATGCACAAATGCCGTGCCAAATTAATGACGGGTGTGGATGTTTTGATGAGCAGACGTGGGTGTCCTTTCGATAGGCCCTCTAGGGTTACTGATAACACCTCTGGCGAGACAATGTACCTCGCAGGGAGTGCA
>CM051017.1:12787352-12857352 GCA_027704905.1 Muraenolepis orangiensis | reverse complement strand
AAGTTCGCCTCCTGGGCACTGCCGAGGTGCCCTTGAGCAAGGCACCTAGACCCCTACACTGCTCCCCGGGCAGCTGTATATACAATAACTGCCCCACTGGTCCTAAAACTAGAATGGGTTAAATGCAGAGAAACCAAAACTCACTGTGTGTGTACAATGTATGTGACCGATCAAGAGGATTCCAAAATCCTCCAGGTTTATTTCAATCGAATTGAATCTAAAAACACATACAGTGAATATATATGTGCCAACTTACACGTCCCCTCGCACCAAGCCGTACACCGTGTGGATGTTCCACCCGAAACCCCCCAGCAGCACGATCACCAGCACCACCATGACCACGGCAGGAAGTCCCCAGCCCAGCAGGAAGTAGAGCAGGTAGCGGCGGTCTGTGTGCTCGTCGTTCATCACTAGGACCTGCCAGAAGTTCACCGCCTGGAGGGGGGGGGGGGGATCAGGTTAGGTGAGCCTAGCATAGTGAACGCCGGTTCAAACTGGCGAGTGGTTGCTGCCTGTGTGTGTGTGTGTGTGTGTGTGTGTGGTTGTGTGTGTGTGTGTGTGTGTGTGTGTGGTTGTGTGTGTGTGTGTGTGTGTGTGTGTGTGTGTGTGTGTGTGTGTGTGTGTGTATGTATGTGTGTGTATGTGTGTGTGTGTGTGTGTGTGTATGTAGTGTGTGTGTGTGTGTGTGTATGTAGTGTGTGTGTGTGCGTGTGTGTATGTATGTATGTGTGTGTGTGTGTGTGTGTGCGCAACCTGCACGTAGGTGGGAGAAAAGGATGCACACACACACACACACACACACACACACACACACACACACACACACTACATACACACACACACACACACACACACACACACACACACGTCTCCACACACACACGCATGTTTTTTTCTACTTAGTTTCTTCTTCTCTCCTTGCTTTAAAAGCAGGTCATCCGTCTGTGAACACACAAAGCCCAGGCCGTCGCCGTTGCCCTGGTGGGAACACCAGTCGACTGAGGCACAAGGCGGAACCTGCCAGGGCCTCTTCTGTCTACGTCAGAGGTGAACACGCCACAGGGTGGCCACGCCTTCTCTCTCTGATCCACTTGAAAGCAGACACAAGGGTGGCGAGGGGTGTGTTCGTCGGCGCCTAACTGACCCACAGTAGTGTGATCCTATTTAGTTAACCCCGGGGGGGAAGGTGTAACAATAAGGAACATATGACTCTTGGAAAACAGTGGCTCAATAAAGGCAAACACGATGGTTCCCGTGTCCACATGCATACATTACGTACACATGACATTACATTCATTTAGCAGACGTTTTTGTCCGTGTTTCAACATAGGCAGGAAAAAGATAACGCATTCCTTCCTCCTTGCATCTCCTTCCTCAGAAACCTCCAAGAGCAGACCCAGCGCTCAGGAAGAAAGTACAGTAAGTTCATCAAGTACATCAAACATTGGCAATGACAAACAGTGAAGCTAATAGACACAAGCTAATAAGCAAAAGCTAAGTGCTAAGAGGAAGGGTCAGGGCGGTGCTTACTGAAAAGGTTTTTAGCCTGATGGGCAGCGACTCTGCTCTCCTGACACCAGTGTGGAACTGACTCTGTCCACCATTGTGGACAGAGAAGAGCCGTGGCCCCAGGGGCCTCTGAGCAACGGGGCAAGCAGACGCCCCGAGGCAGCAGAGCCGATTGGACGGAAAGGGGCTTGACCATAGCCTGGAGGTGGGAAAGAGCTGTTCCTTTATTTATACGTTACCATATCGGGTTTTTTCCTAGTTTCCGGACCATAAACTAATATCTATCCCAAGTCAGTGTAAATACTGTTGCATTGACCTTAATATAGTGTATATATTTGTATATACATCGTTTATCGCAGTTTTCTATATTTTATATTGGATTTTGCACAATTTCTGTATGCCACTTTCATTTCACTGCATATCCTGTATGTGTATGTGGCAAATAAAGCTCTTGAATCTTGAATCTTTCACTGCCCCGTAGGCCGGCAACGGGGTCTACAGGGAGCCAGGGTAGCGAACCGAGAAGGGTAGATGTGTGGGAGAACTTTGAGACGGCTGAACACCAGACAAGTGCACCGACATCCACTCCGAGATGTCTGACCTGATCAGGTACGCGGCGCCTCCACTTGTGTGTCAGCGGGGACTACACACACACAAGCACTTTTCTATGTAAAGCTTGTGTTCAACTGCGTTATGCATCAGCGCACGTTGGTCTATTCTAAATGGTCTGCACTGATGTTTCTCTTCCAATTGTATTATTTTTTCAAACCTTTATTTAAACTCATCCAGGGACTCATCGAGGTTGGCCTCATTTGGCCAAATTTACAATGCTGTCGATTTACAGAAATGTTTTAAAAATATAAATAGGACAAAACACATCTGAGAATACAGAAACATATATTAAAAACGGTTTCACATGGAGGCAGGGAGCTTTGTGGTGAAGTGTTGATTTGTAGTGTGTGTGTCCAAGAATTTGGGGCACTAAATTGCAGGTTCTTGAGCATAAGTCATTTGAACGAGTGAGATGGGGTCCAAAGTTCAAATCCAGCATCATTGATTCAAGATTAGAGATTCAAGATGTTTAATTGCCATTTGCAACAAGTACAAGGGAATGCTTACTCCCCATTTACTCCCCGCAGTATGAATTTCCTACAAGAAAGAAATAGAGAAAGAAATAAGAAAGATTGGTTGTGCCTAATTTAAGAGTGTTTAAGGGTTTAAGAGCGGATGGAATCCAGGTAGGAAGACAACGCCTGAACAATCCTCTTTCTGCTAATCACAGAGAGGCCGGTTCCATTTATGAAAAATAAGCCAATTCTTGGACAGTTTGGAGTTTGCTGAATATGATACTTTAATGGACATTTTACTCGCCGAGTGTCCAGCATTTACTTAAGGATAAAGGAGCTCAGTCGCTACGGGAATGCTTGCTAACACACAAGTGTTTGAGTACAGCCACTCTACAACAACAAAGGACACATAAGGTGCAGGACCCTGATATCAATCAGCCTCAGATAACATCTGTCCCACCAGAGAACTACCCCTCTCCTTATGCGGCAAATGACTATCTCCCAGTAAAACGCAACAACAAACAACACAACCGTAACCAGATATGGAGACGCATCAAAGTGCAGTTCCCGCACAATATGCTGTCTGGAATTGAGCTGGGCCAGACATTTTTTTTGCTCAGAGCTCTTTGCCTGTGACTCTCGTGGCAAAAGCTCAATAAAACCGATGAGGCTTTGAGCCTTTATCCCTCGAGACGTGTCAAAGGTCATCAGTGAAAAGTAATGTTCTATTGAAAAGTCTGAAAACTGCTGTAGCACTTTTGTTGTCCCTCCCGAGTCACTATGAGTTAGCCTACTCCAAAAGGAGCTAATCTCATAATGCCTTACCAAAGCAAAAGAAAAAAAGGTTCTGCTGCCAGAAGAGATTATATCCATGACATAAACAGTGATTTATTACCCTCCGAACGTCATAAACAGTTTCACATTGAGTGGCGAGAGAAAATAACATTTAGTGTCAGTTAGGTCCGTGATAGGACATGGTTTCTTTACAATCGTATTGGTTAAATACAGACTCTGTTAACGACGCAGGGCCCTGGCTCAAACCAACCAGAGTTAAAGCCATATTGTATTGTTTATTTTCCCCCACTTTGTTTAGGGGAATACTGCCAGACAATGCCATGGTGACCTCAGCAGTTGTGGAAAAAGCAACAACTGACTATCCAACTTCCCAAGGATTTTCCATGGGTTGAAGCTTGCCTCAGAACAACTGAAAGGGGTCTGGGTCACAGAAGAAATGTGAATGAGTTGAGCGATGTAAATCAAGCTAGCCTTTTCTCCATGTTGTTTTTATTCTCCTTGAATTGTTTTTGTTTTTCAGGGTTTCTGGGGAAAGCCTTTGCATGCCATTAGTTAAGCTTCTAGCCTGAGCGCCGCCCCCCCCCTGACTTTTCATTGGTTAGTGATGTCATAGAGGAGGCGGGAGAAGGAAGAGAGGGGCGTGGTTTGCATGTTTACACAATGGCTTTAGTGGAATCACCATTGGGACAGTTGGGTCATGTCATCATGGTTATGTACAAGGAGCCGAGGGCTGAAGGTTTACTGTTTTACATAAATACACACGTTGTATGTAAGGATGCAGGGAGAGAGTGACTTGTCTTCATCAAAACAGGACGAGGAGTTGAGGAAGAAGTGGAACATTGGAACCAATGTCTGACTTCTAGTGACAGAGGAGATTATTAAGCCATTCGGTCAGCCAAGGACCACATATATTTCCATTTCAAACGGCTTGTGATTGATTACATTGCTGGACAAAATAGTAGAGAAGACACAGAACGACAGAGAAGACAGAAGACGTTTATATAATGGCACATCACCTCATAAGACTACCTTTCGGCAGCGCGTGTTCTGTGTCCGTTGTCTGTATTCACTTTCCTTTTCTATAGTTACTGTAGTTCGCCATTGGCAAATTTGGTTCATGGTAACCAGCCTCTGCAGACAATGCTTTTGTTTGTCCAGACAAAGTCACATAAGCAGCCAAGATTGGATGCGATGCAATTCTTCGCTGCTGCTGCTGCTGCTGCTTTGTTGACAACAAGTCAACAGCGCATCCAATGTAGTTCATGAAATCTACGCCCCCACAATACAAGCCATAAAAACACATCCTCTCTAACCTCCATCAGCAAAACATCATTAATTATCACATAGCATCCAGAACACATTGTCGGTGTTTGAATTTTATTTTTGAATGTATTTCCAATGGGTTTTTCGACCTACAATGACTGGGGCAATGAGGGGCAGTTTCACATGTTAATGTGGTGCCATCACTAAGGGATCCACGCCCTGAATCCACACAGCCGTGAGCCCTTATAGAGTTACCTGTATGAGCATCCAGGAGAACTGGCTGAGGTGGAAGTAGTGTGTGAAGAGAGCCAGGGCGGCGCAGCTGTCCTCCGAGAACGTCTGGCCGCGGAACACCGACACCAGGAAACACGTCTGGAGAGAGGAGGAGCACACCGGCGTCAACAGGAAGGACAGCACTTTTATTGTTGCTGGCGGTACGGTGGTTCAGTGAAACTTTGCATACATATGAAGAATATCAGTTCCGTACATACCAAGATACAAACATTAATGCACATTTTTACAAGCGCACACACACGCACACTGAACCACAGGGTCTTAACTAAGCATAAGATAGGGATCCCCCCCCCCATCCCCTCCCCCCCCCATCCCCCTCTGCGCCTTTTCAGACTGACAGCTTAATCTCCCAGTGCAGAGACCCAGTCTCCCAGTGAGTATATAGGGCAAACCAGGATAGATAAATCCACAGCGGGCAGGAGGGACGAGGACCAGGGGGGACTCTGACAGGTCTGAGTAACGAGGGGGGATGGTGGAGTGGGGGACGGGGACGGGACGGGGGGGAGCTTGACTTGATCCCGGGGAACGTCCTGGCGCAGTGCGCCAACAATAGCGGATCGCCATCGCTGCACTTGACCTGCGGTGAACCCATCAATGACTACGTCATCTCTCTCTCGGGGACTCTGAGAATGTTTTTGGTCTGTCTGTCCATCCTCGTAATGTCTGCCATGTCTCTCCTCCTCCCATCTCCTCCACACAATGTTCCCGTACGGTGGAACATATATATGTGGACTAAACCAAACTATTTAAGTACAACTATAAAACATATCACTTGAATGCCAAAAAGGTTAAAGTAGCGTGGGGACCAGTTCCCTGATTTTAGTACCTCTTTAACAGACTTTGTATCAAATCAAAATTTTAAAGATATGACAGCGAAAATTAACGTGATGCTATTTCACCGAAGGGTCTTGAGCGGTTCTCACGATATTAGACTTGAATATCATCAGAACCAGATAATATGTTGTTTAATTGCCGAGTTGGGTTTGGAACACATTAACTCATTCATACTCAGAAGACTGACGGCATAGTTGGTCTGGAGTTGAGGAGCAAAACATCCATATAAGGGCAGGAAGGAAAAGAAAATGTTAGGCAAAACAAACCGCAAACAGCTCTTCATTAACCTCAAAAACCGCTACGATTACACACAGAACTGGTGAACGGAAGCAGTAAGGTGGGGTAAAGGCTGGTCGTTGGCTGGTTAGTGACATTGTTAGGGAAACAAGGTGCACCTGTGGTATCACCCTCTGATTCAAGACAGATCTCTCCGGTCGGTAGCTCCGTGGCCCACACAGCGTCAACAGCCTCCTGGAGGGGAGCCAGAGAGCCCGGGCTGATCAGATGGCTTAAGGGGAAGAAAGCAGTGTCTCCCTCCCCCTCCCACCCCCTCTTGTTGTCGTTTCGGTTTTGTTTTTTTTGGCAAATGGAAGCCCAAGGTTGGCCAAGGACACAGCATGACATACAATCTATCCAATCGCATGACACGCAATCTAGCCAATCGCATGAGCAAAACAAGTGGGAACACATGCAAAGAAAACATGTTTAAAATGTAATCTGAGTATGCACGCACACACACACACACAATGGCCCGGCTAATGTGTGCGCTCCGCTGGCGGTAAGAGTTACATAATAACCTCTCAACACATTTTTATTACACACTTGAATAGCCACAGGGATAACAAATGATCCAGGTAACATGATAATACAGTGGGGAAGACAGTCTCTCTCTCTCTCTCTCTGTCTCTCCTTTTCTCATTCTTTCATTCTCTCTCGTTCTGTCCCTCGTAACTATCAACTGTTTTGTATGTCATATTCAAAGAACCCTGCTGTTCTCTACAGCAGAGATGTTTAAACAACAACGTACGTGTCGACTCGTGGTGTTAAACACAAACAAACATAAAAACATTGTTTGCCAGACAGTCATCATCTGAATCAGCAAGGCCGAGGGCCGGGCCGAGGATAATGTAGGCCATGTCAATGTGCTTGTAACCGGATTCGTTTCTGTGTGTGGGTGTGCCAGAGGGCTAGGCATGGAACAGCTCTGTTCTGCTTTTGTTCTGTTGTAACACGGGCCACAGGGAGGAGGACACAGGTGAAGGGGAGTATTTATTTGGACGACCGGTCAATGCTGATAATAGGGTGCCTGCCCTGGCTGGGGTGTTAATGTGTGTGTGTGTGTGTGTGTGTGTCAAAGTAAAATATACAGGCATGGGTTAATGCTAGCATTGAGCTCAGAGTTCAGAGTTGAGGGCTCTTATCTGAGACCAGTGTTTGTTGTCCACCCACCTCGTCCCCCCCCCCCTACTCCTCCTACTGCTGCTCCTTCGAGTGGCGGCCGAGGAGTCAACCTGTCTAGACCCTGAGGCTTCAAATCATTCCAAACATTGGCCTGGGAGTGCTGAAGGTCTCCTCATATGAGCCTCACCTATATGCCTTGTGTGTGGTGTGTGGTGTGTGTGGTGTGTGTGTGTGTGTGTGTGTGTTGTGTGGTGTAGGCTCCTAGGCCTGCTGATAAAACAGGAACCACAGACACTCAGGCAAACAACCAAAATGGCTCCAATTTATGATCCCCAGGTCAAAAGAGAAAGACTATCTCTCCCACGCAACTTGACCCAGACACCCAGAGATGGTAGGAAGGGCCGATGAATAAACAACTGACAAAGATCAAAATTGAGAGATGGATAAAAGGGACCAAAGTGATACAAAAAGAGGATTAAAACATGCACGCTTTTAATCCTGGTTGTTAATAATGGTTGTAATGAGAGAGAGAATAGTGCAAAATAAGTCCTTCCTTAGTACTTTGTGTGGCACTGCCATCAGGCCCAAGGACATGGACTCCTGCTATTGGTTGAGCTCCAACAAATCTGCCCAATCATTGCTTTTGTTGCAAAGCACATGGGCGACTGCTTGTTATTTTAGCCTGCACTAGATTGGCGGGGTGTTCTCCAAGTGCCTGTAGAGTGTTCCTCCCGGGGAACATTTCTGTGTGTATTCAGACTAAACACATCACTGTCTGCATTAATATGAGAAGTGGGTTTGCCTACAACTGGACTATTCTCCTATTCATCTAGGGACCAGCGGACCGGACGCCTGGGCCCACTCCGTTATCAGTATGACCCGTACTAACCCAGGACCGGGCCCCGAGTCCCACGTGGGGCCTGCGAGTTGTGCTATTGATCCGCAAGCCTTGTGTGCCCCTGCAAAAGTAGCTAAAAATAGCATCCCTTACATCAGCGGCTGCAACAGGGGCCCTGGCTGCCTGCCGTGGCAGAGCCTCCCTCTACACTAACGTCCCAAACCCCCCGCCCCCCCCACTCCCCAAGCCCCAACTCATCGTCCAAATCCCCCTCTCCCTCTGCTCCCTCCCCCCAGTCAATCCTCATGCACAGCCCCATCCACAACTCCCATCTCTCTCCCCCCCATCCTGCTTCAGAATTTGTGTGCTACTCCACCCTTCCTCCTCCTCCTCCTCCTCCTCCTCCTCCTCCTCCTCCTCCTCCTCCTTTTCCTCCTCCCCCCAACTTCACCTCCCCCCTCCTGCGTTGCCACTACCAGTCTGATCTGGATTGCTCCACAACCCCAGCCAGCATCTCTCGGGTTCTTCTCTCTCATGCCTTTGTTCACAGAGGAGAGAGAGAGAGAGAGAGAGAGAGAGGAGAGAGAGAGGAGAGAGAGAGAGAGAGATCTATATTCCAAATGTATCAAAGCAAATAAACATGTTTAAGTCACTGCTGTTTATTTGCTGTTTGTTCTAAACCATGTACATTTAGGATCCATGGAGGAGAGGGTCAGAGCTCAGAATGAAGTATAATCATGCATATACTTGTGAAATGGTTCATACTGATCTTTTGAACACTGATATTCTCCATCTTTATTCCCATTGTCCCAGTATAGAAAGTGTGTCAGACTCCCCCCCCCCCCCCCCCCCACACGTCACCAAAGCCCCTAGGAGAAACATGTTTACTGCTGAATACCCGCAGATCATGTGAAAACCACCAACAACCATCACCTCTCACATGCTGCAGACTGGGGCATGGTACATGTGCATGATCCATGTGTTTTGCAGGGCTTAATAAACACATGTACACACACACACACACACACACACCACACACACACACACACGCACACACATGCTTTTACGAGTCGTCGCAGGGAATTGCCGGATGAGAGGTGTGTTAGTGGGCCAGCTGGGGGGTTGGGGGGGGGGGCCCAAAATGGGTCACAGCACAATATCTTAAGCACACAATATGCTCACTCAGCGACACTCTCCTGTATGCCCCCCACACTGAACCGCACTTCCCATACTTAACACATTCTGCTGGATTCAAGGTTCATGATTCAGATTTCCATCGATATGTATACACAGTGTTGTGGTGAACGGGCCAAATGATAGGCGGGAATGTTTTGCAATACATGCCCATATGTATAAAATTGCCCTGTTGACATTCTTTTGTCACAGCTTGTGTACAGCGTGTCTTTCGGTTTTATCGTCATTTTTACCGTTTCGTAGATTTATAAAAATAGCCTGTCCGGTAGCTAAATGACCGAGTGAAGCAGTAAAGTTCAGTACTGTTTTGGGTTAATACTTACAGGGAGCTGGTTGGGCAGAGCCAGCTGTTAGCAAATAAACACCCATTACCTCAACCCTGTTTGACTACCAAACAACCAGCACCCCAACCTCCCCCCCCCCCCTCCCACTGCTGACATCGGCACTTATCAGAATACAGTATGAGAGAGTGTGTGTGTGTGTGTGTGTGTGTGTGTGTGTGTGTGTGTGTGTGTGTGTGTGTGTGTGTGTGTGTCCTTGCGTGCATTTGTGTGTGTGCCTCCATCGTATGGGTTAGTTTCATTGGGCATCCAGACCAGTAAGCCACGAGAGAATGATGGTGGATAAACAAACCCACAGCTACAGGTTAGCACAGTAGCTGCTGGTGGGACATTCCAAGGCTTCCGTCAGCTGTCAGCACTCACACACAACTATTTATCCACAGACAACTCTCACACGGTCACTTTATTGACAACACTGTACCACGTTACGGTGCGCCACACCGTAAAAGTCCACGTTTGTCTCCGCATTCCCCGTCGCTTTCTCACCACTGATCATAATTTGATCTTGTTTTGTCACTCGTTCTGTAAATATGGAAAATCCACATAATAATAATAATAATAATTTAACATAGCTTCAAATGAGCTACTCCTTCATCCTCCATTCAGCCAGGCAAGTGTCTTTAGTTGGATAGGCCTGTTCTACCGGCAAGCCAGATGTGAGAACAACCACTCACAATCAACCACCCATGCAAGTGCTTGTATGTGCACACAAGCGGGCATGCACACACACACCACACACACACAAACACACACACCACAAACACAGACACAGACACAGACACACACACACACACACACACACACACACACACACACACACACACACACGCACACACATGTACACACAGCCACACGCGCTATGAAACCATTACAGCCAGCTGCTCGAGGTCAGGACCCGAATGACATACTTGATGATTCAGCTGACTTCATTCTACCACAAACCCCTGTGGGTGAAGCTGTGTGTGTGTGTGTGTGTGTGTGTCTAACTGAGTTTGGCTAACCTACAGTGCTGAGCTCTGAGGGAGGGCAACACGACATAAACACACCCAATGGTTAGCGCCACAGCATGTATCCACTCCAGGCATTTGTTTTCTTCCAATCGCATAATCTTCAGGATTAACATTTTGAAGGGTCTTTCCGGCCAATTCCGGTGGACAATTAGCGGTTGTCCACCGGAGTTGGCTGGAAAGGCCCTGGAAGGGCAGCTAATCGCCGTGTTTGCACCACAGCGAATGCTATTTAGGAAGCGGATCTATTATGAATCCAGCAGAGAGCGGACGCCACGGGGCTATATTTAGTACCGTGTCTCAGGCCACATGGACGCTGTCCCACTGATCTGCTTTTGTTGAATTCAATTGGATTAAATCATAGCTGCACCGCCACACACAAACACATTTAAATATACTGATGGATGGAGCATCGTTTCCATGGTGACCTGTTGCATCATCGTGGGAATTGATCGCTGAGTCCTGGTCTTGCTATGATGGGTGAAGTAATGCCGCAAACATTCACATTTTGCACATTTCGCATGCAATATGGAGGAGGTGTCAGAATATGAGGTGAAAGTGAATGTGGTGCTGACTGCCTAAGGTTCGGTTATAAGCCAGGGAGGGTAGGAACTTAAGAAAACCCACTATTGATCCAGGAGCGATGCCCTCTGTGCTAGTTGGCCCAGTGACAGCCCCTCCGAGTATGTGTGAATACACAGCTGTCAACCTGTGATCAATTCACTGAGCCGTTGGCCAATGCTTACGCGGCCTCACACACAAACACAAGCCGTTGCTGCAGTATGACCAGGTTTCTTTCGGTCTCTTGAGTTGAATAAAAATATAACATAAAATGTGTTTTATAAGTCTCCTGTTGGTGTATGTTAGGCAACAGCTGTGCTGGATTATGAGATGTGCAATCGTTTCTGAGAAGCTGTGAGGATGTTTTTCGATCGAGCCTTGTGTACACACTTTTGTTATTTGCATAGTCCCCAAATAGATATCCAGTTGTTGAATAACCACTGGACTCTAGGGGAAACTATCGATCAAGCAGATCAGTTCTTCGGTACTGCTGAACTTGAAGCTGGTTTTGTGGACATAGAGCGGCCCCTACAGGTCACCAGCGGTATAGCGGGAGTACTGTGCACGTTTGCGTGCGTTTACAGTTATGGCAAAGAGATGTGTGCTCCTGAACGCGAAAATTACATGGGCGGAAGACAGGCTTTCGTAGACCTATATCTCTGCATCGTTTACAGTGCACATCTCAGATCAGTACATCTACCGTTTGTGTATCATTTGGCACAATAGGCCATTCCAAAAAGGATGTTCAGACAAGAGACTAAGCAGATTTCTCAGATTAGCCCGAGGGCAAAGCTGTTAATATCCCATTTCCTTCCATGCCATGCTCTCCCTCCATCCACTTTCATTTTCCAAGGAAGGAAACAAAATGATGCAGAACTTTCCATTGCTTCTTCAAGACCTATTTTTCTGCACGACATTGTCCTGTGGATTTTGGGATTCAATTCACTACATATTCATTCTAATCATCCTGACTTGTACATATTTAAATAATAAGGAGGAAAATGACAATGATAATATAGCTGACTTAAATAGCTGTAATGTAAACAAGTTAATCAAATTCAACCAGTGGTTTAGGGTTTTGTATTGTAGGCAACTGCTCTTAACTGATGCCAGGAAAGTTGTGCCAGACAAGCTGGCACTTTATAAAAAATTAAGAATCCCACTGAGTGGGAACTCGCTGGAGACCCTCAGGGCCAGATTCACAAAAGTATCTTAAGAAGTATTCTTAAGATTTTTTCTAAGAACAAACTTCCTAAAAGTTCCTAACAAAGTTATTAACTGCAATTCCTCAACATTTTCCAAACAACCTTATTACATTCACTTCTTTAGAAGTAATTTTCTCCATTCTTAGGAACTAAGTAGTGTCACTTTTGGGCCGTGTGTGGACAAGTGAAAATTCTGTAATTGTATTTCTTTGTGTTGAACAAAAAGGAACTGACCCGACAACAGCCTATAATAACTCAGTTAAGCAAACTAACAGCTACAAACCATGCCAACAGTAACTCTTTAACCTGATACTGCATGTGTGTGTGTGGGTGTGTCTGAACCAGCAGCATTAGAGCCAGCCGCCCCAGACGGAAGACCTTTAAAAACCACTGGTTTCCAGGATATATGCACCGTTCTGTGTGTCACGACCCCCAGTACAAGAAGCCATGAGCTGGACAGGTGACAAAGTCCTTATGTTGGGAGACTGATGTGACCTCCAGCTTGCTTGTTTGCTGTGCTTTTTCTGGAAAATCGGGGAAAGTTCAATGCCGTAGTTTATTTTAGGGGGGGGGGTCACACACGTTTGAAACCCTGGCTGAGTTGTGTGAGGCAATGTGTATGTGGTTGGTGGCTGCTTTAAGCAGCCTCACCTGGCCCGAGTCTGGCTGATTAGACTCTGGGTACGGCAGCACCTACCAATACAATACATACCTAGCACCTGTGGTGTATTGCCAAACAAGGCACGCAGGATGAACCACTGGCAAGAGTAGCAAAGAGCCCTGCCACCTCGGTGGCTTTTCTGGGCTCCTCCAACACAAGGACACAGGCAGATTTTATGCAAAAAACAGTTTCATTGCGGGGGTTGAGAATGTATTTGCAGGCAGAGCAGGTGGTGAACGCTGTCATCTCAGGGCTCCTCCTTTGAGTGTGTGTGGGGCAACGGCTGGTTCATCCTGTGTGCTTTGATTGGCCATTGTAACGCAGGTGTGCAGCCTCGCCCCGGCCCCAGAGCCTAACCGGTCTGCCTCGGGGTGCTTAAACCAGCCCCCAACCCACACAGTGTTCAGAGCAGGGAGCAGAGTCTGAAGGCAAGCACGTCGCGTGGAGAAACCAAACACAGGGTTCGTCGCTCGCAGTGGCAAGCGTGAGCACGCACGTACACGCTCACACACACACAAACACACACACATACACACACAAACACAGACACACACACACACACATGTTTAGGGTCACTGTGATAACGATAACTGCTGAATCATTTACGGTATATGTGTGATTCAGGCACATATTTATGACCCATTATAGCGAGGGTGTGTTAATGACTGAGCAAGATGGCTTTTTAAGTATCCTAAGCTGGTTTACCTTTTAGTGCTTTGTCCGCCACAATGATATCCGACGAGAGACAGATCACACATTTAAGTGTCTCATTGAGTAAAGCCAACAAAGTCAATGAACCCATTCTGACATGACATTGAACTCTGTCATTCTATGCCTTAAAAAAGGCATATTTATTGAAACCATTCAATAAATGTGAATGTGAATGCTTTTTACCCATTCACACTGTATAATATCTTGTGAGAAGAGGGAACGGGAAGTTATGAACAACCCTGCGCCGACGTGTACGTGACAAAGAGAAGATCAGTATGAAGGTGATGAGACATCGCAACAATCGTAAATCGTTCTCTGCGTTTTTTGGACACTTTACGAGGAGGCGGGGGGGTTGATTGCAGGCCGAGAGAAGGCCACATCCTTTTAAGGGTGACTCACACGGGATGATGACCTGCATCCCATACACTGCCAAGCGAGAGAGACATGGAGGGGCCAACAGAGACAGACAGATATTTCCCCTTGTTTTTTTTCTCTGGGTGTCACTAACTGCAAATAGCGGGTAATGTAAACCTTCCAACAGGCCCTCCACACACACACACACACACACACACACACACACACACACACACACACACACACACACACACACACACACACACACACACACACACACACACACACACACACACACACACACACACACACACACACAAACAGTCACATACACCTGATCTCATGGGCCGAGCCTGGTACTTTATATCATTACCTCACTACTAGCCTTAGTGGGCTTTGAAACAGAGCACAGATCATTGGATCAAAGCACTTTAACATACGATGAGGAACATAGCATGGCTCTGTAAGGCCCAAAGGAACAAAGCAAGACGCTCTCCCATCTCCCACGCCCTCTCCTCCACTCCTCTCCAAACAAGTGGTTTCGGGAATTATGCCTGACGTCAGCAAGACCCACACACACACACACACACACACACACAGTGTACTGATAAAATGACAGATCGTCTGAGAACAGATAAACTTCCTGAGGAAGTGCGGCCTCTATGACGCTAAGACGCACAACTTAGAACAACGGAGAGATCTTTAGAGTTGCCATTTCATACTTCTCCTTTATCAGCTTATCAGTTATTTTTCTTCTGCCTAGTTTTTAAACTGCAATGTTAACTGCATATTTTCCAGGCCAATAAAGTATTTTTTTGGAGAGAGAGAGAGAGAGAGAGAGAGAGAGAGAGAGAGAGAGAGAGAGAGAGAGAGAGAGAGAGAGAGAGAGAGAGAGAGAGAGAGAGAGAGAGAGAGAGAGAGAGAGGAATAACTTTCTCTCTCCCCCTCATCACCCCCACCCCCACCCTGGAGCGAGACCCGGGTTTGTGGGACAGGAAGTCATTAATAAGCAAAGCTAAGCTGAGTCACACAGCGTATACACCTGGGGAAGAAAACAAAACAAAAGGAGAACCATGGTGACCGAAGAGGGGGAGCATACGGAAGAGTAAACTCATGGAATGAAGTCTGTATATAGGATGTGGATGGAAACGGAAATACCTGTGTTTAGTATTTGATGGAGACAGGAGGAGAGGGGAGCTTCCGTTCCCATGCATGCATCACACAAACACACACACACACACACACACACACACACGTATACACACACGCGCACACACACGTACATCCACACACACACACACGTACATCCACACACACACACACACACACACACACACACACACACACACACACACACACACACACACACACACACACACACACACACACACACACACACACACACACACACACACACACACACACACACACACACACACACGTACATCCACACACGTACATCCACACACACAAATATCCACACACACGCACACACATACATCTACACACACACACACACACACACACACACACACACACACACACACACACACACACACACACACACACACACACACACACACACACACACACACACACACACACAAGCACACTTACACACACATGTACATCTACAAACATAGACACACACACACACAGACACACACACACACACACACAATAAATGGGTGGGAGGTGGGGGGAGAGCTAAAATTGTACAACAAAGGACGCCTTAATCTCTTTTGGATTTCCAATGTGCGGAACCTTCGCTCGGCCTTACATTAACAGTGCGGCTGTTTTTACATATTTGACCCTCCTCCTCCTCCTCCTCCTCCTCCCTCCTCCTCCTCCTCCTCCTCCTCCTCCTCCTCCTCCTCCTCCTCCTCCCCCTCCTCTTCCTCTACATTGTCCTCCTCCCAGAAGTGACATGGACTTTCACTTGGCATGCAAATGGATAAAATTCTCGAAACTAGGTCCGCTGCGCGAAGGAAACAAGTCGTGAACCAGCATATGAGATCCATCGACACATACTTGATGGCACCCAAGTGACCCGATGAGGTTTTGAAGACCACTTTAAAGACCTCTGTTTTAACTCTAATTCTAACACTTCTTCTTCTTCTTCTTTTTGTGTGTTATGAACATGAGTTTTGGACGATTGTTTTGAAGAATTCTAGGAAGGAGGGGGGGGGGAAACTTTATCCCCTTGGTAACCACCCAGGGCAACTTTGTGAAAAAGCTATATTGTCGTTAATATAAGCATTATAAGGAACAATGTTGTGTGAAATGGAACACACACCTTGGCGGTTATATCGGAGAAACCCTCTCTCGGTTGTTGCTGTCAATATAAACCGCTGCCCAGAGGTTGGGAGCTCTGTACAGAGTGCCTCGGAAAAGACACTTCACGTCACGAAAAGAACGCAACTTGAGTTCAGAGCAGAGCAGAACATTCACAGACGCAGTGACAAAATGGCATACATCACTATGTTAAAGATAATATACGATATATACCATTTCACTGTTACTCTACAAAGGTAAATACACAAAAATATCAATATGAGAGATGAATAATAACTTCTTAATAACTCCCTAATAGAAAATACATGATTTCCAGGCAATGCAAAAGGAGTTACACTGAAACTAATATGCCACACACACACACACAAGTCACATTGCATCTTTTAAAACGTTCATACGTCTTTGACTGAAGTGCTTCAAGGCGTACAGTATATGCAATGGAGTGCTGAGCTCCAGGAATGAGAGAAAACAAGTTGTTGGGTTGTTGTGGAAACTTAATAAATATGCAATACCGACTGGCAGGATGATTACAGCTACAAGTATGAACCAAACACACACACACACACACACACATACACACACACACACACACACACACACACACACACACACACACACACACACATACACAGGTACATTTCCATTCCACAGAGACAATCTTCAGTTGTCTTGCTGTGGGAAGAGGTAACTGACCTGATCTGCTCTGCTGTCTTGCTCTCTCTCTCTCTCTCTCTCTCTCTCTCTCTCTCTCTCTCTCTCTCTCTCTCTCTCTCTCTCTCTCTCTCTCTCTCTCTCTCTCTCTCTCTCTCTCTCTCTCTCTCTCTCTCTCTCTCTCTCTCTCTCTCTCTCTCTCTCTCTCTCTCTCTCACACACACACACACACACACACACACACACACACACACACACACACACACACACACACACACACACACACACACACACACACACACACACACACACACACACACACACACACACGGGTGTGTGTGTGTTCACAGGTATGCTGACACAAAGACAGGACACCACTTCCAGAACCACACTTCAACTAAACTCAGCAGCTACTTGTTGCCGAAGTCCATGCACTTATGGATCCCTCAGTGAGTTTTTCATCAATAGCCACCACTGTTAAAGTTAGATAATCAATTCTATATTTAACACATGCAAGATCATGATTGGGACTTTGCCCCCTCCCCCCTATTGGGTATTAGGATTTCCATGTACAGGTGAATGTAGGGCATCCAGTCAAACATAGCGGCACCACACGTGAACATATGAAGCAAGTAAATATAACCCATGTGTTGGAGCTTGGTCTGTTTGCAGACCTAACAGGTCCAAACAGTGTGTCCACACACACACACACACACACACACACACACACACACACACACACACACACACACACACACACACACACTTTTAAAAGGCAGTTCAATCGAGCTTACTGAGTTTCAACTCAACGAATCAAATTTTCAAGCAATGCATTTTCTGAGAACTCCCATATTTCGTATTCCAGACTTCAGATGGATGTTGGTCTGTAACAGAGACTTACAAAAAATGTAGGACCTGTAGAATGTAGAAGATGTTTGACCACATCGTACTATTCTGTCTCTTTGACAGCAGCAGCAGACACTGCCCCCATCCCCCAGTACACTGTAGCCCTATCTGGCAACGTCTGTTCTCCTACTGAGAAGATGTTCAATCGGACAGTCTGGATCACAACCCGTCTGACCTTCTAACGAAGGCCTCGACTACAGTACGGCGTCAGACAGAAGAGGATGGACCGGACGGAATTTTCCATCCGGCAAAACCCCATTCAGATGAGAGACGCAGCCGGGAGGGGGGGGGGCGGGGGGGGGGGTGGGGCCATAAACAGGTTAGGCCCGGGAGACGGTCTGCGTCCTACCGACGGTCGGCCTCGTAGGGGCTCGTGTTTGTCAACGAAAGGGGACTGGACACACAAGTGGAAAATTACCACACCCGCACTCACGCAGAAACACGCGCACTCGCACGCGAGCGAACCTGCCAAGAGTGCCAGAACCCCCCCGACGGTAACCCGGCTCTACATATCTATCTCACTCCACCATAACTCGGCAGCTTGCGTTTTTATGGTCCAGAGGTGCGGGGTGCTGGGAAGGGGGGGGGGGCAGGGAGGATGAGAGGATGGTTTGGTTGTCAAGGGCACCGGACCGCAAAAGACATGGCCGCCGCGGTTATTCAGTGTGTGTTCGGTGTGTGTGTGTGTGCGTGTGTCAAGCTCGTCCGTGCAATGTTTGGAAAGTTGCGGTTTTGGAAAGTTGCGGGTCCTAAAACAGCGTTTAATTCAGTGTTTGAGGAAGGGTGCTTTGCGACGTGCAGGGATTTTGATGTTCTGTATGTGTATTCATCGCTCTGTCGCATTTGTATTCCTAGTATCGCGGGCTATTGAATCCTCACAACTCAGAGAGACTAGATGAGGGCAGTTCACTCTTCTCCTGGATTCAAGCTCATTTGCTTCTTTTCGGCTGGAAGTGAGACTCGGCAAAGCTGAAAACTTTCCTCCTCCCTCCCTGAACGCCAGGGGCTGGTTTTTACGAAGGCCTCCGTCTGACCCACATGTGTGTCCGTGCGGTGAGGATGGATTACCTGGGTTCCCAGGCATCCCAGCATCATGTGGGTGAGCAGCTTGGCAGCAAACATGGGAAAACGGGAGCACAGCACGTGGGACACGATGGCCAACGCAAAGCCTGCAAGTGAAAGAACGGAGAAAATCCAAGTCTGTTCACGTCGAGCCCACACTCCGGCATTTCAATGTAATCGGCTAATGTGTGGGTGGGAAGAATGAAATTAGTTGCCTTTTTTCTGTATTCCCTAGCGCAAATAAGACAAACATGGGCAGAGCTCATGGGAAACATCCACTAGAAGAACCCAGCTACAGTAGACGATCCCAGATACACTAGACCTGAGGTTTCCAATTTTTTCCATCCCTAAACCTGTATATGTACCTATATATATATTACAGTAAGTATGCATTGTTTAGTTGTATATTGTTTTATTAACCCCCACCCCCTCGAATATTCTTTTTGTCAATCATTTGGCGGTTCACCTGCAGAATCCCACTTTGCCCGAGACCCACTGCACTAGACTAGACGATCCCGGGTACAGTAGCAAAAACCCCACATATTAACAAGGGTGAGAGGTGGTGGGCTGCGTACCCGAAATGCAGATGAATCCGGAGGCGTAGAAAGCCTCGTTGTAGGAGGACCCCTTGGTCTGGGCAGTGTAGACGGACAGGTGGGAGCAGGCACACTCCACAAAGCTCTCGCCCTCCTTCACCACCCAGCAGAGCTGACCCTCTGACCACCAGCTAGAGGAGCGGCAACAGGAGGAGCAGCAAGAGGAGGATGAGGAGAGAAGAGACATTTAGAAAGGCAAAACCAAAATCAATTCATAATTCTGAAGGACATTGGACAGGACATGGCCTGACACAAGAAGGTGCAGTGATGCCAGAAGGTCTAGAAGGAGCTAGAACATCTGGCTGTTTTGGATGCTTCAATGTTAACGTAAGAGTGTGTGGGGAAACTTTCTTGTGACGACCTCAGATTCTTCCAAACAAAAATCTGACTTTGGTTTGTTCTGGATAAAATAAGAATACACATTCCAGTTAAAAAACTAACACATTGCGTTACTAACTCTTCACATGCACTGGACAAAGGAGACTATTGTAGTTCAATTCAAATGAGACTATTCTCGTAAAATTTGCCAAATTGTAGTTCCTCTTCTGTGCCAATATCCCACAGCCTCTCTCTCTTATTCCAGCTTCTGGAAGTAGAGGATCTCTCCGTTTGTTTATCTTTTCTTCTGCTTTTTTCTTGGTCTGGAATGCATCTTACAGACAGCTGTTGCTTAGTTCACAAAAGCTGCCAAATCTTTGTAACACACTGTTCCTGCCAACTGCTGTTCCAGGCCAGTGGGACGTCCCAGGGGGGAGACTGTTTTGCAACACACAGGGGGGAACGTGGAACAGGCGGGTCGGGTGCACACGTCAAAAACAGGAAGCCATTGGGACTTGACCCGATGTAGGAAATGATTTGAACCAGAAACCCCGCCCTGGTCAGTGTGGGTGTGAGCCCTTCAGGCTAAGCGTTCATCTGGTCCGGCCAAGTGCACACGGCACATGGCACGGCACACATAAGAACTGAACACACTCAAGTGTTCAGTCATATAACCCAACAACAACAAAAAAACAAAACGCAATAGAGACGCATAACAGCGAATGGTTAACCTAGGGTGACCAACAGAGGCCCCCGTGCCGGGCCAATGCAGTGGCATAACAGACATAAGGAGAAATGTCAAAAGTAATGCGATTGTCATATGATACATATAATTATTATGTGTATTTAGAATGTTTTTTCCTTGGTGGTGTGTGTACCTCTCTGCCGTCTGGTTCCAGAGGAGGCACAGGGACTGGCCCGCTCTGACCCGCGGACCAGAGCTGTGGATACGATACACCACCGTGCTACCGTCGGCCAGTGGCAGCGAGCCTCTGTCCTGCAGGCTGACGGAGAATACCTTGAGAGAGAGAGAGAGAGAGAGAGAGAGAGAGAGAGAGAGGAGAGAGAGAGAGAGAGAGAGAGAGGAGAGGAGAGAGAGAGAGAGAGAGAGGAGAGAGAGAGATAAATGGCCTGGATCAACGCTGCCACCTGGTGACGGTAATTATACATTGTTTTATAGTTATTATGAAGTAAAAGATTTGAGTAATGGATAAGATATACTTGGAGTGTTAAGCATAGATGTATTATATTATTTAGTTAAGGCTTGAGTAAGTATACTTGGAAAAAACACCTTTTTTAAAACATTGCTATTCACTACCCTGTACACCTACAAATCCATACTGTAATAGTCAGAATCAGAATGCATGTCATTGTATTGTCATCGTACGAGCACGACAACAATTGTCTAAATAGTAGTGATAATATAATTGGAGACAACATTAAAAAAGTAGCACGGGAGTCTCTTTGTTTTTTTAGATTGAACAGGAAGTGACGATGTCAGCCCCTCCCCCTCCCTTGGCGGTACCTTGCCGTTGAGGGCGAGGGTCCTGTCGCCGCTGAGGAACCAGTGGTCGGTGGTGTACTCCGTCAGCTGGAGCTTCCGGCAGGCGGAGGGCGCCAGCGCCCCGGCCGCAGGCGGAGGGACCTCCAGCAGGGCGTGGGGAAGCTGAAATGTGTCTGCGTTTCGGCCCGTGAAGACGTAGCCGTTGATCTGCGTGGGGTACCAGTGGAAGGCCGAGATGGAGAGGTAGGGACAGGTGTCCAGGATCGTGAGTCCTCTGAGGGGGGGGGGGGGGAAAGAGAAGAGAAGAAATACACACATTCACAAATGAATAATACTCATAATACACTTATGAATACTAAACAACAGAATACGTTTAGGACTAAAACCACTATGTATGTGCCTCAGAGAAAATCACTCTCACCAGACAATCGTCTCTCCAGTTAATTTCTACTCTGGCAATGAAATAACATTAATATAGTCAGCAGTGGTTCAGGAGGAAGAGTGGGTTGTCAATGTGTCCCAAACGGCTAAACTGCTGCCTATTTAGGCATTATTACGTTGTGACTCATTTCTGCGTTGGGTTCGAAGTCTGTCTCAATCCAGACTCACTTTACAGGTGAGTTCATACAACACTGTCCCTGAAGGACAATGCCTCGCTAGACAGCAAGGCAGCTGCCTTCTGTTTGGGACACAGCCCCTTACTGCTCCCGACCAGCTGGCTGCTTGTTTGACACTGTCCTCTGTATATGAATGTGTGTATGAACTTGTGTATGAGAGGCAATAAATGGAAAGCACTTGACAGGTCTGAAAAGCGATACTTTAGATTCCAAATTTTTTAAGGGGAAGTAAAATCTCCCCACACACACACACACACACCCAAAAACAACAAACGTTGATAATGTTCCTCTTGGGGTTTACTGACCCTCCACACTGGCTCCCTGTCAGGAGGGAGAAGGCGAATCGTTCGGCCACCTCGGCTAGCTGGCTGAGACCCCTTGTGTCTCTCTGGCTGGGATTGGCCAGGGCACAGAGCAGGTCATAGGTCAACCCCCGGCTGCTCTCCTGTAGAGGGTTCAGCTCGGCCTCGGCTAGAACCTGCAACCGAAAAAAACACACACAGGTATACGCTTGACATGAACGTTATGTATAAATTGTATAAAGACGCTTACGGAAAACCGTGATTCCCTCCACACCAACCCCCCCCGGTTCTGCTGTCTCTCTCTCCCCCACGGAGAGAGAGACAGCCCTAGTATTCCGAGTCACACTCACACCGATGCATGACAGCTGAGAGCCTCTTTTGGGCTTGCGGTGCTTGGTCCATTGGCATGATGGAACGTACACGGACAACCAGAGTCAACGTCAGCGACAAAACACTTTCTGTAATCACACTCATTGGGAGGCTTCCACACTTGGCATGGAGCAGGCTAAAGAAGACACTCAGAACCCTTTTGTCTTTTGTCTGTAACACCAGCCATGTCATTTGTCCTTTACAGAAGGCCACCTTCTCACTCTCTCACTCCCTCTCCTTCCCAGCCGCTCTCACCTTCCCCAAAGCTTCCAGCACAGCGATCGTCTGCTCCGGAGTGAGCAGCTCCGTGGCCTTGTTGATCATCCCTTGCAGCACCCGATCGATAATGGCGGGATCCAGGGGTCGCTGTAGCTGCTGCAGCTGGTCCAGCAGAATCCACACTGCCTCGCTCTCCGCGTCAGACACCAGGGTAACGTTGGCCACGGAGAACTCCGGGTGCACCCGGGCGCCCCATGAGGCTCCGTAGAGCTCCACCCGGAAGCGCTTAGGGAGGGGCTTGGACGAGGCCCGGTCGGGTGTCAGGGTGACGGGCAGCCGTGCGCTGCTCTGGCCCAGGTCAAAGGTCAGCTCACCCTCTTGCCGGAGGAAGTCCTCGCCGGGGACCGCGGGCCATATCATGGAGCGGCCCACCACCTCAGGCCGGGGGAGTTCCTGCAGGGAGAGAGAGAGAAAGATGGATGGATCCATATTTAACCACAGTATTCATATTCTGCTTGTTTTCAACCCACCATTACAATGTGGGTAGTGTATGAAAATGAACAATGATTAATTCCCCTATATTTAACTAGCATTTTGTTTTGCAAATGTATACTGCATAGACAGACCAGTGATATGAAAAGCCCTACTTTACAGAGGAAAAATCCCTCTTTAACCATATGAAACGATCCAGTACTGTGAGGCTTTTGTTCCACCCATTTGCGGCCCTGTCCGTTTTACTAGTCTGTGGCCCAACTCACCAGCATGCGGTAGCGCACCGACATGACGGTAGCCGCGCTCGCCTGCCGGGAGACCAGCAGGTCGAGCCCCGTTGTCCTCAGGGTGGCCACAGCCAGCCTGGAGCCTGCGTCAAAATAGATCAGGTCGCTCTCCGCCAGGGTGACGTTGGCATAGCGGGTCGTCTGGTTGATGGAGGCCCCGGCTCCCACCTGGTAGATCTCCACCAGGAACCAGCTGCGCTCCTCGGGCTCCTAGCACGCGGGGAAGAGGAAGAAGAATAAATGTGATGTGAGGATGAAGATGGATGAAGTGCTTCACCTAAGTCTTGGTTCTCTAAATGTGTCAGTTTTTTTGTGCAGAAATGCCATTATACCTATTGTAGGGTAGGCCTTTCTATTATGGATAACAGATCTGTGTATGTATCTGGACATGAGCTGCTTACATGCTACACCCACACAGCCACATAGCAAGACATCACATGACCCACACAAAGGAAAGAAAAGCCAGGGAAACAACAAGCCAGTCAGAATGGAGGCGTGGGGGAAGGGGGGGGGGGCAGCGTGACTACAGTATTATATATAATAGAGTTCTGTTCAGGCTCAGGGAGCCTGCTCTGATGAATTTAATACACGGGTGAAGACCACCCACTGAGCAATGGTTCCAACTGTTCACATTCAAATGAGGTATTAGTGCGCGTCTGTTCCTTGGTAGCCGTTGAATTATTAATTTCGCTGCTATTAAATCATTTGGAAGATGCTTTCATCCGAGTGAACTTTTACCTGCATACGATTAATGAGCAAGTAGGTACGTAACGCTACGCTGCAGACATCAGGGTTCAAACCGCTGACCTTAGGACTGGGAGGCGCCGTTAACCGCTTCACCAGTGGTTCCTCGCGATCTCCATTTCCTAAGGCCTGAAAGTCCTTAGTGACCGCCAGCATGCATCTCATCGCACGCACCACACGCCGTTTTAAGATTCAGATTCAGACAACTTTATTAGTCCCCCAGGAAGAGCAATTCAATTGCAGCCACAGCAACACTCACAGGAAAGATAATTATAGGTCAAAAGCGGTAAGATTGAGCAGTAGATAAAAACGAGCAAAAAAAGGTTAACCCTAACCGTTTAACCCTAATTAGCTGCAGTCTTAAGTAAGTAGCAGTCTGGTCGTGGCAAGTCGCGGTGAGTCAGTGCCAGTGTCAGTCATGACGAATCATTAGGCATGTGTGTACAGGGACAATCAAACCTTTTAAATGATTGATGCAACAAAACCGATGAAAGACCTTATGTACCAACAATGCTGCATTAAACAACCAGCTTCGAAGTCACCTGCACTGCACGTACGACTCCTGGCTCACAGTCACACTGCGACGGGCCTAGATGTAAAATACCGAATCACTTGAGAGATTAAACTGACCTCGTCAGCGCGGACCTCCACGGTCAGGAGGCATCGCGTCTGTCCCTTCCGACACACCACGACGCCCGAGGTGCTGAGCAGCTCTCGGGTCAGGTTCACCCCGTGGCTGAACAGCGCCAGGGCCGTGGCGTTGAACGTAGCTCGCCAGTAGACCTGCACGTCCTCGAACGCCCTGTACCGAGGAGAGACGATGGGTTAATATCTGTACCCAAGTAAAACTAAAACATGATCCGATGGTGTGCACGCATTCACGCACGCACGCACGCAGGCAGGGAGGCAGGCAGGCAGGCAGGCAGGCAGGCAGGCAGGCAGGCAGGCAGGCAGGCAGGCAGGCAGGCAGGCACACACACACACACACACACACACACACACACACACACACACACACACACACACACACCATCATTCATCATTGTGTATATGCATATTTCTCTATTTTATATGTTTATTCCTTGGCGGCACTATTTCTAGTGTTTATATTTCCACTTGATATTGTATTCCATTCTACTTCTTGTTATTATTTTTTATTTATTATTATATATATATTTGTTTTATTGTTAACAAAAGGGGTGCAGGTACACTAGATGCATTTCATAAAAATGATCATGTGTTTCACAATAAATGACACGATGCAGTCCTGTCGCTACACACAGTAATTCTACTTCTTGTGATCTACATATGTACAGCTGGGGCGGAGCAACTGTGACACTTAATGAACGTCCTGGTATTTCTGAGCGGCGCCCCGCTACCTGTTCTCCTGTCTCTGAAGGACGAGCACGGCGGTCCTGTTCTCCGAGTCCTCGTCCAGAGTCTGACCCGCCAGGGACCCCAGGCTGAACCCCACGATGCCGTTGTGGAAGTCGCTCCCTAGGATGAAGGAGAGAGAGAGACACACACACACACACACACACACACACACTCAAGTCAGAGCAGGGGATCCACCCACCGTGCTTTAAACTGATTTCCATGACCGTTACACACGGCCGTGTAATGTCTCTGTGCACGATAATCCACTAGAGGCGCCACCCCCTGAAGGTGGTTGATTGGTAGTGTTGAGGCAGTGTGACCTACATCCCGATCAAATTGTAGTAGCGCAAGTGGGCCGTATCTTTAACAGAGAAAAAAAAAAAACGTCTGACTGACCTTTGTAAGGAACCCACATCTTTATCCTTGATGAATATATAATTTGTAAGCCACATAAGTTATGAAGGATAATGGTTTAATACATCAGCAAAGAAGCCTAACGTTCTCTACGTTCTCCCCCATGACATGCGTCTAATTATGGTTTCGCCTCGACCGCCACTCGCCCTCCGTGTGAACGCAATAACTCCAACTCAATTTACAATTTGATTCTGCTATTTGGGAAACCCATTTATGGCACAAGGAGGAAGAACTCCGTCGATTTTTGGAATTTTTAGATTCTAACATTTCCCGGTAGGGGGTGTTTTAAAATGTGAAAATCACACTTTCAGCTGTATTTCTGCAACCGATTGTCCAATTGACCTCAAGTTAGGCTCAAATGAAAAGTCTAATACCCAGGTCACCTATCACGGTGTTCTGCCTCCCAGGTTTGCCACCAGGTGGAGCTATAACTTGAAATTCGATGGAAATGAAATTAGCACAAACCTATTACATATGACCAAGGGTTATACATGTGTAATCGGGGATTGGGGTCCGTTCGGGCCCTCAAGCCTCGTTTCTAATAAGCTAATATGAGTGAACAGGTAAATGTACGGTGAAGTTCAATGCATACCGCGGATGATGATTTTGGAGAAGGCCCTGTAGCCCTGCTCATTGGGCTGTTCTGCTATCTGCACACCTCCCCGGGGGTCACTGAGGTAGATGAAGAAGGCCTCCTGACCCTCGGGCTCCTGGTCGTCCAGGATGACGAGCACCACCTCCGCCTCGCTCTGGCCCGCCTGCAGGCTCACCTCCCTGGAGTCCAGCCGGAAGTCCTGCCCCTCCTGGGCTAGGGTGCCGTCGTGCTCCAGAGCGAAGGGTAGAGGTGGACTCGCCGTGCTTCCGCCTACAGGTGAAAACGTCCAGCAATCAGAAGTTAGAAGTGGGTGGGTTGTAAGGTGGTGGCCATGGGCCTTTGGTACTAACCCTTACCCAAAGTACTGTAGACTGTAGGAGAACCTATCATCTGCTGCGCTGTGCTTGAGACCAACATTTCACAATCACAGTATCTTTAGTCTATAGCTTTATTCACAATAATGAAAGGATTTGTAACATTTCACCAATGATGTTACATTATCTAAATGAACAGCAAGCAACACAACACAAGTGATTTGTTTGTCTGTGGGGCTGTATGCAAACGGTGTGGAAATCTGACATGTTATATGAAAGTTATAGGAAATAGCTTTAAACAGCATTAATAATTATTCAAGAACAAGGTTATCAAACAAAATTCAAAAGTGGCACGAAATAACAAACGACACACCTCCGTAGGCGTGGATCCGAACGCTGACGAGGCCGTCCAGGCCGTCCAGGCCGACGGCCCTGCGGACCCTCAGTACCACCCTCTTATCCTGCAGGACCCCTGGCTCTCGGTCCTCTGTTGTGTAGACCAGCGCTGGCCCTATGCTCAGCAGTCCTCCCTCTCCTCCATCTCCTCCATCTCCTCCTTCTCCGTCTCCTCCTCCTCCAGTGGCGTTGCTGGCCCGAATGGTGACCCGGGCCACGCTCTGCATGGAGTTGAGGCGTGGGCCGCCATCCGGCGTCGCCGCCGCCAGGACCTGGACGTCCGTCAGGTTGACGTAGAAGTACTCGTCCGGCTCTGAGAGCGCGTCATCCACTATGGCCACACTGAGCGCGGCGCGCGTCTGACGAGGCGAGTTGAAGGTCACCCGGCCGTCCGCCACGGCCCCAAAGTCCTCCCCTGCCGCGGCGCTGCCCGACACCGTGTCGTAGGACAGGAGGGAGCGCCCGCCATGGTGGCCGTACAGACGCTGGACGTAGAGCGTGGCGTTCCCGACGTCCTCTTCGACGACTAACCACCGGGACTCGTGGGAGAACTGGTAGATGCCAAGCGGCTCCACTTCTGCCACCGTGAAGCCAGGCCTGAGGGGCAGAAGCACTTACTTTAATGTAAAAAATAATTTAGAAAATAACAAAACTTTTCCCATCCACACTTTCATGTTGATTTATCAAAAGAAAGCGACCATCCACGCATCCAGTATTCAATCATTCAACACGCGGGACGAAATGGCAGATATTCACCTGAGACGGACAGCGGCGGTGGCGTTGGTGCCGGGGGTAGCGGCGGTGAGATGTATGGCGAAGGCGGCCGGCTCCGAAGCATTCCACCGAGCCGACAGGGCAATAGGCCCGCTCCTCTCCCCGTGGGCCAGCGTCACAGAGCCTGGAGTAGCAGAGGACAGCAGACCGTTATGCCTTGCACATACCGGTCCGCAGGTCTATCCACTTGCAATTAAATCGCTTTCAGAAAAAGACACAGGAACTCGCTGTGTTACTGTGCAGTACAAACTTAACCTTAGCTTGCGGTGCGTGAAAAGGGGTAGGAGACAAAAGTTGAACTTCGGTTGACTCTATGCACGTCACCACGTTGTGTGGCACACATTCGACACATTTGATAGGACCAGTGACTTCAGTGAGCGCTGATAAACTTCTGTTTAATTTCCTAATTTTAAGCATCTGGTGCGAACAAGCAGCAATTTGATCAGTTTACTCAGTTTGATTTCTCCGTAGGTCATACCTGTTGTCGGGCTGATCGCTCCAGGTGGGAACCCGGGCAGAGCCAGGCTCTGAGGGTACCCAGCGCTCCACATCACGGTGACCCCACCGAAGAGGCCTGTACGGGTCACTCTGGCCTCGCACCGCCCCGTCTCCAGGCTGGAGACCCGGAGCACCACGGAGACAAAGCCCACCTGGAGTGTGACACACATAGAGTGGGGGGGGGGGGGGGGGGTAATGGAAGAGATTTATTTGGGATTAGTAGTCAGATATCAATCTAGTCTTCAGATATAGACATTGAATAATCTAGAAAGGACATATCTGAAGTCTGATGGCAGACAAGCTCAAATCCTAGTGAAGGGCACATTTCCCTTTCTTTTGTGTCATATTTGTTTCGACCAATCATGTTGCATCAGTTGGATCTTTCAGCATGTGATTGGTGAACACAAACAGGGCCAGCAGTGCTCAAAGACACACTGTGTAGACTGGCCCCCGGTAGAAATACACCAAAATCCCCTCCTGAAAGCTTCATCCACTCGCGCACATTTCTTTAGGTTTCTTCAGCAGACAATTATATTACAAAGCATTATTTCAGCCCAGGCTCTGTGCCGTCTCCCCCCCAGAAGTTCTGCTATAACAAAGTAGGACTTAATTTTGAATAGAACCACCCAGTGGGACAAGACAGTGGCACTAGGTGTTTCTACAGACATTGGGAGGCAGTGGGCTAACAAAAGATTTAAACATCAATCTCTGTTTATCAGATTCTGAGACACACTGGCTATAATAGTGTGATTTGTTTCAATGCAGAAGTCCCACATAGGACAGGCTAATTGTTCACAGTGGAACCAGGGAGGGGTACAAATTAGGTTACCGACCACGGAGCACAAATTCAGTTACAACCGGTGGGCGTGGGGCTGCAATGTCTCATGTAAATTCAAAGTGACACAAAGGTTGACGGGGCGACTCACACCGTGAGTCAGACCCAAGCATGCTGATTCAGAAATAATAGGCACGCACACTCATGTACACACACACACACCCATTCATACATATATACACACACACACAATCAAATATATATATATATAAATTTAGGAGGAAACAAAGTGCCATTGTGGACTCACTTCAGTGTTGGCGGCCTCTTCCACGGCCGTCACCGTGGCAACGGTGGCGCCTACGGCGAGACGGGGTAGCGTGCCGAGGGGAGGGCTGACCAGCCTCACGTCAGTCAGCTCCACGGTGAAGTTCTCCCCAGCGGCCAAGAACACCTGCACTCACACACACGGAGAGGAGACAAAATACTCAGTATCGCATGTACAGAATGAGTAACAATAAAAACATTAAGTTAAAATGATCTGTAGTCAATAATCTACAACATTGATTGTCATTTGGCAGACTTATTTGTCCAAAGGGACACACAATAGTGTGTTTAACAAAGGTAGGCAAGAATACAACTCGTCACCAGAAGTCAAAAATGAATTTCCTTCCTAACAAGTCTCCAAGAGAGGAACCAGTGCTCAGGTAAAAGCACAATAAGTTGGCAAACAATATAACAATATAACTAACAAGCAAACAATCAAGTAACCATTAGAGCTTGGTACGTTCATTTTTGTTGTGGAAGCGGTTCACTTTTAAAAACCGCGAAGGGCACCGTGGCTCACCTGGTTGCTAAGCGACAGAGTGATGGAGGCAGAGGACTCTCCCTCCACCAGCAGTATTCTGCCCGTGGCTCCGTCTCCGAGCAGACTCTGGACGTGCTGCCCGCCGCTAACCCTGTAGCCCACGCTGGCGTTACCGAACAGCCCCGCCAGCCGAGTGAGGTTCAGGAGCAGGAACCTGGCCGGATCGGCACCTGGGCCCGCCACCTCCATGGACTGCTGGCCGGGGTCCAGGGAGAACACTCCGTGGGGTTCGTCGTTGGCCCGCACCCTGGACGACGGAGGAGATCACCGTTGGGGATGAGAATATGTTGACGTGACCATGTGGACTGAGTGACAGATGCCACTTCCATGTCTACGTCAAGTTTCAATGTGTTAAAAAAGTATGTTGGGTTAGAAATGTATACATCTATCTACCAACCTTTTACATGCTTTTACAATGGCTTTTAGCAGTGGAATTTATTGAGGATTTCCCCCCCCCATCATTCATCAAAAGGTACATTTAAAAAATATTAGCTTTGGTCACATGGTGGTGTGCTGAACAAGCAGGGGAGGAGTGACATGACCAACCTGATGCGTGCACTGGTGCGGTTGGGGTTGCCGTCCAGGGTGGCTCCCCCGTCCACGGCGGTAAGCTTGACCAGATACAGCTCATCCAGCTCAGGCACCCTGTCGGGCATCAAGCTGAGCAGCAGCAGCGCCTCCCTCTGGCCCACCAGCATCACTACAGCACCGTACACGCTCAGGAAGTCCCCGATGAAGTCCGACCCACTTTGGATCTCCCAGTGGATCTGGGGGGGGTTTAGAAGGAGAGAGAACAAATTGGAAAAAAGGCAGATAATAGGGAAAATAACAACAGGATGCATTTCATTATACTACATTTGTTTACATTTATTATTACTTCTGTGTGTGTTTTTTTGTACTTTTTGTATCAACTTGCCTTGGTGTACGGATTTCCCTGTACCTGTGCACGTTATTCTGTACATTTTATAATAAAACACTCACGATCAAAGTTATTCGATGAGGCTGTCATTCAGCATCCTATTCCGTAGGATCGTAAAGTAAAAAAAAAAAAAAAGGATTCTGTCCTACCGTGATGTTTCCCATCACGCCCTCTCTGCGTCTGAGCAGCAGCGAGATGTTGAGCGGCCCCTGGTCCTCTGTGGGCTCACTGTAGTCCTGCTCACTCAGAGCGCTGCCGGCAAACTGCACCACGCCGTTAGGGTCACCGAACTTCTCAATCTGGATGAGAGACATTCCAATGAACACACGGGAAGACAGACATTCATTTAGAATCATTTATTCTCCCAGCTTGGGGTTCTTAGTTCTTAGGTTATTTGAAATGATACAATTACACAAAATATACATTTATTTATTTTATTATAATAAAAGGGTCTAATCAAACTCTGGAAATCGAAAGCTAACCAGTTATTATTATGATTATTATTATTATTATTATTATTATTATTATTATTAATGATATTATTATTATGTGCCCGCAGTAAAACGACGAAGAGGGATCGCTAAAATAAACATCGTACTAGAATCCTTCAAACATCATCTTTTTTACAATTTTTCGAGTGCTGTTTATATTATATATAAACCTGTATTAACCTGTGAAAACCGATACAAAAAAGGAAACTCTCACCCAAACAGACCATTAAAGGGCATCCGACCATGCTGTCAACTGGTCAACAGGTTCTTTAGTTAGAAGCGAGAGTCGGACCCACCTGGAGTTGGACCGATCCGGCGCTGGGGTCCACTTCCATCTCTCCGGACAGGATGGCGAGCTGCACTGTGAACACCTCCTGCACCTCCACCTCGCCATGGGGCAGCAGGTTCAGCCGGATGGCACGCGGCCCTTCCTCGCCATCGCCGAAGTAGAAGAAGCCACTGACGGGCTCCAGGAAGTCCTGGTTGAGGGGGGGGAGGGGCTGCCTACTGTTGGGGCCCAGGAGGCTCCACGCCACCTGAGAGGAACAGAAGGATGGAGAACCAGGGCGGTTTGAATGGAAGGTCGATTAGGGAAGGCCATTCAGGTGACAATGACCGCCAATCTGACCGGTAGGCATCCCTTAACAGTGAATTAATGACATTATACTCTGTGTCACTTAGAAAAAAGTGTCTGCTGAAAATAATAAAGTCATGACTATTTTATACGTAAGTCAGG
Organism: Muraenolepis orangiensis; assembly: GCA_027704905.1. Classification (NCBI taxonomy): domain Eukaryota; kingdom Metazoa; phylum Chordata; class Actinopteri; order Gadiformes; family Muraenolepididae; genus Muraenolepis; species Muraenolepis orangiensis. The sequence continues at coordinate 12,824,801 of CM051017.1, read as the reverse complement.
GGGATTTCTATTAATGAGAGAGTTATTTAAACAACCACCCTGTTGTCTAAAGCAGTCGTAGTTCAGAAGGCAGAGCATGTTCTCTTGTGACCAGAAGGTCACTGGTTCGATCCCCAATCCACAACCCTACTCCTTGACAAGTGTGGAGGTGTCCCTGAGCAAGACACCTCATCCTAAACTCCTGCCACAGAGCAGGCTGTTCCCTTGTATGGCCGACACTGCGTTTTGAGTGGCCACATGTTACTGAAAGTGTACAGCAGGTAACAACACTCAGTGTCTCACCGTCGCATTTCCGACGAGCCCCCCCGCTCTCTCCAGGACAAGGGTGAGTGTGAGCGTCGAATTTGGGTTCGCCAAAGCGATGTGGCTTTCATTGAGGAAACGCACAAGCCCGCTCAGAGAGTCGCTCTTGGCGATGGTGACCCTGGCGACAGAGTTAGAACCAAGGACAGCTCCCTCGGTGGCTTCGGACAGCAGCACCTCAAACGTCTCGGCGGATTCACTGCAGGAGAAACGAAGCAGAGTTTAAAGACATTTCTAATTTTCCCCAAATACAGATAAATAACATGACTACCAAACTACCAAAAGGTGGGAAGAGGAATTACTGTATATACACAATTCATTTTTGCATTAATTGCAATGGTGAAATGGCTGTTGATGCGTGTACATATCATTCAGCACTAAACAGAAGCCACAGTTGTAGGGCAGGGGACTCATCTGTACATATGAGTCAATTCACCAACATTTAAGTCTCAACTCACCTGTCCAGGTCATCTACGATGGTGACGTTGATGTGGCTGGCGTTCTGCCCATGGCCAAAGATGACCGACCCATTGGACAGGGAGTAGTCCAGGTCCGGGGTCGCGCTCAGACCCCTGGAGAAGTACTGAGCCGACACCCGCCCGTACAGACCCCCCACCCTCAGCACCGGGATCACCAGGTACCCCGCATCCTCCTCCACTACAGAGGAACACAGGATTGTAACCAATGCATTGTAATCAGATTCTACCTCATTATAACATAATCTAAAATATTAATAATCAAACTTTGACAAACACAACCCACCTATGATATTGAGGTAGTCCGGGTGGAACTCCAGAATTCCCTCTGCGTTGTCGTTCTTCAGTATGACCACAGCGACAGAGGAGAGGTCCCCGACCGTTGGAGGCAGATCCAGCTGGAGCCCCGACTCCTTTACTGTGTAGTCCACGCCGCTGACCACCAGAGGGAGACAGAGTACACGTAATGTTCATCACACTCTCTCCCACCTCACCAGCAGTTGTCAACTGGACTATCGTCGTTTCATTTATATTATCTATATATATATATTATATTATCAAACCGCTACCTGGCATTGAGAAGGGCCACGCCCGTGATGTTGAGGTGAAACTCCTCGGGCCCTTCCGGAAGGACGTCGTCAAAGATGCGCAGCAGTATGTCCCGGGATGTCTGGCCCGCTGCAAACAGCAGATGGCCGGATGCAGGGGCGAAGTCCAGCCCACTGAGGGCAGAGCCGGCCCACGTCTCGTAGCTGACCTCCACGTCCCCCAGGCTGCCTAAGGAGCGGACCACCGTCACGTTCACCTGGGGACAAAACTCACTTTAGTGTCAGCAATTTAAGAGGACGGATTTGAAGGGATGGAATGGGATGAGATGATTGATGATGATTTGGCCATGAGAAATTTGAGATAAGAACTAATAGACAACAATTGGAGCGGATGAATTCTGGTAGCTTAAATTAATGGCTTCGTTTTTTTTTATTGATACTTTTTTTTGTGCATGAAGATGTGGAGCTGATCAATTGGAGGTGAAGAATTAAAGACAAAATAATTGGATTAATTGGAGATAAATTGGTGGATGATGAAGATGGAGATGATGAATTGGAGATGATGAATTGGAGATCAAATATTGGAGATTAACTATTGGACATTTCAAATTGGAATGAAGAATTGAAGATGAAGAATTGGAGATGAAGAATTATAGACAAAATAATTTAGATGAATTGGAGATGAAGAATTATAAACAAATCATTTTGATGAATGGATGATGAAGAATTCGATATGATGAATTGGAGATTAAATATTGGAATAAATAATTGGAGATGAAGAATAAGTGATAATAAATTGTAAATTTTCAATCTTTCGAGTATCCCCCGTCTGGTCATTAAATGGTCTCACCGCTCCCTCTTCCTCGGTGACGGCGACCCGCTGCCGGGAGAAGGAGAAGCGGCCGTGCGGGTGGTCGCTGGCCGCCATGGTAACCGCGGCATGCCGCGCCGAGGGACTGACGTCTAGGCCGGCCGTGGCGGAGGTCAGGGTCAGCTGGTACACACGCCGCTCCTCCGGAAAGTCATCGTCCAGTGCCTGAAGGAGGGTTACGCACGCCTTTAGATTTAGCCCAGTGAGACCGTAGGGAGGAATTAGAAAGTCATATGGCGGTTAGAGGTTGAATACTTGGAGGGTGATGCTGGCGATAGACTGGCGGTCCAGCATGGTCACGGTGCCGGAGATTCGCTCAAACTCAGACGCGTCGGCGGGCGTGATGTTCCAGAAGATCCGGATCTCGCCAAAGACCCCTGGCCCTCGAACAAGGCTGGTGTGACACACACACACACACACACACACACACACACACACACACAGATGTTTTATTTCATCAGGGATACTTAAGATTCAAGATTCAAGATGTTTTTGTTTGCCATATGCCATATGCAAAAATAAGTACAATGGCATGTTTACTCCCCATTCACTCAAAACAGGAACAAAGGGTACAAGGGCTAGTGAAGACGTATTCTTTGTACCTGACCACCGCGCTACCATTGTATCCCCTCTCGGGTTCACCGATGACCACGTCCCTGGAGGACTCTGCCACGCCCACCACTCCTAACGCCGCTTGGTTTGCCTGGATGGTGATGGTGGCCATGCCTTATCAATGGCATCAGAATAGAGGGACAGGGAAAAGGTCAACACACATGTGGGGGGCAAAAACAAGCTGCAAAATAACCCAAAAAATTATAATTACGAACGGCTGATGTTCAACTTAGGCATTGTACGGCAGCAGGTTTATCCTCACTAGTTTAGTCTACTACCCGCGTCCTGGTACATAAAAGTAGCAGACCCATCGTTAGTGTTGTGAGAGACACCGGCGTGAATGGTAATGGTATACATTTATGAAGCACTTTTATCCAAAGCGCTATATATCTATATCCAAAGTCATGCACCACATTTACCCATTCATCCACACATTAATCCAGGGTTTAAGTGTGTCTTTGACACCTCGACACTTTTGCTAGGAGGAGCCGGGGGATCGAACCAGCAACCGTTCGGTTTGTCAGGCGGCCGCTCTACCTCCTGAGCTATACTGCCGCCCCAGTGCCCAGTGAAGAGGGTCGATACACGTGGTGCCTATGGGCTCTGCTGACACACTGACCGGCTATGGGGTCCACGACGGCATCACTGGTGCCCGGAAGCAGCCGGACGGTGAAGCTCTCGAACCCCTCCAGCACAGAGTCGGCCAGCGCTCTTATCGTGAAGCTCTTGGTGGACTCCATCTGAGATGGGAAAGTAGATGGTTGTAATCTGCACCTTAATTTGACCAGTGTGACACTAATTTCCATTTTCCCACAGACAGAATTCCTTAGTAATAACCAGGCCTGGTTATATTTTCATTTCCCTTGAATAGCAAACGTATGCAAATATAATTTCCTTCATAATAGCCCTCATGGGGATCAACCACACCTATGTCAACATGTACTCTCCCAAATTACAACGATGCATTCACCGGAATATCCTTCAGAAAATCACGTGCTAATAACATTAGGGCCGGGCTCCTTTGTGCCGTACCTCGGCGAAGACAAGGGTTCCATTGAGAGGGGAGAGGTCGCCCCTGGCCAGGTCTTCCAGTTGCCATGCCAACGTCACCGCACCCCGGCCTCCTGCACTCCGGACCACCGAGAGTGTTGCCACGGCGGCGGGGTCGTCTGTGAACTCTGGCTCGCTGACTGTAACCTGGATAGGGTTGATACAGATGTGATACAAATCTAAACCTTTAAAATCGACCATTACACACATAGCCCTCATTACAGCTAAATCAACATATTAGCCATCACTTGCCTACCCTTGCTGCCGATAGGTACTAGACTAGAGGTTACCTACATGTTCCTTGTCCACCCTACCCCATCAGTCTGCAGTTTGCTTCCGTTCTGTACCTAGTGTGCCGCTGTGATCATGACTGGATGCTCCACCTGAAGGATACCAGCTTGACCACCAGCCAACGCCATAGACAACAATCATTGTATTATTGTATTAATAAATACATTTGGGGTATACATATTGGGTTTGGGGGGTGTCGTAAAGATGTGGTCTGTGAAGCCCTCTGAAGCCCTTTGAAACTGTAACTGGGATTAAGGGATATACAAACAATATTGAATTGACTTGACGCGATGTGATTGGCTGGTTGATGATGCTGAGGTACAGTGATGGACACACAGGCCATGAACGCCATTGCCATCTGGATGCTAATGATATGCTAATGATGGTAGGAAAACGTCACCACTCCCCATTCATTGGATATGTTGGCTAACGTCCTGATGTAGAAGATCTAGGCTTTCCGAATAAAAAACAACAACCTTTGGGTGGTTTCAAAGCCGATGCAGCTCTTCTATAACCTCTGCAGGCTTATTTTGCCCTCAAAACCGACTCATGCTTGGCCATGAATACTACCTGAAAGTTCCCCAGAGTGGTATATATCAACCTGGATGATATAATATAAGTAATGATATAATAAGTGGATGATATAATAAAGTCACATTGTGGAACAATTAAGAATCTTTTTGAGGGAGGTGCATTTTGAAGGGTTATTATTATGTGTAGGCTCGCCTCCTGGTTTTGGAATCCAAATCTTCCCAGGGGAGAGTCGTTGGCCGGAATGGTGGCCGTCACGGACGTCACCTCCCCCAGCCGGGCTCCACCAATCACACGCAGCAGAGACACGGTGAAGGTTTCCTCAGCCTCCCCCTCATCGTCATCTATGATGGTGATGTCAATCGTGGCATCTCTCTGAAGACACGGAAAAACAAATCTTTCTTTAACTTCATCTTCAAGACTCTTTATTTTTGCACATGTGTACAAGTACAATGGGACGCTTACTCCTCGCTCACTCCCGCAATATACATCATTTACAACAGTGACAGAAGTAAAAATTCAAAAAGTGATAAATAGCAAGAATAACAATACAGAACAATAAAGAAGTGTCTAAGTAGGCAGCTGGTTTAAAAAGCATTTTTTATGGAAATAACCAATTATTAAAATGATAAATAGAGTCATGTTTCACTGAGCGTGAAAGAGAGTGTTTATCGTGGATCTTTTTCAAAAAATCTTTAACTTGAGACACCGTCACTAACCTGTCCATCCATTAAGGTGACATTGCCTGCCGAGGGGCTGAAGTCATCGAAGCCGGCCGTGTTCGGCTGAGCCTCCCAGTAAACAGCGACTCTTCCTGTCGTCCCGGCCAATCGCGTCACACCGAGGCGAAACACGTTGTCTGGCGGCGCAATCTCGTAGGCCCTCCCTAGAGCATCCTGAAGATTAGAGGCCTTCGATTAGCAATATAGAGCTATAGCGGCTTTCAAGCAGCAAGCAAGAGGTATACAAAGTACCGCAAACACTGTACTTGTAACGATCTAAAGGTATTTCCCGGCGACGTTATGCCCACGTGACACCGACCTCGGAAACGTTGAACTGCAGTATTCCCCTGGGGTCGTCGTTCTCCTCGATGGTGACCTCGGCGACCTCCATGCTGGGCCTCTTCAGTGTGGGCCGGCCCGGTCCCGTAGAACCCCCGACCAGCTCCACACCCGTGATGTTCACCAGGAATCTCTCGGCGAGCTCGGGAACATCATCCTGGACAAAATAAAACAATGCAATCAAATGCACGAAGGAGAGGGTAGGTAAATACAGCGAATGTATGCCCTGTTTCACAACTCTGACTTACCGTCGTATCTGCCAACAAGTATACTCAAATTCTCTCATGGCTATCTATTTCGATATTTCGATTGTGTAACAGTGAGTGACCCACACTGGGCTCAAACTCACAACCACCGGCATGAGAGGCACACTCTACCAAGGGAAACCTAAACCCGCAGGCTCTAACTTCCTCACAAGAACCTCTTTTAGGTTACTCACTGCACAGCACTACCGGCTGGCTTCCGTTCCACAATTGGTTCAACTTCAACTTGGTTAAACTTGCTGAGCTTGGTCAAAGCGGCTGTTGACTAACACACACAGCAATGATCTCGCATTGACAAGAACCATGACACTGGAATGTGCTAACCAACGGTTGGACCACAAGGGGTTTTATTAAAGTTTAGTCTTGGCCGCTTGTTGAAGACTGTGTCTTTGGAGGATGAAAGAATCCATTATCTGACGCCCACCCCTCTTTCTAGCCTAAACACAACAACACAATAATTACCAGCCCTATTAGAGGGAGGTTAACATGGACCCCACTGGACCCTGACATGCTGCTGGGAGGAAGGGCGGGAAATGGAGAAAAACTGAAAAGAAACAGAAACTACTATATATATATATATATATATATATATATAAAAAATGAGAGAGCAGTGAACAAAAACAAAGACAGACCCATTTGAGTGCAGACAGAGCTGTGTAATGAAATACAGCTCAGCACAAAGCGTGGCTCAATGCTTTGTGCCGTGGTGGTAAAGTTAAAAAAGGAAAAGGCACGGGACTGGCTTCTGTCACAGACTGCAGGCACCATGTAGTCCAAATGTTCTCAGGCCAGTGTTGGCGCTTACAGTAGGTTCAGGAAAAAGGAAAAGTAGAAAGGTAATACCAACAACAGAAGTATTCAACATCAATAATCAAATGAGTGGGACATTAAACCTGCACTATGTATGTTTTTTTAGTAACCTCTAGCGGTTTGAGTTTGTCTGAAAATGTCCAACATTCTCTATAAAAAAAAAAATCTAGATTTCCTGGATGGATTGACTCATGGATAAGTGTGTTTGTGTTCTTTAGAAACCTTCTAGTTCTGATATTTTCTTCATGGGAGTAAATAGCTGCAGTCGAGTCAAGTCACATGGTGCAGGTTTAAGCCAGCTTCTTTCAAATGGCTCTGATTTTCAGTGTTTACCGGCATGACGGCGAAGGTGACCAGAACCACGGTAGCTCCGTCCACCATGACCACCGTGTCTTCCCTGGCCAGGTAGTCCAGTCCCGCTGATGCCTGATTGGCCGGGGCCTGTGACAGGGCGGGCCTTGTCTGGTAGTGGACGGCCACGGCCCCAGATGAGCCCTGCTCCCTCACTATGGAGAGAGTCACATTGACCGCAGACCCTAGGAGGGAGGGAGGGAGGGAGGGAGAGAGGGAGGGAGGGAAGGAGGGAGGGAGGGAGGGAGGGAGGGAGAGAGGGCGGGAAGGAGGGAGGGAGGGAGGGAGAGAGGGTGGGAGGGAGGGAGGGAGGGAGGGAGGGAGAGAGGGCGGGAGGGAGGGAGGGCGGGAGTGGATTTCTTCGATTAGTTTGACGATTTCACAACACAGTATTTCTTTTTTAATGCTCGAGCGACTTCCCTGACGTTGAGACAGTGAGTTTTGGATAACAACTCATGAAAAACAATGCTAACGCCAAGCCACTCTAAAAAAGACAGTGGATTAACATAATCTAAGAGAGCATCTGGGTCAAAGTTATGTTTACAATGGGCTACTTCGAAACTCTAGGCCCGCTCCCCAGACACTGATTTAGATAAAACCTCTCTTACTTAAAATCCAGGAAACCATTGGGAACCCCCACTCCCCCCCTCACCTTTACAGTTATTTCCAACTGACAGTTACCATGACACCATGACAGCTCGTCAAGGAATTAACCCAATTGAGGAAAACACATCAAACTGCTAAATCAACAGAAAAAAAGAAAAAAATGAAAACAAGCTCTAACCAGGAGAAACATAACCTCATATGAATATGGTTCATTATTTGACACACTGCATAGCTTTTCCATAACCAGAATCAAGATCAAGATGTTTTTTATTTGCCATGTGCCATTTTCAAGTACAAAGGAATGCATATTCCCCATTCCCATAATAATATACACACCAGCAACCGCCGTTCACATTTATAGTCGGCCGGCCTACCGCTGCCTATAAATAAAGCTTTAACTCACCCTCCGGCTCCTGGGCCCCGGTGAACAGGGAGTCCACGTGCCAGCCGATCACCCCGTAGGGCGAGCCGTTGGCGAGAATGGTCAGCAGGGCATGCGCCCGCCGCGGGTCGATGACGGCCGCCTGCGCCGTCTCCTCCAGCCCCACCGTGGTGACGTCCATGAGCGCCACGGTCACACGCTCCCGGACCTCGGGCACGCCGTCCGCCACCACCGACAGCCTGATCTCGGCCACCGATTGGCCCTCGAGGAACGACACCTGCGAGAGGGGGAACAGGGGAAGGGTGTCGGACGTATCAGGATTTGTCATTTGGTTGTTAAGACTCTGGGTCTTCTTTATTTAAACGTGCACTATGTATGTGTTCCCATCAGCAGCCTCTAGTGGCTTGATTTGTAGCTGCAGTTGACAGTTACCTGGGTCATCTGAGATTTGTGGACCAGAATAAAACGATTTATCAAGGAAAAATTCCATAGATGGATTGACGCGTTATATTGTTGAGAAACTAGGTTCTATATTTCCTAGTGTCTGCAGTGGAGAAGCTACAAAGTGCAGGTTCGACTAAGATTTGTGAATCCATAGTTGGTTTGTGTCCGGGTTAGGCTGGCTCACCACTCCCGAGGTGGGGTGTATGTCGGCCAGGCTGCCGTTAGCCGCCCAGTGGACCGTGAGTCTGCCGAAGGTCCCCCGCCTCCTCTCCACACTCAGAGAGATCAGGTTATTCTGCTCCATCTCCTCCACCTCCATATAAAGCGATTCCTGAGCACAGAGAGACACACACACTTCCACCAATTAATTTAAACCTACATCTGCAACCGACAAACCAACACAACACACACGCAACTGTGTCGGACCAATATTTGTCCAGAATGTGAATCAATACCTGGGCAAAGCCGATGACTCCGTGGGCGTCATCGTTGGTCGGGATGACGACGGTCACCTGCCCACCGAAGCCGATCTCCGCCCCTCCCTTGGGATTCTTCAGAGTGACCCGGAAGTGCTCCTCCGTCTCTGGGATGTCGTCGTCCAACACGGTCACTGCTATCTCCAGCTCGCTGTCGCCTGGCGCGAAGCGCAACTCACCCCGGCTGCATTTGAGGAAGGAGAGATGGAAAAAGAAACTCAAAAGGACCCCAAGGGCCCCCAGTGCTAAGCTCCGCACCATGGGGGACGGCTTTTTGATCGGCTGCATCACACCATTTTATTAAGGAAGGCCTTTTTTATGTTAATATGAGTGTTCACTATTCTTAGTAATTTTATTGTGTTTATTTGCTATGTTTTTAACTTTGTTTTTATTTTAAAAAAAATTTTGCAATAATAATAGTAATGCATTATTATTATTATTGTTATTATTATTATTATTATTATTTTTATTATTATTAAGGACCAAGCTCAGTCGCCGCACCCACCTTCTAGAAAGGCCCTCCCCAAACACATCAGACAGTGAGACACCCTAGCATCTTTTAAGCAGGCCCTCAAAACCCATCTCTCCACAACTGCTTTCTCCTGCTTTAGCCTCCTCCATCATCATCATCATCATCTTCACCATCATCATCCTCATCCTCCACTCCATCCACTTAGTTTTGTCCATCTTTTCTCTGTTTTCTGTACATCGTTTGTCACCATCTCTCTTTTTGTAAAGCGTCTTTGTGTATTTGTGTATTGTAAATGCATGATTATTATTATTAAAAGGCATCCATTCATGAAGATATGAATGAATGACTACATAAATAAACCAAAAAAACAACTACATCAGAATCAGAAATTGCCAGGTAAGGAAGGAAGGAAGGAAAAACAAGCAAAGTACAAAAATAGGCACCTGGGTATGAAGTCCGACGTGTTGGATACTGATGAGAGCTGGTAGAGAGTAGAGCCGGTGTCCAGGAGAATGGAGGCCAGGAGGGTCCCTGAGGCGTTGAGCGACGTCACGGCCAGGGAGAAGAAGGCGTGGGCCACGGGGGCCCGCAGCGCCAGGGAGAACTGGCCCGCCTCAGACCCCCAGGAGTAGAGCGACGAGCCGCTGATGCCGGCCAAGAGCACGTAGGCTGAAGGGGACACACACACACACACACACACACACACACACACACACATGGCACACACACACACACATTACATTTACATTTACATTTAGGGCATTTGGCAGACGCTTTTATCCAAAGCGACTTACAAGGTGTACATTAGTTGAAGCAGACAATAGCATAACGCTGAGGTACGCCAACATAAAAATAGAGCAGTTCACAAGCGTTCATATTAACAAGATGAATAACACAATTTCGTACTGCCAGGTCACCTGCTTAAGTAGCTGTGATAAGAGCGTGTTATCAACATTAAGGATATACACTTGCTAGAATATACAACATGCTAAGAGCTATTAATGTCAGGACTTAAGCAAGTTAGGGGTTCACAAAGGAGAAGGAGGGTTCATGGAGAGTCCAGGTGGACTCTGAACAGGTGGGTCTTGAGTCTCTTGCGGAAGCTGGCGAGGGACTCTGCCGTCCTGACTTGAGACGGGAGTTCATTCCACCACTGTGGAGCCAGAGCCGTGAAGAGCTGGGTCTTGGAAGAGCGATGCTTGGTTGTTATCAGTGAAGGTCGAACAAGTCGCCTGGCAGAAGTTGAGCAGAGCGCTCTGGCTGGGATGTAGGGCTTGACCAACGTTTGGAGGTAGGTTGGGGCAGTTCCATTGACTGCCCTGAAGGTCAGTACCAGAGTCTTGAACTTGATGCGAGCATTTACCGGAAGCCAGTGGAGATCGCGGAAGAGAGGGGTCACGTGGGAGAATTTTGGTAGGTTGAATACCAGGCGTGCTGCTGCGTTCTGGATGCGTTGGAGGGGCTTGGTAGTAGATGCGGGGAGTCCCGCCAGGAGAGAGTTGCAGTAGTCGAGGCGGGTGATGACGAACGCTTGGACCAGGATCTGCGCCACTTCACGTGTGAGGAAGGGCCGGATCCTGCGGATGTTGTAGAGGGCAATTCTGCAAGATCGGGCCACCGCGGTGACGTTGGCATTGCAGGACAGCTGGTCATCTAGCACCACACCAAGGTCTCTAGTTGTGGTTGAGGGGGAGACTTGGGTGTTCTCGATGGTGACCAGTAGGTCTATCTGGTGGGCAGTCTAGTAAGGATGCTTCCTGGTCGCCTCCCGAGGGAGGTTTTCCAGGCACATCCAACTGGGAAGAGACCACGGGGCAGACCGAGGTACAGGTGGGGTGATTACATCTCCACACTGGCCTGGGAACGCCTCGGGATCCCCCAGTCAGAGCTAGTCGATGTTGCCAGGGAGAGGGAAGTTTGGAGTCCCCTGCTGGAGCTGCTACCTCCGCGACCCGATTTCGGATAAGCGGGAGAAGATGGATGGATGGATGGATGGAATGCTTACTCCCCATTCCCCCCCACAGTATGAATTTCCTACTACAATACTATACTAAACTATATAATACTATACTATACTAAACAATACTGTACTATAAACACTATATACTACCTATAATATGCTATACTTTATACTATAACAACACTATATGCTAAACTACACACAACACAATACAACACAATACTATAACACTACTGTACAATAAAGTGACTAATGGATGATATACAGTATACATATGGTGAATTGTGCAAAAAGCATTTTTAAGTGCCAGTAAGTGGTGCAGCAGTATCATGAATACAGTGCAGTGCAGTGCAGAACAGTGCAGTAACTGTAATGAGTCCAGAAAGTCTAGCAAAAGTATGATAGTGTAATGTATTATGGGTGACAATGTTATGATAGTGGCATGATAGTGATTGTTTGGATTTACCATTGCACATGATGGGACAATGTATATGTATATATATGCTGTGTATATATATATACGTACTGGTTCCTGAGGGAGCGGTGAAGGGGTGGATGGAGGACAGTTCAGGGTGGAGGAGAGACTGAACCAGCTCGGGCTGAGACTGCTCTGAAGCCCACATAAACACTTCACAGGATGGACTAGCATCTGGAGAGAGAGCGAGAGAGACACACACACACACACACACACACACACACACACACACACACACACACACACACACACACACATGTTTACTCTGCATTCTTTGACACTATTGCGACATAGTAATGTTGCGTTAGCTCTCTCTCCCTCTATTATCTTTCTACAAATTATAGCGTCTAATCCATCCATCTACAGTTGTCCTCATTTCAGAACCGCAACCACTGAATCAGCCCCTTGCAGTAAACTACAAACAGCTAGAAGCCTCCAGTTAGCCCGCCAGTACTCAGACATGATTATGCAGCTGAAACAAACTTTAATTAAACGACCGCCCTGTCCATAATGGCTTTTGTCACTGAGCTGGAAATACAGTGAATGACTTGGGGTTATTTTAGGTCTCCAAGGAGATCCATTTTTTTGTTGTTGTTCTCTCAGCCTCTCTGAACATTTTCCTAGTGGATGTGAGTAGGCTCCACCACCGCCGACCACACAATCCCCTCGATGTAAACTGAGAATATGTACTTAAAAATAGCACCGGCAAATTGCAAACATCCATAGCCGTGCGTGGATACATTTCCTGTCTGCCGGAAGTGTCGGCATTTGTAAAGACATTCCTAAATGTGATATAAATGTTTAAATAAGTCCATTAAAAACAACATCACTATACTCCAAGACAATGTTATACTAAGCAATCCAATACACATAGCACCTACAGCAATCCAATACACATAGCACCTACAGCAATCCAATACACATAGCACCTACAGTTATGTGCACATAACTGAACATAACACAACTGGTATCCGGATATCGCAAGCAAGCGCCTTTAAGAGTTTGAATTTGGACGTGACGTGATTTGGGACTGTAAATGTGGACGTCATATATATGATCACCTCCGATGACCACGAAGAGGAGGGTAACCCCCGCGCTCGTCTGGATGACCTCCGCCTGGCGGGCCCTGCTCTGCAGTGGGAGGAGCCGGGGGTCGTTCTGGAACCTTCCACTGGCCCACCGGTGTGTGAAGCAGCCGTCCGAGGGCAGGTCTACGCAGGTGACCAGGTAGGAGGAGGCGGCGGAGAGGAGGGAAAACAGCGAAGAGGTGCTGGCAATGACTCCGGGGAGGTCCAGGGTCTGGAGGAGAGCGAAGAGCGCACCGGTGCGGACGAAAACCTGGAGCAGGGGGAAAAACATGAAGTAACAAAGGAAACACAACCAGGAGAGATATGCTAATGTTGTTCCTGTGAGTAAAATTGACATTTTGGCAGTGAAACTGTCAGGTCATCTCAGATGTTTAGGTATAGTGGTGTTGTCGTAAATGTCCTGTCTCACTTGGCTTGATGCGATCAGATAGTCTCCGCTTTCATCTGAGAAGTGTCTCACGTCCAGTGCTTGAACACCTAAGGTTTGCTCCTAAAAATGAAAAAGAATTGCGACACATTAAACAGCATTTTGTGCATTTGGATTATAATCAAAATCTGATCCAAACACTTGAAAAGAAACCTAGGCCTGAAAAGAATACTAACATTAAAAATGTGTATTGATGAGCTGGGGGGTGGAAACAATATTTACCAGTGTGATGTTGAGGTCTCGCTGCAGTCTGAAGATGCTGAGGTTGGCGGCAGGTTGTGAGGGGGACCCGCCGTGGGTGATGGCTATGAAGGTGGTGCCATTGACTACAAACCCCACACAAGAGCTGGGCTCCTGGATCCTGACAGACTGCAAACACCAGACGGGGGGGGGGGAGGAGGAGTTCACAGAGTGGTAGAGAATTCATTGGTTCATTCAATGATAGCATTGGTTGTTTTTGTCATGTATTAAATATCACAGTACAGTTTATGAGTGTAGTCAAAAAGTCAAAGTAGCTGCTCTACCTCTATTGGAACGAACACCCCTTGCCACCTGTAGAGCATGGCCAGTGTGTGGGTGGAGGAGACCGAGGGGGTCCTGTCCAGTCTCATAGCCAGAGATGAGGCCTCGTCTGGTACGGAACACCAGGCAGAGGTGGGGTGGTCCTCAAAGTCTTGATACACACCGATCACCGGAAGATTTCCCTCTACAAGTAAGGCAGAAAAAATATGAATACAGAAATTAATAATGAGTCCAAAGGAGTGAATTCAAAGTATAAAAAATAGATCTGATTCAGCAACGGCAAATTAGGAAATAAGGTAGACATAGAAGACAACATTGAACATATATATATATATATATATATATATATATATATATATAAAGAGCATGCCGTATTGGAGCCAGCTCTCTAGATAGGTACATTTACAGTGATAGATTAAATGGGATTGAAATAATAGAAAGCAGCGGCTGTTACCAGAGCCGACAGCTGTATCCGCCTGCGTCTCCCACTCCACGCTGACGGCCGACTCCAGGCCGTTGCTTCGTGACACGGTCAGGAACACCGGCGTGTCTCCCTCGCGGACCACCACTTCTGAATTACTTCTGCGCACGAAGAATACACAAAGACACTTGATATATAAAATAACGTATCGCGTGCAGGGCCACCTTGTCAGGGAACAATGTATGCCGTCATTGTCAATGTGGGTACAAAATCTGTATTTGCTGAATTTCATTCAGCAGTTCTGTCTATTTTTATGGGAAATAGGATTGAATAGGATCAGTTTGTTTTGTTCTATACCTTGTATGCTGCACTGAAAACTGTCCTGATGACATCACTTCTTTCTTTAATATATGGTTAATATTTGATATTGATGTGCATAAAAATGTCAAACATGCAATCTTTTTTAGCATTATGATCATCCCCAAATGAGGCTGAACACACTCTCAAAGCCAGACTTTAATTATTTCTCCCGGTTGGATCTGGGATCCTCCAGATACTTTCAATGGTGACCGGAAGCCCACCTGTTCAGGCTGGGTCCGATCCGGAAGAGTCCGGAAGGGGCCAGGTTCTCCAGGATGGTGATGAATGTGTGAAGCTGCTCCCCCAGCCGAGCTCCTCCCGTGGGGCTGGATAAGCTCACCGTGAAGGTCTCATTCGCCTCGGGCTCAGCGTCCAAGATCGCCCAGATCTCCAATGTCTGGAGAAAAAGACAAAACACAGGTACAATTGAATGGAGAATGATGACACAACCAATTATTGTGCGCAATAATTGCGAACCGGAGCAATCTGTTATTTCCGCTAAACTTATTAAGTAAAAATATTGTTCTTTAATTGCTTTTTAGCGTTCAAAATTGTCCATCTGGCTTGTGTCTCTCATGTACGTCTATTGTATTGCAACAATCCATAAAATAAAGAGGTTCTGTGATATCATTGATGTGCTATTTTGCACAGTGAAGAGAGACTGGAAGATGGGTTGAGAGAGAGAGAGAGAGAGAGAGAGAGAGAGAGAGAGAGAGAGAGAGTGACATGTAGCATTGGACGACAGAATCGAAAAGGGATCATGTGTCTCCTCTTTTTTCTTCGATTTTTCTATTTTCACAGGCTGTTGTGTTGTGAGCCACTGCTACTGTATGCGCAGGTGTATTGTATGATTGTACTTCTGCACGAGCTCCGGTTGTATCATATGTATAATGTATGTGGGGGACATTTCAGGCTGGGGTCGGAAGTGGTCTTGTAATCCACTTGACCGTCTAATCGATTTCATATTGATTGTGCATGTTTTGTAACGCAAATTGAGTTAACCTTAGTAGTATGAAACAACCAATGCGATTGATTCGATTGGGGGTCACAGCCCTTACTTTGAAGCGGACGCCGCTCTCCAGGACCACGGAGCCCTGCGCCGGCCTCAGGTCTCCCTCGGCCAGGCTCCCGTTGGCGTCCGTGATGGAGAAGCTCACGGCGACCGTGCCGAAGGTGCCCTCCTCAGGGCCGCGCACCACGGCCAGCGTGGCCACGCTCTCGCCCGGCCCCGATGTGGACGTGGGCTCCTTCAAGAGCACGCGCTCGCTGCCGTTGAATGAGAGCACGCCGTGGCCGTCGTCGCTGGCCAGGATGTTCACCGTGGCTACGGAGACACGGAGGGTGATGTTCAGCAGCGCTTTGGGATGAATCGCCAGGAAGTGTGTCTTGAGTGTGTGTGTGTGTGTGTCTGTGTGTGTCATCAAGAGACACACTGAATAAATAAGAGTGCTTTGATGTATTTGGTGTTGAATGGTGCTTGGTCATGGGAACACAACAACATCGTCTTTTAGGGATGTCTCCTACCGGTGGTGTTGGGTCCTAGCTCCAGCCCGGGGGAGGGCTTGGAGAGAATCAGCTGGAATCTCTCCGGTCCCTCCGGAGTGATGTCATCAATAATCTGCACCTCCACAAACTTGTGCCTCTCGCCGTGGACAAAATGGAGCATCTGTACACACGTGGCATTCACGTTACTTAAATTGACTAAATTAACTAACTTTAAATCAATAAACGATCCGTGTTGCGCCCACAAGTTTGTGTGGAAGCACACGGATCCGCCCTGGCGCTGTATGTGTGAGTTTGTGTGTGTGTGTGTGTGTGTGTGTGTGTGTGTGTGTGTGTGTCTACAGTATATAGGTCTCCATAGATGTGTGGGAGTCTGACCGTTTGGCTAATATTGTAGTCCAGTCCTTGCTGGGCTTCCAGGTCGGGCGCATGTATGGACACAGAAACATTCCCGTAGGTGCCCCTGCTCCTGTAGGCCACCAGAGACACCACGCCAAGTGTCTCGTTCACCTCAAACCTAAGATGTCACATGAGATAAGATATCGGTTGCCACAACCCTTGGGGGGGGGGGGTTCCGATTTTTCGCCATTAGGATTTACTAGCGTGTGAAGCACAGTTTGAAGGCATTACTCACATGGTATTTGTCCATCCGATCACGCCTCTGATTCCATCGTTGGCGACGATGCTAATTTCTGCCACTAAATCACTAGTGTCTAAATACATACAAAAACAAATGGGGTTATTAGGACTTTGGACTGATTTGTACTCATAGCAACTCGTTGCTATTGCTTGGACCAGGAGCTGCCTTGCGTTGTGCGTCTGGCGTCTACAGTGCGGGCTTCTAGACGGAGGGGTACACGCCGGGTGGGTTTAAACCTCCGTCATGCTACATTTGAAACTGGGGATTATAACTGAGCAACATCGCTACCATAAGTGGCCCCAGAGCTTGAGAAATCACCTCTTTATGTGTGGACTGATTTATGACCTACCCCCCTCCTTCTTTCTCCCCCCCGAGTAGCACACACACACACACCAGGAGGCCAGCTCAGGGGCCTTAGCTTGGCTTTCCCTCCGCTCACCACACTGTGTGCTATTCAGCGCTACCACCAAATCCCCAGGCTTCCTCAATCACTGAAAGCATCAATCTTACCATTCCAAACCACATAATGAGCGCTTCCAGGAGAGAGAGAGAGAGAGAGCGAGAGCGAGAGAGAGAGAGAGAGAGAGCGAGAGCGAGAGAGAGAGAGAGAGAGAGAGAGGCCTGTGTGTGTTTACTAAAAGATCCCTCCAGCCAACAGCCTTGTAGTATTATGGGAGTCTCCCAGTGCAGCAGGGCTCTCAGGGCCTGTGCCTTTTCTGCCCACTCATCGCTTTCTAAAGTTAACCTCCCCATTCACAAATCGGGCTGCGGTTTTGGATTATGCAAAAGCGGTGGTTGCTGCTCAGCTTTATCTGGGATGAGTTGTGACATTCGGCGGTTATATTTGTGTTAGACTTACGGTAAGGGAGTTAAAGCGTGAACTAGGCAAGCAGTTTTTCCGGCAAAGTGTACAGGGGGGGGGGAACGTTTGATATGCATGTTACCTGACAGGGTGCAATGCACAACCTCTACTCGCCAAACACGCAAAGAGGCAAGACATTCAGAAGACAAATTAAGACAATGAGAATCCTTGAAAGGGCAAATGACAAAAGGTACTTGACGCAACCTGTACAGAACCCAAGTAATACAAATGCAGCGATAAAAACAGCGATAACATCAACCTAACCTAAAATTTCCACTACGTTTGAACAACCTAAACAGAACACGTACCTAGTCGGGGAGCTGTCGCCAGGGTTGTGATGAGCACGGCGGACGTAATGTTGACCAGGAAGAACTCCTGCAACTCGGGAACATCGTCCTAGGTAGTTGGAAAGGAATCGTGGGCCGTGGTGAAACAGGTGTTTGTATATATATTGTTGTCGTTGTACGCAACTGTGGCCGTGAAATGTAACGCCTCTCGGACCATACTACTCCATACTATTTTTTCCATGCATAATCAATTGAAAGGCTCCCTCACGTCCAGTATGGTGACGGGGATGGCCACCGACGTCTGTCCCGGTTGGAGGACCACGGAGCCGGTGGTGGAGACAAAGTCCTCATGAGGCTCGGCGAGTGCCCCTTCAACCTGGGACAGGTTCCTGAGGGACCCCGCGATGACCTCGTAAGTGATGTTCACGGCTCCTGCACAGAGAGGGTTAGGGTCAGGGGAGTAACAGAGGTCACAGCTGATGGGTGGTGTGAGTATAACAAATATCTGGTGTAAAGTCACTCTGTCACATGTGGTAGCTGTGAATGTTACCATAATTTTTTGTATGATCTTTTTCTTCTTTTTTTTATTTGCATCTGAATCTTTTATTCTAAATATGTTTTACGTATTTGGGATTTTACTATAAGTTATTTAATTTCCATACTTTTCTATTTGCATGGGTGAGATATTTAATAATAACATTGTGCAGTTGAGACCAAAAAAAATACTATGCCAATTTCCTTCTTTGTTACTATTCTGTTACAACTTCTGTTAAAACTACAACTGAACCGACAGCATGGACGACATCCACACCTCCCCCCCACCCCCAGGGCTCACTCACCTGAGGTCCCGAACTCCCGGTTGACGTAGACGCTGAGCGTCCGGTCTCGCTCCTCGGTGGTCACGCTGACTGAGGACGGGGCGATGCTCAGCATCCCGAAGGGCTCGTCGCTGGTTTCTATGGTAACCACCGCCTCCGCGCCCGCCGCGTCCAGCGCGGCTTGGCCCGTCACCGGCACCCCTGTGGGTCCACGTGAGGCCCATTAACAGAAAAATATAAATACCTTAACGACTTTGAATAATGAGGTTTATTGTATAAACGGTTCATGATGGTAATCCGGGGGATCATTGAAAAAGGAGAAAACTTTGATTACCAAACGTGCGTATGTTGGACAATGTCACTCTGTATTCGTCTTGGTCCTCTGGTGTGGCGTCGTCAAGCAGCCGCAGCACAATGGTGTCGTTCAGCGCTCCCTGTGGAGAGTGAGTGAGTAATGACCTCGGCACAACACACACAAGAATGTAAAAAAAAGCACATTCTGAGCCGAGATCCATCATTGACATCCGCCCACCATGGAGCCGTCCGCCGAGACCCCATGAGGGGCATAACACATGATGAATGTGAATCTGAGCGAAAACATGTGCCCGGCATTATAAATGCACCTTGTGCTTCATTTGAATCAATCAATTGATTTGATTCAATTCACTTTTTAATTCCAAAACGCCGAAACACATTACCGCCAGACAACCAGACCTCTGCTCCTCCAACCTATGTACAGGGTACTCATTTATTATTATTATTATTTTTACCTGAGTGAAGAACAGCGTTCCAGAGGTTTGCGGGAAGGTTCTGTCCACCAGGGGACCACGGATGGACCAGTCCACCGTGATGTTCCCGAGGCCGGGAGCCGTCCTGGTCACCAGCAGGGACAGCTGCTCACCTGGAACACAGAGCAATGGGGCGCTCAGCTCCCAAACATCCAGCCAAGTATCAGGTTGAGAGGAAAAAGGTCCCACAGCAGGATTCAATGTGCACCAAAGCAGACTATCATGTTATTTGCACAGATGTATTGTCCACGATGACACGCTAACCCCGCTCACCGTCTGCTGCAGTGGCAGAAGTGACAAAGTGTCAGTGGTTTAGAAAAGCTCTAGATATATCCAATGTATTGTTATTATTATTTTTATTAAAGATACCCACCCTCTCTGGTGGCGACGGCGTGTGAGGACGGGTGGAAGCCCACTATCCCGGCAACGTGGTCGTTGGCCAGAATCACTATGGTAACGGTGTCAGAGCTGGGGAGGATGCGGCTGCCCCCCTCTGTGTGGACCAGTCCGATCAGCAGACTCTCGCTGTCCTCCGGTACAACGTCGTCCAGGATCTCCACCTCCACGGTCTGCCTCACATCGCCTGGAGGGCCGAGAGGGAGACGGAGAGGGGACAAGGAGAGGGAGATGGGGAGACACAGAGAGGGAGAGGGGGAGACACGGAGAGGGAGAAGGGAAGAGGCAGAGAGGGAGATGGGGAGAGATAGAGAGGGAGAAGTGAAGAGACAGAGAGGGAGATGGGGAGAGACAGAGAGGGAGAGGGGGAGAGACAGAGAGGGAGAAGTGAAGAGGGGGAGAGGGGGAAGTGAAGAGGGGGAGAGGGGGAGAGGAAGAGAGGGAGAAGTGAAGAGACAGAGAGGGAGATGGGGAGAGACAGAGAGGGAGAGGGGGAGAGACAGAGAGGGAGAGGGGGAGAGACAGAGAGGGAGAAGTGAAGAGAGACAGAGAGGGAGAAGGGAAGAGGGGGAGAGGGGGAGAGGAAGAGAGGGAGAAGTGAAGAGACAGAGAGGGAGATGGGGAGAGACAGAGAGGGAGAAGTGAAGAGACAGAGAGGGAGAAGGAGGGAGACAGAGAGGGAGAAGGGAAGAGGGGGAGAGGGGGAGAGGAAGAGAGGGAGAAGTGAAGAGACAGAGAGGGAGATGGGGAGAGACAGAGAGGGAGAAGTGAAGAGACAGAGAGGGAGAAGGAGGGAGACAGAGATGGAGAAGGGAATAGGCATCGAGGGACGAGACAGAGAGCGAGAGGGGAAGAGACAGAGGGAGAGTGGGAGACAAGAGAGGGAGAGTGAGATAGACAGAGAGAGAGAGAGGGGAAAACAGAGAGGGAGAAGGGGAGAGGCAGAGAGGGAGAGGGGAAGAGAGAGTGAGAGGGTGGCATAAGAGTTACAGTGGGTCGAGTGGGTCCTTCATCTTTGTTGTAGAATAGAAAAAACACTAGAATTAGAATAATGCACTATTCAAATGCATACTAATCTCTTTCACTGGGCACTCCCATTGACACAAACGTACGCATACACACGCGCACACACACACACACACACACACACACACACACACACACACACACACACACACACACACACACACACACACACACACACACACACACACACACACACACATAGACAGACGCAGATGGGATCACACCCCAGGATCTCCTTCACATTGTTAGTCTCAAGCTGTTTTACGTACCGTCAGCAAAGACCAGCGTCCCCCCGGCGGCGGTGAAGTCGTCGTCCGGGGTGGCTCCTCCACCCACAAACCTCCACTCCACGGTCACCCGGCCCAGGCTGCCCCCTCGCCTCTCTACCACCAGGGGCACCGTGGCGGGCTCCTCCCTCACCTCCAGGCGGAGGCCGTCCTCCGTGGCCTCGGGGCTCAGGCTGTAGATCAGGAACACGCCGAAGGAGTCTCCGTTCATGGCGATGGTGACCACCGCCCTGTGCGGCTGGCCGACGGACGGCCTGTTCCTCTCGGCCACGGTCAGGTTCACCAGCTCTATCTTCACACGGGGAATGTCGCAGTTTATCACGCGTGGCTCATTCTAGGTTTCACTTCTAGGTTTTTTTTGTTGTGTTATAGTTTCAATTGGAATTAATGTGAAGTCATTCAATGATTAAGATCATCCAAGTCTTTAAGCTACCAATAGATCACCATTTTATTTTTTTTTTGCTTTTTAGATACAACTAATGAGAGAACTTAGGATTTTACCCATAAAGTCAGTAGGGTAGACGAATAAAAGAAAGGATTTCATATGGAAATATTTGTTAATAAATAATGTTGAACTGCATAATCTACCACTGACGCACTTTGTAGGCCAATGAAAAAGCTAACCCGATGCTACTGCATTTCGATTATCTCAAACGACATTGTCAAAACAAATGCCCCTTTGCCCTCATCGTACCCTGAGGATCTCCATGGCAAAGCTCTCGTCCATCTCCGGCAGTTTGTCGGTCAGGATGGGCACGGCCAGGCTCGCCGTGGCCTGGCCGTCCTCCATAAAGGCGGTGCGAGCCGTCACCGTGGTGTAGTCGCTGCCCGGCAACGCCCTGCCACTGAGCAACACAGCCACCGCCGTGGCGTTCCTCCCGTATGTGGCCGCAGCCATCGCGGGGGTCACCGCCCCCTCGGTCCCGGAGGCGGCCCAGGAGCAGGACGCCGGTCGCCCCGCACCGGCCACCAGGGAGAAGGCCCGGCAGGCCGGTTCTCTCAGGCAGGCCGCGGCACAGGCGGCCAGGGGGTCCCCGCCGCCGCCGGCCACATCAAACTCCCCGTCGGTGGAAGTGAGGGCACCCGGCAGGAGCGGGTGGTAATACTGCAGCAGGTCCTGGCCCGCTGCCTGGGCCACGCCCACCACGTCAGCCTCCGAGGTGCTGTAGAGGATGGCCATGCGGCCGAAGCTCCCGCCGCTGGAAATGTAGAAACACAGGAGAAGACGGAGAGAGGGATTTGAGGACAGTAGGGATTCAAGATGTTTTTATTTGCCATGTGTTACAAGTACAATGGAATGCTTACTCCCCATGTCTTCAACTGCCTTGCACTGTAATCATAACTCCCCACCTCTACCTATAGTTTACATATTTATTGTTTACATACCTGTATGATAGCCATGTACATTTTTACTGTACTTACCGTATATATATATTAATCTTCAACTGTTGATATAACTGCATATCCCTGCTCACTACCTGCTGTATATACATTTTTATATATATTTATCTTGTTGATATAACTGCTCCCTACCTGCTCCTGTACCTGTATACTTGTATACTTACCTGTATATATATATACAGTATATATACCTATAATTCAGCACATATCTCATTCGTATTCTAAAAGTAATTTTATACCTGTTTTTATAGCTAGTAGACTGTTTTTACATCTTATTTAACCACCGTACATTATATATTACCATGCACTTTACTGCAACATTTGCACTCTGGTTAGATGCCAAATTATTTTCGTTGTACTGTACTTCAATTTGAGTCTAATCTAATCGAATTTACTCCCACAGTATGAATTTCAACAGCAATACTATACTATACTATACAATACTATACTACACTATAGGATCCTATGCAACACCATTGCATAGGATCGTATAGGATAGGATTGAGTGTATGATTAGTCATCTTGTTGTATATTCTTCAAATGAATGATTTGTATTAGCATATACATCAGAATGCTTTGATCAACCTGACTCCCTCTCCATACGTCACACCTGATGAAGGGGGGGGGGGGTCCTACCTCCTGCGGACCGTGATCTGGGCCATGTAAACTCCGTCCAGAGGCTCCTGAATGCGGTACACGGCCTGGTCGAAGAACACCGTCCCATACGGGTTGTCGTTAGCCGGCACTGTGATGTTGACCCACGTTTCCCTGCCAAGACTTCCACCATTACTGGCCCCGGTCAGCTCTACCTTAATAATCTACAAAACAGATACCAAGCAATGGACGTTACGAAGCAGTATGCCGTGTCACACACACACACACACACTATGTTCCACTCCACATCATTCGTTCCATCTTCGCGTCAAACAGAAGCAAACATCTTTGGGGTCTTGTTCCCCTTGCCTCGGTGATCTCGGGTATGTCGTCGGCCAGGAGCTCCACTCGGAGCGTCTTCTTGGTCTCCCCGGGGGCGAAGCTGACCTCCCCGGATGCGGGTCTGATGTCCCCGACGGCCAGCTGCCCGTCGACGGAGGCTCGCCACTGGACGCCCACGGTGCCGATGGTCCCGGACTTACGAACGATGGGCAGGGTCACCTCGACGGAGCCGGACGCCGGCTCCTCAAGGGTGACCGGGTCTGCCTGGAAGACTAAGAGGACGAAGAGGAGGAGGAAGAGAAGGAGAGCATACAAGGACAGAGTGAGCAGTAACATAATTAGAGGATCCAGTGTCTCTAGGGTTAGTTTAAAGATCAGGCTTTAAAGGGTTAGGAGATAGGGGTTAGGAGATAAGGTGTTAGGTGTTTGGAGGTAGGGGTAAGGGACTGAAGCTTAGGAGTCCAGGGTTAGGGCTTAGGCCAGGGCTTAGGGGTGAGAAGCTAAATAGAGTGATCGACCCCAATGCACCGGATCCCCATAAGTGAGTGAATAAAAAACACACACCAAAAACACACAGACCACATTAGTGGCCACACACTAACCAAAGGCACCGAAGGGGTCGTCCGAGGGCAGTATGGTGATGATGGTGCGCGTCAGGTCGCCCAGTATGGCTCCTCCGGTGGTCTGGTTAATGAGCTCCAGGAGGAAGCTCTCCTCCAGCTCCGGGACCAGGTCGTTGATGATGTAGACGGGCACCGCCTTGCTGGACTCGCCCTCGAGGAGAACCACGTCCGTGGAGGCCACGCTGTAGTCCTCGCCTGGCGGGGAGAGAGACCCGGGTGACGCGTGGTTGACGTTTGACGCACAGTTTCCCCATGTAGACACATACACACACACACAAACACGCACACACACACACACACACACATACGTTGTCAGCGGACCACTTACTGACGGTGGCGGTGATCGGCACGGCTCGGAACTTGACGGAGACGTCAGCGAAGATCCCGCCGGTGCGCGTGACGTTGATGATGGGTCCCACGTAGTCCTCCGCCACGCTGACGGAGGACACAGACAGCTGGAGGGTCCCGAAAGCGTCATCACTGGCCTCCACCACCACCTGGGCCACAGCCTCCGCCCGGGGGCCTAGACGAGGGGAGGCGGCGACTGGGGAGGGGAAAGGACGATCCAATGATTAGATTAAAAAACATACATGTACTATATTGTGTTTATTATATGAATTGTCCATCATTTTAAGAAATGTACTTTAATTCTAGTAAAAACATAAGTATGCTACATATGAAGTACTCTTTTTTGGGATGTTTGAGTTCAGACTGATTTCTATTTTGATCCTTTGTTAAATGTATTATAAGGGTCTTTGTTGAACGTATTGAATGTCTTACTAAGCCTCTCCTGAGCTGCTTCCATGATGTGAGCACCGGTCAGCTCCACAAACACAGACTCGTCCCTCTCAGGGTCCTCGTCGTCCAGAATCAGGAGGCTGATGTTTGCTTCGCTCTGATTGGGCAGGAACACGACCGAGTCGAGGAGGGTGACAAAGTCCCGCCCCTCGCTGGCCCTGCCCACCCCGGGGGTCCTGTAGGGCGCTGGGTCCGCCTCTCCCAGCGTCTCATAGGTAACACGCACCTGTCAATGTGACGTAAATATGACATCACTGGATTACGCTCAAATTGTGGGAAAAAAAACAAACCCAGGCCAAAGCAGCAGGTGGGGAACATAAATTAAAAACAAATGACATCTCTTGAATAACACTTGTTATTTTTCTTTTGATGTGATGATGACTGATGACCTATTCATATTCCTCATGACATGATGATGATTGATGATCTATTCAGATTTCTCACACTGCACTTTGAGACTAAAACTGTGGTTAAGGGCTATCCATTGCTCCCGCTGTCAAATATCTAATGTGCATTATAATTGTATAATGTTGCAGTGTTTTTTACTGTTCATATTGTACAGCAACATGACCAACACACAACAATGTTGAAGTCAGCTCCTTTCAGATCAATTGTGCGCTTACTAATTTGGCAAACAAACTGAATTTGATTCTGATTCCACATTCTTCTTTTTTTTCCCCCTTCTATTAACGACTTGACGCACCATTCCCATCAGGCCTTTCTGCCGACGGACGGTGAGGACGACTGTGGAATCTCCTTCCGGGAGCCGGATGGACCTGGTGGCGTTGGCGAACACAAACACCCCGTAGGGGTCATCGCTGGCCAGCACGATCAGGGTGGCGGTGGTGTGCTCGCCCAGCCGCCCGTGGGAAACGTTGACCAGGGTCACGTTGAAGCTTTTGTCCAGCTCGGGCACCTCGTCCTGGGCTACCCGGACGAAGAAGCTCGCCCTGCTCTGGCCTACGCCGAAGGTGACGTTGCCCGAGCTGCTGAGCAGCTCCCGCTCAGCACTCGGTTCAGCCTCCCAGTACACGGTCACGTTAGAAAGGTCCCCGAAGGAGCGATCAACCTAGGAAAAATATATATTGAAAATACTTTCAATATTTGCATGAAAACTGCAAGGGGTCATATTATAACCAACCAGGTATGATAAGCCATTACAGGCCGTTTCAAAAATTGTCACGCGATTAAAATTGTCCACCCAGATCTTTGACGGATAGATCAGTCGACCAGTTGGTACAGTCCACTGGGTAAGGCTGACATTTCCATCATTGATCTGGGTGGACAGTCCCACTGTGTGATGTCACCAAGTAACAGACCATTTAAGTCACATGACAATTTTGAAACAGCCTGTAATGGCTAATCACACTTAATTATGTCCCCTTTAATACATTGATCAAATATGGCTATAACTATATAGAGCTTTTTTTAATTTAAAGTGCTGTATGATACCAGTGGATGTGTAGACAGGGGGGTTCCTCAAGCGGCCCAATGTGTGGTGCTGTATGATACCAGTGGATGTGTAGACAGGGGGGTTCCTCAAGCGGCCCAATGTGTGGTGCTGTATGATACCAGTGGATGTGTGGACAGGGGGGTTCCTCAAGCGGCCCAATGTGTAGTGCTGTATGATACCAGTGGATGTGTAGACAGGGGGGTTCCTCAAGCGGCCCAATGTGTAGTGCTGTATGATACCAGTGGATGTGTAGACAGGGGGGTTCCTCAAGCGGCCCAATGTGTGGCCACGTTGGCATATCTCACCTGGAAAAGCACGGAGCTCCGCCCGTCCTCAGGCTCCGTCCCGTTGGCGGCCAGCGAATCAGGGCTGAGCCGGAACACTCCGTGGGCGTCGTCAGAAGCGGCGATGGTCACCGTGATGTGGGCGGCGACCCCCAGGCTGGCTGTCGACGACAGTCACGTAACACATTTTACACAACTGACGGTTGTCCATTTAGATTCGGGTGACCGAAGGGTTCTACACTGGCGAGAAAATCACATCACATATAAATGTTTCTCTAATTGCATTATAACTGTTATTGGTTTGATCCTGGACGGATCCTTATGTAACATACCTAGAATGAAGCAAAGAATGAGGTGTGGGTTTTGGCAATTTGGCAACATCACCTAATTCATTTTCCGAACTTGAATGCCAAGCATGTGACCCTCTTGAGACAGTGTCCAGGTAACTTCCAGGGGAAGAGGAGAGGGGGGGGGGAGGGGGGGTGGGGATGGGGACGGGGGACGGGGGGGGGGGACTCACCACGGTGGAAGGCTGGAAGCAGGAGGTCAGAGTCACTCTCCCCACTACCACTTCCTTCACTACGCAGGAACTGATCCACTGACGGATCACACACACCAGGGGGTCACACAGGGGTCACAGCAGGTCAGAGGTCAGAATCACACCAGAGGAGGAGGAGAAGGAGGAGGAGAAGGAGGAGGAGGATTAGGGTAGGTGCAGAGGTGGAGGAAAAGTGAAGATCACAGCACTCACAATCGCACAGGAACACACCAAAGCAGCAAAAAACAGCAAAACAGCAATACATGCTAAAGGATGTTGACCTAATAGGTAGCGCTAGCGATTTACCTAATCAACAGCATGGTTTTGACAAAAAATAACAACACATACAGGCCGCATATTCTGGTCCGGGCCTTACCTCCTGCATCGGCATTGAACAGCTCCACTCTGAAACTCTTGTCCAGTTCGGGAACGGGGTTGTCTACGATGGTCACGGTGATGAACTTTAACCTCTCCCCGGGTAGGAAGTCCAGTATCCCCTCTGTGCCCTGGCAGAGGTAAACACAAACACCCATCAGTTCACTGAATACCCAGAATGCAACAGGAGAGATAGGAGAGGGTCTACTATGGTTGTAAATGCTATAATCACACTCTTGAAATAATTCCCACAATGCAATAATCACAGCAATATAAAAAAGTGGGAAATCATGTCAAATAAGAATAAGAGGGTGGTGGGTGGGGGGGGCGGGAATAGAGCAGGGGCAGTAAAACAAATGACCTCATAGTCCTCGGGGCTGGAGGCCAGGAAGGGGGTGGTCCGGTACCCGACCGTGACCCTTCCCAGAAGGCCTTGGGCTCTGGCCACCAGCAGACGGACTTCTCCGTCCTCCTCGCTGACCGTGACGTGGGCCGGCTCAAAGGCCGGGCTGATCAAGCCCACCCCAGGAGGGCTGGTCTGGAACTGAAATAGACCTGGAACCAGCAGTGTGAGTGTGAGTGTGAGTGTGAGTGTGAGTGTGAGTGTGAGTGTGAGTGTGTATGTGTGTGTGTGTGTGTGTGTGTGCGTGTGTATGCGCGCACGTGCGTGTGTGTGCGTGTGTGTGTTCACACATTCAATTGAATTGAAGTGAAGTGAATACTAATAACAGACAAGAGGTGGGGGTTGGTTGTGCAGCGCTGATATCGGATTACGACAATAAGCTACTTATTAAAGTACGATGTGACAAAGCCATAGATAAGCCATGACTAAAAATAGCACACGTATAAATATATTATAAGTTATTGCATTGCCAGAAAGTTGCCTGACTCAATACAAACATAGCTAAACAATGGATGACTAACATAACTAAATGTCACTAGCGGTGTGCACAGGTGTGCGGGGTGTGTGTGTGTCTGTATGTGTGTGTGTGTGTGTGTGTGTGTGTGTGTGTGTGTGTGTGTGTGTGTGTGTGTGTGTGTGTGTGTGTGTGTGTGTGTGTGTTGTGCATCTGTACCATAGGGATGGTCACTGGCTGTCACAGTGACAGTATTGGTGGAGCTGTTGTGGTCAATGCTGGCCCCGCTGGTAGGGGTGGAGCCTGGCTTCCCGTCACCTGACTCTGCCGCCACCAGCGTGATTTGGAAGGACTCGGCCAGCTCCGGCAGGTCATCGTCCAGCACCAGGAGGTTCAGCACCTGGGGGAACAGGCAACACAGAGAACCATGTAGGTATAAAAAAATATATATAAATACAAATTTAATCTATATACACATGAATACATATGAATACATTTTAATTTTTAATAACAGATCACGTTTTTCATACTATTAATTCGACAAATCGACAAATAATGTTATTTCTATATTCTTTAGTTTTTTTGAGGCACGCTTTGGAGAAGCTCTGTGCAATGAAATCTGAACCACCACTAGATGGCGATAGACGTAAAGAAACATTGACAGGCGGCAAACGTCAAGATAACGTTGCCATGAATCAACAGAAGTGCGATTCCACATTCACATTGGATTTTATTACGCCTGTCAAATCATTACGTTAGATTGATGAATGAATATTTGTGTGCATAAGTCTTGTATATTAAACGCTAATGGGGAGTGTGTGTGTGTGTGGTTGGTGGCTGGTTTAAGCAGCTTCACCTGGCCCAAGTCAGATTACCAGAGTCCTTGGTAATCAAGGCCCACAGGTTAAAACAGCCATCACCACACACACACACACACACACACACACACACACACACACACACACACACACACACACACACACACACACACACACACACACACACACACACACACACACACACACACACACACACACACACTCAGGAGGAGCACTAGCATGTGTGATTTTCTTGCCATCAGACATCAGACATACTGATGATATACTGAAGATTTGTGAAAGAGAGTAATCAAAACATGAGTGTATTTTTATTGTCTGCCTTTAAACTCTTGCGTTCCCTTCTCACCTGTAACACACACACACACACACACACACACACACACACACACACACGCACGCACACACACACGCACACACACACACGCACACACACACACACACACACACACACACACACACACCCCTGCCTCTCTACCTCCGAGCGATGTCCGGGCATGAAAAGCACAGCCCCTGTGGCGTTAGCAAAGTCCTGCTGTGCGCCGGGACCCCGACCGCCAGAGAGGCCGGAGAGCTGGGTGACGGAGTAGTTGACGTAGACGAGGTCCAGCGCTCCCCTGGTGCGCTCGATCACACAGGACACGGTGGAGCCCTCGTCACTGGTCTGGGATGAGGATGAGGAGGTGGAGAAGGAGGTGGTGGGGACACGAGGGGGTTGAATATGAATTTTTTAAACAATTTGAGCCATGATCATAGTCACCTGTTTTATATTTAATGACATCTTTTTTTATTTGGTTTTGTATTCTTGTCTCGTCATCACTTGTAAAGCACCTTGGGATTATTGAAAGGTGCTATTGAAATCCTCATCATCAGCATCATCACCATCACCAGCAGTCATCAGCCCTTGCTACCGTGTACCTCGTGCTTCTCATACCACTTATTTGCCGTCATTCATTCAGTTGCATGAACCTCTACCATCCAAACCCCAAGGGTCTGCTCCAATTCCTGCACAGTCCCAGTGTGATTTACAACGCGACAACCCGATAGCGCACATGCCTCCGCACTCCGTCCCGTCCCCTCGGGAGAAGAGGGATCGGACACAGCACCCTCTTCTTCTGATGGAATGCCATCAGCCGGCCCCTCTACCAGCTGCCGTGCTGACGGCGACGACAGCATAGTCGTGGAACTCTAGATCCTTTCGGCCGAGAGCCACCGACGCGGCCGCTTCTACAGGAATGTCCGCCTATCGGAGATCCGACCGCGGCGGGCCAGGGGCCCTGCCAGCTGTCACTGCTGCACCTGAGACGCTCTGCTCTGCGTCCAATCTAGCTAACAAACCGCCCGGGCCGCGCTCTCGCTCTCTCGCCCTGCAGCCAGGCGTGAACGCCATCAAATATGCAGCAGGACACGAAGTCGTAACAATCGGTTTACATTACCTCGTCTTTCTAGGCAACGGTGGAGACGTAAAGTACACATACAGGCGTCGATTCATTGGATTACAGTGTATTGTAAACTATGGCTGGGGAAATAAAGTTGTTGAAATGAATCAAATAAATGAATAAAAAATTAAATTTGATTATTTTTGCCAGGAAATGCTTTGGTTTTTGTCCCCCTCTCCTCCCCCTATCATCATGGCAAATAATCTGAACCCACGGGTGCCGCTCTGCCTACGAGGATCCAGTAAACCCACAGAGACCCGAAACATCGAGAGGAAGCGCTTGGACCGGACGCCCGGTCCCGCCTTAACGTCCGCCTACCTCGGGTATGCAGGCGCCGGTGAAGCCGAAGAGTCCGTTGGCGTTGTCACTCTTGGCCACGCGCAGGACTGCGGTGGGGCGGGGCGTGGGAAGCCGCGCCCCGCCGTGCGCCGCCACCAGCTGCAGGTAGAACACCTCCTCGCCCTCCTCCTCGCCGTCGTCCCGCACCTCCACCACGAACGACTTGTTCCTCTCGTCGGGCCGGTAGCTGAGGTACCCCGAGATGGTGCGCAGGTCCGCCTTGGCCGGCTGGGCGTGGAGCTCGCGCACCTGGCCCGGGTCCAGCTTGGTGGCGTACACGCGCACGTCCTGCAGAAGACCCGTGAACCGCTGGCCGCCCTCGGGATCCGAACCCACGAACACCTGCGCTGGTCCTGAGGGCAGAAATTATGAAATATAATATATACAAATACATAGATGTGTGTGTGTATTTTAATAGCAAGTGGACTGCATTTACATAGCCCTTTTATCCAAAGCGCTTCACAATTATTGCCTCACATTCACCCATTCATTCATACACAGATTCATACACAGATTCAAACACACATTCATACACGACAGTGGTTTCAAGAAGACAGCCAGCTCGTCAGGAGCAGTTAGGGTTAGGTGCCTTGCTCATGGACACCACGACACTTGGCGAGGACAACCCACCCCTTCCGCCTCTAGTAGCTAGTCCCTCTACTGTGTAGTTTGTGTGTACTTTTAGACAGGTAAAACGCATTCACTGCATGCAACTTAATCTCTGCTTGGACACAGAACATAGAACTGTCTGGACTTGGAACATAGAACAAGGCCTCACATTTCTCTTGTATGACGTCGATCAACATCATTCCATTATATTTTTATGGCTGTGAGGGTGAATACGAACAATAGTCAATGACGATAGTCGCCGACCAGTTGGTGTTCTCCATCACTGTCTAATCCCGCAGGCCTGGGTCACAACACAACTGACTTTTTTGTTCACCGGACCGATTCAAATTCCGCTGGGAGGGCTTATTAATGAAAGCCAGTAACTTCCGAGAAACCCAGGCGATTTACCCTTTGCCAGTCGGGTCAAAACCAGACAAGACAAGTCAACTAGTCATCTTCAACGATTATAAAAAAATAAAAATAAAACTGTTCTATAGAGATCTGCAGTACAAGACAAAAGTGTTTCCCACATCCCAGTGAAAACCAAGCAGACTGCAGTGGGCCATCGTGAACACAGACAAAGCCATCCATCTGTGTGTTAATCTACCAGTAGTGGACAATAGCCCCCTGACATGATAGATGGCTATATGTACATGGGATGTGATTGAAGTGAGCCAAAGAGCCATCGGGCCGTTCTGCTCTGTGCACGGCGGTGGGGGCGGGGGGGCGGGGGATGGGGGTGGGGGGAGGGGGACTTCAAACTCAGTCTGCCGCTATTGTCTTTTCACTTATTAGAAAGAATGGAGCGGAGGAGAAAGACAGCCGATTCCTTCAAGCAGTAACGATATCCAGCAGCGGCTCGCTCAGCCATTACAGAGCCCAGCAGGACGGGACAATAGGCCAGCCGCTGGGAAGTGTGTGTGTGTGTGTGTGTGTGTGTGTGTGTGTGTGTGTGTGTGTGTGTGTGTGTTTCGGTGTGTGTGTTTGTGTCTGTCTGTCTGTGTGTGTGTCTGTGTGTGTGTGTCATGTGTGTGTGGACAAAGTGTATTCACACAGTTCGTCACTGAGGTGTATGTTTTTTTTCCCTGTGTTAACCCACGTCCACCCACTACCAAGACACACACACACACATACACACACACACACACACACACACACACACCCACCCACACACACACCCACACCCACACCCACACCCACCCACACACATGGAAAGAAGCCTCACATTGTAAAAGCATGCCTGTGCCATATAGAAGATAAACCCTTAAAGAGAGCCACGATCGGCATGTCACCTGTCAAAACAGACTGAGCATGAAACAGAGCATTCTCACCGTCCACGATGCCCTCTCCCTTGATGCTCTTGGGGCCTCCCGGGATGGGGCTCCCGTCCAGGTAGAACTCCACCAGGCCGTCGTCCACGGTGACCACCACGTGCAGCCACACGTTGTCCTCTGCGGACTTCTCGGCGGTGGCGCGGGCCACCTGCGTGCGGTTGGCGCCGCCTGCCGCCGTGTAGTACAGCATCACGCTGACGTGGGATCGGTTGGTGTGCACCTTCACCCCGTAATGCAGCGTCCCGCCGGGCTCTCCCTTGGACGCCACGAAGCCGTCGGTGTCCGGCAGGGGCACCAGACGGGCGGAGAAGGTGAAGTTGCCGAGGGGGGCGGGCCCGTCCTCGGGGGCCACTGTCCCGTAGGCGCCGGGCAGGCCCGAGAAGAAGCGGGCATCCGTGCCGGAGTGGTGCCTCCGGTCGCGGGGTCGCAGCTCCACCGCGGCGGGGAAGGAGGCGGCGAGGAGCAGGTCGTCCACGGGGGGGAGGCCCTCGGGAAAACGGGCCGAGAGGATCTCCCAGGCCACGCGCACGTCCCCGAAGGCGCCCTGCCGCCGGAGGACAGTGAAGGTCGCCACGTCGGACGCGTCCTCCTCGGACAGGACGTCCTCCGCCACCTCCTGGTCCAGGTCGCCGGGGGCGATGGCGAAGATGCCGAAGGGGTCGTCGTTGAAGGGGATGAGCACCGAGGCGCTCAGCGACGCGTTGGCCAGCCGACCGCCGCCCCCAGGGTGCCCACCTGAATTATATGAGAGAGGTGTGAGAAGGTGACACCGTGTTGGGAATGTAGCGTTGACCTGAACAAAAAACAGATCCTACTATTCGAGTAGTATTCGATGAGATACATTTGTTTGTATTTGAAAATTGGTCAAATCAAATGTGAAAATGTGATAGTAGGTCGGCAGTAGAATATGAAGTGTTTTTAATGGGAACATATCCGGTAACGAGAGGAGCCCTGTCTCGTTATATAGTCTTCTGTGGTGCCGGTGACCAAAAGTTTGTGAAGAAACGGGTCTTTCCGGTTTATTCTTTAATCAACGAAAACAAAAAGGTCTCTAACTTAACTCCAAACTACAAATTAAAGAATTGCATCTACGCTTCACGTCAACGTACTGTCATCAAAAGTCTTAAATCTCTT
The DNA here is from genome assembly GCA_027704905.1 of Muraenolepis orangiensis. NCBI lineage: Eukaryota > Metazoa > Chordata > Actinopteri > Gadiformes > Muraenolepididae > Muraenolepis > Muraenolepis orangiensis. The sequence continues at coordinate 12,790,438 of CM051017.1, read as the reverse complement.
CTGAGAACCATGCTCTCCTAAAGCTTTTATCTCTTCCAGGCGTGCCACTTAATTGCTACGTTCCCGCCTGTCTGGCTGCTTTTTGGGGACTGTAGTTCTTAGTGGCGGCACTATCATGAGCAGGACTACAGCTCATGATAGCGCCACCACTAAGAACTACTTCTGCAGCCAGCTGAAGGGAATGTAGCCCATCATTCACTCATTACTTATAGTTCAACAATGATTTTATGGTTCGATACAATTAACACTTCTACAATGTGTAGGGCAGGGTAATCTTCGAGTTTAATTAATATCTTAATAAAATAAAAGACAAAAACGACAAAAATATTATTGCATCACGACGAATGACAAGACCTGAGATGTTGACCAGCCGCAGGACATAGAACTCGTTGAACTCGGGCAGTTTGTCCGAGACGGCTTCCAGGACCACGGGCTTGCTCTGCTCCCCGGTGGTGAAGGCAATGGAGCCGGAGGTGTTGGTGAACTCCTGGCTCTCCTCCAGAGGGGTCACGGAGTCGTTGGCGTACAGCCTCCAGAAGACACTCACGTCACCGAACTGGCCTCTCGCCCGCCTCACGCTGGGCACCGGGGACAGAGGGGAGGGGTGAGAGGTCAGGTTTAAAGGTGTCTGGTAGTTACTTAAAGATTGTTGTTCCTGATGATAATGTATCCCTCTTTGATTGACAGCTTTAAGGTTGTTGTACACTTTAATGGATGCAGATGTGATACATAAAGTGTGGATAATATAAATAAAATAAATAAATAAATAAATAAATAATAATTTATTTGAATGAATGAATAAATACAGTTACTTAGAGTCTCTGCTGTCAACTTTAAAACAAATTCAAGCACCGATGAATGGTATTAAAGGCCTGTGTCTGTCATACGTTCTCGTCTATTTGAGTCAAACTCAATGTCTGCTATGACACAACGACACAAACACATAGACGAGCGTTCCTTACTAGAAGTTATTGGCCCCGCCCTCTTTCACAGCCTTCTCAGTGGGGTCCAGGGAGAAGAGGCCGTTGGCGTCGTCATTCGCCTCTATCACCACGGTGGCCGTGTCTGCCCCATAGACCACAGCATCGCCTGAGACACACACACACACACACACACACACACACACACACACACACACACACGCACACACACATGCGCACACACACACACACACATGTACAATTCCATTAGTCATTTACTTATTTACAATAACACAGGAAAACGGCAATGAGAGAAAAATGTGCAAACCATATCGAATGAGCGATGCCTCTAGACAGAGCAAGTCATCTTCCCACTTGAACTACCTCATGCTGTCTGCTTGAACAGAGTCAGATGGAACAAAAGAAAACATCATACATTTGCAATGTGAAAACAAGGGGGGAGACAGACCGAGACAGAGACAGAGACTTTGTTGTTGTCATAACATTGCTGGGTTAAAATACCATTAACACAAGACACCACTATAACTCCAGCAAGACCCTTGCAGAGTTCTATATATTCATTACAATGACCTTAAAAAAAACATTCATATTCCACCCGAGAACTACTTTATTAGTTATCAATATGATCACTTTGGAGACTCAATTCAACACACAATGGATGAAGGAATCTTAACCCAGCAGATTCTACAGTTGCATTCAGAATGCGTGAGGAGGACCAGGCGAGGCAGGGGGTGGGGGGGGGGGAGGAGGGCTGGAGGCTTCGAACACGAGACTTCATTCACTCTTAACACAAGCTCTCCACCCCCGCTAAGCCTTCCCCTCCAGGTCACTCAAGAGAACACAGCGGGGCCAGTGGAGTGGGGAGGCCTCAGTGTCATTAAGGTCCCGCGGAGGCCCCACCGCCAGGCTTTTATGACCCCACACACAATGCTCAGATTAGCACGACAGCCCCTCTGTGACAGTCAGCGGTAGATAACCGCCCCGGGCCGATGAAAAGAGAACGACCGACGGAGCGGAGCGTAAGGTAAAGACAAGAGGGACGCACAGTCACTCCGGTGGTGTTTTGTTGTCCGGCCGTTACACTCCTCCGCTTCCTTGTTGGTGGCTACCTTGTGTTCTCCCATGTTTATTCATGACCAGCCCCCCGTCAGCCAAAGGCCAAACAGTTTGGGGTACATTTATTAACACTGCCAAGAGACTTTCCTTCTTTTTGCCAATCGCGTGTGTACGTGTGTGTATTGGTGCACGCAGACACACACACACACACACACACACACACACACACACACACATGCACACACACACACTTAACACCACTACATACACACACACACACACACACAAAAGGCCCAACACAAACACACACACACACACACACACACACACACACACACACACACACACACACACACACACACACACACACACACACACACAGTCCTACCGGTGGCGTTGAAGAGCAGGATGTAGAAAGGTTCATCTGTCTCGGGCACATCGTCGTCCTCCACCGTCACGGAGATGTTCCTCGCCCACTGGCCCACGTCGTACACCAGCACCGTCTCCTCCTCGCCCAGCGGGGCCAGGTCGGCCGGCGAGGCGTCGCCGTATTCCAGGCGGTACATCACCGTGGCGACAAAGTCCGCCTGGCCACCCCTGATCACGGTGAAGTTGGCCACGCCTCCTTCCTCCACCCGCACGACAACAGGATCTGCAGAGGGATCAGTATGGAGGGTGCAGGAGAAAGCAAACATAACGAAGAAAAGGGGGAGAGAGACACAAAGAGAGAGATTAAGATGTGTACATGCGTTAGGAATCACTGCAGTGGCAGTTATTTAAAAACCTGTGGTGATCGAGGATTTCAGGCAATATCACCCAAGCTATGGAACGCTCTCCCCACACCCCTTAGGTCTGCTGAATCCGTTGACCACTTTAAAAGGCAGCTCAAGACGTACCTGTTTAGACAGGCGTTAACTGGGTAACTCTGGTTTACAGTGTCTTCTTTTGTGGGGTTTTGTGTGTGTCTATTGTTGAACCACGTCGTATATTGTTGTACACACACATCTCTTATTGTGTATTGTGTCCACCTATTTTGTTCTGTGTATCTTACGTACTTTTAACCTGCTTCTGTACAGCACTTTGTGACTC
>CM051017.1:12762352-12782352 GCA_027704905.1 Muraenolepis orangiensis | reverse complement strand
CATCATCATCACCATCATGATCATCGCCATCAGCATCATCATCTCCATCATTATTATCCTCATCATCATCATGATGATGATCAATCATCATCCTCATCATCACAATCACCATCATCATCATCATCATCATCACCCTCATCACCACCATCACCACCATCAGCCCTACCTATCCAGGGAGAGCAGCAGTGTCTCGTTGACCTCGGGGATGTCGTCGGCCCGGACGGTGAGGTTGATGAGGGCGTCACTCTGGCCGGACAGGAAGACCACCGAGCCGATGAAGGGTCGGAGGTCGTCGACGGTCACGTCCTCCCGGTTGGCGCCGACCGGCTGAAGGCTCCAGAACACCTCGGCTTGTCCGTCCGTCCCGTCGCGCCGCAGCGGCAGGGACAGCTATGGAGTATAAAAGTTTACTATGGATACTAATAATAATCATAAGAAGAATACAACTACTAGTTACTACAAATCGACAAATAACAACCAGTGACACTTGACACACAGTAGTTTACCTTTAGTTGTTTTTTAATATATATTTTTTAATTCCTTTTTATTGAATTAACTGTGCATGTAATGCATTTCATAGACACCAAATATACTGTATCCCGGCAGACATACTTTCATCATCATGAAAAATGCATGACAACTTCTCTTATTAGCAAATACATTTTGATGATTAGATTAGATCACAATAAAATAAATACACAATCACCAAGTACACAATCAAGTACAGTACAGCGAAAACAATTATCATCCTTAGTCTGGACGTACTGCTAAGCCAAACAGGATTTGACATTAAACTGAACCTCAATGCAAAACTAGCTTAGATTCCCCCCGGCGCTACCGTTGTGGCGTTTGCGTCCTCCGGCTCGATGACCACCAGCGTGGCGTTGCTGGTGAAGCCTATCTCTCCGTTGGCGATGTCGGGGGTCACGGTCAGAGTCAGGTTGAGGGCCCCCCGGAACCGAGGGCTGATGGAGGGGATGGGGGACCTGATATCCACCAAGTCCACGGCATCCAACTGGAGGAAACGTGACGAAGGAGACACGTGTCAGGGTGGGTGTATGATTAACTACATATACTACAATGAAAATCAGCATAGATCTGCATATTCTATCTCATCTATTCTCAGCAGAATAAGTGTGTCACGGTGTGAATTAATTACAACTGGAGCACAGGTCCCAATAACACGATTACACCATAACATTTAGAATTGCTACCGTTCTCTTACAGTGATGTTAATAGCAGTAGTCATACACATCATACACATTTAAAGGGAAAATGTACAAAACCGGGCAGGGACAGTTGGTGACAGTTGGTCCTGGACAGTTTTTATTTGACCTAACCACCAGTTTCACTTTACTTTTCTTATATTTTCTTTACTTTATTATAATAATTATTATAATAATGATAATTATAATAATTATTATAATAATGATAATTATAATAATTATTATAATAATGATAATTATTATTAGAATCATTATAATTATAATTATAATGATTATTATAATAATTACAATCACTATAATTATCATATTATTATTATTATTATTATTAGGAGTACAATCATTATTATAATGGTAATTATTATAATGATAGTTATTATCAGGATTTTTATCATAATTATTATAATTATAATTGTTTTTATTATTCACACCAACCTGAATGAGAAAATGGGCCCCGTTCTGTAAGAAGGCATCGTTCCTGATGGGCAAAAGCAGGGGGGCCTCGCGCTGACCGCCGGAGAAGCGCAGGCTGACGGAGCGGCTGCTGTTGAGGATGCCGTCGCGGGCCAAACGGGGGTCTACCGGCCCCGCGGGGATGTAGAGGGCCGTCAGCCCCAGGGACACCTCCCCCAGCGCGCCTCCCCGCCGCAGGAAGCTCAGAGACAGGAAGCGGCCGTCCAGGTGGCTCTGGATGCTCTGCGTGGCCCCCGGGTGGAAGCCGAAGGCACCGTACACGTCGTCACTGTCCTGGATGTAGAACACCATCTGGTGCGGAGGTGGGGGTCAAAGGTCATCATACTTCAGACCACTTTGGATCATCTTTATGATTATAATAATAATAATAATAATAATAATAATAATAATTATGATTATAATGGTGATAAGAATTATTACAATGATTATGATTATTACTATTTAAATTATTATTGTTATTTGGATAACAATGATGATTATTATCATTGAGTTGCATAACAGACGCTTGTGTCCTAAGTGTCATTGAAGGCGATAGTAGACTGCCGGGACTGTGGATCAAACCCGTTGATTACAGTTTATTCACTACACTATCCTGCTCCCTTTATAAGACAGATGTACCAGGCCTTGCTTGGGGGATTTTATTTGAGATTGGTAGAGGGTGTCTCAATAATAAGCTTACTGGAAATTATAGAAATTAGGAGAATATCAAGTTTTTAAGAAGTTCATCATCAGGTGGGAAAGCGACTAAAAAGGTAAAATGTATTTTAACTGGATGTGCTGACAGGATGCCGAGATGTAGGTAGCTATAGCTTCAAAGGTGCGTGGAGAGAAAGAGAAAGAGAGCAGCGGTAGAACACTCTAAATTCAGCTCAGCATTCTTACTCCTTTAATTAACTCTGTTCAGTCGGGTACCTCTCATGACCTTTCAGTCCTGAGCTGACCCATCCTCACCGCCAGCGAGCTCTCTGATCTCCGACAGGCAGGCGTAAGCACGTGCGTAACGTGTAAGCTAAATGACCCGTAGCGTCCGCTAACCTCATCCTTGACCGCAAATGAATTTTCTGTTCCGTTTTATCCTTACGGGAATGTTCTGCTGAACTCAAATGTTCCAACAGACACATGGCAAACAGACCCTCCACCTCCACCCAAGGCCCAGCCCCGGGAAGGGGTGGTGGGGGGGGGGGGTGTTGTAGCTCCATGGTGTGTGTGTGTGTGTGTGTGTGGGGGGGGGGGGGTAGTATGCGTCAAATCCACTGCACTAAACACAAAGTGAGCTTGATCTGCCCACTGCTTTCACACATCGCCATGAGGCAGAAGCTGGGTTAAAGATGGAAGCTATAAAAAAAGCTTTCACCCACCCACATATTTAAAACGCGCACACACACACACACAATCACACTCAAACGTTCATCTGCACGCACTCACACACGGACACATATACACAAACACATACACACTGACGGATATACACGTCACACACCTGGCATGTGTCTGTGTGTGTGCACATGTGCCTGCTCGCACATGTGCACACACACAGACACATGCCAGGTGTGTGATTTAGGCTACATTAAGGGAACAGCCGCGAATCACTGATACTCACACTGATACCCAATCACACTTACATATTACACACACACACACACATACAACTGGCACACACAACCATATCCTCCTGATGCAAATGCAGATGCTGCTGCACTACTGGCACTTTAAATGTTTTTGAAAAAAATACATTTTTGAAAGATTTTTGTAAAAAAAAAATAATAATAAAAATTAATTAAAACATGTACATATCATTTAAGTCACTTTGCTGCTCTTTTTTTAGTTTATTTTATTGTATATATAATTTTTATTTTATGGTGTTGTTTTTAAGATTTATACTGCGGGAGGGAATCGGGAGTAAGCATTCCTATGTACTTGTTACAAATGGCAAATCTTGTATCTTGTATCTTGTATCCCTTTTTCCTGATCAATCATCAATGTTTGAGAGAACTGTATTCCCTGCTCTGGTCCCTCTCGCTGGGCGGACCTCCTCTCCACTGACCTCCGTGGGCTCGTCCAGCTCCGCTCCGCCCGTCACCGTGTCGGGGAGCAGTCTGAGCAGGAAGGCCTCTGCCTCCTCGGGGAGGTCGTCGGGGACGATGTCCAGGGCCAGCACAGCGCTGGTCTGGCCGGCGGCAAACAGCAGCGTTCCCGCCGCGGGCGCCAGGTCGTCGGACACCGGCACCCCGGAGGTGGAGTTCCGGCCGATGGTCCAGTTGACGGACACCTGGCCATAGTTGCCCCCGTTCCTCACCACAGTGATCCCCTCGAATCTAACACCCCACAGAGGTGGACAGAGATTGGATTATTAGCCTATATTTAACAAGGTTTGTCCCATTGGGATCACAGATCTCTTTTACAAGGGAGGCATGGCCAATAATAGCACCTACACATGTGAGTAGCATTCAAATGATCAGACATAACATTTGCACACAGACAACCTGGAACTCAATAGATTGCACCATAGTTGTTATTCTTACAGAGTGGCTGCTGGTTTAATCAGTCTCACCTGGCCCAAGTCAGATTGATTAGAGTCTGGGGCTGGGTGAGGCCGCACAGCTGTGGGTCCTCGGTTATCAAGAGCCTACTGCTCTGTTTGCTTTCATCTACAAACTCTTACAATAAAGCGGATTACTCATCCCACTGTGTCTTTGTCATTGGGAGGAGCCCCTAAAGAAGCCATTTTAAGGGCGTTTGGCAGCGTCGACTGCCGCAGTCCTATCCTTGTCATGGAACTTGTAATCTAGAAATGTGGAAATTGCCGTGGAGATCTACTGCAATTGTTCGCACTTCAACACCAACACAAAAACAAATTTCTGCTTGCAAAAGTAACTTTTTTATATATCTTTTAAATTTTTTTTTGTAAACTTACATTAAAAAAGCTTTATTGCATAAAATACCACAACTACAACAACTTCCCCCCCCACTGGGCCCACCTCTGTGTCACGTCCTCGTTGATGACCACCGTCTGGGCCCCCTGCGCCCCTCCGGCCACGGACAGCACGCCGTGCGGCTTGTCGTTGGGCTCGATGGTGACCAGCGTGGCGGAGGGCGGAGCCAGCACGGCGTCCCCCCGCACGCTCCCCTCCAGCAGCACCACTTGGAACGACTCGCCGATCTCAGGCACCGCGTCGTCGCTGATGTTGAAGAGTAAGTGGGCCTCATGCGTGAAGGCGGGGAAGATGAGCGTGCGCACTACCTGCAGGTCGGCGAAGTCCAGGCCGGGCGTGGCGCCCGCTGGCCCCCCGGAGCTCACCACCATGTAATCCACAGACACCTGGAGAAGAGGAGGAGGAGGAGGAGGGGGAGGAGGAGGAGGATTCAACCCTCCAGATTTAGATTTAGGAAATAAGGCCCCGACCACATGCGGAAAATGCGAGGCACACAGGAACGCGATTGAGGATGCAGGTTTTTTGTTGTTGCTATGCAACTACCGAATCAGCTGTTAGTCCTAGTATTGTAAACACGGACAAGTTAATTAGCTGCTTGTAAAATTTCTTGGCTGAAAACATCATTCATTATTTTGGAATAATTATGGAATAATAATTACGTTATTACGATCAATGAAATCATACATCTCCCGGTATCCCACAGTAGCAACGCCCAGTCTCTCATCTGTGTTTGTTTACTGAATCCCCGTGTCCCCAAGTCCCGCCTCTAAATTCATGTGATTGGACAATGAAAGAAAAAACGCGTATGACGTCTGCCGACTTTTTGCTCGAAGTTGACGTTTTTTAAAACTCGAGGCATATACATCTTGCAAAACGCTTACTAAATAAATACTAAATAATATAAAACCATTGGAAAAAGGCACCTCCCACTGCAACTAAAACGTCCTGTGTGATAGGGGCCTAAGTTAGCGACGGTTGTTTACTGCCGCTAAACCCCCCCTGTCCACCCCCCTGTCCCGTCACGGAACATATGGAGGAATCAAGAGCGGGTAAAAACACCCAACAGCTGCTGTTTGTATTGCTTTGGTGTTTTCCACAGTTAAAGTGTCTCCCTCCAGAGTGAGTGAGCTTAAGTAGAACTACTATTTTTTTGTGAGGGGGGACTAGTGGGTACGTGGTTGTGCAATAAAGACCATTAAGCGCTCAACACATGATGGGCGTCCAGCAAAGCGTCGAGCGCCTGGTTTCGCCGTCGGGAATCTATAGCCAGCCGTCAGTACAGGGGCTCTGTGCTTTTAGACTCGTAAAAAACATGCATTTAGGATTTAGGAAAAGAAGAACGTCGGTGGCTTTTTAGATTCCGTGGGTTTTTACAACGTCAAACAACTGCCGCCGTCGCCGGATTGGACGCGCCTCTCGAGGTCGGCGTGAAATCCGAAGTGGAAAATCTGAGCGGTCCACTACGCCTGGGATAGCATCAAGCACTAAGTTGGGGCTTTCAACGCTCAAATCTGCAGAAATACATTGGCATAGTTGTTTGAATATTGTCACGTATACTAGGCTACATTTTGAGGTGCGAGAAAAAGATGTACAGACACACACACACACACACACACACACACACACACACACACACACACACACACACACACACACACACACACACACGCACACACACAGGGCGGCAGTAGCTGTTGTAGCGATTATAGTCTGTTGGGACTTGGCTTGGGAACCGGAGGGTCGCCGGTTCAAGTCCCCGAAAAAACATACCAAGTACGGAGTGAGATAAAAATTTCCCTTGAGAAAGGCACCAGTGGCGCTCTATATAGAACAGCTGCCCACTGCTCCTAAAACTAGGATGGGATAAATGCAGAGAAACTAATTTCACTGTGTGTGTACATGTATGTGACCAATAAAGAGGACTCAAAATCCTCCATATTTAGATTAAGACACACACACACACACACACACACACACACACACACAAATCCCGATCCCAAAGACAAACCCACCTCTGTGTCGTCAGAGCCGATGAGCTGGCCGTCCTCGGCCAGCCGGCCCCGGGTGACGGTGAGGGTGATGACCCCGGCCGTCTCGGGCACCACCAGCGCGGCCTGGGAGAAGCGCAGCGGGCTGTCGTTGCGACGGATCCTCAGGGCCACGCTGCTGCTGTTTGCCCTCAGGAGGGCCCCGCCCTCCGCCCCAGTCAGCCTCACCCAGAACACCTCATCATCCTCTGGGACCTGAGGGAAAACAGACACACACACACACACACACAAGAAGCACACAAGATAATAAGATAAGAGAGAGAGATTCAAGATGTTTTTAATTGCCATTTGGAATGCTTACTTCCCATTCACGCTCCTGCAGTATGAATGAATTCAACTATACAATACTAGAAAGGAAAAGCTGCTATCTGGAGGGGAACGCTTAGGTACCACTGTTGGTTGTCTATTAAATTCCCAATTCCATAATACTTCTTAAAAGCCTCTAAAATGAGCTATTGTTGAGAGCTCTGAGATCACTACAAGGCTTGTTTCATAAATGTGTTCGTTGTTGGACTCCAATTAAGTTGTAAAAACATGTCAAGCAGTATCAGTGGAAAAGAAAATGCACCTCAGATCATATCAAAGCGTGTGCAAACTTGTGTACATATATTTTAAATGTAGATTTTAAATAAATGAGCCCAAATGTCTAAAAACCTGCTTTCACTTTGTAATTATGGGCTATTTTGAGTACAATTCTGAGACAAAAATTCTAAAGAATCTACTGTAGAATAAGTCTGTTACGTCATAAAACGTGGAGAAGGTGAAAGGCACGTGCAGACTTTCCGGCTTGACTGTACATTTACAAGACTGTGCTAGTTGACTTTGTTGTTTTAGAACACTCGTGTTGAATTAAAATACTTTGTTACGGTGCACTTATTCCAATGATGTGCTTCTGACTCCTATAGTTACCCTGCACTCTTACTGTCCAGTGTGTTGTCCTGTGCACATATAGTATAGTGGTCTAAATATCAAAGTGTCTCCAACAATGGTGACTTACCTGAGGCGATTGACACCGGGTGTAAGCGTCTTTGTGACTAAATGTAATAATAATGATGACGTAAGAAGTACCTGGTCATTCTGGATGAGGATGTTGAAGACCACCGAGGCTCCGCCTGGGGGGATGGTGATGTTCCCCCTGTCTGGACTGAGGTCCTCGATGGCAGGGTTAGGACCGCCGGACACCTGGCAGGAAACAAAGACCATACGACTGAGGAGACGGTGATACGGACAGTGATGAATGATGCTACGTGGAAAACCAGCAGACATCTTTGAAGAGTTCGATCAAATTCCCGCGTTCGATCAAATGATGTGTTTAGGAGGGTCCGCTGCAAAATAATAAATGTATTCATTGTATTGGCTTTATATTTATTTTACATACAGTATATGCAATGCGATTTGGGATGTGAGGCATAGTTTCAGGTGAACATTTAAATCCGGAATGTCATGTTTGTGAGTTTGAGTCCTTTACACATATTTTCTTTCTTCCTGACCCTACGGCGAGCCCTCACCTCATAGTTGACCGTCACCGCTCCATACGTTCCCCTCTCTCTGACCAGGGTCAGGGGCACACGATGGCTGCCGTTCCGTGGCTCATCCACCGTGATCTCTTCAGTCTGGAGGAGGGGATGCATGCAGCCAGCGGGGACACACATTTAGGGAAACAAAGTACGGAAAAACATTTTTTGAATAGAAAGATAAAGATACAGTGTAGTTTGATAAAAAAATATATATAACATAAGTATTAAGTACAATTTGCTCGCACATTGCAACTGGTCTGCCTATAATGCAAAAAAAAAAGACTTTCAAATTTGACATAATAGGCTGCACATCCCAGAAAAAACAAGAAATAAATAGCAAACGGTGAGAAAGAATCTGTAAAGCATCTGCAGTCGAGCACACACACACACACACACTGTAGGCCAGAGGTGCTTTATTGATCTTCAGTGAGTCAAATCATTTGGCAGCAACAACCCCTTCCGGCAAAAGTGAGGTCAGCTGATCTCAAATACACCAGCCTACGTTTCACCTAGTGGGAAACCAGGAACTTCATCCTACGGAGAAGTTTACATCCATATTTAATGATGTCTTTATCGCACGACTTTCTAAACTCCTTCCTGCTAGTGCGTCCTCTTATCACTTTTTACTTGTGCTCTACTAGCATACTGGCATCTTACAAAGTAGATTGTTTGCTTGTTAGTTTGTTAGATATTGTTCTATTGTTTGCCAACTTATTGTAATTTTACCTGAGCACTGGTTCTGTTCTTAAAGACTTGTTAGGAATTAAATACACTTTTGACTTCTGGTGACGAGTTGTTCTCTTACCTACCTTTGTTGAAAGCACTATTGTAAGTCGCTTTGGAAAAAAACGTCTGCTAAATGACTGTAATGTAATGTAATGTAACTGTGGCAACAAGCCAGGAGGAACGTTATAGCATGTGAACTCTACTAAATACTACAAAATCAACATAGGTACACAGAGAAGTGTGTCAAGAGGCTTCTCAGGGTCCTTACGGAGTTGAAGGCGATGATTCCAAATGCATTGTCATTGGACAAGATGGTGATGGTGGCTTTGTTCGGTGTCCCAAGTCTCACGCCATTGGACGAGCTCTGGTGAGGAAGATAAGAGGGTAAAGTGTAAAGGTAAGATCCCACTGTACCCCTTTAAAGCATAAAAAGGATTCCGGTAAAAGAAAGAAACAGGGCACATTGGTGCGTACATACACACAAATGGGGCAGAAAAACAAAGAAAAACTCCCAGAGAGAAGGCACAAAGGCAGGAAGCCCTGGTCCCAGGCCCCTGGCTCTGCCATGCTGGCTCTCAGCAGCATGCTTCAGGAACTCAGTGAGCTGTGCTCTTTCATTCGGCACTCTGACCTGAGACAGCAACAGTCACTGCTCAGATTCAACGACACACAAAGGCTTTATAAAAAGGTACACCACGCATTGTTGTTGTTGTTGTTGTTTTTCTGCTAACTAAAAACCCTACAAAACAACAGAGCCACATCAGAAGACCTGAAGCAGAAATGGGGGTCATTTGTTATCCGTCCCTCTAAGGTCAGCTGGCCGAGCGTGTTTCAGTGATATCTCCGGTCTTTTTTGTTTGGAGCACGCTTGGAGCACATTGAAAAGACTTTTGTCGCACGAAAACATCTGGTCAAACTTCAGGCGACGTGTGTATTTCGAATTGGTGGAGAGACCGGCTCTGGCGATGAGCTCTGGCACTGCTGGCGCCAGCCAAAAGCCAATTACAGAGCTCTACACAGAATTGATTATGTTTTGTTTCATGTTGTTTTCATACTCTGCCAAAGACACAGCAGGGTGAAGGCCAGGGGCGAGAAAGGCACAACGCAAATGTGTATATCTGTGTGTTGCGTTGTTTGTGAAAGAAAAGCAAAAAGAGAAATACAATGTTAACAGTACGAAAGAGAGAGAGGAAAAGAGAGAGAGAGACATAGAGAGAGAGATCGAGAGAACGAGAGAATGACAAAGAAAGAGAGAGAGAGAGAGAGAGAGAGAGAGAGAGAGAGAGAGAGAGAGAGAGAGAGAGAGAGAGAGAGAGAGAGAGAGAGAGAGAGAGAGAGAGAGAGAGAGAAAGCCCTGAGCCTTGTTCCCCCTCTACCTCTCTATTCACACAGGGCTTTCCCCAGCTGTAACAGAGCTCTCTTTGAGTCGCTGAGTTCTTGTAGCGGCCGACACGCACACACACAATTGACACGCTCTCTCACAAGCCGAGGCCCTACCCTGGTCCAGAGTCTGCTCCCTGTGGTACAGATAGACACACACACACACACCACACACACACCCACACACCCACACACCCACACACACACACACACACACACACACACACACACAAACGCATACGAGCACACACACTAACAGACAAACAAAACACACACACACACACACACACACAAGATTTAGCATTTTCCTAGCTTGTATTTTCACTAAGCCCATTAGCCTACCACTCTGGCCTAGGCCAATTGCTTCTTCCTCATCGGATTCTCCCTCATCTGCCAGCAGTACAATGCCAGGGCTCCAGCCAATGAAGGCTGCCCCCCCCCCCCCACCTAGCACTTCCCCTGCACCTGCTCCCATCGCCCTGAGTGAACACAGAACACCTCCTGGGTTCACCCAAATGCAATCCACACCCTGCACCACATCTGCCCACACAGCCCAACGACACGAGTCGACCACTTTGTCTCACTCGGTGTTTGGTCTGAAGGCTTCCTCCGGGCGGTGTTCCGGTAAGCCGATAGCGTAGCGTTTGGCAGAAGCTTTGTCCCCTCTGTAGTGTAAACACCGGGGGGGGGGGGCTAAATGAGTTGTAACGCATCCTTCTGCTTATGCTTGTGCAATGTACAGGGATCCAAAATGAATCCAACATGGATTGGATTGATTGTTATCCAAGACTGCCTGGCAAAGTGGCGACCGATGTTGTCACGAGGCTAGCTGAGGTTGTAGAGGCTAAACGGTGTTTGTGACACAGTCTTCGCCAACTGTCTGCAGACATCAGGCTGTCAGACAGTGAGAGCAAACCCCCTCCCCCATCCACACACACACAAACACACACTCTCTCTCTTCATCAATCACACTGCTCATCAATCACAGACAGCCGGATAAAGCCTAGATGATTCCATGGAGATAGCTGCTCGGTGCATGGCATCCTTGCTTTTCATGATATATGGGGTATTTCTTTGACAGGGGGAGCGTTTGCAATGCAAATGTAACAGTTCCAAATTGCATAGACACTTTCAGCGTGGAAGCAACTGCATAGAAACTGTTAGCGAGAAAGTCCCTGCATAGAAACTGTTAGCGAGGAAGCCACTACATAGAAACTGTAAGCGAGGAAGACACTGCATCGAAACTGTTGTTGAAGAAGACACTGCATTACAACTGTTAGTGAGGAAGCCACTGCAAGGAAACTGTAAGTGAGGAAGCCAAGTGGAAACTGTTAGTGAGAAAGCCACTGCATGGAAACTGTAAGTGAGGAAGCCACTGCATGGAAACTGTTAGTGAGGAAGCCACTGCATGGAAACTGTTAGTGAGGAAGCCACTGCATGGAAACTGTTAGTGAGGAAGCCACTGCATGGAAACTGTTAGTGAGGAAGCCACTGCATGGAAACTGTTAGTGAGAAAGCCACTGCATGGAAACTGTTAATGAGGAAGCCATTGCATATAAACTCTGAACAAGAAAGCCTCACTGTAAGCGAGAATGGGTACAATGGTAGCAGGCAAATAAAGAAAAAGTCTGCATTCGCCCCCTCGCTGCCTTCTGATGCACATAGAGCACATGAGGTATTCACATTCCCTCCCACCAGGGTCCCGCTAGTCCATTTTATGTTCTCTTTGCAACCAATGAACAGAGTCTCACACACACGCTTTACAATGGTTCCTTTACAAGTACGGCACATTTCAATTTCACATTGACCGAAGAAAGAAAACCTAAAATCGGAGCGAGAGATTTTGTATCTTTGTGCGATTGGTGAGGTGAGGCTGTGGCAGTCCGTCTCTGGATGCCCGGTTCTCTGCAGTGGGGGGAGGCCCTTTGTCAAACCTCCGGTCCATAACCACAGGCCAGCCAAGCATAAGGCCTATAGAGCAGACACATCAAAGCCCTACAGCAGCGTGGTGGTAGTAGGGGCTCTAATGGTCTAGCTGTAAGGGTTGAAAGGCGAGGGATGACCCCCCCCCACCCCCACACACACACACACACACACACACAGAATCTCTCTATTGGTTAGACTTGGGGCTTGGGGCTTAGGCTATGAGACGCTTCGGGGGTTGGAATACAACCAGAACAGTAAAACCGTGTGGACTTGCGCCAGAGAGGAAAATGTCACACAGGACAGAATGAAAGTTTACCACTCACGCACGCACACACACATGCACACACACACACACACACACACACACAGACACACACACATGCAGACATGAACACACACACAGACACACACACATGCAGACATGAACACACACGCACACGCACACACACACACACACACACACACGTAAGCACGTGCGCACACGAACACACACGAACACAAACAGCACACATACCTGTAGTCTGAGGTTAAAGGTGAAGGTCTCGTCGGCCTCTGGCAGGTCGTCATCCCTTACGGCGATGAAGATGGTCTTGTTGGACTCCGAGGACAGCAGGAAGGCTGCGGCCGTGGTGGCCACAAAGTCCCCGGTGTCATCTCCCTCCAGCTGTGGGTGGGGGGGGGGGGGCATATGCAGCATTAACATGACATCCTGGTCTAGTAGCTCCACATCCAGTGTCCCGGTCTGGTCTTGATCTAGTTCTACACACACATGGGGCCGCTTCGGACTTCGGCTCCACGCCTGCCCCGGCACAGCGTGTGTGTAAACATGTCCATTTTCGGCCAACACTTCATTTTTTCATGCGTAATCTGCCTGGGATTTGTATATAGTCGGCCAGGTGACGGGTCTACCTCTCTCTCTCTCTCTCTCTCTCTCTCTCTCTCTCCCCTCACTCCACCCTCTCTCTCTCTCCCTCTCTCTCTATTTCTCTGTGCTATAGCCGCCCTTGGTATCCTGGCATCCCGTGACAGCGATCCTGTAAAACTATCAAGAGGCAGAGGAAATCCCCCGAACCACAGAGTGCTGCCCGTACCAGACAACCACTGGAAGCAGCTGGTCGGGGCTCCCTTGCGGAAGAAAACCAGCATCCCAAACCCCCATGTTGTAAAAGTGGCAGAAAACACTGGAGAAACTCCTTGTGTATATTGTGCACCAACCAACACATGGCGGCACCGCCAAAAGACCACTGAAAACAACAGCCCTGACGTATAGGCGGTGGAAACGGAGACACCCAAAGGGGTCTGACTGAGAGGCAAAGGTTCCTTGCTGCATCATCATTTCAGGGCAGCACAGACCCTAGACTCATTTAAGACAGGCCAAAACAACTTTTTGATTTAGGAAGGCCTTTTTTTTGTTTTCCTTTTATTTGTGTTCACTATTGTTAGTCATTTTACTAATTTAGTTTGTTTGCTATGTTATGTTTTTATCTTTATAGCATTCTGAGATTTTTTTTTAGGAAAATGCTTTATTATTCTTATTATAAAGGTTTAAGGAGGTTTGATGGAGGTTTAAGAGTGGTACAGTATAGGAAGCAGTCATGGTTCATAACCCTGAGCCCTTTATTAGAGCTTAGCGTACTGCAAGTCAAGTATAAAGTGAATAACAAATGAGAGAGAAAACAATAGACTGCTTATAATAAAAGCATTTTAGCACAATATAAAATTTATTGAGTCACAAAACTTAAATTGAATGGCGACGAGAAGAGGAGGGTCTTTGAAATGACCTAAACGTGCTTTTAAGTGGTTTTAATTTACATCCGAGTTAAAGCCTTCATTCAGAGACTTTGTTGTTGTTGTTGTTGTTGTTGTGTTGTTGTTGTGTCATTCACGATCAACAAGCACGCACTTCCGAAGCCTTACCAGGACCAGCGCTGTCACGTTGACGGGGTCTCCCACCCTCTCCACCACCAAGCGGACCACCGCGCCGCTGCTCTCGTTGACCACGAACCGGGTCTGGCCCAGGAACCGCAGCTCGGCCGACTCGGACGCGGCGCCAGCGACGCACAGAGCCAGAATCACCCCGGCTAGCAGGAGCAACGGGGGCATTCCTGGTGGGAGGAGGGGGGAGAGAGAGATGGAAGGGAGTGATTAGACACACGGAGATGACGGATCTGCGGAGGGAGAAATACAGTAATGCGTTTTTTTTGTGTTAAACATTGACTTAAACTTAAGAACGTTAATATGTAAATGATAGACAATAGATCGGCGATAGGCACCCTATTGCCCCTCATGATCTTGGATATAAATGAAATATTTCATTCTGTAAGGTAACTCGGTTTAGATTCACTGCTCTGTAGACTCTGAGGTACCGTCACTTCTGGACACTGATTTTATGTTAAATTGTTTTAACGAATGCTCTCCATTCAACAGACTACGTATTTATTTTTTTACTCGTCTTTAAAGAGTGTTTCAGAGTTGTGTGTTTTTTTCCAGAGTGGTCAGGTTCATCTCACTAATAAGCGTGCAGTGGGCATTTTAATTCCACTGAAGACTTCCTCTCTAGAGATGCCCGACGTGATGTCAACGGTGACGGTCAGCGGAGTGGCAACGTGTTATTAACGGCACAGCTTGTAAAAACACTGCAGACTGCAGAGTGCGGTGATCTCGCCGGTCATGGTGGGAGAAATTATTATGTGGCAAATTATTCCATTGTCTCACTTGTGTTGTCCTCCCCCCGTTGTCATAACTGTGGACACGTTCATGAATCATCCTTTAATACATGCACAGCCTCAGGAATTAATAAATCCAGAAATAGATTCACATTAACCCTGGCTTTTCACCGGGTTCCTACATGTATAGTGCAGTCATATCTAAGCTGGTTGCTTTTGAAGACACCACATGTGTGGCTTTGCTGATATAAACGTCATGCCGATGATGATGATGATGATGATGTCGTTAACCTCATCTGTAAGTACGGCTGGCTAAAAGTGTCTGCTAAACAGATACACGTACGTGTAATTCAATATCAGCAGGCTGTCAGGGTAACTAACCAGGGTCATTTAAATGGAACGTCTGTGTGCTGACTCACATCGCCACGGCTATCCCCCTCGCCTCGCCTACGCTGCTCTGCTCTCACGTTTCCTCCGAGCCGCCTCTTCTCCCATCAGCTCATCAACTATCTTACCCAGAATGTCTCTGGCGTGGCAAGGAGTCTCCAATACATGTTGTCATGGTCCGAAACAAACAAAAACACATCACAGCAGGACGAGTGGTGGTGGGCCTTTGGCCCTTAATGCGATGCCAACGCCCGCTGATCCTTCCGGCACCACCACAACCTCCTCCTCCTCCTCCTCCTCCTCCTCCTCCTCCTCCTCCTCCTCCTCCTCCTCCTCCTCCTCCTCCTCCTCCTTCTCCTCCATTTCCCTCATCAGGCTAACTTTAGTTTATCTTCTTAATTTGCTCTTAAATTACAAAGGAAGGAGCAGAGAGAGCGAGAGCGCACCGTTTGCAGCAGCTCTGGGTAAAGTCATGCCGTTTCTCTCGTTTTCATTCACGGGAGAGAACGGCACAGCAACGTCGGAAGGAAAGTTGGACATTTTTTCGCAACGTGATGTTGCACCGCCTGTTGGAGTCATCTGGGTTATTCTGGGTATCGCCACGGAGCACTAGTCCCATCTATCAGCCTGTCGTCGGGGCCCGGGGGACGGCGTGAGACAGAACAAAAGTGTGGCACTGCTACGGGCCGCTGGGTGTCACACAACAAATGAGCGGGAAGAGTCAAAAGATGAAGGGCCCACGCGTGGTGTAGAAGTGGGTCAAAGTATGTGTGTGTGTGTGTGTGTGTGTGTGTGTGTGTGTGTTATGTGTGTGCACACATGCCAATGGTGGAGGGGGTGTGTTGTGGAATCCATCAAAATTGGATTAGGCCCTGGAGGGGAGGAATGATGGTGTCCCGGGACAAAGGCGTCCAGGTAGGGGGGTAAAGCCGGTTATTCTCCCAGGCTCTCTCCCCCTGGGGTTGGGAACTTCCTGAACCTCAGACTAAAGGGTCTTGGGGGGGGGGGGTGAATACTTTCTTACACCAGCCTCACTGGAACCACCTCTAATTACTGTGCCACTGTTGTGCACCGGTTTAAAGGTTATCCCAATGTGGCTTTAAAAAAACCTAGAACTTCCATTGTGGACTAGGTCTATTTCTTACACACTGGTGATAACACTTTTTGCTTCACACACACGTCACTGTAGATGCTCACAGACACAAAATAGTCATACACTTGTTTCAGTGTTAAGTGTAAGCAGGTCTGTTTAAATGACATCTGTTCTATTGACAAGGCCTTGATCTGAAGCCAATTTAGACACGCCTAAATAGCTCGCCGGCAGATGCCCCAAGCGGTGCCAAAAAGCATCCTTCTTTCAGCCAGCCTCGTCTTTGATAGGGACAGTGCCCCTGCCTCCCCCCTCTCACACACACACACACACACACACACACACACACACACACACACACACACACACACACAAACAACACACACAGACATACACCCACCACTATTAATGTCAGCCCCAAACATGCAAGCCTGGGGCTATAGAGGTTCAGTGACCCAGACGCCGGGCTCTGCTGCGGAGGTTCTCGAAGCGAGGCAGATGCTGTGCGGATGGCACCGGGCTGCAGATATACAGTGGGGGCAGCACAGAGGCCGCTTGCCAACACCGTGACCCCCCGTGCCGAAGCTCTCTGTAGACGGACCAAGGACCGTCTGTCCGTCACGGCTGAAGCTTGTTGCAGAGAGCCATGTCGCACACCCACTGACATGCATAAGGACGCCTGGGGGAGATAAGAGAGGTCTGGCACTGACGAGTGCACAGAGACAGCTTGCGAAATAGTGTTTTTGTTGTGTGTCTGCCTTCACTATTTAGTTATTTACTATGGACACTTTTATCCAACGTGACTTGTGACACTGACACTCATTCATGAGCAGGGAGAGGTAAGGCATCTTGCTCAAGGATAACCACAAGACGGACACTGGGCACTGCGATAGTCACTGCACAAGTTTTCACCCTATGCATGTCATGCTTATAAAGTGTTGACTTGTGCTCTTTGCGCGCACAGCAAACAAACAGATCTACCCATGCCGTGGCCAGGTCTGACGTGGTCCCCCTGTGGATAAAGCACAGCCTAATAAGCTCTCATGGACAGGCGGGAACACTGGGTGCTCAGAGATGCACAAAAACACACTGCCCGTCACAAACTGCCAAAGAAACCTAAAGCGGGCGGTGAGACCTGGTTCTCTCGCGGGGCCAAAGACAACTCAGCCCCCGGCTGAAAATATGGAGAAATGAAGAAATGGCTCACTGCTCTGGCACATATTACACAATCCCTTGGTATGGGCATTGATGTAAAAGTAGCTCACTTGAATGTGTTGACACAAAAGTCCACACACCGCCCAGACTCCCCTCGATTCCAGGTTCTATGTCTGTCAACCTCGGCCCTCTGAGCCTTCTCTCTCTCTCTCTCGGGTTTTCCCCTCCATCACGCGCTCCTCTCCCTATCACTTTCTCGCCACCTCTCTGTTGAAGTGTGACGGATGTGACCGTGACGGATGGCTCGTCGTCAGGGCAGCTGTATACGGGCTGCGTCCTGAGGAGTGAGCGGCCCTGACAACAAAGCCCGGGAGATTCTCGCCAGATAACATCCACAGCGGGGGGGCGGGGGTTCACCAACCAACTCCCCCCCCTAAACACAACCCCCCCCCATGTCACCTTTCAAGCCTCTACGACAGATCCAGGGGGCCCGTTACGTTTGGAATTCCTGCAGATGCGACATCCCACAGACAGAGACACACACACACACACACACACACACACTCATTAGTGTATCAGATGTCCCTGTCAGAGAAGAGTCGCAGTGTCTTATTGCAGAGCTGCTCCTGGGGTCAGTGTTCTGACCACCCTCTAGGGTTTCCCCTGCCTACCCTGATCTACATCCATTATTCACCGCCAGTCGCTTCACAGCCAGACTCACCAGGGCTTGTGCGGTGTGTGCGTGTGTGTGTTGTTTGTGTGTGTGTGTGTGTGTGTGTGTGTGTGTCTTTCTGGGGTGTGTGTGTGTGTGTGTGTGTGGTGTGTCTTTGTGGTGTGTGTGTGTGTGTGTGTGTGTGCATGTGTGTTTTTTGTGTGTGTGTGGTGTGTCTTTCTGGTGTGTGTGTGTGTGTGTGTGTGTGTGTGTGTGTGTGTGTGTGTGTGTATGTGTGTATGTGCAGTGTAGCAAGCAGTCCCCCGGTGTGTAACCCTATGGAGCGGGTGGTATAGTTTGAGGTGAACCGGGCTTGGGTCGGGTTGACCTCATCAGCCAGGACATGCACTGCAAACTAACTTTCTTTGACAACAGCAACTGGAATCTGTTTCTGTGCACTTCACACAGAATCCCAGAATCAGTATTTCAATTTGGTAATGCCTAGTAGTACACACAGCCTCCTTGACATGTTCACCACATCACAATGCTCCCTGAACAGCAACCGATAAGGTGAGGGCTAACTTCTTCCCTGTAAGCGATGAGCTCTCTCGAACAGCTGTCAAAACCCCCCAAAAAAAATCTTTCCTGGAATTCCTAGCCTGCGACTCTGTTACTCTCCGCTATAAATACGACTTAAACACAGCACTTGTTTTTATAGAGCCGAGAAGACGAGGGCGATAGCCGCACATCCTGTGTGTGTGGGCCCCGGCGTACCTCTGAGCTCTAATCAAGGGCTTTCCCACGCCACATCTCCGCCATGAGGCTCCCCCTGCACCCTAGCATGGCGTCGCTGACGATCCGCCTGCGGTATTGTATGTAGTCGTTAGTCAAACGGCCCCATGCACCCTCCCCCCCCCCCCCTGCCCCTGCCCCTGCCCCCCCCCCCACCCGTACATATCCCCCCCCCCCCCCCCCCAGGTGGTCAGACACCGGGAAGCCCGCTGGTGGGGGGGAACGCATTCATCAATCATACGGCCGATCTGGAATCAGCCGGGCCACAGAGAGAGTCATGTCGTTAACCTTGACTGTGCTCAATGTGTCTCCACTTCTGCGTAATGCACATTGAACACACCAGCTGTACTAACTGACACAGAGGGCTAAACAGGCTGCCAGGCAGGGGCTGTCCAAGGAGATAATGGGAATCAGTTGCTTTTGTAATTGCAGATGTCTGCCGTAGGCCAGTGAACATGGGACATGTGTGTTGTGTGTGTTGATATTTTGAAAAGAGACTAAAGTGTGCCTGTAAAAGATGAGAAAAGATATGTATTATTTTACAAGCTCATAGAAAGATATACTTATATTAAAGCTTCAATAGGTATTCACCGCACACACCGCCAACCCCACACACACCAAACCACACACACCTCCAACCACACACACACACACACACACTCACACCCCCAACCCCACACACCTCCAACCACACACACACACACACACCGCCAACCACACACTCACACCCCCAACCCCACACCCCCCCCCCCCCCAGCCTAGCTGTAGACACCCCAGCAACCGCAACAACCATTGAGACAATATTTTAAATTCTGCATAACTCGGCCATTTCACTTTGTCACTTTTTTCCTTAGATGAGACACATCCATAGAGCATCTATACCAATAGTTTTGTTGTTGGGTGTATGTTTGTGGTTATTATGATTTACATTGCTGAACATTTTAGGGGGAAATACAGGCCTTTATAACATGTTTCAGACATTTGCGTCCATTAGGGGGAATTGAGGGTAAAGCTAATTGGTCCCAAACTTT
>CM051017.1:12702352-12752352 GCA_027704905.1 Muraenolepis orangiensis | reverse complement strand
ACGCAAAGTGGCTAACAAAAAAGTGCCAGCTTCTGGTGGTAGGTAGCTAAAGGTACGCCTAGTGAAGAATGGAAATAACCAGCTGAAGACGACTGAATGTGACTTCTCTTTACAGGTACGTGTGCCTTTACAGGCACATAGTGGGTTTATGGTCACGCCTATGCGTAACACCGTGTCTTAACTGCTACAGCTCAACCGATGTGTGAGCTTGTGTATATATATATATATATATATACATACATACATACATACATATAAAACCTAGAGGAAGGCTAGCTTTAGCTCCATACAGGATTGATTAACCAAAAAAAGTCATTTTACGCTGCGATCTCAACGTCGGATAAAGCTTCTGTGTGTATGAATGGCGTGTAGAAGTACACGTTTGTGTTATTTCGATCCTGTCCATGAGGTTTAGCAACCGGGATCGTTGGCCATCACTCTTGTTTCGTACAGCTAATGTAAGCACCGATCCCATTGACCTGACCGACTGGGTACATCTGGGCACGATAAGTTGTCTGACTGGTTACAATCTCCCTGATACATCCCTCTGATAAACGTTAGTTGCCGAGCTGCCCCATGAAAGTCAGAATGCTTGTGTGGGAACTCGCCCCTTGGTTTAGTATTGTTTGTTTTTATGTGAATAATATATTGAACAATGCCAATGAACAATGTATTCTGGGTCGTATGCAGTTGCGGCATTAATTTCATTTAGCATATCTGCCTATACCCAGCGCTTGACCCTGCTTGACAGCTCGAAGGTCTTGTAGATAGCTTTGCTGAACAAAGCTCATACAGCCCTTATCAATATTCAAGATAATGGCTCAGGCAACTCTGTAGGGTGCAGATGCACGTGTCATTATTTCAATACAAGAAGATACTAGGTCTGTTCAACAAATGGAAAGAGTGCTCCTTGAGGACTCTTGTAGAAAGGTAAAGTATTCAAGAGACTGACTCAAAAGCGACGGATTCGCGGTGTGCTGATTTGAACTTGATAAATTATTTTATATTGGAAGTGTCTACCATGAATCAACAAAGTGGCTATATAAATTCTTATTGTTTTTCAAGATGTCTTCCCGAGAAGTTTATTTGCATAAGTGAGATGAGCACAAGCCTCCCATGTGAAATTTGTTTTTTTAAACCATCTCTTCACATCTTTCCCCTGGCAAGAGCGAGGACACGATGGCCAGCCGGAGCCAGCACTATGGCTTCCAGCCTGCCACCACGGTACAGCCTGCCAACGGAGGACACGCCTACCTGTTTGGAAACAACGGCTCAGAGAATGACCTCTCGGAGGACGATGGTGAGAATTTCGAGCTTCGGTCGCGAGGCAGGGAGCGTCTGCGGAGGAGTGCGTCCCGGGAGAGGATGGACGACATAATCTACCTGCCCCGGGACGTCCAGGAAGGGGACACCTTGAACAGCCTAGCCCTGCACTACCACTGTTCGGTATGTCTCTTGTCACCTCCCTAACAATAGCCTTGCTTTATAGATTAGAACAGGACATTTCAGACTCAACTCTTATGGGCACCAATCCAAAATTCCTGCAATTCAACCAGGAACTTAATCCTATCTTTAAACCACAACCAATCAGGATCACTTTCTAGTTTTCCATTCATTCAAGTGAACAGACATTTTGCGTGTGTGCTTGCGATCCTAGGTGGCCGACCTCAAGCGGGCCAACAACCTCCTCACGGAGCAGGACTTCTTCGCCTTGCGGTCTGTGAAGATCCCCGTGAGGCGCTTCAGTGTGCTCACCGAGACGTACAACGCCACCGCGCTCAAACCCTCCTCCCCGTCGACCACCTGGAGCCTGTCTCAGATCTCCCCGGGCACCTCCTCCGTCCCCACAGAGTGTTCCACGGACTCCTCGTCCTCCACGGACAGCGTGGAGGGCTTCCTCTTGGAGAAGGACAAGGACATCGAGAGGCTGGTCAAGTCCACGGGTCCGTCGCGCAGCAGCCTGAACGAGGTGGTGTCCTCGCTCACGCAGCAGGGTGAGCCGCTGCTAGAGGGGGAGGCGGCGGAGTACAAGCCGGCTGCCAGGAAAGACCCGTACTACGGTGCGGACTGGGGCATGCGGTGGTGGACAGCGGTGGCCATCATGCTGGTGGTGGGCATCGTCACGCCCGTGTTTTATTTGCTGTACTACGAGGTCTTGGTAAAGGCAGACGTCAGTCATCACGGCGCGCCTGCAGACCCCGCCGCCCCTGGGGGAAATGAATTTGAACTTCCCAGTCGAGAGGACGGCCACGTGGGGGCCGGACTGGAGGGTGGCGGGGAAAACCTCGCAATGGGAGATCCCAAAGGACCCGGGGCGGCGAACGTGAATGATCGCAGTGATGGAAAGCAAGCTAACACATAGCGGGACACCCAGTCCGGACTGCAAGACCGAACCCGGGCTGCTGTCGAGACATGCCAGCTGTCACCTTGGAAAAGAGAATTTTTATTCCATTGACTGTCTGTTGTTTTTAATGACCCAGATGGACCCAATGGGTATCCCGCTGTAAATAGTATTGAGTATTAGTTTAACACTTTTGTTGGGTGGGTTGGCAGGTTATTGCCATTGAGTTAACATGCTTTAGACTAATTTATTTGAAAGATGGGCCATTACACTATCAGTATTGAAAGTGGTACCGAACTTATCTAACAAAGTTCAATTGTTTCATAATGGCTGGCATAATTATTTGTAGTCTTGCAATGCATGGTGAGCTGTGGGAAAATGCACAGTATTCCCACAATCACTTCCAGTAATACCTTTTTGGAAAATATTTTCAGACTTTATCATAGAATCTTTATTTCTCAATCATGTACATATTGTGTGTGGGAAAAAAAAACAAGTGTGCCTTTTTAACTAGTGGATCTGTTAACAGGCTGGAAAATAAATACATCTATTTTGAATAAGTTATTAATGAGCAGGCTTGTTGGTATATTTTACATGACGAAGCATTTTTGCAAAACATTCCAAGAAAATAAGTGCTCTGTTGGAAAGTTCTGTACACAATTTCTGAGATGTAAGAAATGGTGAGAAAATAAATATAACACTGACTGAAGTGAATCTACAAAAGGTGGTTGGTTGGTTGGTTGAAGAACAGTCTCAGTAGGTCGCCTCTGTGTCCATATTGTCATCACTTGCCCCACCGAACTCTTCGCCGTTAGAAAAGTAGCTGTCAATGTAATCATTTTCCTGTACAGAGTAAAACACTTGTCAAGTTACGACTTCATACCATTCTGATAATTCCCCTTCAAGAATAATTCCAATGACAAATTACTCACCTCCTCCCCCTCAATAACTCATTTCAACATCCCAATTCCTCCCCATATTCTCACCTCCTCCACTTCCTCCTCTTCGTATTCCTCCTCCACGTCCTCCTCTTCACCCTCGGCTGTCTTTTTGGTCTTGGGCTTCTCGTCGTCAGATTTCTCTTCCTCCACGCCGTCTTTCTTCTCTAGTTCCTGCAGAAATCACTTCAATGAGCATTACATATGTGCTAAGCCATTTATGACTACCAGAGCATGACAACTTGCATAAGTGGGAGATAAGGGTGGATGCTTTCTTGAGGATGTGTATATACGTGTTGGCTTTTATTTTTTCCGAAAACCTTAATGTTGGTGTATGTGACGTAAAAACAAAAAAAAGACTTGCTTCTAGTTTACTCAGCACATCCTTTGTGTCTTTGGCTGAAAGCTTTGCAGGCTTCTTCTTTACGACTGTAGGGAATACAACACGCACACACTTAGTCTCAATTCCTACGAAAGGCAAAATCCAGTTGAAATTGAGGCAACCTATTGGCAAACATACCTGCTGGTTTCACAGGCCGCTTAACGTAAGGCCTTAGTTCTTTCGGGAGGAGGTTCCAGTCTGGAATGTCACATAATTATAAACTTTTTTTTTTATAGTATTTCTCATTTTATTTTTGACCATGTGATAAAAGTTTCAGTCGTACCTGGCGTCCATTTGTCGTTGTCTAGCTGTCTTTGCTTATTGTATCTCTCCTTGTATCGCTCTACATCTATTGGACAGGGAAACGGCACAGTTGTGCCACATTGCATTTTTACAAAGTACCCTTCATACTGCGTCAAGTTCATCACAAGCAGACAGACAGACGTCCTGATGGGTTTCTCACAACGTGGTGCCTTGAATTAATCCAGACTCAGTGAACCGTTAGAGGTACTTAAAAGAAAGATCTGCAGTCGGGCAATAATTCAACAGCTAATCAATGTTATGGTATTGTATCATGATTACATTTAGATATATACATATTGTGATGCCTAGTTTGTTATAAATTAATGACAACAGAATATATGCTGAAATATGAGGTTTTAAACATCAGTGAGAAAGGAAAAAATAGTTGTATCAGTCTAATACCATTCCTTATATTTCCGTATACTTCAATGTAATGACCTTCAGACTGTATAGAACAGTATTTAGAATCCCTAAGCATGTGATATTTATCGATATGTAAATACCACAAATTATCGTGATACATTTTTCTATATTGCCCAGCTGTCATTTGCATACACATGTTCTGATATACCCTACAGTATATGCAATATTTAAAGCAGGAAAATCATAAATTGCATATGAACAAATCAACCGACGTTACTCCATAAATTGACTACTTATGATTCACCATTGCATGAAAAAGGAATCCATTAAAGAAACTGAAACGCCAACTCAATAGTCTTCTACAAACCCTTCCGCCTCTCTCTCGCTCTCCGGCGTCGATAGATATGACCCTAATTAAATGCTTTAGTTTCGAGTGCTGCATTACCTCACCGTCCGGCAGAAACCTCTGGTCTGGTCTTGCCACGGCACTTCCTAAACGGATGTAATGTTATGCTCCTGATGCAGCGCTCACTCTTCCCCTTAGTTTGGGACTCTCACTCACCTACTCTGGCAGCTAGCGGTTTGATGTTGTGCGGTAATCTCTGCATGGTGCCCCTCATCTCTTGCTTCAAGGCCAGCATGTACACCTCTCCCTCGTCGTCCCTCAGTGGAACCGGTTTACACTCTGTGTTCTGACATTGGAAAGCAGTGCGTGAACAATTAGTTACCGAAAGCGAAACATTGATTGTTTTATATCTGCTGTGATTATGCAATGCACCTGTTATGCATTCATTTGATCAATGTCTTTTTTTTAAGTTGTAAAAGGATTCGGCTGTGGTAAACAGCCTGTTTATGGTTCCTTTTTACTGTACATGATAGAACTTCTCTGTAAGTACTTCTCTGAGGGGTGGTTCAGTGTGTGTTTTGCACATTCCTGTTTCCTTACATAAGACCTCAGCTACACGATACAAGATCCTTTGATTAGCCAATTGCAACAGGTACATCGGAATGCTTACTCCCCATTTCCTCCCGCAGTATACCTCTCCAAAACAATACCATACTAATAATATAGGCAATAAAAAAATAAACTAAAAAAAGAACAGCAAAGTGACTGACAAATGATATGTATGTGTTGAATGTACATGTTTTTATTTTTTTTTACAAAAATCTTTAAAAGCATTTAAAGTGCCAGTAGTGCAGCAGCATCATGAATACAGTGCGGATGAGTCCAGAAAGTAACTCAGCTGCCACATTACATAATATCTGTTCAAAATTAAATTAATCAAATAACAGGGAGGTACACATAGACCATTCTGTTTTCTAACGATTAGCCCACGTGTGCAATTGGTCCAGTGTGTAGTTCGTTAGTAGCGCATGTGGTACTCACTGGGTACAGTGGGTTGGGCCCCACCCTGGCCTCTGGCATGCTGCCTCTTGTAATACCCAATGCCTCAACGTTAAACGAGAAGGCAGCGACACCACGACCTCTGCCTCCCATGATGGCTCCGACAGTCCTCTCTCCGCGAATACACCCAACTACAAAAAATACGATCAACGATAGGACGCAGAGCTGTTTACATTCAGAGTCGGCGAACTGTGAGTGAGCAACTACTAATCATATCATATTCAGGTTATGATGCACACGGTTGGATCAGATCAGCAAGGAATTGTCAAAGGAGGGCGAGACTGATGTTGCCAAGCCTGTTGGACCAAGTTGAGACTGCAAGTCAGCAGTTTTACACGTCCGTCCCCCATGTGCTCCGTGAATACATTGGTTTTTTTTTAGAAAGACATTAGCCTGGCCTCCACATCTGAAGATACATGATTTATAATCGCCGGATATAATTAATATATGACATACAATTACCACTACTGGAGCTGTGGGGACTTCAGACTATTTGATCAGAAGACAGTGCCACATCCGCAATGTCGCTCTCTTCTAGTTGGCTTTAAACGCTCACGCCTCCCGTGTGGTTGGCTGCAGGCTTATACTGTTCTAGGCTTCTCACTGTAGGCTCCATGCCTACGTCAGACACGTGGTCGTCCAATGACACGTACGTTTTCTTTCCCCAGGGCGTGTCCTGTCCACGGCCTGCCCCCCACCACACCACACACATACACACAGACATCGAGATGAAGGAATCGGTAACAGCGGTAATAATTTGCGACTCGATCAGATGAAGGAATCGGTAACGCATTGGTGGTAACATCGGTAATATTATTTTGCGACTCGATCACCAGCAGGAAAAAAAGGCCACACGTCCAGGGTCATTTAGTTTGACACGCGTATGAATTGTAATGTCTGCAACCGACTGGTACGCCCACAAGTCGCTCGGAGACGGACTGTACTGGATCCAGGAGAGGTTCTACGAGTCTGAAAACCGGGCGAACATCTGGCTGCTGCGCGGCTCCCACCAGGACGTGGTGATAGACACGGGACTGGGCTTGAGAAGCTTACCCGACTACATCACCTCGAAGGGGCTCCTGGGAGACGACGCGCAGAGGAAGAATCCGCTGCTCGCCATCGCCACCCACGCCCACTTCGACCACTCCGGGGGTCTACATCAGTTCCAACAAGTGGGCGTCCACAGTGCAGAGGTCGAAGCCCTGGTCAACGGGGACAACTTCGAGACGGCCACCTGGCTCAGCGACCGAGAGATAGTCCAGGCGCCTTCTCCGGGATGGAGAGCAAGTCACTACAAAGTGCATGCAGTGCAGCCCACGCATATCCTGCAGGAGGGTATGTAGTCCAGCTCCAAGTGTAGGGTTGACAATGTCCTTGCCGTCGCGTTAGTACTATAGGCTACTGCAACGAGACAACATCTAAGACCTGTTTTCGTGCCCTCCGCATACGCTGCGTCCTACACTGCAACCCCCGGCCACTGTGTGCTGCTCTCTATAGACTTGGCACATCTACAGACGGCATGAGTTGTGCAGAATAGCGCTATGTACACAACCGAGGATTGACTGGTTACTGCTCCAATGTCAGCAGTCACACATGCACCGCCTCTGCATATATTACCAGCTGGTGGTTTTTTTTGTGCCTATTTATAGACCAATTAGTGTGTATGTCTTCATGTGTGTTACAACCGTAGCTGTTGCTATGTGATTGGCAATGCAATTGAAATGTTACCTTTTGGCAAGCAAAGCACCATTAAATGTGTCTTGCAATTCTTTTTTTCATGTTTTGTTTTTCCTGTTAGCTTCACTCAATCCAATAGTCTTGGTAAAACACTAGATCATTCACCCATTCCTCTCCTATTTCAAACCAGGAGAGAATATTTCAAAAGAGTAAGCACACAGCATTAAATCTACACCTACTACAGAGCTGGTCTCAACTGTAAGTCACGTCATACGGTTAAGGCCTTTCCAGGATCCCTCATTAGGTGTTGCACTTTGCCGCTCGAGCCAAACTCTCTGCTTCCGGACCCGACCCTTTTTAACTCTATTCTTACCGGCAGTCGTTTCTGCAGAGTGGGTCAATTGCCAGCATTGTGTTGTGCTGTGTCAGAGATACTGCTGCAGTGCAGCTGGAATATCTTATTTCCCGGTGTGTTCATTTCAACCTAATGCTCCCACACTGTATGAGTGTAATGAGTCATCTGTGACCCGTGCCCAGCGATCCCACCCCGACACTAACTGGGACCGGCCCGCAACGGAACGGCGTTTTTGGTCGAGCTTTGCAAGCTAAAGGTTAACCTACACTGAAGAGATTCATATAAAATATCGAATAGAATATTAGCCGTTATTGTTTGTCTGTCTGTCTGTCTGTCTGTCTCTCTCTCTCTCTCTCTCTCTCTCTCTCTCTCTCTCTCTCTCTCTCTCTCTCTCTCTCTCTCTCTCTCTCTCTCTCTCTCTCTCTCTCTCTCTCTCTCTCTCTCCCCCCCCCCCCTCTTCCAGGTGACATCATCCACCTGACTTCTGAAGGATTTCTGAAATACATAACACAAGCCATCGTTCTCATGTGTCTCTCCCCTCCCCTCCTCCCTCCCTCCCTCCCTCCCTCCCTCCCTCCCTCCAGGTGACGTCATCAACCTGGGCGACAGGCAGCTGACGGTGCTGCACATGCCGGGTCACTCGCGGGGCAGCATCTGCCTGCACGACGGCGACCACAAGATGCTGTTCAGCGGCGACGTGGTGTACGACGGCGCCATGATCGACTGGCTGCCGTACAGCCGCGTCAGCGACTACGTCAGCAGCTGCGAGCGCATCGTCGGCCTGGTCGACAGCGAGCAGGTAACCACCGCCTTTTTTAAAGGGGATTTCGGTCGTACATTTTTGTGTGGAGAGCAAGCAGAATCTTTATAACCTCCAAGTCTCAACACAACGTCCACGTCTCTCCAAACCTCCTCCTCCTTTTCCTTTGCACTGGTACACCGGTTGTTCAGTTCTTCTCAATTTACCACATTCTTCTCGACATCATGTCATTCATCGCCTCATCATTCATCACCTCCCAAACTGTCGCAAACGGCAGTTTGGGAAGTTAGTGTTGTCAGGAGGACAGTGTACGTACACGCCCTGCCTCAATAGAACATGCCCACGGTTTTTATAACGATGTCATAACGGTGTACGTACCCGCTAACCGTGCCAACGTGGTTTCATAACGGTGTACGTACCCGCTAACCGTGCCAACGTGGTTTCATAACGGTGTACGTACCCGCTAACCGTGCCAACGTGGTTTCATAACGGTGTACGTACCCGCTAACCGTGCCAACGTGGTTTCATAACGGTGTACCGCTCCACTGTTGCCACACAGGTGGACCAGGTCCTCCCAGGTCACTACAACACCTTCGGGGCCAAGCGGCTGCATCGCATCGCCACGTCCTACATCACCCGAGCCGGGACCTGCCCCGCCAAGTTCTCCACGCTGGCCTGGAAGACTCTGGCCGGGGTGGCGCTGCGGGCATCGAACCCGCGGAGCGCCTGCTAACCACGCAATGATGAGTCATTCACACACAGGGAGCGCAATAACCCACAAGATGTTGCGGTCGGTGATTTATAATCTGGTAAAATGGAGAAGCAGTTGAGAAGGAAAGGGAAGTGACCCAGGTCATTATATCTATATCAATGTATGGTTATGTTTACCTGTATAATCTGAAATAGTTACTCTAGTTGCCAAAAACCTTGTTAAGGGTAAAACCCTATTGGGTTACATGAATCGTTTAATTAGCACTATATGGATGATACACAATATTTATGTGAATGTTTTTATGGAGAGTGTGTATTTAATTGGTTGAATGTGGTAAGATGGTATGCTTTTTTTTTAAATATACCTTTAGGTGTTTATTGACATTAATTGCACAATTATGGTAAACCTCAGCACTACACACACACACACACACACACGTACACGGCAAGAATGTTTGAGCTCTGCTTGCAGGCATATTTTCCAGGAGACAATGCGGCCATAGTATTCCTCTATGCATATCAACTGCTCAGTGAAGACTAGGTGTCTACTACCTCCTATGTTTATACTAGTGCTTTGTACTGTTAGCTTATATACTGCTTGTGAACAGAAACGGAACATAAAGCCTCGATTTGTGAGTCTGTGTGTATGCGTGTGTGTGTAAGTACATGTGTGTTACAACACACACACAGGGTAACTGATAAGCAGTCAGGCTTGATTTAGCTTCTTGCATTTGACACGAGAGGGCATCTCTTAACTGAATCTCATCCCACCCAGAGCCACCCAACAGAGAGTAACACAATCAGAGAACAGAGAACATGATTGGTTGAGTGTCTCCGGAAGCCAAAGGAGAGCACTTACTCTGTTGGCTTGGAAGTGACTTGCAGAAAATGTTCTCTGACGCAATACTGAAGTGGGGTTGAGCAGCTAATGTCTTCATGTTTATCAAGGCGTCGGCCCTGTAAGTAGTCACTAGATTCTAGTGTGTGGAAGATATTTCCAGCAAACGACAGTAGTAACAGTAGAAAGCAGTCATAGATGTGATGTCTCTTGCTCTCACACACACCCACGCACCCACACACGCACACACACACACACACCACACACACACACACCACACCACACACACACAGATAAAGTATTTACACAGGCCAGAAGTAAATGGATAAAGTATTTATTCTTATTAATATTAACATGTTACATTATTTACGTGTTCGTGTTTGCTCTCTGGGAACGTGTGCCTGTGAAACACACGGAAACAAACACTGTAGCCAGATGACATTCAATGTCATACTGTTACGAGAAATATGAACATCATCTGTTACTTAAAATTATAATACAAATTAGGTCATAGATCATAGGTCAATAGAGCTCAACAAAACAACACGTAACACTGATTCATAAGTCGGGAGTTTGAGTTAGCTTAAGGGTAAAAGGTACTACAGTAATACAAATGGTGTTGGAGCATTTGCGAGGTTGAACAGATTTAGTTAATAGTCTCCCCCTGGTGGGGAACCCTGGAAAGGTTAATGACAATGCAGCAGATACCAATTTAAACAACATTTGCTTTTGCCATTGGTTAATGCATTGAGTTTTTTTTACCAGATGCAACAGTCATTGATTTCAACTGACATTGAATAGTTACAAAAAATGTGACACAATCCCATCCTCACCATTGATTGCAATGATAACCTAAGCAAAGTTATCACAGGGAGTATATAGTGACCATAAGACCTCCGTGTGTTCTAATGTTACCAATGCACAAGTTATTTTCAATCGAAAACATTGCAGAGACTGCTTTATGAGGGCTTGTACCGCTTAATAAAATACCACAATACTTTCACAAGACCTAAGAGTTAGTATTGGCTTATTATGTCTTGTTCATTACACGTTACTTTGGTTTATGTCTATGTGTTGGGTGGGTGTGTATTTTTCAGTGGTCGGGAGGTATACATATTAACAATCAGTTCACCTGGTTTAAACTTGTTTATCTAGACCAGAGCACATTAACCACCATTCCAATTGATGTCAATTGTAAACAGAAATCGTATTAACAGGAGCACTGTGCAAGATTATTCATTGCGTATTTATAGCTGCTCACAACAGCAGGTTTAAGCATGAATAACTCCCTCTGCTTACCATTCCTGTGCGCGCAGCTTGCCAACGTTGCCAATTGGACATTACTAATCATTATAAACACAGCATGCATAATTTGGTTATTTAGCGTTTGCAGAGCAGTCTAAATCTCACACAGTGGCCGACTTCAAATAATTTTGAAGTATTTAGAGAATTTTTTTAAATAGCCAGACTCTTTGAAGCAATTCATGCAGGACACTGCTTGGGGTTCTTGAGCGCGAGTAGATGGTCACTTCAGTAGAACATTGCCACTATGATCAAGTAGTTATCATCACAGTTAAGTACAAGTGAGATACGAACAAACCCTTACACTACAATTATGACGTTTCCCACCCTCCTGACACATTTAGACACACAATCACAAACCATTTAGTGACCACATGCACCCTGCGAATAGTATATATTTGTTGGGAGAATGTCAATGAGAAACATACAGGGTGAGGGCACTGGTAGTGCATCAATACTACAGATCACATTTTAAACAAACCTCAGAGTTGCATGTGTGTCTTGCATGGGCAGTCAGATGAAGATCAATTCTACCAGTGGTAGAGAAACATTGATTCCACCAATGCCGTAAAACTCTGGCCGTTGTAGCAGATACACCGTCTTGCTGTTGTCTGTTACAAAGCATTTTCCCCAAATATCAATGCAAATCACATGCAGGTTTTCAACACAAAGTCATATATCTATTTTAGTTTGTGGCATCCAGGTTGAGGGGATTGTCCCCGGTTCTTTGTGTGAAGGTATTCCAGTTTGCACCTGGGCTGAATGGGTCGATCGACATCCATTCCCCCACTACACTAGTGGGGTTGAGGCAGCTTGTTCTATCACTTAGGGTGAGGCTACGCAGTTTATAGGGGATTGCCTGAGCTCAGTTCACATACGTTAGGTTTTATATTATTTTCATAATGCAGCCTCCATGTTAATCCAGCTAAGTCATGAGTGGCTGAAGGTCATACTGTATCTGTTATAGTGTCATACCTGGCTCTGAAGCCAGTTGCGAGGGTCCAGTCTGGCCCTAAGGTTCCTGAGGCTGCGTCGAGCCGGGGACGGCCTGGAGAAGGCGGCCGCCTCCGAGGACTCGGGGCTGTGCCTCCCCTCACTGGAGCTGTTGCTGGAGGTGGAGCTGGAGCAAGAGAGGGCGGGCTGGGTGCTGCGCGGTGAGCGGGATGAGGAGACCGTTAGCGGGACGAGCATCGAAGTGGGAGGCGGAGGGTGGCAGGAGCACTGGAAGTCCCCTCCTCCGTAGCGCCTCCCGCGGAGCGTGCTCAGCTTGGCGTCCAGCGATAGCGTGCGCGGTCTGGAGCGCGGGGTGGGCGAGGAGGAGGAGGACGACAGCAGCGAGTAGCTCAGCGGGGGGTCGGCCCAGCCGCAATGGCGCAAGCAGGGGCTGGTGCTGCAGTGGCTGTCGCTGTCCGAGGTCAGGCTGGCGTCCGAGGAGAGCAGACCCGGCCGGGGGCGGTGCTGGGGGCTGGCGGGACTGGCGGGGCTGCGGGGCGGGCGGTGGAGGGCCCGGGGGCTGTGGGCCGACAAGCGGGAGACGAAGGGCCGCGGCCGGATGGTGCCCCGGGTGCCGCTCTCCTCGCCCTCCTCCTCGAACAGGGACATCCAGGTGGGGGAGGTGCCCAGCTGACTGCGCAGCTCCAGCTCCTGCATCCTCCGGGCCAAGATGTCTGACACGGCGGTGCCGAGGCTGTCCGAGGTCTCAATAACTGAGAGGAAGGAAGGAGGGAAGGAAGGAACACACCCGTCATACTGTGGCTCCGTAGCGGGGGATGGCTGTTATAATTACATGGCTATTGATTGGAATGTCTTCTAACCCCCTGGTTTCCTTCCGCTTCTGAGGACAATGGATATATGTTGCAATGCAATCCAATTGTATTTGCGAGTGTTGCGAATGTTAGTATTAGAAAACGAGCCAAACCCATTCCAGCTCGGTTATTTGAGGGACATTTAATACCAACCCCGGGTCCCGTTAAAAGGAGCTGCTGTGTCTTTTTCATATATATTTATACATCACCTGTCGTTGTAATAGGAGGAGAGAAGAGCGCGAATCTCGGCGGACACGGCATTATCCTGCAGGAGGAGACCCTCGCAGGAGGGGGCAGAGAGAGGGGCTGCCGGAGAGCGGTTGCCAAGAGGAGCAAAGAGGAGCAGCGCGGGGGGGTAGGGAGGGAAGGAGGTGTGTGTGGGGGGGGGGGGGGGGAGGATGGAGGCCAATGTTGTTAGATATCATGGTTGAAATAAGATTAGTTGGACCGGGATGGACATGAGATGCCAGTGCAGAAAAGGTGTTGAATACGTTGATTCACAGATTAGGGATGAATGATAATGCCAAAAACAAATTGGGTTAATGTGAAATAAAACAATGAAAGATTTAGTGTAGTGGTGTGAATGAAAAAGATGGGAGCAAACGTAAAAACAAACACAAAAAATATCAAATCAAAGAGAAAGAGAAGGATTTTTAGGACACACACGGAATAGAGGAAAACACACACAGAAAGAGACATAGACAGGGAGAGTCAGTGTGTCAGACCCATTCAATCTACGACACAAGGAAGTAAAGGCAAAGCAGAGCGAAGGAAAACATTTTGAATGGTGAAAAGTATCTCATGCACATGAACCCACTAAGTTAAAACTACAACACCGTGCCGCGCAAGCAAGGAAGAAACAATCCCTTTCTTATCGATTGTATGTCTTGTCTTTTCCGCGTGAGGGTAGGTTTTCTAATTATTTTTTAATTCCATTTGATAAGGTAAACACTTGACCAACAGTATATTGAGATTGGAAATTGTCGAAGCTGGAGGAGCATGGACAGTGCCTTACCCATCTCATGGTACAAGGAGCCCTGTTTTTGGCTAACAGTGGCGGGCTTCCTCGGTGACGGGAGTTCGATTTTCATGAGGTCGTCACAGCACTGCTTCCATTGGCCTGTTGGAGGGAGAGATTGGTCACTTCAAAAGCCACTTACAACCAAAAACGAACAATTTTATAATACAAGCACAAGCGTTATTCACCCTCATTCGTAAAGGAGAATTATAGTCAGCAGATGTTTAAATCATTTGCGTGTGTAACTCACTCATGTCGTAGAAGTGCTGCCAGAAGGCCTCCATCCACTTGTGTGTGTCTTCCCGGCTGTCTGTGGTCAGTGTGTGTGTGACCTCTTCTCCTCCGTACTGGTTGGTGATACACACACTCTGGGCTTTGCTGTGGGGGTCCTTCTCTGATGCGCGGATTCGAGTTTCCTGAAAAAACAACAGGCATAGAATCCTCAATAATGCATACATACATAACGATGGTATCGACATTATTATCATAGTTACAGCACCCTTCACTAAATCTAGTCTAATCTAAATGTGGTTGTAAAATATGTTTTCTTGAAAAGACATAGAAACAAATGCAAATTCCATATGTTATTCCGAATGCAGCCGCATCCTTTAAAAACCACCACTAGGTGGCATCGATGATCAAATAATTAACTCATCGGTCATCCGGTTTCTCTTTTCATTCAGACACACAGTCACACAGACTGATCAGATCTGATCTGGCACTGGCTTACCCCGCTGTCATCACAGGTCTGATCAGAAGGGGTCAGAGGTCACTGATGGCTGATTTGAGTCATAGCCAAAACGGAACTAGCAGTGACGTGGTCAATCGGGGTGATCAAAACAAAGGGATCAATGTAATCACAGCTGATAAAGTGCCTGGATGTTTTTTAGGGTCCCTGCCTCAGTGACTTACCCCAGGTGGATGTGAGCAATACACTCTCCTGTAGTGTAGGTTGGACAGGGCTACCTTACCCCTTTATACCCATAAATAACATGGGAAAATGTTTGTAGGGATATCTTTTTATATTGTATCTTTTGTTCTATTTTCCTCACCGCTACCAAAGCCCAACATGAGAATATGTGTCAGTTCTAGTGGTGCACGGTTCTCCCTTCCCACCTTGTTGATGACAATAGTGAATGCTGGCTCCACGCTTGACTCCAGGTCTTCCTGCCGCTGGTAGCAGAACAGATTAGTTCCTTTCAGGACGCCGTACACTGTGGTCCAGCTCTGAGGGTCACCTCCCAGCTGCTGTGAGCAGGGAAAAGGGGGGGGGAAGAGAGCGAGAGATGAGCTAAGGGCACTGAAACATGAGATTAAGAAGTCGAGGAGGAATACTGCAGGGAGGAGGGCGACATGATAAACTATTACAGCTACTTTCTCTCTCACCAATCCTCCCTCTCCCCTCCAGACTTTCATGCCTTTAAACAGATCCTTTCTCCCAGACACACACACACATACATATACATACATGCATGCACACACACAACAAACACCCACCCACACATACAGGAGCAAACCTACCTTGACTTTTAAACAGCCGCTCATCATCTGTTGCGTCATGCAGTGCGGCTGGGCAGCCAGGCGACAGCACGCACTGCCATACAGAGGCAGCCAATAGGAGCACTCCTCTGTGTGGAAGGAAGAGAGGGTGAGAAAGGGAGAGAGGGGGGGGGGGGGAGTGGGAGAGGGAGGAGAGAGAGGGGGGGGGGAGAGGGAGGAGAGAGAGGGGGGGGAGGGAGAGGAAGGAGAGAGAGGGGGGAGAGAGAGGGGGGGGGAGGGAGAGGAAGGAGAGAGGGGGGGGGGGAAGAGAGAGTGGGGGGGAGGGAGAGGGAGCGAGGGGGGGAAAGAACAAGCCAGAGGAGGCACGGTGACTAAATAAATAGGTTGAATAATTAAACATGCCATACAACATTCTGATGAGAGGGTGAGTAACACCACTATATTGGGGCACACACACACACACACCAGCATTGGGGTGTAAAAAGGCTGGCAGCTGGGAGGAATGCAGCGAGGAGGAGCAGCCATGACACTTTACTGCAGCCCAAAGATCCCATGAATAAAACACGAGGGCCTGTCATTCTAAGGGCCCCGGCCCCTGCTTATTAGAACCCATCATTACAGCTTTTACACAGCAGCCCCTGCCACCACCACCACCACCACCACCCCTTCACCATCATGACCTTCATTAACATGACCTTAACAATAGCTAGCTGTCAGATGACACGAGAGCAGGGCAGCAGCGCAGAGAGAGAGAGAGAGAGAGCGAGAGCGAGAGCGAGAGCGAGAGAGAGAGAGAGAGAGAGAGAGAGAGAGGCTGTTGGGGGCCATAAGGATAAGCAGGCAAAAATATGTGGAGGCCACCACTCACCGTTGCCTGAGATGGTGAGGTCGTGTGTGCGGAAGCTGTCCTGGACGTGTGACAGAGACAGGGTGGTGTGGGCCAAGAGATGGTACTTGGGACCCCTGTCGACACACACACACACACACAACAGACCAGATAGCAACGGATTACATTGGTGTGCGAGTGTTTGCGAATGTCCAGGCATGTGCTGTTCACCTATCTATTTTAACCACATTTGTATCCACTTATCTAGTACTGACCACAGTGCTTCCATTGTATGTACTGCACACCTTTTTCACCCACTAATCCAATGACTAACTACCACAGTGGGTCCCTTGTACACACACACACACACACACACACACACACACACACACACACACACACACACACACACACACACACACACACACACACACACCCCCCCCCCCACCAGGGAGAGAGATAGAGAGAGCTTTCAACAGGCCAGACTCACGGCACGGAAGGAACGGGCAGGAGGAGCGGGGCCCCTCCTCCGTTGCTTACGGGGCTGCTCGCGCCGGGCTCCAGGGACGCCCGCAGCTTCTTGCCGCCCGAGCGGCCCAGCGAGGAGCTCAGCTTGCTGGCCAGCTTCCTGGGCGTGCTGCCCGCCGAATAGTCGTCCTCTGAGCAGCAGCTGTACAGCTCCACGCGCAGCTCAAAGCCCGGCCCTGCATCCTTACTACAGAGAGAGGAGAGAGGGAGGGAGGGAGGGATGCGTCAGTTTCCGAGCGTGTTCTACCACCGCCAAACGCTGTTCACATGCTGTGCTAGCATCAGACCCTGCGCTAGCTTCACACCTCGCTCAAGCCTGGCGCACTGTGGCTACTGTGGCATGTAAGGTACACTGTAGCTGGCGTGGCTTGGGGCGAGCCATTATGACTCTTCGATCCAAATCTCATTTTCATAAAAAAAACAACAACAACAAGGATTTGAGACATGAACACGAACCCAATATCGCTCCCTCTATGAGAAGAACAAGAAGTTGTGTGTGTGTGTGGTGACATTTTCATTGGCTTATTGGCTCAACTGAAGTTGTTTTTGTAACTGTAATAATCTATGTAATAAATGTCACACAATTTTCCTCCACACACACACACACACACACACACACACACAAAAGAGATGACTTACAAGACGATGGTGTTGTCGAAGCAGATGTCGGTGAGCGTGCGGTCCACCATCACCATGTCCGTGTCGAAGATCTCCCCGCCCAGCTGCAGCAGACCGAAGACAGCGCACCGGTGGAGTTCTGGACACCCGGGAAAAAGGGAAGAAGAACCATCAGAATGAAGGTAGGGTGGTGTGCAACGGGGGAAGAGATGTATACACATACACCATAGGAAATGATGTTAGTTAGGTTCAATATTGTGCTCACACACACACGCAAGCACACACACTCACGCACACACACACCTGAGCCCAGAGGGGGGTCTGAATGGGCTGATTGCCTCCCTCAGGGAAACAACAAGAAACGACAAGGACCCTAGCAGCAATTACTGCTGTTTGCCAAGAAACAGGGTCGGGTGAAGAGATGATTCCTTGTTCATCAGCTAAACATGCTGATAATGTAAATTTGTTTGAATTATTCAGGCCACAGGGTGTTTTTAACGACGTTGAAATGCTTCAAAAAGGTCTTTACTGTGATTAAGTTGTTCACATTACTGCAAGGTGTCGCCTGCAGCGACTTCACACACACACGCAAATGTCCAATTTCCTCAGGATTTAAGGTTTAGGTTTTCACCTCTCGCTTTGTAATCAACCTTGGAATGTAAAACCAAGAGCCCCCCGCAATCGGTCATATCACGAATGTTCTTAAGACGTTTGACGCACGCTAGCATATCGCTAGCTTCCTTCTCCCGCCGCTCTCGGGTTTTGCCCCCGGCCACAGCTGCATCCCGTCCTCCAAAACGACCTTGACGAACGGCCTCATTAAGCTTCCTGAGTTTCAGTGAAACGCACAGGTTGTGCGGATGCATCTCATTAAGGTTGTCAGGGAGGAAGAGGAACCGCCAGGGAAGAAGGCCCAGAGGGAAAAGAGAGAGTGTGAGAGAGAGAGATAGGAGGACAGAGACAGGAGGACTTCTTTTTCAACCAGGTTTTGTACCATGTGGGTACTGTATACTGTATGTAAATGAAAAATGATCAATTCCCCTTTACCAGCAAATTAGTTCGCCAGCAAAAGTCGCATCACCCGGTAGACTATTTCCTGGCTCTAGAGCTGTTGTTCCTGCTACTGTTGGAGCAGTGGAATCTCTGGGATGAACCTTCAAGATTCAAGATTCAAGATTCAAGATAACTTTATTTATCCCGAGGGAAATTAAGGTGCAACCTGCATTAACCTTATGGGTTCGCCTCAACGAATAGTCATAAAAATAATGATCTGCGTGCTTCGTAGAGAAGCATAAGCACTGAAGCGGTTTGCCTATGCGGAAAGGAGTTAAAACCCCAAAACAAGATAATGGAAAGGTCTGAATGGAGCTCGGATACTAACAAATCATTGCCTATAAACTCCTGGATGAATACACACTAGATTTCATTCTCACGGAGGCCCAGTTTACCGTTTACTGCCGAGTCAAAGATTTAAAGCGATACACAAGTATATTGCGCAAAAAAAACAAGGCTGTATGCCATACCATATACTGCTAGTTAATATTAAATGCCAATACATCTAGGGAACTAGGAAAGGTTACTTCAGTTCCCATCCACCACCATTGGATGTAGAAACAACACATGATCCACTAGTAAAGTCTATGTCGTCAACATGCGTGCCAAACCATTTTTAGATCCAGTTTTATTTAAAATTTGAAGCAAACGATTGAAGTGTATGATTTCTAAAGTATCCGATTATATGAATTCACGGTTCTGTAATGACATTAGGATGACTTGATGATTTATATAATAATACTCGTGGGGGAGCGGCCATGAAATGCCCAGGCGAAACTCACGTCGTATTTACACTAACTGCTCCTGACATCTCAGAATCACTAATTTCACACTTCATCCACATTGCCTCCTATGTGAATAATTGATGAGCGCGTGCGCGTGCGCACACACACACACACACACACACACACACACACACACACACACACACACACACACACACACACACACACACACACACACACACACCACACACACACACACACACACACACACACACACACACACACACACACACTGAGAAAAGTGGTTCCTTACCTCCTTTGTTCTTAAAGTATTCAGTGTCTTTCCACATGAGTGGGATACGGAGATCTGGAGAGACACGAGACGCAAAGAGCTTGGCTCAAGATGATATGCACTCTTAAAGACAGAGTTTTGAACATTTTCCGTCTGGGATCAGTTATTAAAATGCAAAAGTAAAGAAACTTAATAGCACCTTTTAAAAAGTCCATCAACGAAAACAATTCATCAAAAATGTATCAACAAAATAAATACATTTATTGTAATTCCTAATCTATAAAACCATTATTAATGAAGTAGTGTAGTACAGCAGAGATGCACCAGCCTATATATACATTTGTTTCCCCAGATGTAAGTTTGTTTGGTACATGCCCCAACCCAAGTCATGTAATGATAGTTTTTCTTCAGTGAAAATGAAAATTGTGATGCAAAAATGTTAATCATACCCAGTCATAGTGAGTCATATCGCAAAATCTGTCAAAACAACCGCAGTAGGATTGTTTTATTTACCATATCGTTCATCAACCCGTGCACGAGTTTGAGTGAGTGAGTGAGTGAGTGATGAGTGAGTGAGTGAGTGAGTGAGTGAGTGAGTGAGTGAGTGAGTGAGTGAGTGCATGTGTTTACATGTGATGCGTGACTCACCCGAGATGGCCACCTTCCCCTTGCAGGGCAGCCGGTCGTCCACGGGCCTCGTATCGGAGGCGCGGCGCGGGGCCCGCTGCATCACCTGCGCCTCCTTCATGCGCTGCAGCTCCGACATGTAGGCCAAGATCCGCGTGCTGCACGTCTGCAGGCTCTTGGAGGCCTCCAGCGCCTGGTCCCGCTGGGAGCACGCCGCCAGCAGCTTGCAGGCCCCGTCCCGCATCCGGATCTCGTGGTCGATCTTCCTCTGGATGTCGCTGTCCTGTGATGGAGGCGGGTGATAGATAGAAAGAGAGAGAGAGGAGAAAGAGAGAGAGAGAGAGAGAGGGGGGGGGGGGAGAGAGAGGGAGAGAGGGAGAGAGGGAGAGAGGGAGAGAGGGAGAGAGGGAGAGAGGGAGAGAGAGATTAATGTGGTGATGCAAAATGTCGAGTGATCAGCAATAAGGGGTGCCCGACGGCCCCATGCCAGTAAATAGTCAAGTTGGGACAGTAAAGTTTTATCTCACTGTCTCTGCTCGGGCCAAGTGCTTAAACATGTGCTCTATATATAAAAATGTTTATTTGCATAAAATCGAAATCCTCTGCTGTTCATTATTTGGCACACACACAAACACACACACACACACACACACACACACACACACACACACACACACACACACACACACACACACACACACACACACACACACACACACACACACACACACACACACACACACACACACACACACACACACACACACACACACACACACACACACAAAGTGGAAATAGCTGTCCATGTTTCTAACGCAAGTCTTTGGTTTTCCAACACTGATATTTACAACTTTGAGTGAGGGCCAGGAGA
Organism: Muraenolepis orangiensis; assembly: GCA_027704905.1. NCBI lineage: Eukaryota > Metazoa > Chordata > Actinopteri > Gadiformes > Muraenolepididae > Muraenolepis > Muraenolepis orangiensis. The sequence continues at coordinate 12,731,114 of CM051017.1, read as the reverse complement.
AATTGTCTCGGGGCCAGTCTGTTTTCGGGACCACGGCCATAAAAAAAGAGCAAGTCTCGCTCGAGCAAGAAAGAACGACTTCTGAGCTTCGAATAAATGGAGGTGTGACACGTGATCCCATGTCTGCGTTGTGTGTTTTTGTCTTTGAGACACAACAGACAGACGCTCACCAGTTCATTAGCAGCAGTGACTTAGACGGGGAGCTGCAGCTGTGACACGTGAATGGACAGCATGAGGATAATGAGGCAGTTATTATGATCGGGAGAAACCAAAAAGTCATCGTGGAATGCCGTGCCAGTGTTTGCTTTATCGACTTAATGGTAGTGTGTCGGTGGGAAGGGTGTGTGACCCTGTGTGAGAGAGAGAGAGAGAGAGAGAGAGGGTGTGCAGTCTACTGGGGAACTCTGGCCTGGTGAGGATACATCAAAAGGGTGTGTCTCTGACAGTTTCTGTGTTCAGTGGTGTGGTGTGTGTGTGTGCGCGTGTGAGAGTGCAAATACACACACGGTTCTCCAGGGCAAGGAAAGGAAACATGGCCTTATGGCCTCTGTTCTCCCCATTACTAGTAGACACAAATACTGAATCATTTAGAACACTTGATGACTGAACACACACACACACACACACACACACACACACACACACACACACACACACACACACACACACACACACACACACACACACACACACACACACACACACACACACACACACACACACACACACACACACACACACACAGTGAGAGCACATCTCAAGGGAGATGATGAAGAATTAAGCTGTCACACTATGTAGCCACCAAATATGTATTCATGGCTGGCCACACACACACACATCCCAACACAAGACCCTCCTTTTCCAAATGCCACACAGACACACACACACACACACACACACTTTAGATAGTATAATCTTGAGTTAAACTAATCGCTAAAGCCCTCTTTACAATATACCCTCACAATATTGAGACAGCGCTAAGATTTTGGGTAAACAACTTTCACTTGATACGCCTGTATGAAGTTGAAATAACACCAGACAACACAAACACAATCTTCCAGCAAATGTTCCGTTCCGATTTGTTTTGATACATGCGGAAATAAATCCACAGTTAACACGGTGATCCTGTGTTTTGTGCAACCCCAGTTCTTTTAGCTTTTACACGCTTTTACACCGCCTGCGGGCCGAAGCAAACTTGACTCTGATAACAAATGAGCCCTCTCATATTCATCTCTATGCCTCATGCATCTCTCCTGGTGATAAATACACCACCTTATGGTTCTCGTTTATTCCCGCTCTCTCTCGCCCTCCTCCTCCCTCTCTCCGACTCTCGCACGCGCCGTTGGATATGAGAGATGAATTGTGTGGCATGAATATTTTATATCATTGAATATTACATTTGACTTCTTCAGCTGCAGGCTCTTCCTTCATTTAAACACCCCCCCCCCCCCCACTTCCACCGTTCTGTTTTACTGTAGCAGTTAGCGTTTTTTTAATTCCTTTTTCTTTTTTTTTTGGTTTACCCGTAAATTGCCCACCACAACCCCAGACACCTGCTGTAGCCTCCTGGCTCCCGGTGGTGTCTTTCATTGTCAGGCCCAGACAGAGTCCCCCTTAGTGGCGCAGCAGGGGGGGAGTGGGGGGGGAAGGGGGGTTGGGGGAAGGGGAGTTGGAGGGGGGGAGGCTGCAGTCCAGACACAAAAGCTCCCTTTTTTGGGGGACAACAGACACAGGATTGGAGGTGGTGCACTTGAACCGTTTCCAAAGTACTTCTCATTTCTCGACAAACAAAAAAACAATTGTCTTGGCTTGCTAGACAGCTGTTTATCAACAAAAAAAAATTCACCAAAATTGGGGAATATGTTCGGTCATGACAGTAGTGCGATATGCTGCTGTTGCATGCACGTCCGTAACTCTTGGAAGAGCATTAACAGGAAGCACATGGTGAGATCTTGTAAGGTGATAACGTGCAGACTCCTTGACATTAAACGCATTGAGAAGCGCTAGGCGACAAGAGACTTGACAGTGAAATGTGTTTATAGTGAGCAAGATAGTGTCCAGCCCCTAGCCATGTCACAGGCGACGGGGAGAGACACCGGAACGTAGAGAAGATACAATGGCTGGTTTCCTTCAATTGAATCATGAAATTGACTGCTGAACTGTCCCACTGGACGGATAAACGTAAACACACCAGATAACGGTGTCATTACTAAACCAAGTACTGGGGTTCCATCCCTCAATCTACTAGGAATAACCTGTAGGCATCCTCAAACAAGACTCCTCCTCCTGCTAGTAAACAGTAACTAAAACGTTTAAAAAGTTCTGGTTAAAGACATTACAGAACATTAGTGAGAAATGGAGTCTACACAAAGAAAACACACACAACCACACACACCTACCTATGTGTGCGGTGTAGCAGATGCTAAATTAACAGGCAGCCACCTCCCCCAGATGAGCGTGGGTAAGCTAACTCTAGACCGCCAACTAGACCCACCATGCTGTGTGTGTGTGTGTGTGTGTGGTGGGGGGGGGGGGGGGCAGCCTAACAAGAGACTTGATTGATTAAGAGATACAGCGTAAAGCAAGTAAACTACTTGCGTACTTTACCACTTCTCCATCTCCACTATCTCCATCACACACACAAACACAATCACCAACTCACACAGACTTATGCATACACCCCATCTCTTACACACACACACACACACACACACACACACACACACACACACACACACACACACACACACACACACACACACACACACACACACACACACACACACACACACACACACCACACACACACACACACACACACACACACACACACACACCCCCACCCACCCCCCCCCCTCTCTGCTGGGTTTTTCAACTCTGCAGAATGCCAGACCAGTGGACTGTGCCAGTGTGACTGCCAGACAGTGCCGGCCACGGCCACAGAGGAAGATGAGGGCAGCCAGGCGACAGATAGAACCAGGAGGTGACAGACAACCAGGAGGGGAGAGATAGGAAGAAAGAGAGCTAGGAAGAAAGAGAGCTAGGAAGAAAGACAGAGAGAAAGAGAGAGACAGACCGACCTGCATAATGAAGGTCGGTCTAGGGGTGGATTAATTCCAGGATTCCAGCTAGGTATGGACTAGGGATTCTAATTTGCAGACAAAAATAGAGAGTAAAGGAAGAGAGAGTGAGGACAAGGTTTGACCAGATGCTAGTGGGGGGAGGGGTGGGGTCAATGAGATAGAAAGGTTCAAAATAACTGTGGAAGAAAAAGTGTATATAAGGCTTCCGAAGAGTAAGCCAGGGTGATGGAGTGAAAGACACATAGTGAGAGGAACAACCCAACATTGTCTTATATCAGGAGGCAGATGTAGCAGTGTGTGTGTGTAATATTATTATAACAAACCAATAACATAATTGAATTACACCATACAATACAGCAATAAGGCAATACGTCTAACAGCTCCACTAATTGTAAATTCAAGTGATGACTAGTCATTTTTCAGTCTCATCAGTGTGTGTCTCCTGCCTGGTAACACCCTAGCCGGGGTTTGAAAAGGAATAAACAGATGCCTGTGTGTGTGTGTGTGTGTGTGTGTGTGTGTGTGTGTGTGTGTGTGTGTGTGTGTGTGTGTGTGTGTGTGTGTGTGTGTGTGTGTGTGTGTGTGTGTGTGTGTGTGTGTGTGTTGCACAGATGGCCACTTCCTCTGTCACCTCTCATGCATCTGCCATGCATGTTGATTCAGGCACCTACAGCCACAACACACACACACACACACACACACACACACGCTGGCAGGGGGTTCAACACTGCTACAGATGGAGTCTAATGGTTTGTTTAGGACGTGTTGTAACGCATGGCTTAACTTTCTTGTTTAGATCCCTGACCCCTGACCTTTGTGCCTGACCAGACGGTTTTGCCGCCTCACACATGGCCTGTGTGTGTGTGTGTGTGTGTGTGTGTGTGTGTGTGTGTGTGGTGTGTGTGTGTGTGTGTGTGTGTGTGTGTGTGTGTGTGTGTGTGTGTGTGTGTGTGTGTGTGTGTGTGTGTGTGTGTGTGTGTGTGGTGTGTTATGCATGCATTGTTTGGAGCCACTGTTAATGGATATTTTAATGGTCAGGAGTAGACTGGAGTAGACTACCTTAGGAAGCCATAAAACTGGCCGCATGCAAGACAACCGTGCTAATCTAAAACACTTGGGTGTAATTAAAGACACGGCCAAATTTTCAGAGAAACGTTTCCTTTGTAATAAGGATCCAAACACACAAATCATTCGTAGCCGTGAACTTATTCTGAACTATTCTGTTAATCCAAAAATGCAGTGGAATGCACACGTTGGGCAACAAACAACAATGTAACAACACTTTCTTCTCTTTCTAAATTGTGCCTTTATGCAAACCAGCTTCCGTTCGCCGATCACACACGTGAGGCAGTTACAGCACATCCTGTGGTTCTGGTAAACAGGAATCTGACGTTTGAATGATTTATTCATTACCGTGGGACTATGAAAGCCCTGCCCCTCTGAGGTCACTTCCTCTCTCTTGCCCGTGACAAGAGCGCTGCTGTCACGGCGACCCAGTGCGTCCCATGCTCCGCTGAGCTAACACAACAGCTGGACAGACAGGGAGGAGACGAGCGGGGAGGCTGGGAGATTGAAAGAGAGTCGTTGTTGGTGTTGTTGGTGTCATTTTATGTACTTGTTACAAAGTTTGATTGTATTTTTATTATACCTATAAAAATGGTTTGTTTTTGTTTGATACAAATCCTTTTGTGTCATGCCAATAAAGCTAATTAAAGTGTTAGTTTGAGAAGGGGGCAAAAGGGAAATAAATATAATATGACACACACACACACACACACACACACACACACACACACACACACACACACACACACACACACACACACACACACACACACACACACACACACACACACACACACACACACACACACACACACACACACACACACACACACACACACACACACACACACACACACATACATCGGGCCTTTTCTGACCAGAAGAATGAGCTGCCTTTCAATTAGCCAGCCACAGCTATGTGCCTCGCCTTCCTCCCCACCCTCTTCCTCTTCTACTTTCCCCTCTCGCTTCCCTCTCTCACGCCTCGCCTCACCTCACTCCCACAGCCAGAGCACCGTTCTGGGAAGAAGTTGGAGGCAGCAAAAAAACGTATGAAAAAGGGAGGTAGGGGCGGGGGAATTACACTGCTGGTGTACAGGGAAGGTGAAGGTGAAGACAAGTAATGGAAAAGAGAGGAGCTCTCGTAGATCGTGGAGCAGTGACGGATCCCGGGAGGGAAGGAGAGGGAGGGAGAGACCAGGAAGGAGGCAGACATATTGCAGACTATGATTAATGCACAACACATGGGCCCTCTGTCTCCTCGCGACAGTCCCCGCAGTGTTGTATAGTGCAGCTGTTGTGACACCCAGGCGACAATAGAACAACACAGAGGCTATGGGTTTGATTCTAACCAGTTGAGAGACAGAGGTGGAACAAAGAAGAGCCAGAGAGACACAGACAGAGAGACAGACAGGACAGACAGACAGACAGACAGACAGACAGACAGACAGACAGACAGACAGACAGACAGACAGACAGACAGACAGAGAGAGAGACAGTGACAGTGACAGTGACAGTGACAGGGGGAGAGATGGACAGAAAGGACAGACAGCCAGAAGCCAGACAGAGAGGAATAACCATACTAGCCGCTTGCATGCTCCGATTTATGGCGGTGCAACACAGGCTCAAACGTTGTGCAACTGCAATTTCACGACAGGACAAATCCCCCCCCCCCACCACACACACACACACACACACACACACACACATCCTCACACCCACACTCACACAGGGGAAAATACGGTAGTGCTCCCACTGCAGGCGCCAGCTGATGTCATGACGGAGGTGGAGCTGTGGAACTATATGGGGATCCAGGAGCAGCAGTCCTCCATCATAAAGTTACAACAGGGGCACACCTCCCCTTTTTAACGACCCACCAACAACAGAGACCATTGAAGCCCTGCATGCACAGAAAACTGTGCGTGTGTGTTTGCATTTGCGTGTGCGCGCATGCAAGAGTGTCGCCTAATAACTTTGCAGCCAGCTGCTGTCACACAAAGGCAGTGTTCAGTGCAGCTGAGTCCCAGCCCAGGGATTATCATAGAAAGACAGAGGGACAGAGGGACAAAGAGACAGAGAGACAGACGGACAGAGAGGCAGAGAGACAGAGGGACAGAGGGACAGATAGATGGAGACAGAGAGATACAGGGAAACAGGCAGGGACAGGGAGGAGAGCATTTGGAGACCGAAAGACAGAAAGAGCTGGTCTGTGTTGGGGGTTTGCCGTTGTATCCGTTAGATCAACTCATTTTGTATTCATCAGAAGCTGGTGAATATGCTTCGTGACTTGCAGCGGCTAAACAACAGAGCTACCTTTAACAGAGCACACGTAGGCAATTTAGAACCAGCCGGGCAGTGATAAACTCGACAGTTTAGACCCTGCAGTGAGTTAAAGGCAACACACTTGGCCTACATTAGCACTGCATTATCACACTCGTAACACAGCCAGTATTCAACCACAGGGAGTACGGATGTGGAGGGCATCCCATACGTCCACATACACGAAAGGGAGGAGGCATGTATGCACACACACACACACACTTGTGTCAGCGCATTTGTGTGTGTGTGTGTGTGTGTGTGTGTGTGTGTGTGTGTGTGTGTGTGTGTGTGTGTGTGTGTGTGTGTGTGTGTGTGTGTGTGTGTGCGCACGCAATGGTCCCACAGCGGTAAGATTTAATGCTGAAAGGCTGTGCATGGGTTGCAGCCCCAACGCTCATAAATAAAAGTGTAGCCAAGTAAAAAGAAGGAAAAAAAGACACTGTGCAGTGCAGTAACAGTCATCACAACAGCAATAGCAACAGAAACCCCACCCTCGCCAGTCTTAAGGGTAACAGCAGGTCTGCATTGAACACACAATACGGCTACTATAGTATGCGATAACAATATAGACTGGTACAGTTACGAGTGGAGCCAAAGAAGAATAGCAAAAGTCATGCACAGGCAGGGGGAATCAAATGAGTTATGAATTCATGAGCCAGAGTGGGTCTGACAGGGGCTGATTGTCTGGAAACAGTCAACAGGCAGCGACTGTGTCTCAGTTTGGAGGGGACCAATAGAGGGAAAGAGGCCATGCTCTGAACCAGGGAGCAAGTACGCATTCAAATGGCTTTCAAAGCAAATTGGACAGAAAATAGCTTGAAACTACAAATGCATGGAATCAAAAAGGAGAGTGTCTTGCAAGGCAGCTTTTTTTTTTTTTACTTCAAAACACATGCACACACACAAACTGATTAACTGATTGCAAGTAGCAATTAATGAATACACACACACACACACAAATAGGCAAGACGGTGCACTTTCACACAGTGATTGCTAGGCTTTCCGTTTGGCGTGGTGCCACCGACCATTACACAAGTTAGAGCTGCCTTGTTAGCTGATTAGCCAGCTTTTCCTAATAAGCCAGGGGGCCCTGGCCATGGAAAGGGGAGGGGGGGGGTGTGTAGGGGGGCTGGGAAGGGTCAAAGGAATGAAGAACAGGCAGATCTCCTTCAGCCATGACCAAAGGCTTCCAATCATTTTTCAAAAATACTTTGTGATTAAGAGGGGATCTTATAATAAAAAGGGAGAAAATATATTAAAAGAAATACCAGGACTTTTTAATCCACTGTGCAAAAGTAACGTCCAAACATTAATTGTCTCACGTCTTGATATACTACATACACAGGCTGTTACAGAGAGGTGTTGGGCTGTGAGTGCTAGTGGGCCCATTCTCACACGTGTGTGCCACTAATGGGAGGCAAGGAGGAGGAAGAAGAGGAGGAGGAGGAGGAAGAAGAGGCGGTAGCCACAGCTACTCAGCATGTTCCTTGTATAACAGAAGCACATTTGCGAGCATGTAAACGGGCCTCTATTTGTGTGCTAGTGTGACGTTGACTGACAGCGCTCTGCGCGGGGCGTCAGACCGCGCATCTCGGCTGAACCTATAGCTGGGAGTGAGCAGAAGGAGGAGGGGCCGTGGGGGTGGGAGATGTTCTGTCACCGCTAAACAAACAGCAACTTAGCCTCTTTGTATTGAAGACAATAGCAGAGAAGCAGGGATCATGAAAAAAAAAATTTGTGATTCAAATAATGAATCCTGGACAACACGTCGTTTTTTTTCTTTATTTGTGTTTATGAGTAATTATTGAATTATACAACACACACACAAACACACTACAGCAACCATGAATACATACCTTTTATCATTGCACACACTCAGGGCACTCTAACTAGACAGTGTTAGATAGTGTGCTATTTATTTGAGGAGAGCAAATGGCTGAGGACGCAATGCTGTTAGACACAAATACTAAGGGGAGAAGAGGGAGGGGGGTATTACGAGAGTAATATTGGCGGTGGCGGGTGTGAGAGTTTCTTGAAGGCCGCGGGGGGGGGGGGGGACGACACCAGTGTCACCAGTGGAGTATTCCTGCTGGGAGCTGGCACAGTTAAGCAGCTTTTCTTGTGTGGTTCAAGGCTCTATCTAGAGGAGTGTCAAGCTAACTGCTGTCAAGCTGGAGAGATGTGAACCACACACACACACACACACACACACACACAAGTAGCTGATTAGCAGTTTGAACCCACACACACACACACGCAGCCAGACAGACGCACTACCAAGGGCCACACTTGTGTTGAAAAGTGGTGGGGACATAATGGATGTCAGACGCTCTTCAAAATATGCAATTTTAGGCCATTTAATGGGGGGGGATCAGTATGAGGTCAGAGTAGATAATTGCGAGAAAAATAACTGCATAACGGTGCATCAAAAGGGCACATTCTGGGTAATTTTAGATTCAGCTGAATATGTATTATTATATTGTAGCTTACGTTACTTTTTTTTGGACAATGCACATGCACATGCTTCTTCTATATTTACATTGCATTGTATGTTGTCGTATTGTGCAAATAAACATGACTTTTTGGTTGACACCTGTTGGTGCAGGCAATTTTTCAGAACATTTAACTAACATGGGGTAGTTATGCTTTAAAAAGGTTTCCAAAAAAGTGGTGGGGCACATGCGACCCGTTGTAACCTACACGCCTATGCACAGTACGCTTTGTAAACAAGCCCGTCGTCCTTCTCACAGTAATCCTCAGAGGTAATCATCCTCCGTGCTGGAAACAGGATGGGGGGGGCATCAAGGCTAATTAGCTCAGCCAAGCCCTACCTAGCTCATAAGCCCGCCACCAGTCTCCTATACTGGATCGGGTCGCCCTCTGCTCGCTCTTCTCACCCACAGTAGAAAGCCATTGAAACCTCGGAAAGATCTAGTGAGCTGCACATGGTTCAGACTACAGATTTCCCTGTTCTACATTCCACTCCAGTTCTACTGTTTATCCAAAAAATCACATCTAAAATAAACTGGTTTGTGTGTTGCGCTGATCATAGATGTTGTGGTACCAGCACCCAAAAGGTACTGTGACTTTAAGCCATACTGTGGCATTAAAACACAATCACAGAGTGACTTAACTGTTCCCTGCAAGTCCCCAGATGGCCCTATGTGATTCTATATCCAATCTGCTTCCTACTGCTCCTCCTCGTCTTCCATCCTTTACCATCTGCCCCTTGAGCCAGCCGAGTGTCCCATCTCTACTTACCTTCACCCATCACAACCTTCTCCTCCAACACGGAATGACCGTTTACATGCTAAACGAAACTAGTTCATCTTAAATTAGCACCAGGCATCGGTCACAGTGGAGACACGTGCTGCACCTGCACGTGGCACACTATAGCACACCAGTACTCTCTCTCCCTCCCTCTCTTACTATTCATTTCATCACCCCCCGTTACCAATTCTTAAACTGCCCTCTCAAACATGCCGACGTATTCATAATTGTCACGACCGAACTATGGACCCGAACTCAAATGCACCACTCGAGATAAAAGTATCAATTGAAAGAGTCTTTACTGATTAAATGCAAAGTACACCACAAAAACCACTCGGATGAGGGAAAAGCTTAAAGCAAAAACGGAAAAGACCAAATAGCAAAACCTGACAATGGCGTAGCATGACTTGGAAACAAAGTGTTGGGCATGAAACAAGACAAACTGGCACAGAACAAAGGAAGACGCAGACTATTTATACACAAGGTAACAGGGAACAGGTGGAAATTCTATTCTATTCAACTCTTCCCAGAGTGGACGGGGGGGAGACTGACTTTTGGGCATGAGGCCTCCTTTTGTTTACACACACACCTGCTCTGTGACCCCAAAACTACCTTTACTTGCACTTATTGTATTCTGTATTTTATTGGTATTTATTACAACAGATATTAGTATAATTTTTGTTTTAATACAGTATATTTTCCACTTCTTGTTTATTGTAATTGATTGTAATTTTATAATTCTAATTGTGTTTTAGATAAGTCCCTTCGTTTTTAAAGTTTTTATAACTGAATGTTTGTTTGCTATTTGTATAAGCTGCTGGAAGACTAAATTTCCCTCGGGATTAATAAAGTATCTATCTATCTATCAGTCAGGTGCGGGGCAGAGGGGGGAGTTACATTTCAAAATAAAACAGGAAATCACGAAAAACACCACAAGCACAAGACAAAAACTAATTCAATTAAGTTAACCAAATTTTCTGGACATGACAATAATCCCTAGCCCCGATTCTATCTAAGACTTGGACAGAAGCTGCTTTTAACCGTTTGTATTATTCATCAGCGCTGCTCTGCCACTGTTGCCTTGTCTTCGAAATTGGTGGCCACGTGTCCATATACAGTATAAGCACTTAAACCCACACACTATATAACCATGTAAGACGGACACTCATGTGGCCCTAGAGGGGAAATACATTGAGTTTGTCACACACACACACACACACACACACACACACACACACACACACACACACACACACACACCACACACACACACACACACACACACACACACACACACACACACACACACACACACACACACACACACACACACACACACACACCATTATAATGAAGGAGCAGCAGTTACTCCACAGGGAGGGAGGCAGTCAGTATTGACCAGTCAGAGCCCTGGGGTGCATGGACGAAATTAGAAAAGAAGACCGTGACCCCATGACCGATTGTCTTACAAAATGGCCAATGACTAGACTGGAACGACAGGAATGGAGGACGGTGGATGGAGAATGGCGGTGAAATGCCACATAAAATGCCAGACAGGGGAGGTTAAAATATCTTCTCTCTCTTTTTGAGATGCTGAGGTGGTCAAGATGCAATGCTGCAGCCATTACATCAACACTAAAGGTCATTGTGGGATCACTTACTGTACACACAGCTAGACTCGCAAGCTAGCCTAAGCAAAAAAACACACATACATGTGATGAATTGCAAGATTCCGATTTTTTTACATGTTGGGCAACGTGTAAAACGGTAAAGCGATCCATAACGCGAGGTTTGCGGCCCCTCGGTAAGGCACGGGCCGTTAATTATGGATGGCCGTGAATTATGAGACGCTGGGCGTATTGGTTTCATAAGGTAGTAGTACAAGTAGCAAGTGTATATATACGTTATACGGTTTGATAAACGGTGCGGCCGTATTAGTGTCATGGGGGCTGTATGTAAGAGGAGATCCACTCCACGCATCTTACGGTGCTCCTCACCGCTGCTTTACGCCCCTTCCTCAGCACTCACACTCCACTCTGGTTACTAATGGCACACACTCTCAACCTGTGTGTGTGTGTGTGTGTGTGTCACGTAACGAAAGTGAGAAAATGAGTGGGGGCATAGATAAGGTGATTGACGGCCACAAAAAGAATAAGTGCTGACATGATTGATCGTGTGTGTGTATATATGAGAGAGAGAGAGAGAGAGAGGAGAGAGAGAGAGAGAGAGAGAGAGAGAGAGAGGAGAGAGAGAGAGAGAGAGAGATAATATATTAAGTTGAACATCATTCTGACGTCTTATTTACATATAGCTCAACACACACTAGAAACAAAAGACAGACATTCTATAAATCATCTCATTAAATATAAATACTTTTTTTCCGATCACACCACTAGACACAGTGGTGCTCTTCATCCCCATCTCTGTTCTCATGATGGACAGTGCAGCCCCTGGTCCCTTTTGGGACATATAACCCTACCACATAGAGTGTGGAGCTAGTGCCTTACATGGACCCTGGTTCAATGTGTCTTCATTATTATTATGTGTATCTGTCCACACTGTGAATGACATCATTAGAAACATGAAGACCAACCAAGAGCTGGAGGATCAGACATCCGGATCATGTCTTTCTTATGTCAAGAATGACCTTGCACACATGATAGGCCGACAGTTACACAATGGTGTGGACACCACACACACACCACACCTCGCAGGACTGTGGTGATCGTTGGTTGTGTTTGTGTGTGTGTGTGTGTGTGTGTGTGTGTGTGTGTGTGTGTGTGTGTGTGTGTGTGTGTGTGTGTGTGTGTGTGTGTGTGTGTGTGTGTGTGTGTGTGTGTGTGTGTGTGTGTGTGTGTGTGTGTGTGTGTGTGTGTAAAGCTGAGCCTGGTGATCAGGTTACTATTTCTTCTATAAGGCCGTTAGTGCATTTCATCAGTCGGCCAATCGGAGATGAATGGAAAGCAGGGTTATATTAGATCCCTGGTTCCCCCACACACCAGAACCATACACTGGGAGCGGAATTCAATTCCCATCCCATCGACAAGGCTGGGCAAACAGATGGGCAGCGAATACCCTCCCTTGACTCCGACTCCCTTATCTCCATAACCATCACTCATGTCTCGTCTGGCCTCGGCTTCCCTGGACAAATTGCCTCCATCTACCATTCTGTCCGCAAGTCATTCTGTCTGATCACATCCAGTCAGGCCTCTCCAGCTCCCTCCACCGCATCAGTGTCCTCCGCCTGGCCATTACTCTGCCAGCATGTAAACAGGGAGCTGCCCTGCTCTGATGGATTACTGATGATATATACACAACAAGCTACCTAATACACCTTTGCCAATCTTCTATTTTTTAGCCTGTGTCAGCCTCTTCTACCCTCATCTCCTCCTTCTCCTCTTCCTCCATTGTTTCTTCCTCCTCCTCTACCCCCTCTTCTTCCTTTCTGCTGTGCATGCCCTTGCTCCTATTCATTCATTCATTCATGTCCAAGTGGAAGCTGGGGAGAGAGAACGAGAGAGAGGGAAGGAAAAAGAGAGGACAAATAGGCGTGGACAGCAGTGCGACAGGAGCTCTGTCAGAGAGTGCTGGGGACATATCCTTGGCCTGTGTGTGTTTGAGTTAGCGCTTCAGGAGAAGGTAGAGGGACAGAAATCAATGCCATGCCAGAAGACACTAAGGGACACTGACAAACAGAGGGAGCGAAACGGGTGAGCGGGAGAGAGAAATGCAAAGAGAAGGGGTTAGAAGCAGAGACACAATGAGAGATGGTACAAGGTATTGGCAAACAGAAGGAGGGAGAAAGCTCCTCCTCGCTCCTGTGAGAGTTTCAATCTAAAAGATACATAATTGGGATTGTGGAGGATGAGGAGGAGGCAATATTGGGGGTGCAGCTGACTATAAATGGCTCATTTGTCACACTATTCCTTGGACACTAGCGTAAAGGACAAAGTGAATGCGCACACACACACACACACACACACACACACACACACACACACACACACACACACACACACACACACACACACACACACACACACACACACACACACACACACACACACACACACACACACACACACACACACACACACACACACACACACCTCTGTCATGCTATTGAGCAGCGTAATGGCCTATAGTTCCTCCAATATGGCCAAACTACACCCATGTGCTGCTCTGTTTGTTTTCGGCTGAGGACGCTGTGCCCATCACAGTGTGTAGTAACGTATACCTATCACACACACACACACACACACACACACACACACACACACACACACACACCCCCCCCCCATTGGGAAGCAGAGAGAAGAGAGAGTGCTGGACAGCACACTACAACACCTTACAGTGGCCCTGTATCTGTGCACCACAACAACAGAGATAAGCACTACAGACCGCGGTGTAGAGCAAGACAGAGAGGGAAGAGGCTGCAGGCGGATTCTCGCCCGTGATCCCGCATTATTGATTGTTAGATGGACTGAGGGCGGCGGGGTTTCGAGACCACGATACACGCTACGACCACACTATGCTTTTTCCAGTAGTGCGGTATTGCAAAATGAACCACACCAGTATTATACACATCAGTTCCGACCGGTATGATTTTAACGGGAAGTAAACAGGGTCCATTTATTAGGGCTGTGGATACAGTGGAACACATGATGGTTAACACAGAAGCAGCGTTATGTCACACACTGCGCTGACCTTTTCCCTCCATATGTTCAGAGGCCAGACTCCAGTTCTGATCCGGAATGGAGACGTGGGTTTGGTGCATTCACACAAAGTCCCATGTGCGCACACACACACACACACACACACACACACACACACACACACACACACACACACACACACACACACACACACACACACACACACACACACACACACACACACACACACACACACACACACACACACACACACACACACACACACACACACACCTATTTTGGTAATGGAAATGGATGTTGATGTGGGTAACCTTTAAAATCACCGTGAGGGCACAAATACTCAGTGTGTCAGACGTTCTGTCTGCATGTCTGTCATTATGTGAGCAGGGCAATCAGAGAATGCAACGGAAGCGGCTATTCAGTTGATCACCTCATGGGTAGAGTTTCAGCTTATCAAGAGGGTTAATCACACCACCACTACTACACTACCGTGGTGCGTTTGGTCACATGAACTCAGACTCAAACCACTGCCACTTGCATTCACAACTCAAGCCCTCTGGCTACAGCATTTCAAGTGACTGATCTGACAAGAAGATTTCAGCTTCGGTTTCTGTGCTTGTATGCCGTGATGTCTGCGGTGTGTATAATAGTTATGTGTGAGTGAGTGAGTGAGTGAGTGAGTGAGTGAGTGAGTGAGTGAGTGAGTGAGTGAGTGAGTGAGTGAGTGAGTGAGTGACTACTACACCACTTATTTTTAGATGCATCTTGATGGTTGGGCTTTTGTTACACTTCTAAAATTGGACCACAAGACAAGCTATTCACATAAGACCTGGCACATAACATGCAAGCCATATATAGCACACACTTCCCCATGTAGAGCAGGGAAAGATTGATGAGTGGGAGATGCAAGTCATAATTGCTGTGAGGGCCATAGCAGTCATATTGTTCCCGTTCTGGGAACCATGAGGACATATGTTGAAGATTTAAAAGACCCCAATACTAATGCTTTTTACTCGCATTACCAAAGACTTTAAACTTGAAAGTACAAGACAAAGTGTAACATACGAGTAAACAGTTATAACAGCTATACAGCAGCAGCGTTACATAGACGATGACAAGCGGCTCACATCACTGTGAAGAAGGTGAGAGACAAGGAGAGGAGATAAACGACGTAGAAATGTGATGTTAGGCTAATCCGGTTAGTGTTCGCCGGCTGCTATTGCCGTCAATGAATCGCATCGACGCCGGTATGTCAGAAATGAAAAGGCTTGTGCGTCGGCATGTGTCCACCGAGCACTGCTACTGCCACGTTCTAACGGGACCTTTCCACTGAGTTCCCGTGCAGTGTCACATAGCGTCGCGTGGAGTCGTTCACGCGATGCGATTTACCGGCAGTTCACACTCGGTTTCTATTCACGGTGAAACGAAAAGAAGAACCACCACGTACCGTTTGATCCTTGGCGGTATTCATCCTCGCGCTGTCAAGTGAACACAGTGAACAGTACACTCTCGCGCCGCTGCTCACAACTCACGGCAAACTGGCAGCTCGTGCGCTTACGCAATAGCACCCCGGTCTGTCCAGGTTCGTCATGACCGCGGTTCGGTCAAAACCCCCTCGGCGAGCATTCATAATACTACAGGCGACCGACGACCAGACCACCCTGTAACGTTCCACACGCTTTTAAATCAGATCTCCCCGTCAGAGGTATATCCATGACCGATTGTCAAACAAGTGTTAAGTGGAAAACTCTCCCAGAAGTTGTGGTTGTTGTTGTTTAATTATCTAACCGGTGTCATGAGCAGACACCAGTGCTGAACTCCTCTCCTCCTCCGGGAGCTGGACCGACTCAAGGACCAACCGAAAGCCTTCTCTGAGGAGGCGGGTGTACCCGACCTGAAACTCAGGCATGTTGCTCGCACACAACACACGATGTATAGTATTTCACTTGTGGCTAAAATTGTGTGTGTGTGTGTGTGTGTGTGTGTGTGTGTGTGTGTGTGTGTGTGTGTGTGTGTGTGTGTGTGTGTGTGTGTGTGTGTGTGTGTGTGTGTGTGTGTGTGTGTGTGTGTGTGTGTGTGTGTGTGTCTCTCGCTCTCTCTCTGTATGACAATATAAATAAGAAATATGAATAATATAAATTGAAATATTACAAAATAAAATAGCAATAGCAATTTAGCTGTAAATGTAAAACAATGCAATCAATGTAAAGGTCGCAATGTAATCACCCGTCTAAGGTTACACACCTTACACACCTGACCTTCTTGGTGTGACAATCTTCTTGAATGCATATCATTTGCATATACATTGGACCAAAGTGTTCTATTCCCGTCTTCACTCCACCCCCATTTGGCCGAGTGGGTTCAACATGTACAGCTTGTTAGTATGTTGCTTGCCATGTGCAGTAAAGTACGTGTACGGTGTGCAGCCTTGACACCTACAATGAACTGCAGGTAAGAAACTGAAAAGGCAGCGGAGCCACAGGGCCAATACAATTGGTGTTGACAGGTAAATCTACCAAAACACACACACCAACTGTTGAAAAAGGTACATACTCCATACGGCTAGGGATATAGTAGCAGTGTCAAATGACCATTCATAATACTGTGACAAAAATAAATATGTATCCAGGATTCCTGGAATTCTACCATTGGAAGAGGAGCTAAGCTATGAAGATGAGAGGTTGAGGGATACAGCACATGGGGGTGTGGGAGGATGGGATGGAAGGAGGGAGGGAGGGGGGGGGGGTTAGGGGTCAGAGAGATTGTGGGCATGCTTGGCGTGGCATGAACCGCAAAGGTGCAGCAGAGACTCGTACATCTTCATCTGTCCATGATGGCAACGCTCCATCCCTGTGGCGACAATGGCGGCGGAGGACGAGGAGGACGAGGGTGGGAGGGAGGGACAGAAGGAGGGATGGAGTAAAAAACGCTTTGTCATGGTAACCACTTTACTGCAGCGATGCGACTCCCACATGCAACAATAAGGGGCAAACCGGTCAAGTACCGACACAGGGCTGTGGCGCTCTCTCTCTCTCTCTCTCTCTCTCTCTCTCTCTCTCTCTCTCTCTCTCTCTCTCTCTCTCTCTCTCTCTCTCTCTCTCTCTCTCTCTCTCTCTCTCTCTCTCTCTCTCTCTCTCTCTCTCTCTCTCCTCTCTCTCTCTCTCTCTCTCTCTCTCTCTCTCTCTCTCTCTCTCTCTCTCTCTCTCTCTCTCTCTCTCTCTCTCTCTCTCTCTCTCTCTCTCTCTCTCTCTCTCTCTCTCTCTCTCTCTCTCTCATCCTACAATTAATCAGATGAAGGTTTCACCAGCAGCGAGGAGCTAGAATCTCTGGCTGACACGGGGACAAGCAGGAGAGATACTGTCAGCAGCTAATTAAATCACACATAGAATTGACTGAGGTAGAACTAAGAACATTAAACTACTACCAGTGTGTGTGTGTGTATATATATATATATATAGATAGCATAACATTTCAGGAAAAGCACATGGACGCAAATGTGTATAACCAATAAACGTACTCATCTTTATGCTTCACATAAATAAATAAATAAATAAATAAATAAATAAATAAATAAATAAATAAATAAATAAATAAATAAATAAATAAATAATACACAGACACACTCACGCTAACTCTTTAAAGACATTGAGAGATCTAGGGGCGTGGAAGAGGGTAGCATAAGTCATTGACCAAATTAGGAGTAAAAAAAAAATCGTGTCATTCCTGAGTTACTGCAGAGTCACAACAATGCAATGCTAGCACACTCCGGGGGGACTCGCCACGGATACGATAGCCATCTGTTCCGGCGGTGGCAATGCGTTTCATTCCTCAGGGTGATGAGCCGCATTCCTTGAAGCCGTCTACCCGACTGAGGGCTTTCCCACAGAGGCGGCGGCAGCAGCTTCCTCACTTCCTCACTATAACGACAGCTTGTTTCCTAACACACACTTCCTATGCCTCTTATGGTCTCGGTGACCACCGTAGAGTCGCAGACTGTATAAAAGTGACAACACGACAAAAAACAAAAGGAAGGGAAGAAAGAAAGACAGGTTCTCATAGACACACCTAATGACATAACAGCTGAAGGCCATCTTTGTCCTGTGCCCGACTGACAGAACAGTCCAGAGAAGAGAAGTGTCTGGGCAAGGCAAATCAGGGGTAATTAGGGTCACCAACACAATCAGCCAATCATAGAGCCAAGTGTAATCCAGTGCATTGTACCGCCCACGTTATGATAAGCTGGCTTCATCTTGGTGAATTCAAAGTGATAAGGATAAAAAAAAAAAGGGCATATGGACACAACCTCCCCGACCTTAAGGCGATTAAATATGAGCTGCATAAGCCAATAATATGGTCTTTTAATTGGTCTCTCTCCTCAAACGCTAGCTCAAAAGTTAAGTTTCCATGACAGGCACCTCAATCTGACCCCAGGCCTTTGACCTTAAAAGTCCCTGGCCAGTCATCTGGCTGCAGGGTTTGTTTTCCACTGAGCTCCTCCCCGGTGAACCAGGGAGTCTTGTATGATGGTAATGGTAATGGATGCTTTTATATAGCGCTTTTATCCAAAGCGCTTATCACAGAGCTCTATGGAAGGCACCGTGGACAACGCTCCCAGCCATGCCTCTCAACACCTTACACAACAACAAGGGGCCCCTTTCACCAGCCCCCTTGGCTCCCAACCTCGAGCCCAGTCTGGGGCCTCAGCCCCTGACCCAGCTCAAAAAAACCATCTAGGTTCTCCCCCTGGGGATTAAGGATACCCCTTGGTATTTACTTTTCCACAACATCTCCAACCGTCATTTCAACAAGGCTTACACCGTCACACGCGGTGGTCATTCTACACCGAAGCAGCACCAGCATGCATATCAGAGCAAAATGATTTAGTGATGATGTTCTTGTGGTATTATTATTATTATTATTATTATTAATGCATTGATGAAGCAGTCAGCCATGATGAATCTCGGTACACTGGCTAAGAATGTAGAAACCAAAGGGCCTCATGGCAGGCTGAAGCGTTCCACTGCTATACTAACTCATGTTAATGCATACCAAGGCTTCACATTCACTTTAATTAAAATAAACGGGCAATTATCGTGCCGTTTGCGGTTATTTCTCGGTGAGACTATTAAATGGGGAAAAGATGTATAGAGGTTTGATTTTAAAGAAAGGCTTCTTCTTGTCCTCGGTAAAACAAAAAAGTAGACCACATTTTCATCTGTCCAACAGGCAATCCTCCAAATGTTGACAGTTGGCACACACACACACACACACACACACACACCCGCACTGACACTTGCCACACACACACACACACACACACACACACACACACACACACACACACACACACACACACACACACACACACACACACACACACACACACACACACACACACACACACACACACACACACACACACACACACACACACGTCAATGCTCCTGCAATTTGCTGTAATTCAATGAGACAATCTGGCATGCTCATAAATGCACCTTTGCTTTCCTGCGTGCGTGCACACACACACACACACACACACACACACACGAGGGTTTGTTTGAATAGCGGTTATTCTATTTGTACAATCCTTGTTTTAGGGCGGTGGCGGTGAAACATAAACAGACTCCTCCTACACATTGAAGTACCTCAGCAGAGCATACGTTACTTAATCACTCGCAAGCAATTAGCTTGGCTGTTGAACCATGAAAACACATACATTTACATGCATTGTTCAGATTATGATCTTCAAGTCATTCAAACACAACACACACACACACACCCATCAATTACAACCACATGTACATAAGAAGAAATATACACGCACGCCACATCAACAACAGAATGTGCTCTTTAACACTAAAAAAAGACGGCTTTGTAAAAAAAGAAATGCATCTGATAGTGATACATCACATGTTTGTAATCCAGGCTTTTACGACAGAGCGTGACTTGTTTTAATATATTATATATATATATATATATATATATATATATATAACCAAAGCAGCAGCCTTTTGACACAACGTAAACAGAGTCTTTCGTGTAATCCTGTTTTAATTGGAGAGCAAATGTCTCCATTAAAGCGCAGCACTGCAGGGACTATGATTTTTTTCTGGCGTTTGCTGCAGAAGTCACAGACTGCAAGCCCCACAGAGAGGCTCGCAGCTGGTGTAAGCAAAAAATAATAAGATAAAAAAAACAAAAAGACAAGGACGACGGCAAGGTTAAGAGGAAGGTGGACATGAAACAGAATGAAGGATGTTCACGGGGCAAGCTGAGATGAGAAAGTCTGAGACAAGGGCACGGGGTAATAAGACATGTGGGAATGAGCAAGAAACTGGGTGGACAGGGAGTTAAAGTCAAACTACAGTGGCCCGGGCAAATAGAAAACAAACCCAAAGAAGAAATGGGCGTGTTTGTGTTTCCAGCTCTTGACTGCTATTTTTTCTTAAAGGAAGCTGGGTGAGGCTGAGGCATTTGACTGGTTCCTGCTCTCACAGAGTGGCCATTCAGGTGAGACCTGCCCCAGATCAGCCTGGCTACTACTGTAGACTGAGGTGTGGTGTGGAGGAGAGAGAGAGAAAGATAAAGAGAAAGAGAGTGAGAGAGAGACTGAGGTTGAGGTATGGGGTCTCAGTTTGAGCCTAAGCAGGTGAGGCAGAAGTCACCAGGAACAGTCCAAAGCCGGTGCAGTTAGTAGCCCAGGTGAACAGCGAGAAAGGCTTTGGGATCAGGACTGAAAAGAATGTGAGAAAGGCGGTGTGTGTGTGTGTGTGTGTGTGTGTGTGTGTGGGATGATCCGATAAAACCTTCATTCACTACACCTCAGGAACACTCACCACAACCCGATCAGAGCCAAAGACACACACAAAGACACACACACACACACACAGAGTCATTGATATACACACGCTGATGTGTATATATCGTAACTTAATGGCAATGATATATTTGTACACACACCCGTACAGGAGCAACACGCACACACACACACGCAAGACACACACACAAGACACACAGAAGCCCAGCAGGGAGCCGTGTGCAGTGAAGTGACCCGTTGTGGAGGAATGCGTGTTGGGCCGGGCCGGGCTGTGTACTCTGGATCACCCGAGACCTAATACTGTTAGCTTTAGCAAACCTTATGCAGGACCGCATGGGCCTGCCTTAGCTTAGGTTACCCAAACAACCCTGCAACTGAACCAACATACACCCGCACCACCACGTATGCACAAACCTTGAGCGAGAGAGCGAGAGAACGAGCACGAGCGAGAGAGAGAGAGAGAGAGAGAGAGAGAGAGAGAGAGAGAGAGAGAGAGAGAGAGAGAGAGAGAGAGAGAGAGAGAGAGGAGAGAGAGAGAGAGAGAGAGACTCACCTCAAACATTACCCCAGTGTTCGATCGAGATGTGGGTATGTATGAGTGCAATGATGGATGAGCGAGGGTGAATTATTAAACGTGGCACAAGGTAGGAAGGAAGGAGCCGGGAGAAGGTGTATGTGTGTGTGTGTGGGGGGGCGGCAGGCGGGGGGGTAAGAATGTATGAATTCGCCGAGCAGAAGGAAGGAAGAAGGAAGCAAGGCAGGAAGAGAGATAGCCAAGACAAGAATGGAAGAAAGGGCAGAGTTATTCAGCGAGTACAAGTGAGGAAAAGATTGTGAACAGAACAGTTTGGTAGCCATTGTGTGTGACCGCGAGACGAGAAGAACTCTAATGGAGATGTAGGCCCAGCTTTTAGCTTTACCCATTATCCAGTACAAAAAGATTCACTTTGACGTTCACAGATTACCATCAAACTGAATTAAGGTGAATTTATTCTTACGTTTAAACAGGGATTTACTGGTTTCAATATAGCTTTTACAGCTTGTGTCCACAGACTAGGGCTGAACGATATAGTAAATAAAACTCATATGGCAATTATTTTTGACAGACGTTGCAATTGCGTGGATTAGTGGTCATGGTCATTTTTCATTATTGCATTACGAAAATTTTCATTTTCACTGAAAAAAACATCTAAATCATGATGTGACATTAGTTGGGTACTGAACAAACCCAACTGACCAAATCAATGTGTAGGCGAGGCTATTTCTGTAGCACTACAGTACTTCATTTGTAATGGTCTTATAAATTCACATTTAAACATTTCACCCTTTTACCCCAGTTCCTACGATTTGCATAGCGCACTAGAAGTGCACTAGAAGTTGGCCATATATGCGATGTCGATACTATTTTGATGAAGTGTTCAGCCCTACCACAGACTCGACCACTTCTATGTGTTCCCGTAAAAAGATGTGTGTGCTCTGCATGATATGGCGTCCCCGCTGTGACATTATGAATAGCCTGAACCCAAGACAGCATCATTTTCCCATAGATGAATGTCTTTCGGGTTGCTACAGTGACTCCTGCTCTATTATTTATTATACTTTCATTATATATTACGGTATCATTACATCGCCTGTAATATATGACATTATAACTTGGACTTGCCATTGTAGAGCCACATACTGTGCTCCACGATGAGTAATGCTCTCACAAAGCCAATTATAAACCTGGATATGGATTTCTCTTTTTGAGTCCTTTCTCAGGTTGCCTATGATTTCTCATTTCCAAATAATGTTTTTTGACGTAGTTGTTTTTATCTTTTATTATTCGCCTCTATAAATAAACCCGGTAACTCCGTAGAATGTAGTAGCTGTCGCAGGCTCAAGTGTCTACGATTAAATTACAAGCTCGCAAACAGCAGCAACGCATCGGACTGATGGGGATTTAAGAGTCGTGGTGGACCACAGCGGACATGGTGAAAAGGGTCCAAGGGAGCTGAACCTGTGGCCCAGGGACCAACACACCGCCTATATTCAGAACAGCTTCATAAATACCAGCCCGACAGAAAGCTGAAGCCAATGGCATTCAAGACATCCGCCCAAGCATCCGCGGAACGATGGCGGCTAAGTTTAGTGGGTTCGGGAGCGTGTGAGAGGTCAAACATCACACCAGGGTGGGGCAGGGAGACAACTTTAACCTGACCCTCCACCCCGTCCCCCGCCACCCACTCTACAAAAAACACTCGCTAGCATGAGCTCACAGCCCACCGGTTTCTAAGGTGGGTGGCGTGTCGGAGGTAAATGCGCCAGTGTTTTAGTGCGAGGACTAAACACACCTAGAGCACCGGATGGGGATCAGGTCAACAGATAAGCCCCTCCCAGTTCCGCCAGACGCTGTGGTGAGATAGGTAGGAGCGATATTCAAGCCAGACATATTATCTATTGTATATCAGTGGTTGTAAAGGTCCTCATATTTCAATAGCTGGTACTTCACTCAGCCTAACACAGACTCAAGCACAACATATGCCATGATTAGCAATGTTTGTATACGTTACAATACAATCACAGCAATAATTGAATAGCAAATGACTGTGCAATCTTAGCAGATGCAATGCGCAATGCTGAGCGTTAATCAAAGGTTTTGGATAAGCTTCAGCACTCTCTCAACATTTTAAATGGTCTACATTTAGACGTTGCGGGAGCCTTGATCTTTGAAATCCAGTCAGGTCTATCCAGGACACAGACACTAGTCAGAAGGATATAATTAGACCAGGGACAAACTGTCCTCACATCCCCCAGTCCTAGGCAGACCAAATGACAGAATGCAGCACCCACGAAGGCCAAGGCAGCTAAATAGAAAGGGACCAGCAGGAGGCCATGAATGACGATGCAAAATAGAAAACGTGGACGTTCTAAGAGTGTTCTTCAATGTCCCGTTT
Organism: Muraenolepis orangiensis; assembly: GCA_027704905.1. NCBI lineage: Eukaryota > Metazoa > Chordata > Actinopteri > Gadiformes > Muraenolepididae > Muraenolepis > Muraenolepis orangiensis. The sequence continues at coordinate 12,706,948 of CM051017.1, read as the reverse complement.
GTTTTCAGTGCAGGGCGTTTGGCCTCTAGAGAACCCAGCAGTGTTGCCTTGTATGAAAGAGCATAGTATACATCAAGGACCTCGGAGTACACTGCAGAGTACAGCGGGCGGGGAAAAGCAAAAACAGGAAAAGACAAGCAAGGACCAGAGGGCCTGGGAACAGTGGACACAACCTTCTGGAGACCCTGGAGACCAGACACACTCACTGAGCCGTGAACCTTCTCCACTATGCTTGTTTAGATCCGGTCAGGGAAAACAGGAAACTGTGTGTGTGTGTGTGTGTGTGTGTGTGTGTGTGTGTGTGTGTGTGTGTGTGTGTGTGTGTGTGTGTGTGTGTGTGTGTGTGTGTGTGTGTGTGTGTGTGTGTTCAGTGACATCACGCTGCATCTCCCAGTGGGAGCCACTTATTACACATGACCGCTTCCTGCTTCCATCAGCCACCTCTCCCAATGCCAGCTACTAAGGAATCCGGAATCATGGTTAGGAGACCGGCGTCTCCGCGCCACACCTGGACCTGGACAGAGGGCGGTTGGTTCTAGTGGCTGATTTATTGGCGCGGTAGGAGGGTGATGTGCGGGCGAACAGTCGTAGACACAAGAATGCAGTAATTTATTTTAGAAATGGACTTGTTAAAACATGACCAGCCAAGGACCTCTCACTGTGAACATCTCTCTCTCTCTCTCTCTCTCTCTCTCTCTCTCTCTCTCTCTCTCTCTCTCTCTCTCGCTCTCTCTCGCTCTCTCTCTCGCTCTCTCTCGCTCTCTCTCTCTCTCTCTCTCTCTGCAATTATACATTCCTAGGGCAGACCAGGCCCAAGTTCAGTATGTATGGATGGATGTATGCATGCGTGTATGTGTGTATGTGTTTGTATACGTGTGTGGCCCTTTTGTGCTTGCAGGCATAGACACCGTTGCAGAGAAAACGACAGGGGGGGGGGCGAGAAACAAGGGCTTACAATGAAATAACTTGTTATCCTGTACGAACCAACAGAAACAGCCTCAAGGAAAGGCCTCCAAAGACCACAAACCTCACTCCGCAAACACTGGCTGGAACGGCAGTTACACAGCGGGTGAGCGTCACCCCTGCGATATACAAAGAATCCCTGTATGTCTCCCTCCCACCCAGGTAGGGGAGAGTCAAAAGAGGTGGGGGGGAAAGAGAGAGGCAGACAGAGAGGCAGAAAGAGAGAGAGAGAGAGAGAGAGAGAGAGAGAGAGAGAGAGAGAGAGAGAGAGAGAGAGAGAGAGAGAGAGAGAGAGAGAGAGAGCCAGGGAAGTGGGGAGGGGAGAGAGTAAGAGAGTGAGCGAGTGGTGAGAAAATGTGAACACGTTTTCATCAGTAATATTCATCTGTTGAGATGGGGAAAGGGTCCCCCAAGGCATGAGCCATCACACACAACCATTATTCAACTATACCTCCTTCACCATAAACCTGCCAGGACACCAGTGCACTGCTGCAAACTTTGTGCCTTGAGAGAGAGTATTGCTGAAAAACAAATCTCTTTTATTTGATTACTCGTGGGTGATGTAATTACTCATCTTTTACGGGACTCCAGCGGGGTGGTTTTAGCCGTCCACCCCAAAACTCTACAGCAAAATGAAAGGTGAACCTTTCGAAAGAAAAACTGTAAGACACACATTCCAATAACGGTTTAAAATAATTGCCACGCTAATTTGCGAGTGGACGCTAAACTCGGAGCATCCCGGTAATCTCTAGAGCGGTGTTTGAACCGAATACAGATTTTAATGTTGGCCCCCGCTGCTAAAGTGTCGACAATAGAGATTGTCTTGTGGCCATTCCAGAGCTGTAAACACATCCCGTGAGATAGAGGCGGCCTCTGTGACACTGGGTCTGATGAGATGATTACTGACTGATTGACTGTTGGCCAGGAAACCTCGTGAGGAGGGCCACTTGGCCACAGCTCGTGGGAGGGGTGGTGGGGGGGCTGGTCGCGCTCCAGTGATGGTGGGGGGGGGGGTGAGGCTCTCGCATTTTGGCAAGCAGAACAAAAGAAGCCTCAGTCAAGTTCAAATGGGTGACAATGTGGACGTTCTTTCCGTCGATATAAATAAAAACTGAGAACTTTGACTCTAGCAGCTATACATAGGCTGCCATGTTTGGCATTATTTGGCACAGACCAGATACCGGCACAGCATACACGCACGACAAACTGACCCAACTGCTATCAGACTAAATTGGTTGGTTATTGTTCTAACTCCTAAGCCTGGTGCTGTGTCTGAGAAGGAGGAGGACCACAGTGGAATTTGTGTTGTTGCCAGTAAGACAGAAACCACACCACTGACACCCCTAACACTCAACAGCTGTGCCGCACAAATCCAATAGTTCATTTATGGGGCCAAAAAGAAAGCAGAATTATTTTTCTTCGATACGTCTGTATCATTTCCAATAACCACGTCTTACTGCTCTCCCACATGTCTGCAAAAGGGACACATGATTCCACTTTGTATTTTCCTACGGAAGAAGTGCAGATCATTTTTGAGAGCCTAATTGAACTTGGTCATACATGATCAACAGAATCCCTTTTGTCACCCTCTCGTTGCACGCACACACACACACACACACACACACACACACACACACACACACACACACACACACACACACACACACACACACACACACACACACACACACACACACACACACACACACACACACACACACACACACACACACACACACACACACGGGGGGGGGGGGGGGGGCATGCTGTTGTTTTTTATTTGTCAGTAAAAGAGGTGCCATCTGTAATGGAGATACACAGTGGTGAAAGCTTGATCCCTCACATTAACTCAACAGCCTTCCCGTAAACCTCTCCCAACTCACCACCTCACAGCTGTGAGTGTGAACCCTGCATAAAAACACTGGACTTGCTTAAACATGCACTATACAAGTATTTGATCAGACATTAGGCTGAAGAACAAAAACCACCCACTCACTCAAACAACCCACAGGGGTGCTTCCCTCTAAATACGATTGTTGTGGAGAAAAACATCTGGCTGCAACGAGAAAGTTACACTGCAGTTGACAGTGCACTGTCAACTATTAGTTGTTATCCATTATGTCCTGATTCTACATCACATAGCCCATAACACATGTTAGTGTTGCGGTGGTGTTAGGTGCCACACACACCAAACTGAGCCAAGAGCACAGACTGTAAGACATTACGACACAAAAGACATGTCAACGTAACTTGACCAATTACCTGTAAGCTCAGGGCAATTTGACGGATGTACATCATATTGAGATCCTCCAATATCCATAGTTTCCCTTCCATGTTTGCAAACGTATCAATTGGCATCCTTTGATGAAATATCCGCAAGTTGCCTATAGAACTCCACTGTGTTAAACTGTGGAGCACAGTCCAATCCCACAAAAGTTCATTATACAATATCAAACAGTTCGTTCAAGGATCGCCACACCACCATCAAGGATCGAAGCGTAGTTTAAGTGTCGACTATTCCACATGTGATAGATTCACATTCCCTTCCACCCAACAAAAAAAAGTGTCTCTTTGACAGCTCCTCTGTGAACCTGAAATCCAACGTCGCGCTTGGTCTTCTTTACTTTTCTCCGGGCAAACAACGATTCCTCCTAAACAGCCACAGTTAACCTCCTCCTCCTGCTGCTGGAATGAATGAATGTTCCTTTTAAAAAAAAATTCAGTTATTTTGTCTTTGTGTGCCAGTGTCGTCGTTATTGTGAAATGCCTTCTGTCCGCTCTGTGACAAGAAGACCTCTCTCTCTACAAAAGGGCATCGCCTCCGCGGGAGCGCTCGCTACAACTACTCCACTGTGTGTTGTGTGCGCCCCTGCCTGCCTGCCTGCACCCACCCCCATCCACACACCCACACCCCACCCACACCCGGACCCGGCGCTATATTAACCCTACAAAGCGCCCTGTGGCAATGGTAATGAACTAAAAAAAAAGAAAGGGAAAAGAGAATTAAAAAAAAAACTAGCAGACTCCACGCCCTTTAAAATAAACAAATACCACAGCGGCAAAGACGCACGACGCTGGCGAGTGTTTTTTTTCCCCCCTCCTTCTTTTCTTCTTCAATGGGCTTGATTACAAACTGTTGTTACCTAAATGGAGACTCGGTAAAACAACAAAGGGGGAAAAGGCAGTGGGTCCCACGGTCAATTCGATGTTATGAATCCGTTTATATTGTATAGTAGGCTCCAAGTCTTCATGCGGCTTACATGTTTCGTTGCTTATTTTGATGATTGATTTACGTCTAGCAATTATACGCCCCATCCCAAAAAACGACAACAATTAATTAGATAGAAACCAGTACAGGTGAAATATACATTTACTCGTGTAAAGTGAAACTTGATTCACCAAGACGCCCTCTGAACTCCTCTTATGTGAAATGTAATGCAATTCTGATCAGGTCCCAAATCCCCAACCATCTTCAATACGAGATGGCCATGTAATGTTTTCTAAAGCTATAAGCGAATCAGTAATGTAGTGCACGTCTCACAGTATATAGGCCTAACCTATCGCAATTAAAAAATAATTTACCTCGCAGTCACACTTAATTTGACGCCATACTAAGCACATATTGGGTATGTG
>CM051017.1:12667352-12697352 GCA_027704905.1 Muraenolepis orangiensis | reverse complement strand
TGTGTGTGTGTGTGTGTGTGTGTGTGTGTGTGTGTGTGTGTGTGCCTGCTTATCAGGGATTAACAGAGCAGCACTCACAGTGAAAATCTTGTGTTTACATCTCACATTCGTATCAATAAACAACACACACACATACAAACATCACAGCATCAGCTGGGAAAAATAAAAATCTATAGGTAACATAAAGCCTACTAAAATAAAAATGGGCCAAACAGTAAAGTAGTGAAAGAGACAATTAAAAACAGTTTGTTCTGCATTGTGGAACAATGGCGTAGGTTGACGTACCATAGTAGATGGTAAATAGGACACCAGTTTCTCCAGCTATTTCAGGGTGCCGAAAGACACAAGGCACAGAGCCACCCTTTGGCCCGGATAATGGGTCTCTGGGGGGTGGGCACGGCTACCAGTATAGAGTAAGATTGGTTTTACCTTCAACGTTGTTAAACCTTGTTCATTCCTTTGCACACATCTTCAGAAGCAAACAAATACCGTTTTTCCTAATTTACTTCATTAAGAACTGCACTCGTTATAGTCCATTCATTATAATGTATTAATTCCATTAGGACACATGCCGGAGGTTGCACTTAACTTTCGCGCCTGCTACATAATAAAATTAGCTACGCTTGGCTAATTTAATGATGAAAAACGAGAATTTTGGGAGCTGGGAATTGGTACGCTACACAGAAGTGATATCATTTCCGTGGCCCAATTCCCACTTCATTGTCTGAAGGCTGAATAGAACAACGCGAAAAAAGGCAGTTAGTAACATGGCCTCAGAAAAGATAAGATTTTAATCTTCTCAAATAGCTAGGTTAGTGTGATAAAGGCACAGGGTTACATTGTTGAGATTTCCCATGGAGAGAGTGGGAAAGCACCCAGTGATTACACTCTCAGTTAACCTTTTGAGCACAGCCTGTCTCTGTCTCAAAACCCATTGGGCAACTTTGCCAGACCTGGCTAGTTAGTCACCGTCTTCGTTATAAAGTCTGATTTGGGTTTGTTTGCACATGTCTGGAGACGTGCATGTGTGTGTGTGTGTGTGTGTGTGTGTGTGTGTGTGTGTGTGTGTGTGTGTATGTGTGTGTGTGTGTGTGTGTGTGTGTGTGTGTGTGTGTGTGTGTGTGTGTGTGTGTGTGTGTGTGTGTGTGTGTGTGTGTGTGTGTGTGTGTGTGTGTGTGTGAGAGAGTGAGAGAGTGTGAGAGAGGAGATATATCCATTGTGATCACCATAAGTGAATCATCATAGGGCATGGGCACCAGCTGATTTTATCCAAAGCAATTTTCAGTAATTTTGTAAATACATACATCTTATATCTTACAAACACATCATGAATGAGCAGGTAGAGATTAGACAACTAGCTCAAAGAAAGACAGGGAAGACTGCGGACATTGGGGTTTTGAACCCAGAACCTCTCCCAGAAGAAGGAACCCAAAAGACTATTCGCACACACCACACACACACACACACACACACACCACACACACACACACACACACCACACACCACACACACACACACAAACAAACAGCTCTCCCTGGGCGCGAGGTGAGGGGCTTGAGGCGTCAGGCGGCGTGTGTGTGTGTCTGCGTGTGTTGGCGCACACACGCCTGCAGACCACAGCGTGGCTGGCTGGTGCTGCACCTCTCTTGACTCACTTCCTCTGCCCGCGTGTGGGCGGGCCACAACACCTCCATAACAGCCCTTACGTACACACTCTTAGCCATTTAAAAGGGATGGTGATTCAACCCTGCAGGGAGCACGCGGTTCATTCACAACCGTCACCCCAACCGAGGCTCAGCAGAGACTGTGCGCCAATGCACATCATGTATGACAGGCAGGCCTGCTGGGTGTACACGCTCAGGGAAGAGTATAGGAGGAGGTCCACATAAGATGTATATTAATAAAGGTGTCCCGGGAGTTGAGTCACGCAGCAGCCCCGGGGTACAGACTCACATCACAGCCTATACTCTTTGGGCTGGAGATTGTATGAGTTCGTCCACCATACCATTCAGGTATCGGCAAATTGTTGGACCATTGCCACATTTTCAGACATCTCACACTTTAAGATACCAATATAGGCCTATATTTTAAATAGTTTAGGAGGATATTGCCTTATATGACTTTGTTCTTTCTTTCTTGCATAAATAAACACTGTATGTTCTTCTATTCTTATTGTAAACAATATTGATGTATTACTTATACTAGTCTTGCTGCTGTGATAAAAACTCATCTTCCAGGGCTCACAAAAGTAGCCCCAAACGAATAATAAGTGTAATAGCACAGAAACACAACAGTAGTATGAATCCCCCCAAAAATAAAATGCAAACACACACATAAGCAGAAAAGCTGAGTCAGAGATAAGATAGGGCCGCGATGTGTGTGCGTTTCTGGGGAGTAAACAAGCAAATCATGTTGCTGAATGGTATCCACCAAATACATGTGGGTGTGTGTGTGTGTGTGTGTGTGTGTGTGTGTGTGTGTGTGTGTGTGTGTGTGTGTGTGTGTGTGTGTGTGTGTGTGTGTGTGTGTGTGTGTGTGTGTGTGTGTGTGTGTGTGTGTGGTGTGTGTGTGTGTGTGTGTGTGTGTGTGTGTGTGTGTGTGTGTGTGTGTGTGTGTGTGTGTGTGTGTGTGTGTGTGTGTGTGTGTGTCTAGACTATATAAGGCTATAACCAGCTCCACCGTCCTCAGATATAGGAAGCTTCATATCAGATCGTGTAGAAGTCATGCATTAGAATCAGATGACAAGCTGTGATAAGCGGATGATACCGGATGTAACTTGATACTGACAACTCTCAACTATATTTAAACTATATTTCCGCAATACAGCATTGATCCCCATTCAATCCTCTATACCATATAGGGCAATAACTAAAGATATGTGAAAGATCTCCATTTGTATTTGTATGCTTCCTCATTCAACAGACGAACGCACATGATCGCGTCAAGACAATAACCCAGAGGCTTCTTAATCTTTAAGATTATTGTTAGTAGAGCCCGGTATAGAGTGTGTGTTCTGTTCACCCTTTCAGACTTCTCCATCTCCCCCTTAACTCCTCATCATTCATGCCTGGAGGGCAGGGCCTCGACCCGGGGGGGGGGGGGGTGGGGGGGCAGCCAGCAGGACACAGCAGTGACGGTTCATTGTGCTTCTGGCTTCTCGGACCTGGCCTGAGACGAGACCTGGGGGGGGGGAAAGTTTTGGCATTCCTTGAAAACGGCTGTCTTTCTCTCTATCTGTAGTTCATGGTCCTTTGTTCTTCTCCTCTGCTGGCAACTGTGTTTTCCTGGCAGCCTTTATTATTACCTCTCATCGCTTGGTGTGGGATTCGGTGTATGTGTGAAGAGGCAGGAGAGGATGGCAAGCGATTTTGGCAGTATTGGAGGCGTGGTGCATGCATGTGTGTGTGTGCATGTGTGTGTATGTGTGTGTGTGCGCGCGCATGCGTGGCATGTGGTCAGTGTAGTATTGCCCAGCTACGTGTGCGTGTGTGCATGGCATGTGGTGTGTGTGTGTGTACGTGTGTAGTATTGCCAAGATACGTGTGCGTGTGTGCATGGCATGTGGTGTATAGCCAGGACAAGCTACGTGTGTGTGTGTGTGTGTGTGTGTGTGTGGTGTGTGTGTGTGTGTGTGTGTGTGTGTGTGTGTGTGTGTGTGTGTGTGTGTGTGTGTGTGTGGTGTGTGTGTGTGTGTGTGTGTGCGTGCTTGTGTAGTACTGCTAAACTACTGCCAAACAGAGTACAATATTCCAGGGGAACTCACAGTGAGAGGTCTTGGCAAACTGCAAAACAGTAAACACTGAAAGATGTTCCTGTGCAGCCATACGTCTCGAACATCTGCACTAAACATCAGCAACAGCAGCTACAGCAACATCCAAGTTTTTGCTGTAGCAAAGTGGCTCAGTGTAAAGTATTCCAGAAGAGCACACAATGCCATCTGGGAAAGGACAACATCCTCCATAGCTGTGCATACACCATGTGTACCTAGCATCAACGACGGAAACTAGCAACCCCAGACCTCCATCTGGAATAGGACAAAACTGTCCCAACAGCCGTCCACGACGAGGCTAGTTAATTTCAGAAAGCGTGGGATAAGTGGTATTAAAGTTTCACCAAGGCATTCCTTTTGAGATGGTTGAATAAATAGCGGGCAAAGGAAACACCCATAGAAAGTCTAAAATATATGGCATGTCTGGGGCTAGTAAGCCCTGTTTGGACCCGGGGACTGCAGCTGAGGAAGCAGGGATCCTCAGGGTGGAGGAGCAGGGTGAAGCCTCAAACCACCACAACCACAGCCTTGGAGCTCGTGAAGAGCTTTAATGCCACACACCCACACACACACACACACACACACACACACACAGTACACACAGTACACACAGAAGCAGTTTTGTCATATGATCTGGTGTGTGTGCCCTGATGCAGCACCACATGCAGTGCTCTAGACAGGCAGTGTAAGTGTTGGAGGAAGGGTGTGTCCTATATTAGCTTTCACACATTCAGGCAGACAGACGCGCGCACACACACACACACACACACACACACACACACACACACACACACACACACACACACACACACACACACACACACACACACACACACACACGCACACGCACACGCGCAACCTTGTTCACATGCAGACAAGAATGTCCCAAACACTCACCATTGTGCATGTCTGTTTGTGCCATACACACATTGTGCATGACAACATAGGCATACAACACATACAACACACACACACACAAACACACAGAAAGAAACACACACACACACACACACACACACACACACACACACACACACGCCACTTGCCGTAGCCCTAGTCCTAGCCGCCGGTTGCCACAGTGGAATGCAGCATTTGGACGATCAGATAGCAAGTTAAACATAATGTCAAGAGTTAAACATTGAAAGAGACAGCGTTCCTGAGGAGGAGGAGGAGGAGGAGGAGGAGGAGGAGGAGGAGGAGGAGGAGGAGGAGGAGGAGGACACCGGCATGGCCACCAGCACATGCCTGGATGGGTTCAGCTGTCCCAGCACTGCACTGTGGACAGCAATACAGAGAGAGAGAGGGAGTGGGGGGATGAGAGAAATATGGAAGGGGCAAAAAAGAAAGAGAAAGAGAGAGAGAAAGAGAGAGAGAGAGAGAGAGAGAGAGAGAGAGAGAGAGAGAGAGAGAGAGAGAGAGAGAGAGAGAGAGAGAGAGAGAGAGAGAGAGAGAGAGAGGGGGGGGGGGGGAGACAGTCCTTGTGATTTTGGGGGAGAGCGGGAAGATGTGGGAAGCAGATGCCTTCTCTGTCTGCACCCATGGGGAGAAGCAACATGGATGGTCAAGGGACAGGTCACTTGACCAATACGGCCCTGGTAAACGATGGTCTGCGCCCATGTCTCTGTCTCGCTGTGTCCTCTTGGACAAACATAAATAGACACATGCGCACTTGCACTTACTAGACATGCGTGACACACGTGCAAACGGATATGCACACACAAACGGACACACACACACTCAAGTTACCAATTCATTTAACAGTACTACATTTTCATTTCAGCCAGACATATGGCCAAACCCCAGTGGCTTTATCCAATGTTAAGTAGGAAGACAAATCAAGAAAGAAACAAAGTCTTTCAACTAGGTATGGGGACATGGGGGTGTGTTAGGTCTCTTGTGGTTGATGAAAGGGTCTTTGAGAGCTGTGTGGCCTTCTTCATTGGTATGCTACAGGTTGTTTCCACAGTTCCATTGAGAGGCGAAAGAGTTGATGACAGCGAGGTAAAGGAGAGTCAGGAGAAAGTCTGGCTTGTGTCTGTGTATAGAGTAGGGCCAAGGCTATCATTAGCAACAGCCATGATAAGCATGTAACATGACAACACAATTGCAAAGAAGGAAACCGTCTTAACCTGGACAAATAGAGGACACAATGGAGAACAAAGAACATACATTCGAGTGTATTATATATACAGCAATACGCTGGTCTGTAAACATTCCACCACCACTATGACTTAAGAACAGAATTCTAATGCATTTGTTAAATGTGTGTTGATTCATTGATTGTGAATATGATCAGATAATTGTGCCGCATTATAGCCCCCTTAAATGTGTCTATAGACCCTTTTGAATATATTAATCGCCACACCTTCTGTGCCAATTCTGAAAACACAAATATGTAAACAACCTTTTCCAAAACAGGCTTAGATTTAGTGAGGGCAAAAAAAAAAGACGCCCACGCTTGGATCATGTGAATTCCTGGTCCTCTATGAGCTCACCGTGGATCAATAGATCACAGAGTGTGACTGTATTTGGACTTCCCAGTGACACGAATAATAAACTGTGTGTGTGTGTGTGTGTGTGTGTGTGTGTGTGTGTGTGTGTGTGTGTGTGTGTGTGTGTGTGTGTGTGTGTGTGTGTGTGTGTGTGTGTGTGTGTGTGAGTGAGAGTGAGAGTGAGAGGGGAACCAAACCAAGTGTACCTGTGATGTATCCAAGAACACGCTCCTACTGAACTTCCCTCGTCGTATCTCCATTTCAAGGGCAGAGCCGCGGGCAACGGTTGCCCTGGTTGTTTGATTCCGGCAAAACATGTACTCCTTTTTCAAATGCACTGCTACCTTTTAGTAAGTCGCGTTGTCTGAGTTGTATAGCGCCGTTTAAAAAAAGAAACGGCTGTTTAAAAAAAAATCAATTCGTTTCGAGTTCAAAACAGCGCAAACAGACATAAAAGTCCCACAAATCAGTCGTGGCAGCACTCCCAGAGGACTCTGTCAACTTATACTCAATTACAATTCTTCTGAAACCAACTTCAGCAGATTCCGTTGGTTCTCCGTTACTTGTCTCCGGTACGTCTACTCACACAAGCCCCTTGTGTTGACTGCGTGACATGGTGACACCACACTACAGAAGTGGTGGTGCGACCCAACTTTTGCTCTTGTTCTGTGTCCAGCGACCTCTGCTGGCGGGGTTGGATGTTGCAGCTGAACGGCGCAGTAGTCCTTCATTGGTAAAACCAGCTGATTCGGTTGGGTGAAATCGAGACCACAGACTCTGATCACATTTTGACCCCTTAGATGGCCTTTTCCAAAGCTCTTCCCACAGTTTTTATTATTTTGAAAATTAAACGTTATAATAGTTTGCTATTCATTATTTTGCAACTAAAGACACGTTTCGTTGTTTATTGGAATACTATTTTGATCATTGATTTGGGTATGATTTGAATTTAAATGTCGAATGTACAAATCTAGGCTAGAAATCATGTAGACCTAATCTGGCTTGCAGGGATGCCATTACCTAACCCACCTTCATTTAAATATAAGAAAAACCATGAAGATACCATGAAGAACGATAAAGGATGGTCCACGTCAGACTTCACCAAACTCTGGAGAATCTATCAAACCTGCTGTGTGTGTATAAAGTTCTGAGGGGCATCGAGGTTCGGTGCATGAGGGGTTGTTATTTATATGGCTGTAACACAAGTCCAGACCGACCACTGTGACAGAGGGGCTCAAAAAAAAAAGAAAAACCCACAACAGATAAGTAGACCAATACCTTGACTTTATGCAACCAAACTTTTGAGAAATGTGTGCCAAATGTTCACCTTGAGCAGCCCTGTCTAGCCGAATCAAGCAGCTTGTCAGTCAAGAGTACCCATTATTAACACTGTTTGGGAAAAGTGCCATGTTCAAGTTTAGCATAATGCCATGCCGGTACTGTCTCCCAAAAGACCTTTCCGAAAAAACAGAAAGGAATTATGTCTAAATGAGACATGGTTGCGTTTTGCTGTGGAATCGGCTGTGATGACTCATTACACAAACATTGTATTTTTCTCATTGAACTATTAGAACTAATGCTGTTGTTGACAAGTGTTCTTTGAAGTGTTCAAGTGTTCCTCGAACAACACTCTAAGGCTTTCTAACTTTCTTCTTGCAGTAAAACATTGCATTTCTGGCACAATAATTCCAGTTTATTATCAGTCATACACAGTGCTCTCTGTTGTCCTCATATTGGTCTACTTAACAATATCACTGTTTATGCATACTTGTTCCAATTTTGGGGCGGGGGTCACTAAGATATACAAAACACTGTTGCAATGAACCGCTTGTATGGTACTAAATGTTGATAGGAGGGTCTAAATGCAGACACTTAATGTACAACCAAATGTACATCCTAACATCCTGTTTGTAAATGAGTTTACAGTACACCTTGGGCTTAAGACAATAACCCCAAGCTGTTGTGGCCCATGCAGCCATTAACCTGGAAGGCGATGTGTGCAATGCACACATGTTGTATTGTATACAGTTGCCTTGGTCCGGAGAGAGACAGAGCCCGAGGTTTCCCAGGCATGGTATGACCATCCTTCAACCCCAGGCCAGATCCTTATCAGATCCTTGTGGGTTTTTTTTTATTCTTCGGCAAGCAAAAACAACTTTGTACTAGCGTTGATATGGGTCGTTTCAAAACCATGGCCCTTGAGCACAAGATAGATTTGATTCATGAACAGCAAAAAAAACAACAATCCTTCATGTACATATATTGCGTTAGAAAAAGGGGACAGTATTCCTATCTTACTCACATAGAAAAACGAGAATATAACAGAAAATATGTGTCTGTTGACAGTGGAAGACAGTCAGTAGACATTGGCGCAGTCCCTGTGTGGTATGAAATGTCAGCCACGGTCGGCACAAACAAAGGGGGCCGCTCTTCGCCTCAAGAGCGACGGGCTACAGAACAGCAGGAGGACGCTCACATGGTCCGAAAACCAGACAATCGGGCTCTAAACTTTATACTTAAACACATTCCTAATTCCATTGTTCCTTAATCCTCGTTGTCTTTACGACAGAGGGTTTGTAATGCCACCGTGCAGTTCAGCATCAGGGGGAGCGGGGAAGGGAAGCCAAACCCAAACCACTAGTATGGGAACGTCCGCGTCGCTGAGGGCTCCTCTTTTCTCAAGAAGTGAAAACATCACAAATGGATCAGAGCCACTGGCTCCCCTCGTGGTAATTACATGTGGTCGTCTGCTATAAATAAGCATGGGTCCGATATACACAGAGCAGTTCTCACCGTGCTGAAAATACGTACGCAAATAGTACTTAAGACAAGTGAGGCGCATTACGTTTAGTATAGAAAATATATAAAGATCACCAAAGGAATTTTAATTCCACATTGTAAGAAAAGTTGGCCTACAATTGTTAAATATTTGTACTCGTGTATCCATGTGTACATCTATGACAAGATTAACATTTAATGAATCCACCTTCTGGCCTATTAAACAGGGTTGTCTTCTCATTCTTAGGTAAAGATGTTCTCTGGTTGACACCGGAAGGCAGTCGAAACTCTAGGTTACTTCTTTTGGCCCAAAACAGCACCCTAAAGTCCCAGGCACCCATGCTGAAGGAATATGAAAGCGTGCGAAGGAATCCTGTATTGGGTAGAGAGAAAGAGAAAACAGCCCAGGGGAGAGGGATGACAAGAATGCTGGCCCTGTACTGAGACCATCGCCTGAATTAACCATGTGGAAAGCACCAGAGGCACAGAAGCATGACTCAGAGATCCGGCCTACCACCAAATCCCCAGCCATGCAAAAAGAGCAAACTGATATATGACGCAGATTGTAAAAGTCAATTTTCTTGCACAGCGTGTCTACACACTGTAGTCCTGCGACCCAATCCCTTGATAGCTACAAACAGGAAAGTTGTGCACTCGGGGAAGTGAGACTTGTACTGGACAATGATGGCCATGACAGCCAAGTCAGTTTACTAAATTAGACGTCTCCAAATGGGAATTCGGTGTGAGTAAAGTACTAGTAATCAAGAGTTCGACCTACGGCCAAAACCAACATAAATAAGCATGGAGCAGGAATCCAGTTGAAGGCCACGCATAGCAGTGTCATTTAGCACCCGAGCCACCGGAGAGCGGGCCGGTTCTGATTCATTACAGTCCATCGAGAGAAAAACAAAAAACACGACGCCGCTTACAAAAACGCCACAAGGAAGCCTTTATTACATATAGATTTTTTTTTTACAAAGCATACAAAAAGAAAAAAGAAACAACCTACAGTCATGATATAGTTTGTACAGTTCACTTTCCAACGGTTCCATCTCCAAAAGGGAAGACGGGAGTGACGGCGTCGGTTACTTGCGGTGAGGCTTCTTGCATGAAGCAGAAGCAGCAGCTTCCTTTTGTGCTTGTTTCAACCCCTGTGGGGGAGGGGGGGGGAGGGGGTTGGGAAGCAAGAGAAAGCGTGGAAGCGTCATGGATCCATGTATGTCATTATGGCCCTCCAAACACAATCACTACAAACGTTGGTGAATCAGGACGGTTTACGAGTTGAACCAAAAATTCCCATCACCGCCGCCACTTTTCTTTTTCATTGAGTTGAAGGAATATATTTGAACAAAGCTAGGTTGTGGGCATTGGGGAAATCAAACTCGGTTCCTTAAAAGCAGGGAATCAAATAACAACCATTACAACTATTCTGCTATCCCTACCTTTATTTTACTGCACAGCAGTAAAATAAAATTGTATTTTCTTTTCGACAGCAAGTTGTTCAGATAGTTATTCAATTATAAATTGTAAACAAGACAGAGCCCAGAACTGATCCTTGTGGAACACCTTTTGTTACTTGTAAAAATTCTGATACTCCAGCTTTCACACTTTAAATACACTCAAAAGTACAATGGAATGTTGTTCTTTAAACGATAATACAATTTCAGCAATTGTGTGCCCTGACATTAGGTGTACCGTGGCTTGAGCATCATTTTTACCAACTAGTGAAGGGATTTATGGTTCACAAGGTAACGGGTGGAGGAACACAGCAGGGAATCAAATAACACAACCATCACAACTATCCTGCTATCCCTACCTACCCTACCTTTTTTTTCCACCACCAAGTGTGACGCAATGATGGATAGATCACGTCTTATGTGATATGATGCACACCGACTCCCAAGTGTAATGTCACCACAGGCTAGATGTGCCAATGGTTTGTTATGGCCAGCCAATCAACATCCCACCTGGTGGTTAATGAAGGGCCGATTACATTCAGTGCACATACCAGGTAGTATCCCGTGTGGTATCCGCTCATGTACCAGGAGATGAGCATGGCACCCAGGGCCTCGTCATCCTCCATGTCGGGACTCATGGGCGGAGGGGGCGGGATCATCTGAGGAAGTGGAAAACCAACCCAAAACAACAGGACTATGAGCTCAGCGGAAGTGGAAGCAGGAAGAAGACCGGTTTTGGTTTAAAAATATCTGGTCAAATGGGAAAATTAGCCATTATGTATACCGTATGTAGATTGCAGACAACCATGTCTTTATAAAACAACATTAGGTTTTACTTGCACCACGTTCACAGTACAGCAAGTTAATCATATGACTTACCGGAGGTCCGCAGGGCATCATGGGGGGCCAGGCTGGAGGGACAGGGCCACTGGATCGTTTACTTCCCCCCTTCCATAGAAACATTAAATGAATGAACATGTTGTTCCAATTTCATGTAATCAACAATTACCTCTCTCTTTTCATTTCAAACCATCACCACCGCCCTCAAACATCATTGAGGTTTCCCTTATCGTACTTTTGCTGGACCTTCTGGACGTATTACAGTTACTGTCCTGCACTGCACTGTATTCATGATGCTGCTGCACTACACAATGCTTTTTAAATGCTTTTTGCACAATTCAGTATATGTATATATCATCCATCAGTCACTTTAATGTTCCTTTTACAGTATTGTTTAGTATAGTGTTTTATAGTATAGTTTAGCACATAGTATAGTATATAGTGTTAAATTGTAGGAATTCATACTGCGGGAGGAAAAGGAGAGTAAGAATTCCACTGTACTAGTTGCATATGGCAAATTAAAAAAATCTTGAATCTCATCTGCAATGACGCAGAGGACAAATGCTCTACAGCATACTGCATACTACACTGAGGTGAACTGCTTTAACATCCTAGTCTCCAGTTGTCCAGGAGTGACAAGAGTGTGCAAGATTGATGGGGTCCTGTGGTCCAGTCCATCATAGACATTATATAGGATGGTGAATGTCCAATAAGGGATTTATGGATGATAAGATAAGTGTTTATCACACCTCTGTGCCAGAGAGGAACAGCCAACTTTGTCATACAGAATGCAATTGTGATTATCATAGGGATCTCCGGAATGAGTTTGAGGGCAGAATGATAAACTGAGTCTCGGGGTTTGAAAGTGGAAGCAGCAGCATGCCTGTAGATTATCGGTATATCACCATAATCTAGGACTGATAGAAAGGCTGCCTAAACTATACTTTCTGCCTTAACTTCTTGCCACAGTTTGGTGGTAAGATTTCTAATATGTTTTAGTGAAAATGATTTGGCAATCCAAAAAGATATTTATAAGCTGACTGTCTCAATATTGCTACCAGTAAATGTGAAAAGGTGTTAATCAATAGATTAAGAAATTGCTGTAGAAAAAAAGCATGAATTTTGTTTTGCTTGCATCGAGTACACACATTTAAAGTTGACAAGTGCATTTTGCACAGCAGTAAAATAGATGTGTATGTTCAACAGCAAGTGGTTCAAATAGTTCATTCAGATAATTCAATATGGGTATTATAAATTGTAAACAAAACTGAGCCCAGAACTGATCCTTGTGGAACACCTTTTGGTACTAGTAAAAACTCAGATACTTAGTAATTCCAGCTTTCACACTGTTTAAATACACTCAAAAGTACAATGGAATGGTTGTACTTTAAACCATAATTAAATGTTAGCAATTGTGTGCCCTCACATTAGGTCACAGTCACATCCCATGTGCTGTCGCTCAAGCATCTTTTCACCAACTAGTGAATGGATTGATGGTTCACGAGGTAACGAGTGGAGGCACACTTCTTACCATTTTGAAGCCTGGCATTGGGGGCGGGCCCTGGGGAAATGCAGGAAGACTTGGTGGCAACACTGGAGGGGGTTCTCTGGGCGATTTGTACTTTGGGGGATTGTTGTGTGCTTTGCGCCTGTGAGAGTGTGGCGTGGAAGACCGGTCGCTCTCCTCTGTGGAAGTTTCAGCTTCATTGACCTTAATTTAGGGCAAATAAAGAAAAATTGTTTGAATTCCAAGACACCTTGACACCCACCGCTCTCCCATCAGTTTCTTGAAACCAGTTTGCCCACATCAGCAAGTCTCAAATATGTAATGTCATTCATTTTAAATCCATATCGAAATGGTTTCTTACATTTCCTCCAAGGTTGATCGAAAAACAAAACACAACAAACAGTTTTTTTGAATGTCCATTACTATACCTTAACACAAGTTTCTTCTTCGACCTCAGAGTTTTCCAAGAGCAAATCTTGAAGACTTTGCTCCTCTTGATTGCCATAGTCTGTAAATACAACTGTACAACTGCCCCTCTTCTTGTCTATGGAACAAATTGTGGCAGCATACAGCTGGCCATCCTCTGACCAGTAAGCACTGCAAGCCTCTCCAACCTGCCACTGTGGCACAACAAGTGTTCACCGTTCAGTAATGATAGAAGGATTAGGGTAGAGTTTAGCCATATAGTATTCATTGAGTTGTAGCATACAGTAAAACCTTATGAATTTCGACCAAGATCAAAATAAGATAAGGCGGACACACTGCAAAGCTCTTAGTCTAGACTTCAAGGTTTGATCTAGAAAGTTCTCAGTAAAGAGTTTACTAAGCAAGTTATAGTGACAGTTTTGAAATGTGCAGGTTTGACAAAGAGTTTGAGACCAACCTCTTTGTCCGGAGGGGCATTACTCCTTTTCCTGCCGACATTATTTTTGTTGTTCTTGCGCTTCTTTCCTGGAGGGTCTTTCTTGAGGGCTGGTGGATCATTTTCACCTTTAAGTGCAGTCTGGTAGATATTGAAATTAGAAAATAGATATTGAAGATATTGATATTGAAAAAACAAGTGTGAATATTCTGTACACCTAATCCAGAGGTAGTGGAATTTGAAGTCATTCAAGGTTTCTCCCTTGCATACACACACAGTTAATGAAAACACTGTACCTTGAACGATGCAACAGCCTTGTCATATGCCTTTATCAAAGCAGTGTCGTCCCACATGTCCGAATCATCACTCTGAAATGAAAGTACAACGTTAACAAAGATAAAACACACTAGCCTAGCGATACCAATCAGTGCTGTCACATAGTCCAAAACATGCTCCCCCAAAATAATGGACGTACAACTCTTACAGAGTTGGGGTAGTAGTCAGCAGCATCCCAAAGGGTCAAACGATAAGTTTGCGAACGTAACGTCTGACTGATGTAAGTTGTAGGTGATAATACAGTGCAATTATATGACGACACTAACCCTCAAAGTGTGACTGAAGCGAAGGCAAAGCTAACAGCTAGCCCACGCTACTCTCCAGCGTTGGGATGTTGCACGGACATATCCCCACGGCTTACCTGCGCGGCCCCCCGTGCGAAGAGCACATCATCTTTATTCCCGTTCGCCATGGCCAACAAGGCAGACACTTCACTGGCAGCGAATACTTATTTCCAATACTTGAAGAAGATGATGCTGCTGCTGCCACTACTAACTTGATGGACAATGTGCGTCGCAAAACAATGACGTTACACCAACTCGTAGACCAAACGCGTGACGACTATATTATGCGTCAGTTGGCAAGGCAACGCGTCGCGGAGACAGCGACACTGGATTAAGAGTGGCGCTCATGTTGAATGGTGGTGATAATCGATAACAAAAAAAAGTACGTTGTGGATGAATTGTTGAAATTACAACAATGACAAGTTCATCTCTACGTTCGTTGGGCGCAAAGGTGGTGTTGGCGTCATCGGGCGACGAGGCTCAGCCAGCAGGACACATCATCGATGGGTACGGTACTTTTAGATTAAATTAGATTAGATTAGATTCGAATCCAGTGTATTGTCATTGCACAGCTACAGGTACAGCACCGCGAAAAATAATTTAGCATCTAACCAGAGTGCAAATGTTGCAGTAAAGTGCATGGTAATATATAATTGACAGTTTACAGTTAGTCGTTGAGTGTACACCGTATTCGTGTTGTGTGACTTTGTGCACAGCCTTACCCGTCCTGTGTCTTCCTCTAGCGACACCCACACCTTCTGGATGTCCACCGGGATGTTTCCTCAGGAGTTCACCATCCGCTTGGCTGAGCCTACGGAGATCTCTGTTGTGACCATTGAAAGCTATAATGGTACACACACACGCACACGCACGCACGCACACACACACACACACACACCACACACACACACACACACACACACACACACACACACACACACACACACACACACACACACACACACACACACACACACACACGCTCAGTCCTCATTAGATACGTGTTAAGGTGTTAACAGACAGGCTATATCTGATATGTTTTGAGTAGACTGCCTTCTTTGGGTGTTATTATTATTATTATTATTATTATTGTCAAACTCACCCGTTCACTGGCAGCAGGGTAGCCGGGTAATTATATGTTTATAATTCATCAAACTATAGAAAGGAAGACCCAATTAGATTAAATTACTCTTTACTATTAGTTATTCTATTCTTAAATACTTTTAAACATCCGATTACATCTCCGACCAATAACAGGGCTTGATTATACACTGCAGCCTGTCATGAAGTGTATATCAATCCAATCACAGGGCCTGATTGTACATTGCATATGTATTCATGTATTTAAATTGACGTACGTATTGTATGTCTTATCTCTGGTGAAATGACAGTTTCTGAATAGTGAAATTGTCTGAAATGGTGCCAGGTGATTGATTGACTGCCATAAACCTGCATAACAGTAGGCTGGAGTGTAATTAAATATTCCATCTAATTCATGATACTAGGTCAAATAGTTCCTTGGCCTTCATGAATAATTCATGATATGTGCTAACGCAATCTACAATTTAAACAGGGATGGTTAAAATAGCCAACATAGGAACGAGGAACTTTGTATTGAGGTCAATGTGGCAGTACAAACTAAAATAGTTTTTTTCTTTGTTAAAGCAGACCTCTGTGCAAAATATTACTTACTCTGTTGTTGTGTTTGGATTTGCCTTAGCATAGGCTTAAAATGCTTTTTTTGTATGTATTTAATGCAAATAAGAGTTCCATAAACTGGCGGGGTATAAACTAAACAAGTTAGTGTCAAACATGTATCTTGTGTCTTTCTTTTGTACAGTTAAGAGTCTGAAGCTAGAAAAGAATACTTTGGATACGTTTTCTCACTTTGAATCGGTTGCAGAAACGGGTAACAATACACCACCATATCACCACGTTATATTAGTCATATATTTTAACCTTGAACCAAAGAATGGAAATGCTGCAATAAATCTTTCATTGCAGAATTTGAACGAACAGAAAGGCAACTGCAATCGAACGCTATTTCGGTAAGTAGGCTTAATACAAGTTACAGAAATGCGAGCCACCGTGGATATCACAGCGATGAAGATTATCTTTCTTCTTTATTTCCAGCTAAAAGGAGCCATTGCTTTCCACCTGCGTTTCATCATCACCTCTGGATACGACCATTTTGTCTCAGTGCACAGGGTCAGCATTCAGACCTAATCTCCCAAGGCTGCATAAAAGGCTACATGTTCTTTTCCGTCGTGTCTGGAGGCTGGTTAAGATATCCTATTTGTTGCACACGTCCTCGGCACGGTGAAATTTGAAATTCAAAAGGAAATAACAGACGTATGGAGAACACCCATCAAAAATACACGTCTTATGTCTTTAGTGTAATGTAAAGTCTAAAGTGAATTGGATTCAACGAGTTAGCCGTACCGCCGTACCATCTCTCGTATTGCAAATGGCGTTTTACAGTCCACTTCAGTACAAATAAATCATCACCTTTTACTCAATGCTTCCTGTTGTGTCTTCTGCGCCAACATTCTGTACGATTGAGTCATCATTCAATACTTGGAGGATGTTTCCCTTACATACAGCTGCTCTCATTAATTCCTCTCACACTGTTGTGTGTCAGAGGCTCAACATAAACCATTCATAACAAGACAAATGGTGGCACATTTATCTAGGAGAGCAATCCGCATCATCTCTGGCTGACTGAAAGATGGAGATAATTAACTAATTAAGGAGGCAAGTTGAATAAGGGGGGGGTGCTCCCGCCTCCTCCCCCCCTGTCCACCCTCCCTCCCCCCCTGTCCACCCTCCCTCTCTCTTAGGGGACTTTGGAGGGGGGCTGTGGTTTCAGAGCCAATGAGCTACGAGACAGGCTCAGGTCTTACACACACACACACACACACACACACACACACACACACACACACACACACACACACACACACACACACACACACACACACACACACACACACACACACAAAAGGCAGCGGTAGCATTGGCTAGCAGCAGAGCAGTGGCACCCTAAGGGACTCCCTTCCCAATTACTCAGTTGACCGTGGCTCAGATTGGGGAGTTGCAGTCTCTGGATACGCTGCTCCAGCTCTATAGTACTAAATGCAGGGCTCCGGGAGAAACCAATAAAACAATATGGAACACGCGGCTTAATAACTTACCCCGTTGCGATAGATTTGAGTTGCAATCTAGCGTGTGAGTCTTATAGAGGTTGTCAGAAACACATTGGAAAATGGATACTTTATTATTTAGTCTTATATCCGTGGTTTAGAATATATATATATATAAATGACTTTGTTAGGCGTTGGAAAAGAAAGGCACATTTAGTAGTGTAGAGACAGTTGAATTAGTTATTCTGAAATGCAAACGCTTCTTGTTGGCCAGCTTTGTGACTACTAAAGATTCACTTTTTTGTGCACCAGGGGCTGTGTACTGGGCCCCGTGCATGGCTAATGAATTCAGCCCCCTTTGTGCCCGACTGTTGGCTGATCATCAAAATCCCAGCAGGGTATGACGGCAGTATTATCATGTCACTGTGGTGCAGAGCCAAATTATCACCCAATCCCTACTGACGGCTGAGCAGCTGTCCAATCGCACAGAGACATCTGCTGGACCAAGACGGTGTATGTTTAGCTGAGGTAATGATAGTGGCAAATAGTGGGTGGGGAAAAAAGAAACCCACCAAAGAACACGATAACCCATTGAGCCCCTAACCGCTTTATCGCTTGATGTAAACCTGTCTATTAAACCATCCAAATACCCCTCAGCTTCCCCACAAAGAGGAGAAAGATACAAATATGTTATTATGCTATATTTATCATCTATCAGCCAGGCTGCCGTTATTTATATCCACATTAAAAAGTGGTTCATCAATAAAAAAAAACAGCATTCGATGTTTGTGAAAATTATTGTTTTCTTTGCATTTATTGTTCATAATTCCATGTTTATTCACGTGTTTGTTGTTGTTGTTTTAGGGAAGCTGGTATTTTAAAGCAATGTGAGCGACACCCATTGCTCCAATATCTCTGCCGATACTGCCAGTAATCATAGAGACTTGGTGGGTCTGAGATGCTGCTTGGTATTCATCCAGCATCTCTATTCCCTTTTATTTGAATGGCTACATGACAGTCACTGACAATGGGCCTTAATTTGATTTCAGTTTTGATTTGGAGTGCTAGTACTTATAAAGCAAAAGCAAAAAAAAAAGAAATGGTGTGTGGGTGTGTGTGTGTGTGTGTGTGTGTGTGTGTGTGTGTGTGTGTGTGTGTGTGTGTGTGTGTGTGTGTGTGTGTGTGTGTGTGTGTGTGTGTGTGTGTGTGTGTGTGTGTGTGTGTGTGTGTGTGTGGGTGGTGTGGGTGGTGTGTCAGTGTGTGTGGGTGTGTCAGTGTGTGTGTGTGTGTCGTGTGTGGGTGTGTCGTGTGTGTGTGGGTGGGTCATGTGTGTGAGTGTGAGTGAGGGGGATTTGGGTGTAGACCTTAGCTCGTATAAGATGCGGGAATTGACAATATTTATAACTGGAAAACGCTTTGTTGATGTATTAAAACATTGGGGTCTATTTGAGACATTACGAATAGTGTTTACTTGCACAGTGGTGTAATAAATACTATCGAGTAGTATATCACAAAATAAACCATATTGAATTTGGAAACACTTTTCTCTGTAAAAGTTGGCAGCGAGTCATTTATCTTCCCCTGTGAATCATGGTGTGTTTTTATCTAGCCCACTAAACATCCAGCCTTGTTTAGCTGTGGAAGCATTTGGAGCTTTTGGAGATAACTTTCATCATCATATAAACCCAACATGAGATTGACTCGCGCAAATGCCAGAGGAAGCCTGTTTCTTATACTTACCTCCGAGTTTGTTCAGGGTAAATAAAACCCTTGTCTTTGTGTCATGTAATTGGCTTGTTTACTTCTAACTTTAAGTTGTTGGTGCCAAAAAGTGTTATCGCTGTTGTGTGTCTGTGTCACGTTAAATGAAAATGTTTCTCTCTCTCTCTCTCTCTCTCTCTCTCTCTCTCTCTCTCTCTCTCTCTCTCTCTCTCTCTCTCTCTCTCTCTCTCTCTCTCTCTCTCTCTCTCTCTCTCTCTCTCTCTCTCTCTCTCTCTCTCTCTCTCTCTCTCTCTCTCTCTCTCTCTCTCTCTCTCTCTCTCTCTCTCTCTCTCTCTCTCTCTCTCTCTCTCTCTCTCTCTCTCTCTCTCTCTCGCACACTCTAACCCACACATTTTGTGCTGCAGTGATGAGCAGCACAGATCACTGCTTTATCTTTGCCTATAGCAACACACATGGGTCAAAGGTCAAGACAACTGGGGGAGTTACTCAAAACCATGTTCTCTTCTCAGTGTGGACGATCCACAGTGCCGGCTTATAGAATATCTGTCTCTGTTTTCATGGCAAGAAAACCTGGGTATTGTCAGCAGAAACAAATGTTCACTGTCAGAATGAATTCATCTTGAAACTATGTAAGTCAACATTTTGAGATATTACATAAGATAAGACATTTTTTTTACTCCAGCATTTAATTTTTAGCATTTTCATACAATAAATAATTGATTAATACATGAATATGTAGAAATAATGTAGTGATCCATACATGAAAGTGTGAGTTTTTCCTCCCTTGTAATAATATCGCTCCATGCTCCCTTTTATAGACAATATAGAAATGGTGAAAGAATGAGGTATAAGATATGTCACACGTTTTTGCGATTTCGATTTTATTACAGCTACTGACAGAAAGCGACATTGTGGTACATGTTTTAAACATTCAGAATGAAAACCTGATGGCGGGTGTTGAATTGTTAAATTAATATGTAAAAAAAAAAACCCTCCTATACTCCTATATATCTGTGGGAATCTAGCTCTTTTAGCAGCGTCTAAAAATAAATATATTAAGATATATATTCATGTACACCTATAATCATCGCTGCCAGTGTAGTTCTACCAAAAGTCGGTTGGTTAATTATGGACTGGGCAAACTGACCATATAAGCCTTGTTCATGAACCTTGTTTTCATGCTGGCCGTGGACATGAGTGAAGACAGTTGATCATTGTGCTCATCATGTGTCACTGTGAGACATTCATCACACAACCGATAAATCACCGGCGGTGGCAGCTAATAAATGGTGTTCCTTATGACAAACTGATAAATGATTTGACAGAAGAGTTACCCTGTTTAATAAAAACCGAATACTACCCAGGGAAACCAGCGGCCATTTTATTCTATCGATCCCTACACAATAGTACAGGGTTTAATTTAAAGTGGTTTTTTTTTGTGTGTGTGTGTGAATTAACCTGAATTTCAATGGTATTATCTTTACTTTTTTGGACCTGAGGACTTGGCATTATATATAACAAAAGCAGAGGCATTTAGTCTGTTAAACAAACATGTTGACAGTTGAACTTCAGTATATACATTGCAGTCGTGGCTAAGTGACAGACTTGGTGTGTGACATCTGTTACCGTACCGCATCAGTACGATAACATTCAAGTGCCCGTGGATTTACTACCCCCCCCCCCCCCCCCCCAATGGGTCTTTCATACCCCCAATCCCAACCTGACCCGTACGCTCTTCAGATCTCTGTGGCGATCACGTCGTCGTATGTCTGTAGCCCTGAGCAGTAGGGGACGTCCATGTCCAGCTCCATGCGGCTCTCCAGCTCGGCGCTGAGCTCCTTCAGGATGCGCTCCAGGTCTAGGTTCTTCTTGTACATCTGCAGGTAGTTGTTCTGCAGCTGCTTCTGGTAGCGGATCACCCGGTCCTTCTCCTTGTTCCATGTGCGCCTCTCCCACTCAAAGCTGCTGGCCAGACTCTCTCGAGACTCCACCTCCTCCCTGAGCTGTTTCTGCAGTCTCTCCACCTCTCGCTGGAGGGAGTCGGTGGAGCCTCCTCCTCCTCCTTCTCCTCCTCCTCCTCCTCCTCCTCCTCCTCCTTCTCCTCCTCCTCCACCTCCTCCTCCTCCTCCTTCTCTGCTCCCCTCCGCCTGCTCCTGGCTCGGTAAGCCTTTTTCATTGTTTGGATTCTGGGCCTGCGCTTCCAGTTTCAAACATTGTTTGTACCTCTGCTCTTTGGCTGAGGCCAGGTCCTGCCTCATCCCCTGGATGTCCATCTCCAGCCTGCCAGCCTTCTCCCGCAGTAAGTCGGCTTCGTTCTTCTTGCGCTGGAGTTCATTTTGGCACACCTCAAAATAATAATAAATAGAGAAAGTTAAATATTCATGCTGTGCTGTTCGGGACTAGACGCTAAGAGACAATTTCTTTGCCCAATCAATATGATGCATTTTAGAATCACAAAAGCCTTGTGTGTTAAATTTCTATGTTTGAAAATATGTGAACGCAGGCAGGCAGATTGCTACCTTGCGGACTGTACCGCATAGACCCAGGTGCACTTCATATAAAAGGTTTGTGTTGTTTGTGTTTGCGTGGTGACAGAACTCAACACAAACATTCAATCAGAAGAAGAAGAAGTGAACAAAGCCCACCTCCACCTCCACCGTGCGAGTATGGATCCTGTCCTCGTATTCCTGACTTTGTTTCTCCAGTGCCTCTATTTTGGCCTTGCTCTCCTTTAGTGTGGATTTGAGGCTGACAATCTCATTCAGCTTGTGGTTAACGTCTGCCTGCCGGTCTCGCAACTGCTGCTTCAACAACGAGATCTCCCCGGACTTCTGGCAAATCTACACCAAAACAGGAGGTTTGAAAAATAAACTGCATTGGCACTGGCAGTTGGTAACACATGCACAGTTAGTACACACATGGAAGCACACACACACACGCATGCACGCACGCACACACAACCAGACACACACATATATACACACAAACACACACACACACACACACACACACACACATACACACACGCACGCACACACAAGCAGACACACACACACATATACACACAAAAACACACATGCACACACACACACGTGCACACACACACACACACACACACACACACACACAAACAATCAACACACACACACAAGCACACACACACACACACACACACACACAAGCACACACACACACACACAGACAGACTCACCTCCCATTGGATCTCCTCAAGCGTGGGCGCAAGCTGTGCGTTGGTGGTCTCGTAAGACCTCAGCCTAACCTCGGCCAGCTCCTTCTCCTGGGTCAATTTAGAGATGTCCTCCTGAAGCCTCTCCTTCTCGGCCTGCGTTTATCAGGTTAAAGTCTCACTTTAGTCAACATCGTCACGTGCGTCATCCGCAAACTTCTTGGATAACACCCCTTCTACTACTATCCCATCCTGTTATCGTCACACAGTTCATTTGCATGATGCACACATGCAAGCACAGGGTAAACCGGTTATTGATTGGGTCTTGAAAGAGGGAGAACGGAGTATGTTTGTGGTGATGTGGGCATTGACCTGCAGCTGGGTGACCTGCAGCTGCAGAGCCTGGTGGTTCCGGGCGGCTCTCTGAGACACCTGCCGCAGCTTGGTGGAGCAGCTCTGCTTCAGCCCCTCCATCTCGTCCGCACAGAACCTCTGCCTCTCCTCAAACTGCTGGCACGTGCTCTCCTCCTTCTCCTCGAAGCTCACCTGCGCAGCGCAATCGATTTTGGGGTGGTTTTATTCTCTTTTCGCCCACAAGAGCGTATTAAAAACAGTCAACGTTAAAAAGAGTCTTAACTTTTCAATTCTAAATACCAAAATATGATAATAAAAGTGCCCCGAAGGAACCTGAGGGAAGGCAATTGAGACGGCGTTGAGCATGAAGCGCAGCCGGTGGTACCTGTAGATCCTGCAGCTCAGACTCTCTCTCAAGCAGCCTCTGCTCCAGCCGCTCGATTAGCAGCTCGTCTGTGCTGAGGGGTGAGCGGCTCCCGCCCGCCGTCTCCAGCAGAGAGCTGGGCTCGTCCATGGAGGGCCGGGGGCCAGAATCCCCATTAGCCACGGCCGCTAACCCTCCATCATGTTCCCCGGCCTTGTGTCGGCCGGGGCAGGGGTTAACGGCGTTCCCGCCGGACCATGGGGGAAAATTGGGTAGCGGCCCCTGATTGAGAGTGTTCCCCGACACCGAGCTGTGAACGCTGACGAGGCCCACAGTGTGGCCCACAGCGGCACTGAGGCTCCCACTGGTGCTGTGGGTTGGCAGGCTGGACATAGAGTTACGTCCAGAGTCTGAGAGAGTCCCTGCAATAAATAGACAGAGAATTGATTAGAATCTAAATGTCAGATTTCATTTGTGTGTGTGTGTGTGTGTGTGTGTGTGTGTGTGTGTGTGTGTGTGTGTGTGTGTGTGTGTGTGTGTGTGTGTGTGTGTGTGTGTGTGTGTGTGTGTGTGTGTGTGTGTGTGTGTGTGTGTGTGTGTGTGTGTGTGTGTGTGTGTGTGTGTGTGTGTGTGTGTGTGTGTGTGTGTGTGTGTTCTGTGCCAGCTCCAGGTGGCCATGGTAAGCTCTCAGCCATTTGTGTGGGAAGAAGCATTATATTGGCAGTACCTGAGAAGGTTTCTTGTTTGTTTCTGTGGCTGTCTGGGCTCTTTGTTGTCTCCCGGGGGCATGGAGTAGTGTCCAGGTTGTTTTGGCCAGAGTGGGTGGTGGATGAGGTCCTAGGAACCACACACTCGGAGGCAGTGGAATGAATATATGACTTGGCAGTGGCAGTCTGGAAAGAAAGAAATGATAGACAGGTTGTTTTGTCTGTTGTATTTTGGAAGCTGTTCATCACACTGGGGTGTTTGCTGTGAGGCTATCGGATGTGGACGTTTTTGGTTGTGTAATCTTTGTTATGCAAGTTGGTGCTCTGTGTGATTGGACGGTTACTTAGGGGCATCCTGGCTGCTGAGCAGGGAAAATGTGTCACTTTTGATTTAGTAGTATTTTTTGTGTGTTTGGCTTGTGTATTTGAATTCATGCCAATCATAGATTTGAAACTGATCATTCTGAATCGCCCTGAACTCTGACTTCATGCTCACTTTGAAAGCAAGCTCTCTGGAAGAGGCCCTGTTTCTCTTTTGTTAGTTTTGGCAACACGTATCCGAAAGATCTCTTGTTTGTCCATATTTAAACTCCTAATAACTCCTAAAAACTCCTAAACTTAATGCTCCTTGTTTATCTGCTATATTCTGTCTTGACTGGCACTTCTGGGGAGCAGGGAAAAACGGGGAGCTGTGAATTTCTTCGCCTAGCCTTGACAGTTTTTACAATATCATAATATTCAATATCCTCAAGTCCCATTAGGGCAACAACCCGTTATACGAATTTAAGCATTTATGGTATTGTAAAACCCCTTTGGATTATAGCATCCATCAAATGGCAATATTGTATTAAATATTGATAGTCCTAGTGCACAGGCAGTGTAAATTGAGGAATAAGCCACACTTAAACCCCACTGAAACTAGAACTACAGCCGTACATATAGAGTAGAATAGCCTATTTTCCCATTCATCTGCTGCTCTCGTACGCAGTTGAAAACCGTGGGACCCATTTGAGGCATGTGCTGCTGCTGGACTACAGGTGGCCGACAGCGGTAAAACTCGCCACGCTGTCACGGAAGACAAATCATTTCAGGGATGAACTTATACTCCCGGTGTCTCAATCCACGCCGCTGAGCTATGTGACGTCGTTCTTTCACAGCGCTTCCCCCTCCATTTTACCCACTTCTGCTCCCTCCCTACATCCCACAAATCCCCCCCCCCCCGTACGTGTTGTCTGCCGGAAGATGAATTGCCCCCATTGTTGTATTAATAATATGAACTGCCGCGAGAGTCGAAAAAAAAAGCCCAAGCCCTGTGAGCTCAGCATTCCTTCTCACTGACCACACAATTGGGGAGATCGGATGACTTTCACACGTTCCCCTTATTCTCTATCTCCTTCTTCTTCTTCTTCTTCTTCTTCTTCTTCTTCTTCTTCTTCTTCTTCTTCTTCTTTCTTCTTCTCCTTACATATACTCCCACACATCCCTGCTCTCTCCTTTTTCTTGTCACTTTTTTTGGTTTGTTTTTCCTATTTGACTCTCCCTCTTTCTTTCTTTCTTTCTTTCTTTCTTTTCTTTGCCCTCCTGTGGAAATTATGGCCTATTGAAAATGGGGGGGGGGGGGGGGGCTGGTGTTTGAGTATGCAGCTGTGGCAGAGGAATGACTTCTTAGAAGATCAATGCATTATGAGGTTATTAATCTGGGAGCCGGTGATTCCTCACAGGTTCTCAGTGCTGCTGCTGCTGCTACGTATTTAATCTAGCTCCCGGGGAAAAGTTCTAATCCGGCTGCGAGGTTTGTGGGGGGAGGGGGGGGGGGGGGGGGGTCAAAAGCGACTTTCTTATGGAAGGCGCCTTTTAAGGTTGTGCTGTGCAACATGTCGACCGCGTGCAATGCAATATTTATATTGGCTTTTGGTTTTATATACTCGCCTATATTGCGTGGACTATTCTATTTTGCGAGAAGTGAAAGTGAAACAAAGCATTTTTTGTTAGTTTTGTTTCCTGCATCCATACCATAGAGAGCGTAATGTAATGTAGATTTAGGAGGCCTAACTATATGTCTATACTATTTACATAGAGAGGAGGTACGCCTGAGGCACACCTCCAGGCACACTGTGGATATTCTGCACCATTAGGTGCAGAATACCATGACTGTATAATCAAGATGTTCTGTGTCATCGGTTGTGCGCTCATCGTCGTTAGTGGTTAGTTCATAGTGGAGAACCGTTGCGGTGTCCACGCTGGACCATGTGTTTACCCTCTCCGCCTTCTTGCCCAACACTGGCAGCCGTTTCAGTGGCGGCCGCTCTTTGGCGTCCATGCTGCCACTGTCTACCGAGAGGCGGTCGTCCATGGGTCCTACCCTGTGGTACACAGCCCGGGGTTTATTGTTCACCTATTGAGGAAACCAGACAAGGCAGTATATAAACAAAGTGGTGGTGGCTTGGATCTTCGGTCAACAGACACCAGCTGTAAGTCAATAAGGATTTTGGAGTGGTGCAAAAAAACCCCACCCATTCTTCCGAAAGTCACCTGAACAGTTGCAACTGCCGTTATGCTCACCTCACCTAGGCACCGGCTTACACACACATTGCACAATCACTTTTTTTGCTCTTTTGTTCCGTTTGATGTTTTAAGGTAAGATGAAGACAAGATAACACTTTTATTAACCCCAGACAGAGGGATCTCATCAGTCCTAGTTGTGTTCTCCTGGTGTGTGGCGGCTGTAAACACACTGTAAAGACGATTGATGCTCTAAATATGCCCCCCTTGCTAGATTGGCGAGACATTGTGATGCTCGGTGCCCTGCTACTTAGTTGCTATCAGTTTCCTTCCACATGATGGGAAATCGAACAGAAGAATCGAAATGTGGTGAGGTGTGAACTTTATACGGCAACAGTGCTTCAAGCCTGACATGATATGACGTGTTTATCCTCCTGTATATATCCCCCTGTATTGATTATGGACTTTTGTAGACTTCTGGCAGTCAAAATTGAATTTTTAACAACGTACACAAAATTAAATCCTGCATTTTAAAACTCTCCCAACGTGGACCAAAAAGGTTTATAAATCACGAGTGCTAAACCATCCCCTCCCCTCCCCCCATCCCTTGAGCTCACCTTGATGTAAAAGAAATCTTCGCTCCGACCCGACCGAGAATGAGAGAGGCCCTTGGATGGTTGCGCGGACGAGGACGACGAACACCCCTGACTGAAGCCACAGTTCAGCAGGCCCTCGGACAGCAGGCTGCGCCCTCCTGTCCTCCTGGATGGGTGGTGCTGGGGTTGGTGGTGGCTTGGGTGGTGGTGGCTGGGGTGGTGTTGGTGGCGGTGGTGGTTTGTTCCCTTCTTTAGGTTGTGGTCCGATGCCTGACAGTGTTTCTCCTGGATGCTGTTACCGTTGACGAGGCTGCTGACGCTACCCATGGTGCTGCCGGCATAGACGAAGGCATGGGGTCGGGGCTGGTGGTGCTCTGGTTGTGGTATCTCTGGTGGCAGTGGTTCTGGTTCTTCTATTGGTGGTGGTGGTGATGGTGGTGGTGGTTGTGGTGGTGGTCAGGTTATACCCACGTGAGCAGAGAACACAAACCATGACCTCGGACACCAGCTGCCAGGGATTTCATCTGCAAGATGAAGGTTATATAAGTAAGTCAGGAAGTAGGTCAAATGTATGTATACAGTATATCATCGTTCCAGAGCAATTGTCACAGACAATGCCTGAACATATTGTGGACTGGGAGGAGGTTTTGTCTTTTGTTCCCTTAGAGGATACTGTGTGTCTTGTACTATTGATAAGTACTATTGATATTATAACTTTGTGACTAAAGGCTCAATTAGTATTTGAGGTCAACAGTTTGTGCTCGAAATTTGATATATGCATACAAAATACATTGCCGCCACAAAATATTTTCTTTAATAAGTTTATTAAAGAAAGTTTAGTTTAATCCTCAAATAAAAGTTACATTAAACTGTGCACACCATACAAAGTCAGTAAAAAAGTAATAACAAAATGTATTTTGAGCATCATGAAAATATATACGATAATAATATTATCAAAGGTTGGTTGACAATAACAGGTTCCTATCTAATATTTGGAAAATATATGTTTTGTCATCTCACTAGCCCTGCAGCTCTGTAATAGTTTCCTCTCCATGGGGGGTTAAGATGTCGTGAATAACTGTATTTCAGTTTAAGCATTCCTGAGGCAGGTGTGTTCGCATATGTTAAGCAAACAGTGAGAGGAAGCCCTAACTTGGCACTTTGCCTGGCTTAGCTCAGCCGTTGGGCTTGACAAATAACTATTTGGTTTGCCCTTCCTCCATACTGACTTGTAATTAGGCAACTTTACACCTACTCAACACTTGGCTCATGGAATGATTCACCAGGAATGGACTGTTATGCTACTGTCATTGATCTGCCTTGGAAAAGAAAAAAGCTCCAAAAACAATGTTTTTTTAGATGATTGCTCCATGATTGGCAGATTGCAGTTTGGGAAAATATGAGTTTATGTAGTCAGTTATGTAGTAGTTATGTATGTTGGTGTACATGTGTGTGTGTTTATATTGTTCTTCACTAATCTCAAGGAGACACACACACAGTCCTTTCTCCACACATAAACACACACACACACACACACACACACACACACACACACACACACACACACACACACACACACACACACACACACACACACTGACAGACACATTGACAGACAGACAGACAGACAGACAGACAGACAGACAGACAGACAGACAGACAGACAGACAGACAGACAGACAGACAGACAGACAGACAGACAGACAGACAGACAGACAGACAGACAGACAGACAGACAGACAGACAGACAGACAGACAGACAGACAGACAGACAGACAGACAGACAGACAGACAGACAGACAGACAGACAGACAGACAGACAGACAGACAGACAGACAGACAGACAGACAGACAGACAGACAGACAGACAGACAGACAGACACACACACACACACACACACACACACACACACACACACACACACACACACACACACACACACACACACACACACACCATGGCCACCTCCTCTCCACAGAGAACCAGAAGCCCCAGGCGCTATACTGGGGATGATATGCAACCCACAGGGGACAAAGGTCCTGGTCCCCTTCTTCTCCACAGCTACCAAGTGGCAGAGAGCTCCAAATGAGATAATAAGGCCTGGGTCACTCCCAAACCACCTGGTCCTGGGCCTAGAATGCTTTTATAATGGGATCAGCAACAACAACAAAAAAAGCGCCAGGTCCGATATGGCAGGCCTGCCATAATCGCCACATTTTAGCGGAAAATCACACTCAGCCAGAGGCTAATCCATGGCTAATCGTCGCTTGCGAGGTCCTGTTTGGAGGACACGCATCGCTGTCAATGTCATTGAGTGCATTGAATAGTTTGTGTGAGGACCAAGATGTTGAAGGAGGAGCAGGAGCAGGAGGAGGAGGAGGAGGAGGAGGAGGAGGAGGAGGAGGAGGAGGAGGAGGAGGAGGAGGAGGAGGAGGCGTGAACTGTCATGAACTGAATGATATGTAAAATAATACTAACACGAGATATGGAGGAGAAATTAAAATAGTACAATAGTATGATAAGCACTGCCGGCGTCTAGGCTGAAATAAAGACATTCACATACTGTATGCAGCAGTTTATCAGGTCTATTTATATATCCATTATGCTCCAGGAGTTGAACCGACAACTCATATTTCAATACACACCATTCTACAGGGTGCTGGAGACTGCCTCCAAGTCCTCCACTTGTTTCTGACACACCAGGCACAAGTGCACAAAGCATCAAACTGTGACAAATCTGGAGAACATATCCTTTCTCTCTGAAACTGGCAAGACCGGAGGTCACATAAAACAATCCACCTTTCACTTTGACTCATTATGTATATTCAGGTTCCCCCACAGGCTGCCGTGTAGAAACAAAACACGAGCGTACTTACTGGCAGTTCAAACTCAAGCATCCATTGGCAAGTCTGCTGCAGAGCACGATATCCAAGGGCAAGCAGCCCAAGAGAAGAAGCCTTGTGGTTCCTGGATGAGAGTCCACGTGTGTTTGTGTTTCCTTGGTGTGAGTGTGAGTATGAGTGAATGTGAATGAAAGGGACGGACCTTTCACTATCAACCGCGGCCAGGAGGGTCTGCTGCTCACTGTTCCACAGAGGA
>CM051017.1:12659852-12662352 GCA_027704905.1 Muraenolepis orangiensis | reverse complement strand
CAAGAATCAGATTTTCTGAGTGGACATTGTATCTTGTAGGGCTACAGTCCGCCAATGGCTCCTTTGTCTGCAGTGTTGTGTACGCTGTGTCCCATAGAATAATAGTCCAGTTTCCATTATAGAGAATATGAACCACGGTGATCTCTGAGTGAGACGACACCGCTCCCATTCCTTCCCTGTCAGTGTTGTTCAATATCCAAAAGTTAGCCTTTACCGCCTCACCTTATATCCGTTTATCCATATAAACGAGGCATTAGCTCAAGAGCCTCACTCTGCCTGCTCTAATGGATGGCGAGGTCCTCTCAAGACATCTCTCTGTCGGAGAGTGTCTGCGGCCCGAGATTCCTGCGGTCGGGACTGATTTGCATAAATCGTGGGGGCGGTGGGGATAGAGAGCAAAATGTTTTTTTAATGGAGTTTAAATGGGAATCTCTTACTGCTGATTCGAGCGGAATAAATCGATTGCCGGTGGAGGTGCGGTGGCACCTCACCTTAAACACCCAGATCCACATTCTTTACGGCTTTATCGAACCCTCAGCCGCCCACTTAAGATTGATTAGCGTCTCGGAATAGGGCCATCCTCTTTTCGACTGTCATGTCCATGGTTTATTAAGTGCCTCATGGAATCATCCCAAAAAGGGCTTTACAGTTAAAAAGACTTCTGGCAGTCCCGAGTTCAGCACACATCTCTGGCTAGCTCCACATTATCATGCAATATTAAATTTAAGGGCTTTTTAAAATATCCTCTTGCTCTAAAAATGGACAGGTGGAAATAGATCGTATAACAAGCAGGTGTGTTCCATGATAGGCTTTCTTTTTAGGAATTGACTCTAGTTTATGCCTGAAATGATTTTGGTTAGTACATTGCCTTTCCATATTGTGTTTCAAGTTTATTTTTCATTTGTCATATAATCCAACGCTGAAGCAATTGTTGTACAACCTCAAGGTTTACACGTGGTCTATTGGTGGTTTGGGTGCCGTATTCCTGTTAATATCTGCGGCTCAGCTTATGCTGCTACCCTCCAGCACGGCACCATACCGTCCAACAGGTACGACCGTTGAGTGTACACGGAAAGAGATGTTTTAAACAAGGTAGCCGGCCATCTGCGGAAGGCAACACGGGTGGGCGCGCACGCGGGATGGGTGGGAGTGTTGTTAGCGACAGGGTCGTCAGTTGAGACTCTCTCTCACGGAGCCAATAGTGCGGTGGCAACCTGGCACATTCAGACTCACACTCCCATCTGTGCCGCTGGTCAGATGGAGGATCTGATAGCGAGCATGCGTGCCTGTGTGCGTGCGATCCCAGCGTAGCGCAAGTCAAAACGAAAAGGAGCTTCCTCCAGGCACCCGGGCCTGTTGACCCCACCGCCGAAGCCCCCGGTGATAAGAACTGACATGCTGGAGCAAAACCATCCTCCCACCTTGCTAATCTACGGCCCCTTGCTCAATGTGTGCGTGTGTGAGTGTGTGTGTGTGTGTGTGTGTGTGTGTGTGTGTGTGTGTGTGTGTGTGTGTGAATGTGTGAGTGTGTGTGTGTGTGTGTGTGGGGGGTGGGGGGGTGGATGGATGTGTGTGTGCGTGCGTGTGTGTGTGTACAGTGTGTGAGTGTGTGCATGCGTGCATGTATACGTGTGTGTGTGTGTGTGAATGATGTTGTGTGGGGGGCGGAGGAGAAGACACAATGATCTCACTGACCGGGGTGGACACGGTGAAGATAACTGGCAAAGATATGCGGCGCAGGCGATGTCCGTGTAGGGCACGCAGTGTACGCAGCGCAGGTCCTGTGCATCCGACAACTATCCAATGCAAGGACTCCACTCTTATGCACTCCCTGCCACGGTAAGCACCGCAACTCAGCGGGGGTGGTAAAGTGCCCGCCATTACTCATATACCTGGCACGCGCATTCTGTTTACGCGCGAGTCGATAGTGCACGATGCATTATTTATAATTGCGATCGCTAGAGGCTATAGGAGACAATAGAGAGGCTAGTTAAGTGGACGCTATCGGGCTTTCGGGGCTGAGACGCTGCCGGAGAGAAGCTTGTATTTGGGTATCTGGGACAGTTTATTTTTAGGGAAGCGTCTCCTTTAGCAGGTCATGACAGCTCTGTATAGCACTGA
Organism: Muraenolepis orangiensis; assembly: GCA_027704905.1. Lineage (NCBI taxonomy): Eukaryota > Metazoa > Chordata > Actinopteri > Gadiformes > Muraenolepididae > Muraenolepis > Muraenolepis orangiensis. The sequence goes on along the minus strand of CM051017.1, from coordinate 12,660,231 downwards.
GACACGCACAGATGTGGAGCACCGTACCACACTCAACACACTGACTGTGAGTGTGGAAACACACCTGGCTGGGTAATAACAACCCATACAGGCATTTGTAGGTTTAATTGATTATCAATTCATTATCAAGTTGTCATTATCAATTATCAAGTTGAACGGCAGTAGCTCAGAAAAGAGAGAGCGGTCGCCTCACAACTGGAAATTTGCTGGTTCGATCTCCCGGCTCCTTCTCGCAATAACTGTCAAAGTGCCCTTGAGCAAGACCTCCTAACCCTAACTGCTCCCAGAGCGCTGTCTGTCTCCTTGCATGGCTGACTAAGCCGTCAGTGGTTGAACGTGTGTATGAATGGGTGAATGTGACTCGTAAAGCGCTATATAG
>CM051017.1:12609852-12654852 GCA_027704905.1 Muraenolepis orangiensis | reverse complement strand
TGACGTAGACAGTGCTCGATTATGCCGCAGTCGCCAATTGAGCAGTCATGTGCATCGTGCGTTGATTGATCGTTCAATATCGACACAATGCCGTATTGTATCGCAAAATACTGCAAGGTACCAGACAAAAGTGCTTCTTCAATGTGCTGACTCAGCGATCGAGGCTTCATACACGAAGGCAGTGGTTGGCGACATTTGTCGTCCTCCCGGGACGGACAGGCGAGCTCGGGTGTGCAGCCGACATTTTCGGGAAGAAGACTTTGAGAAATATTTGCAGTTCAAGAGTGGCTTCGCTCATCGCCTGTTGTTGAAGCCTGATGTGATCAGCTGTTCAGATCTGATCAGCTGTCCCTAGCGTGTTCGCCCAGCCTGACGGTGATGCTCCTACAGAGCAAGTCCTGAGTAGGGCCAAGAGAGCAGAGAGAAGTGAGTCAAGAAGCAGAAAACAAGTGAGTAAAAAACTGGCGTTGTGTAGTTAGTAGGTGTTGTGTTCGGGGCTATGTTCTATGTTCTGTGTTCTGTGTTCTATGTTCTATGTTCTATGTGGTTGTCTGTGTCCCCGCCGTGCGCCCGTGGGGCTGTGTGCACTGCAAGAGCCATATTGTATGGCTATATTATATTAATATACTATATTATATTATATGAACTATATTTGTCAAGCCAAAGATTATCCTGATACAAAGTTTGCTGATACAAAAAGCCCTCCTCTCTCAAACACACACAGAAGGTGTGTGTGCGTCTCAAGTCATGGGTCCTGCTGCCATTGCTCAAACACATCCTTTCATGTTCGTTCTTTTCTCGACAACAACATCTGACCCATGCTGTCTATATATATAATACAAATATATGATATAATGTAAGTATAATATAGTTGTGTGGTGTGGTTGCCGCTTCTGCGTCAAACGTAATCTGGCTCCTGTAGTGCGCACAGCCCTATGGGTGCAAGGCGGGGATAAAGACAATTTATGTAGAATATAGTTGAACACAACGATCGCTACTGCTGCCCCTGTCGGGCCTAGGCCTCCTTGGTTCAAACCTATACTGTCTTTCTGCATTCAGTTCAATAGTTTCTTCGTCACTGGATGAATCTCCTCGATAACTCGCCATTTAGCAGGTGTACAATTGATGAAGTCGGAAATCGACCATATTTTCAGAATATGTAGAAAACATAATTATCTACACATACATTTTCTTAGCCTATTAGTGAACTATCCCTTTAAATGCCTCACATTCAGACATTCATACACACATTCATATCCCAACGGCGGTGTCAGCCATGCAAGGAGACAGCCAGCTCGTCAGGAGCAAGTTAGGATTAGTTTCATTGCGCTCAGGGACACCACGACATTTGTTGACATTTGACAGCGCAGGGGGTGGGGGGGGTGGGGGATCCAACCAGTACCCTTTCGGTTGCCAGACAACCGGCTCTACTTCCTGGGATTGAATTCTAGTTAGAGGGTGAATTGCCACATGTTTAACAGTGGCTAATGTATCCGTGACAGTCTGGTTGATTTGGCAATTTGCGCATGAGTGCTAATTAAACAAGACATACAGTTTGCATTATACAGCACTCGATAACCTAGTCTCCGTGTGTGCACAAGCGTGTAAGTTAGGATGCGTGTACCTTGTGTGAGTGTGTGTGTGTGTGTTTGTGTGTGTTTTCCAACCCACTGCATCATGGCCCTTCATCAATTCGCTAATGAACGCATCACAGACAAACAATTTGGAGATGCTTATGTCAACATGAGTGTTTCTGATTATTCACTTGATTTTAATTATAATTGTTTAGTTTTTTTCATGCACCCACAAATGATGTAATAGAGCCAAAACATCGCTACAAGAAAGTATTTGAAATTATTATGAATTTTGTATTAACACATGCATCACAATACATGTCCGCACACAGGCGCACGCACGCACACACACACACACACACACACACACACACACACACACACACACACACACACACACACACACACACACACACACACACACACACACACACACACACACACACACACACACACACACACACACACACACACACACAATGTGAATGTGTATGGTCTTGGAATAACCTTGCAATGTATTTTCAGTAAATGCTGACCATTTCCACTACCACACACACACACACACACACACACACACACACACACACACACACACACACACACACACACACACACACACACACACACACACACACACACACACACACACACACACACACACACACACACACACACACACACACACACACACACAGCTTTTGCCTTTTTGGGTTGACTGCTGCTAGAAAAAAGCCAAATTCAGAATAAGGGAGAAGAAAGTCCCTGCTCGAAGGCAGTATATGATATAATATTATATATTGAACAATAGCAGAACTCGGTATCCCTGTGTTATTTTTTTAAAACAACTCTTGTGAAATATTACAAAAGGATCAATGTTATATACAATATGACAGTATTGCTATTCTGTGACAATGACAAATAGTGGGGACCAGCTGTTTTGGCAGCTGGCAAATTATTTCAAACATGCAATGTCAGGGGGAAGTGAAACCCTTCCCTTTCCCCACTGCCTGCTTAGGTTTTATGAACACTGGGATTTTTTTTCAAGAGAACAAATCTCCCTGCGAAAATCCATCGGCTCCGAGGATTCATTGCGTCGCCTCTCGGCCGAGTCAGGCTTCGTGATTACAAAACGCCGTCCGTCGTCGTTCCTCGCTTGTGTGTAGGACACTGCGCCCCCGAACACATGGGAGGCAGGGTCCCGTGCCACGGGAAAACCCGACCATCCGTTTGGGTTGTAAACATGGTACAAGTCACGTTGTCACGTTCCCCCTTATTTACCGTGAACAACTCCCCAGCGCTCCCTCCATCTCTCTAATGACACCTCCACCCCACCCCCCCCCCGTCTGCAGTGGCTGCCGCAGAGGGTCCTCCATCATTTAGATTGTTATTTTCAGGCCCTCTGGAGGCTCTTCTTAGTGAGTGAATAAATGAATGGATGAATGAATGGATTTGTGAATCTATGTGCGTATGTGTGCGAATGAGTGAACCAATCTATGGACAAAGGAATCAATGAGTGGATCTGTGAATGTGTGTGCAAATTAATCAATCTATGAACAAATGAATGAAGGGATTCATGAATTTTTGTACCACGGAATGAAGCAATCTCTGGAACAAAGTAATAAATTAAATTGATGCTAATTAATGTATGAACAAATTAAATCATCAATCTATGAACATATTAATTCATCAATCTATGGACACATGAACAAATGGATGAATTCACACATTGGTGAACCAATTAATTCATGAATGCCTGGCGGGATGGATTAACTAATGAACAAGTGAATTAATTTGTTCATGAAATGATTCATGCATATATAAACACACATACAAACACATACGGTCCTGCTGCAGGTGCCGCAGTGCTAACAAGCCACATGGCCTTCAGCAATCTGCATCCTCTCTTTCTTCCTCCCTTCCTTCCTTCCTTTGCTCTGAAGCTCTGTAAGTTGCATATCCTATGATGTATGGCCGGCCCCCCCCCCTCTCTCTCTCTCTCTCTCTCTCTCTCTCTCTCTCTCTCTCTCTCTCTCTCTCTCTCTCTCTCTCTCTCTCTCTCTCTCTCTCTCTCTCTCTCTCTCTCTCTCTCTCTCTCTCTCTCTCTCTCTCTCTCTCTCTCTCTCTCTCTCTCTCTCTCTCTCTCTCTCACTGCACCGGAGGAGAGGATGAGAGTCAGGGAGTCAGGGCGCCCCGGACCACAGGGACATCATGTTTCACTGTCACTACAACATAGGGCAGGGCAGCCCACAGTGAACACCAACACAAGCCTCTGGGAAGACTCAGCCCCACTTCCTACTACTACTTTTTCTCTTTCCTTTCTTTCTTTCTTTTTTCTCTTTATTTACCCATGTGTTGACCTGTGTGAGGGTAACACAAATAGCCTGTCTGCATAGCGTTGTCTGCATTGGAACGTATTGGAATGTACAGAACAGCAACTCCTCTAGACAGCAAATCATTTCCTCAATGAAGCGCACATAAGCTATTGAAAGACCGTCCTTGTTCCTGTGTCAGTTGCCTCATGTAGCCGTGGAGTGCAAAGTGTTTACTCAATCATTTATTCTATAGAATCTCCATGATTCTATAGAACAAGTCCACAGTCCATGCGCACCATGGAATTTGTAGTAGCTGGTTTTGCCCTAATATTGAGGACACGCAGTTTGCACACTCTTCTTGAGAACCTTCATTGTTTCAGAGGTACGCCTAGTAGGAGCATGTCAGACGAGAAACGGTTTGTTGTTAATTTTGTGTGGGTATGTTGAGGTTTGTATTCAGTCATGCATTGTATCAAGAACATTGGACAATGGTATGTGTGAATATATACTTGTGTGAATGTGTGAATATATGACGGCCCCCATGTCTGTGTGCAGTCTGTCCCTTTTTTGGTTCCTTTGTCTCCTTCAGGTGGTGCTCATTGTGTGGCCTGGTCTTCCTTCCCCCCCCCCCTCCATGAGTCCTGTCCAATCAACCCCCCCCGCAATCACCAATAATCATCGTCACCTGTGTCATATTTTTGTCTGTGTGGGGGAAGCGAGGCGGTGGTCTGGTAACTATTGCTGAGTGTGTTGAATCGTTGACAGCCTGTAGAATTGTTGCTGCTTTTGTTTGTTCCAGACGTTTGTTGGAAAGCCTAGTCCTGTTTTTGGTTTGGTTGCCTATTGCTGTTTGTTTACCCTTTCTTTTGCTTCCCTGGGAGAAGGGCTAGGTAAGATACCCATGGGTTTACATACTGCACGTAGGTAACTTGATGTATATACACACTAGGTAAGAAGTGAACGTGTGTCACCCTGTTTTTTATGTAGCAGACAGTTTAGGTTCCTGGATAGTTTAGATAGTTGGATTAAATAGGGGTTAGTTTGGTAGATTAGAGGTTGAAGGGAGGTTCAGGGGTTTTCTTTTCTTTTGTGTATGGCACCGTTCACTCGGTCCTTCTCCCTCCCTTTCTGTTAGCCTTGCTGTGTTTGTTATGAGTATTGTTGTATCTGGATTCTTGTTTTCTAATCTAATTTGTGTGCCACTCAATAAACCCTTCATTCCACCAACATTGTAATTATATGATTTGACAGTGTATGTATAGGCAGGATGTTGCGTCCTCCTACACTTTATAACATCGGATAGTGGAGGAAACGTAACACAATTGGGGGCTTGTCCGGGATCTTCTGTGACCTGGGAGCCTGTGTATATGTGTGCTGGTATTTAAATAGTTAGATTCTAGTGGTGGTGCATAGGAGTTGGAAGTTGTGTTTCACTATTGTTGGTTTGACAAGTATTTCCTGTTCAGATGGCCTTAGTAAGTTTGTTTATTGATTCTCCCTCAGCAGCTTTGTTGGACCAGTGCCGTAAGGTAGATTTGGTGGCTATAGCAGAACATTATGCTATACAGGTCTCCAAAGGTGCAGTGAAGGATGAGCTGAAGAGAATTTTAAGGGAAGCCCTAGTGGAGGAAGGGGTCCTTCAGGAAGAGGAAGTTGTAGCTGAGCAGTTGGTGGTGTGCCCCCCTGTTTCAGAGGTAGATGTTATGCAGGGTGCACCAGCCACATCGAAGGCGGAGGCCGACGCTGAGGCAGGCTCACCGGTGAAAGCCCAATTAGGATTACCTCTGTATGACTCCCCAGTGTCACCCCTGGGGTCTCCAGGGTTGGCGCACGGGTCGAGTAAGTTGCGCCTTCGATTGGCTCGGCTTGAGTTGGAGGAAGAGGAGTGTGCGAGGCAGGCTGAGTATAGCCATAAGTTGGAGGTTAAGAGACTGGAGCCACTAGTCAAAAGCCCCTCGTCGTCACCTAGCTTTCGGCCAAAAGAGGAGCGCAAATGTTTTTACTGCCACCGTATTGGTCACATGATAAATGACTGCAGGAAGTTGCAGGACTATGGTCTTCTCTCCCGCCTCCACCTCAAAAAGCTGAAGGTGGTAGAAAGCCATTTGGTTTTGTTGCCCCAGTCCCAGAAGTCAAATAACCAGCACTGTAACCCAGCACGTCTGGGTTGCCTGATCCTAGTTACGCCCCATTTGTTTTCACAGGATCTGTGTCGCTAAGTGAGGACTCTGAAGTTGTTCCTATCAGTATTCTGCAAGACACAAGGGCTGCTCAGTCAGTAATACTGGCTGACACTTTGTCCTGGTCAGACGACTCCTCATGTGGCTATAGTGTGCTGTTGCAGGGTATCGAAATGGGACGGGTGCCGGTGCCTTTACATTATGTGGCCACTTGGTCAGTGGCCGTTTTAAAGTAGGACTACAACCTGTAACAACCTGTAACAATGTAACAGGGGTTACATTGATCATGGGTAATGACATTGCAGGACGGTTAGTGTTACCAGTGTTAGAAGTGTTCACACCCCCCCACAAGCCGGTTAGTCTCGATTGTTTAGAGAGGGAGTTTCCTGCTGCGTTTCCAGCCTGTGTGGTGATGCGTGCCCAAGCACGGAGGCTGGGTGAAGCGTATGATTTAGCGGAGTCAGTGATTGGTCATATAATGGAGGTAGATGAGCTGCCTGATGCCCATCCCCAGCGCCCTGAAAATCAGACCAAGCCTACAAAGTCAGAAATTGCCGGTGACATGCAAAACCTTGAAAAATGCTTAGAAGCAGGATTCTAGTTTGGCTAAGTGCTTCTCTTCCGTTGTGTCTCCAGAGCAAGCTGTTAAGCAGACTGTAGCTTATTTGGTAGAGGATGAGCTCCTGCTAAGCAAGTGGATGTCCAAAAAGGGGAAAGATGGCGTCTAACATGCAGTGTGTCAGGTTGTAGTGCCCAAGCCGTTTCAATCACAGGTGCTTTCTTTGGCACATGACAGTCCTTGGTCAGGACACTTGGGCATCACAAAAACCTATGACTGCATTTTACGCCACTTCTTCTGGCCTGGGCTGAAGCGTGATATAGCTGACTATTGCAGATCCTGTCACACTTGTCAGATAATGGGGAAACCTAATCAGGTAATTCCTCCTGCGCCGCTCTGCCCGATTCCTATAATGGGCGAGCCCTTCGAGCGAGTAATAGTAGACTGTGTGGGTCCGTTGCCTAGAACCAAGTCAGGTAACCAGTTCCTATTGACCATTATGTGTGCTGCTACCCGCTACCCAGAAGCCATTCCCCTGGGGAAAATTACCTCAAGAGTCAGTAGGTGCTCTGACCAAGTTCTTTGCTACTTTCGGCCTGCCCAAAGTGGTGCAGACCGATCAGGGGTCCAACTTTCTGTCTAAGCTGTTTTCCCAAGTCCTCAAGACCCTCCAGTGCCTACCACCCGCAGAGCCAGGGTGCCTTGGAGCGCTGGCGCCAAATCTGAAGTCAATGCTTCGTAAGTACTGTTTTGATACCAGTAAAGATTAGGATGAAGGTATCCCATATGTATTATTCGCTATACGTGAAACTGTTCAAGAGTCCCTCAAGTTCAGCCCAGCAGTGTTTTTGGCCGTACTGTGAGTGGTCCCTTAAAGGACCACAAAGGTCTTAAAGGACCACATGATGACCACAGACCCTGGCCCCAGAAGTGTGTTGGACTATGTTAGCCAAGTGAGAGAGCAGTTACATTATGCATGTGCATTAGCAAAAGAAGCTCTGACATCTTCCCAAGGGTCCATGAAGGCTCGTTTTGACAGAAAAGCTGTGCAGCGGTCTCTCCAGCCGGGGGATCAGGTTTTAGTCATGTTGCCGATACCTGGTTCGTCCCTGTCTGCTCGTTTCACAGGACCATATTTGATTGAACCGAAACTGAGTGAAACAGACTATGTCGTTCAGACTCCTGACAGGAGACGTCAGTCCCGCATATGTCATGTTAACATGCTCAAGTTATATGTTGCCAGGCCAAGAGAGGACCCTAAGTTTAGCAGTGTGCCAGTGATGCAGGTTTCAGTTATCAGCCACCACGTTGATGAAGATGGTTTCCATGTAAGCAACATGCCTACAGAGTGAACCAAAGCAAGCGGAAAGTAATGCAGCAAGAAGTCTCTCTGCTAGAGAGACTTCTGCTAGAACATGGTTTAGCGGTTCCGAGTGCTAGCCCATGGAGTTCACCCTGTATTTTGATTCCCAAGCCTGATGGCACAAGCAGGTTCTGCATGGACTACCGTAAGGTGAATGCTGTCACAGTGTCCGATTCGTTCCTTTTGACGCGTATAGACGATTGTGTGGACACCATTGGACCTGCCGCGTTCGTGAGCAAACTCGACCTATTGAAGGGATATTGGCAGGTCCCTCTGACACCCCGTGCCTCAGAAATTTCAGCTTTTGTCACCCCTGATAACTTCCTTCAGTACACAGTCATGGCATTTGGTATGTGTAACGCCCCTGCTACTTACCAACGTTTGGTTAATCTGGTACTGTTAGATGTGCCCAACTGCACTGCTTATCTAGACGACCTGGTCATCTACTCGGCTGGTTGGTTGGAGCATCTAATTACCTTAAAGACGATGTTCCAACATTTGTCCCAGGCCAACTTGACCCTCAACTTGGCTAAATGTGAGTTTGGGAAGGCCACCATTACCTATCTGGGGAAGGAAGTGGGACGTGGTAAGGTGTGCCCAGTGGCTGAAAAAGTGCCATCTCTGCGTTTCCTGCTCCTGAGACTCGCAGGCAGTTACGCCGGTTCATAGGAATGGCTGGATACTACCGTGGGTTTTGCCGCAACTTTTCAACAGTTGCTGCTCCTCTAACAGAGTTGTTGAGACCGTCAGTGTCGTTTCAATGGTCTGTTGAGGGCCAAACGGCCTTTGTAAATATTAAAAGGTTGTTGTGTAGTTCTCCTGTTCTCTCTGCCCCAGATTTCGAAAAGCCTTTCATTCTGGAAGTGGATGCCAGTGCTGTAGGTGCTGGTGCCGTGCTTGTCCAGGAGGATACAGACGGAATTGATCATCCTGTGTGTTATTTTTCCCGTAAGTTCACAAAGGCCCAGACCAGGTACTCAACCATCGAACAGGAGACTCTAGCTTTATTGCTAGCTTTACAGTATTTTGAAGTTAATCTCGGCTCCAGTACAGACCCCGTCATTTACTGACCACAACCCTTTATCTTTTTTGAGTCGTATGTATAATCATAACCAGTGCCTGATGCTATGGGCTCTACTGGTCCGAGGTCGTCCACTTGTGATCTGCCATAGAAAAGGCTCAGACGCCGACGCCCTGTCCCGAACCTAATGTGTTTTTGCCACCCAAATAGTAGAGTTTGCAGCGGTTCTGGAGTTTGTTCAAGTAGGGGATGTTTTCTTTATATGTTAGTAAGGACCACAGAAATTTAGGAATTTATTTGACTGTTTTAAATTCCTTATTGGAGATGGTACTCAGTTTTTTGTTTTAACAATCCCTATGGGCCTGTTCTTTAAGGGTGGGGGTGCTACGGCCCCCATGTCTGTGTGCAGTCTGCAATACGTAACATGAAGAGCTGGTCTAGTATTTTCATATGCATCATTGCATAATGAAAGACACTTCATTATGTCTAATTAGAAAGCACTTTAATTTAAACTGCTGTTGAAAATCTGTTCTCTATGCTCTCACTGCAGTCCACAAATTCCAAGAAGGGGATTTGTGCCGTGATACTGAGTAGGAGTTAGTGCATGTTAGAGTTAGTGCATGTTAAGAGTAACTGCATGTGAGAGTTAGTGCATGTTAGTCACTGAATGTTAGAGTTAGTGCACGTTAGAGTTAGTGCATGTGAGAGTAAGTGCATGTTAGAGTTAGTGCATGTGAGAGTTAGTGCATGTGAGAGTTAGTGCATGTGAGAGTTAGTCCATGTTAGAGTTAGTGCATGTGAGAGTTAGTGCATGTGAGAGTTAGTGCATGTGAGTTAGTGCATGTGAGAGTTAGTCCATGTTAGAGTTAGTGCATGTGAGTGTTAGTCCATGTTAGAGTTAGTGCGCGTTAGAGTTAGTGCATGTGAGAGTTAGTCCATGTGAGAGTTAGTGCATGTGAGAGTTAGTGCATGTGAGAGTTAGTCCATGTTAGAGTTAGTGCATGTGAGAGTTAGTGCATGTGAGAGTTAGTGCATGTGGGAGTTAGTGCATGTGAGAGTTAGTGCATGTGAGAGTTAGTGCATGTGAGAGTTAGTGCATGTGAGAGTTAGTGCATGTGAGAGTTAGTGCATGTGAGAGTAAGTGCATGTGAGAGTTAGTGCATGTGAGAGTTAGTGCATGTGAGAGTTAGTGCATGTGAGAGTTAGTGCATGTGGGAGTTAGTGCATGTGGAGTTAGTGCATGTGAGAGTTAGTGCATGTGAGAGTTAGTCCATGTGAGAGTTAGTGCATGTGAGAGTTAGTGCATGTGAGAGTTAGTCCATGTGAGAGTTAGTGCATGTCTGAGCTAGTCCATGTGAGAGTTAGTGCATGTGAGAGCTAGTCCATGTGAGAGTTAGTGCATGTGAGAGTTAGTGCATGTGAGAGTTAGTGCATGTCAAACAGTTAGAAACGGTCTCTTGTTTAATGTTTTGCAGGAGAAGCATCATCAATCAATAGTGATCGACAGCAGGGGCCTTGAGTTTTCCTTTCTCATCGTGGACAACAGAACACAATGCAAGAGAAGCGCGGACGTTCGCCCACAGACCAGACTTGGTTATATACAACCGTTACATGGGCAGTACTTGGTTATATACAACCGTTACATGGGCAGTACTTGGTTATATACAACCGTTACATGGGCAGTACTTGGTTATATACAACCGTTACATGGGCAGTACTTGGTTATATACAACCGTTACATGGGCAGTACTTGGTTATATACAACCGTTACATGGGCAGTACTTGGTTATATACAACCGTTACATGGGCAGTACTTGGTTATATACAACCGTTACATGGGCAGTACTTGATTATATACAACCGTTACATGGGCAGTACTTGGTTATATACAACCGTTACATGGGCAGTACTTGGTTATATACAACCGTTACATACATGGGCAGTACTTTTTCAGTTTAGGTTAAAAAAAAAAGAATCCCTGAAGTTCAGCCGTGGACCACAACCAACATGAACTCGTCAAAAAATAAACGGATAGACAGAATTTATGTCCACTGAACTGTGCCGTTTTCAACTCTTGCGGGTTGCAGTGGATGAATCAAATCCGCCCATACACACATCTGACTGCACGCGCACACACTTCAAAGCTTTGACGGCTTGCCCCTCCCTGTGTAAAGGCAATTTGGGCTTGCCTAGATCTCTCTCACCGGCAGCATATCAAGAAGGCTGGCACCTTGCACAAGACCTGAGCACAAACTAACTGCCTGTCAGGTTAGATGAGGACAATGAAGTTGTCTGTCTGTCTGTTCCACTCTGCTGACGAGTGACACGCGCTAAGAGAAGAGAGTGCAATGTAGGATGCGCACACACACCTACATATGCATGGCACACACACACACACACACACACACACACACACACACACACACACACACACACACACACACACACACACACACACACACACACACACACACACACACACACACACACACACACACACACACACACACACACACACACACACACACACACAAACCTACGTATGCACGGCACGCATGCACACACGCACACGCACGCGCACAGATCTAACAGCCAAACAAACCACGCACGTCCACATTGAGGAGCTTATTGATAGTGATTAATCGTAACCTTGCTCATCCCCAATAAGCCTCGGTTTGAAGATGTTTCACCTCTTCAGCACACACACACAGAGAGTGGAGACCGAGCACGTCGGGCACGCAGGCCCACCACTTCAAAGTGCTGGGAAGACGAGCAGCACTTTGCACGCCCACACGGAGCCAAGCAACACAGCCTCCTGCGTGGTTAGACACGCCCATGGATACGCGTTGACCCGGGGAAATAAGCCGCAGTTCACCGCCCGACGACACTCGCACTGTTCTCCTTTTAAACAGTCTTTTTCCATCCTTCCAATTCAGCCATCCATTCGAACCGTTGATTCATTATTCAGCAATTCACCCAGACGTTTGCCATCGCCTATTGTATTCACCTTTTTTCTTCAGTCATTCTTTCATCCACTGATTCATTCATGCATTCAGTTGATTCATTATTCAGTTGTGGATTAATTTTGCCATTCACCTTTACAGTCATGAATTCACCCTTTCATTCCTTCATTCACTCATCGTGTGATGCATTAACATGTGCAAGTCACCATCTGGCAGCTGTTTCACCTCAAGGTGCGATGTGGCCAATATAACTTAACACAAATAAAGACATCCGTCTCTCCTTGTTATTAACACTTCACAGGCTAACACTTCCCTTAATTGGGTTGAGGAGTCTTTAGCATCTGCTAATGGGGATTATATGGTGTGTAACTAAGCTATAAATTGCAGCAAAGTGCATGGCCAGGTAGTGTGAACAGAATAGCAGATTATCCCAGACTCCTACTCCCGACTCTGGTTGTGTTTGGTCCACAGAGCAGTGGCAGGTGTAAGGACCAGGCAGTGAACTCATGTGTCAACACCAGAGATATAAGGACTTGCCACAACCCCTTACTGGTTTTAATGACGCACACACTCAGGCACACACACACACACACACACACACACACACACACACACACACACACACACACACACACACACACACACACACACACACACACACACACACACACACACACACACACACACACACACACACACACACACACACACACACACACACAGTGATTGTGCGTCTCTACCTAGCCGAGCCATGTTCCACAGCCATTCTGCTCACCTTGTAATAGCGGCTGTAATTGATGAAGAAGTATAATAATACTAAATTAAAGCTCCTGCTCACACCTTCAATAGGTATTCACCACACACCGCCAACCCCACACACTGCCTCTCACAGCGACCATCACCCTAGCGACCACCACTCTAGCCACCACCGTCCCAGCAACCGCCACCCCAGCAACCGCCACCCCAGCAACCGCCACCCCAGCAACTGCCATCCCAAAAACCAGGGGCTGTTTTACCAGGGGCTGAGTAATAGGCGTTGACAATACAATAAAACTATAATAATAGCCACTACAAACAGTGATACTGTGGATACCTGAAAGTAACGCATGTAAGCCAATGGTTATTACTTTGTAAGGATGGCAATCGGGTGAACAATTGTTCTCAGTAGCAAATAATTAAGCCTCTGTGCCTACTATCGCAGCACTAAACAAATGTGGTAATATGAAAGACTAATTAAAACCAAGGCCCAGCCGCATAGATGGCAAAATCAAAATCCCTCCCCAGACATTAAACCGGCCTGTGATCACTGTTCATTCTTATAAATACCCCTCTTTGGCTCTACGCAATAAACATGCCTGTAGCTCAAATAAATACAGAACAATTATTCTGACAAAGACACAGTAACTTTTGTTTTGAAAAATGGCTAATATGGGAAACCGCAGTCAGATTAGGATTTTTAATATGCAAAGGATGATGAAGGCTTATCTTCTCCGGTGGTGTCACTGAATAGAGGGGAGAGGTTTTGTGTTGTCTTCCACAAGGGGGCACTGTTGCCATGTACTACATACACACCACTGTAAATAACCTTCCCATTTTGTTCTATCAAGATTATACCACAGATGAAATGAAATGATGTTATTTCCTATAAGGAGGAGGGGGTCTTGGTTAAAATTAGCTGATTCCTCATTCAGGGGGCCAGCCTCTCTATTGTGATTTCAGCACAGAGGGACCCTGTTAATTTCCTAGCTCAGTGGCGAGGCAGTCATTATCTGAGAATAGGCATCTACAATGGATAATTATCCTGGGAAAAGGATTTCAAGCTGTGGAGAGAACACTGCTTTCAGCAAGGGGGGCCGCCGGACTCCCTAAACAATTAGCCAGTGGTTAGTCACTACCCTTGTCACTCTTGCCGTTTTTTTCTTTCTTTTCTAAATACCCAGTTGTGGTTTGGTCCGACCCCGGCAAACAACAAGAATTTTTCCATAATTCCAAATATTCATTGTTGTTAAAATCTCATTTCCAAATGAGCTTGCTGGCTGGAGACTCCAGATAATGGAAGGTACCGTTTGAGTGCCACCTGGAGAGTGCACAGGAACACACTAACATGCACAGCCACACACACAGTTACGGACAGCTGTGGAATTACATGGCTGGATGTGATTTTTTTAATCTATTTTTTGTGACGTTTGTGATGGATGTTTAAAGAGCATCCAAACATGCTTTTTTTGTTTTGACAACATCGGATTGGTTTAAAATACTTTTACCTCGTATTACCTTAGAGACAAAAAAAACAACAACTGATGATTCATTATTAAACATGTATTTTTTTTTGTCAAGGTGAAGATGGCACATTAAGACCCTGTGCAACATTTATGTAACCAGTGAGCAGAAAATAGATCCTTCACCTTCTTCCTTCTTGTGTACACTCTTGTGTAACACTGGATGTTAATGTTAAGCTACAGGCCAATCTGAGCCTCTGTAATAGCAGGGCTGTTGCCAGTGCATCTCCATCACATTGCTCATCAATGGGAAGGCAGCAGGGGGATTCCTCCAGCACCGCCGCAGGCTGCAGGCCTATTCTAACCTAGCGACTAAAATATTTACTCCTTGACATGACATGAGTGTTTCCACCACATCCAGAGCTGTCTCTGGGTACGGGTGGCCAGTCGTTGAGACAGCCTGGTTGCAGTAGCAGCCACATATTATACTAAACAAACACAATATATTGCACGAAAACATACTGCGGTATTAGAGTATTTAAAATGCAATGGAATATTATAATGTAGTTTTACACGCTGTGCATTCAATATGTGAGGGGGATAAAATGCTGCTTTTGCAAATTTGAGGAAATTGAAATAATAGTATTTGCACATTCTTGTGAAATGGTTGCAACTGGAATGACTTGAACAAAAGGCTTTATGCAGCTGTAGCTTCAAGTCCGGGGGGGGGGGGGGGGGGGGCTCGCCATCACTGAATTCTATCTGGAGTTCAAAATGAATGAATCTACACAAATAGTGCAGAGTAATAAGTATTCCCCTTTCCTTCAGTTTCTCACATGAGATCTCATTAACTTATGTCCTTAATTTAACATTTGTATAACCAATAACTAAGGGGAGCTCAGGGGCAGTCACCAACAATGACCCTACCCTACCAGACGAGTTAAACTCGCTTTTTTGCTCGCTTTGAAAGGGACAATGAGCCGACCAACAACCTCAACATCAGTCCAGAGGACTACGTTCTACAACTGTCCGAGTCCGAGGTCCGCAGAATCTTCAGGAGGGTGAAGGCAGGGAAGGCAGCCGGCCCAGATGGAGTTCCATCCCGCGTCTTCAAGACCTGCGCTGACCAGCTGGCTCCTGTGTTCACCGACATCGACAATGCATCACTGCAACAGTCTGTCCTCTCAGCGTGCTTCAAAGCGACAATTGTGCCGTTACCCAAAAAGACCAAGGTAACATGCCTCAATGATTATCGTCCAGTGGCTTTAATACCCATAGCCATGAAGTGCCTGGAGAAACGTCTGTAGACGACGCCATTTTCCTGGCACTACACACGGCCCTGCAGCACCTAGACAGGAGGGACACCTACGTCAGACTGCTGTTCATTGACAACAGCTCGGCATTCAACACCATCGTTCCCTCCAAGTTGGTCTTGAAACTGAGGAACCTAGGTCTGGGCGCCCCCATCTGTAACTGGATTATGGACTTCCTGACGGGCAGGCCTCAAGTGGTGAAGATTGGGAACAACATCTCATCCACTCTGGTCCTCAACACCGGAGCACCCCAAGGCTGCTGCCTCAGTCCCCGGCTGTACTCGCTGTACACACATGACTGTACTGCCACGCACAGAAATAATCGGATTATTAAGTTTGCAGACGACACCACAGTCATCGGCTTGATAAGCGAGGGCGATGAGACGGAGTACAGAGATGAGGTGGTCCGGCTGACACGATGGTGTGAGGACAACAGCCTCGCACTGAATGTCAGCAAGACCAAGGAGCTCATCGTGGACTTCAGGAGCCACCAGGGCACCCACTCCACCATCAGCCTGGAAAAAAAGCGGTATAGGCCAGAGGTGGCTAGTGAACTTCTACCGTGACACCGTAGAGAGCGTCCTGACGGGTGGCGTCACTGTGTGGTACGGCAACACCACTGCACGGGACAAGAAAGACATCCAGAGGGTCGTGAGGACGGCAGAGAAGATCATTGGGTGTGCACTTCCATGCATTGAGGAGATCTTTAGGACCAGATGTCGGAAGAAGGCCATGTCCATCATAAAGGACTGCAACCACCCTGGGCACCATCTCTTCTCCCCCCTACCGTCTGGTCGACGGTTGCGCAGCATCCATACAAGTACTACCAGGTTTAAGGATCGTTTTTATGCATAGGCAGTGCGCCTCCTGAACTGCTAGGAGTGCTGCCACTATCATTTTCATAACATAGTCATTACCATTACACTTACATACTTTGCTGGATTCTCTGGACTCATCACAGTTACTGCACTGTACTGCACTGTATTCACGATGCTGCTGCACTACTGGCACTTTAATGTAAAAAAAAACATGTACATTTATGTCACTTTGCTGCTTTTTTGGTTTATTTTATTGTATATATCATTTTAATTTTTATGGTGTTGTTTTTAAGATTTATACTGCGGGAGGAAATGGGGAGTAAGCGTTCCTATGTACTTGTTACAAATGGCAAAAAAAAATCTTGTATCCTGTACTTTGACTACAATGAATTGAATTGCCATATATCACAACAATGAATTGCTTATCTTCTTTATTCTACTTTTTAACGGTACTTATCTCTTTTTACCCCTTTTTATAATAATATAATAATACATATAATCAGTTTTAATATATTTCACATTGACTACGAATAATACAAATTGAAATATCATTCCTATTCTCTCAAAATACATATTTTCTAAATCTAAATAATTTCAATCTCAACATAGCTGAGCAGCAAACCAGATAAGTGTGTGAACCACGAGAACCGAATGGCTTTAATAGCAAAATAAGTGTGCCGAGTCCATAGAAACCATTAAACATCATTATCCCAACTATGATATAACATGCACCAAAGTAGGTCGGACACATTAGACATTATTCTCATAACTCCCGATTGGTTTTATGAAAAGTATCTGAAGTCGAACTACTTTGGTATGGTTTATATCTACTCTACAGAGGCTAACCACAGGCTAGCAACAACGTGGCTTCATTTCAATCCACCTGAGATTCATATATTTAAAGTTTGGCAGTAACTGCTACTCGCTCAAAGCTGGGGTTCTGATAAAGGAACGTTTTTTCTGTGGTAAAATATGGAATTAATGGATGTAATACTGTTCTGTGGCGTTTCATACCCAAATCGCTCGCAGTTGGTTCACAGCATGTTCCCCGTAGATATGTCAAGCAGGAAAATAATGATGACGGCACGTGGCACGTGCTTACTACGTCTGACAAGTATAGTGCGCCCCCTTCAGGAACTAGCATGCCACTACATTTCCACACAACATTGTGTATAGTAGCCCTATATTAGATATGGGTTACACAGCAATTTACCAAATGTCTGGGTAATGCTGATTTTGGATAGGCTTTTGTGAGGCAATTCATGTTTTGTAGCCAGGCACACAAAATGGTAAGCCGACTAGTATGGCTACATTTTCTTATTCCGCGTATGCTGCAGTAATCGAATGCAGTTTTGCACAAGCACACAGAAAAGTACAAAATATGTGTGCGGCGACATGGTATCACATGTCTCACTCACTTTTTGGAAACAATATAATAATTACATTTCTTTTTGGTTTCACTGAAGTGTGTGTGTGTGTGTGTGTGTGTGGGGGGGGGGGGGGGGGGCTGCGCTCTGCATGACTCCTCTCTAGCTCGGGGAGAGAAGGAAGATCCACTCTCCACCATCAAAAGCTTCTGGAGAAGATCACCCATTAGCATCGGTGGGGGAACGCACCACACTCTGCAAAGAGGCGATAACCTCTCCTTAACACGTCCTTTATGGGATACTGTGTGAAGTATTCCAACAGTGCTATCTCCATGCCGACAAGGATCTGGTCTGTAGCACCAGGGGTCTCGGGTGCAGCGGGATGTCCTAATTGCCCAGTTTAATGGTAGTTGGGAAAAGTTAATGCGAGGGTCGGCCCTGGAGGCGTCGGCCTGGAGGGCGTCCGCCACAGAGCCGCCACGCAGTTGGTGGAGCTGGGCTTTATGCTGGGTCTGACCCGTGGGCTCCAACGGCTGGATCCCTATGGGGATCAAAGGCTGCTTGTTCTGTGCAATAACTTTATCATCTATCAGACCGACGGGCCTCTGCTTAGCCACCCCCCCCCCCCATCCCTATCGCACGCACGCACACACCACACACACACACACACACACACACACACACACACACACACACACACACACACACACACACACACACACACACACACACACACACACACACACACACACACACACACACACACACACACACACACACACAAAGCAGACTACGTTCGCTGCTACAATGATCCACGGCCTCTCCTGGCGAGCAGGGCACCAGTCAGGTTTTGAAGAAAGCCATGGCATCCTAATGAGGTTAACCCTGCATCATTATATAAAGGTTAAATAAAGTAACCAAAATACTCCCAGGATGGACAAGAATGGATGGCAACACTGTGTACCGGCCGTACCGGCGAAGCGTAATGCAATTGGCCATATGGCCTGCAGAATGCAGGTGATTTACAGATAAGTGGATGTGCAGGGGGCCTGGTCCAGGCTAATGGGCAGGCAGGCACTAACAGCTCTGGCTGCATCTCCACCTGCCCTGGTCCTGGAGTGAAGGCTGGCTCTTCAGGGAATCATCCAACTAAAAGTCAGTTTAACAGAAACACTGTGGAGATATATATGCACCAATAATGCATTATGTTTGATGAGTGCCTGCGAACGCGGGGCAAAGCAAGTGTATCAAAACCAGACAGTAAATCGATAGAATAGATGGATCGCAATTACTCGCGTCATGCATAATGACCATTGACATTATGAACCATTCTTACGATTATTGTTCATATTATCATTATTGTGAATAATATTATTATAGTAGCAACAGCTATTTCTCAGCTTCATTAATACAATATTATTACTTCTATTATTAGCATTTTATCTGTCTGTTAAATTAACATTCGACTCTGCACAACTCTGGGGACATTTCATATTTCGAGGCAGGGTCGACTGTTCAACAATGAAGCAGCTTGATTAGACATTTTCTAATTTATACCTTCGCCGTGGCTGAACTACTCCCACAGAATTAATGCTCCCCTGCCTTGATTATAATTTCCTTGAGGAAAACCTTGTGTCAACCTGCTTCTCACAGAACTCTTTTTGTTCTCACCCTGGTCTAGCAGCGACTCTACATTTGCTTGATTTTTTTTTCTCCTAATGGCAATTTAGTCAGAACCGTGTGACATCGGAGGACAAAGCCTTTTCAAGGAAAACCTATGAATTATTCCATTTTTTATGAAAGAGGCCTCAATTCATTTTTCTATTAAGTTCAGGCCAACAATGAAGGCACCCCGTCGATAACAAGTTCTGGGCCTTAAAGAAGGCCCAGAACTTGTCTTTAAGAGACAAATAACGTCCTGGTTCTTCCATTAATTCAAAGCAGTTACACGAGTGTCATGTGACAATCAACATCTCAACTTTTCTCTCTCTGGACAAAACAGACACCTGACCTTGTCTGCAAATTTTTTCTTCCCCTATGAGGAGTCTGCCATCCTCCTCCTCCTCCTCCTTCTCCTCCTCTTCCTACTCCTCCTTTCCATCCATCCATCTCCTCCTCTCCGTCTCGTGGGCTCCGGTCTCCGATGATGTCTTTGTAAAAGATGGAGCTGTCATCAAGACGCTGTGGTCGAGGAGGCACTCGACAGATCAGATCAGCATTCATTTATGATAACTAAATGTAGATTTGTGGGATACATGGCGTATTGACCCAGCTCATCACAAGCTTGGCCTCCGCCTCCGCTGGGCCCAGCTTCGGTCGGATGGAGCGCAGCAATATATTGACGTTGAATACTTTTCTCCTGACAGGACATTTCTGCAGGAATTTGAAATGGAATTCAATGTATATGTACTACAACAACATCAACAACAACAACAACAGCAAAAGTACTGTCAAGTGATAGTCGAGCCCATCTTTGACATGTCTGGTTTTTATGGTAACTTTTTGTGTTTCAGACAAATGTGGTTGTCTGGTCATAATTCCATCCATCTATCATCTATGTATCATCCAACCATCATTCATCCATGTATCATCCATCCTTCACCAATGTATCATCAATCCATCATTCATCTATCTATCATCCAACCATCTAACTATCATCCATCTATCATCCATCCATCATCTATCTATCATCTATCTATCATCTAACTATCTATCATTCATCTATATCAGATCCATCTATCTATCATCCAGCCATCCAGCCATAAACCTCACACCTGTGATCTCTCAATCCATCAAACTATCCATCATAGTCTTAACGGAAGGGTACATTTAGAATACTGTAATATGGTTCAAAGGTCTAGAAATAAGTCTGTTAATTGCCCAACTTGCCTGCTTTCAAAGGTAATTTGCTTTCACGCTTTGTGAATCACGTGCCACAGGGGGAGCCTAGGTATGAAGAAACACACACACGCACGCACACACACACACACGTGCGCACGCGCACACACACACACACACACACACACACACACACACACACACACACACACACACACACACACACACACACACACACACACACACACACACACACACACACACACACACACACACACACACACACACACACACACGAGAGGTGAGAGGGATTAATATTTAGCTCCATCTACGGACGACAGCTTTCCCGGGGGAGAAGGTCACGGTGACACTGGACCTGTGTGTTTCTGTCGCCCTCTTCATACCTCCCTCTTACTCACTTGGTGGATATATTCCATTTGTCTCTTTTCCCTGGTCCTCCGGAAACCCCTTGGCCTATCACACCCATTTCTCACGTACATATTTCTGAGTCTGACTCCCCCATCCCCATCCCTTTCCCTCCTCCTCCTCCTCCTCCTCCTCCTCCTCCTCCTCCTCCTCCTCCTGTTCCCTTCAACAGACACTTCAAACACAGCGTGCTGCCATACAATGAGTCGTTTTTCTTTTGCAACGCTACTGGTTTGACCCGTCCGACCACAGCTGCTGCTGCTTCTTGTGCTGGTTGCTGTCGGGGGGGTGGGGTGGGGGGGGGGGGGGGGGGGTAGAGAAGTGCAAATACATGCGTTCCGAAAACAAACCTGCAGCAGCTCACCTGTGGGGTGGGGTGGGTGTGGGGGGGGGAGGAGGGCTGGTTCGGTCCGTTTCGTCTTTCAATTCACACCCTCATTTATTCTCTCTCTCTCTCTCTCTCCTCTCTCTCTCTCTCTCTCCTCTCTCTCTCTCTCTCTCTCTCAGTGCCAACATAATACAGACTCGGGATAGAACAAGGGCCCAGGGCAAAGACCTAAAAATACAAGACTCTCCAACACACTCATACGTGATCAGAAAACACATCCACGCACACACAAACCTTAGCACACACATCCAAGGACACATCCCCCCCCCCCCTTTCTCACTCTCTCTCTCTCTCTCACACACACACACACACACACACACACACACACACACACACCACACACACACACACACACACACACACACACACACACACACACACACACACACACACACACACACACACACACACACACACACACACACACACACACACACACACACCCCTCCCCTGAGGTCCAGATATCTGTACAGATTCCCAAAGACATTTTCTAGCAGCTAGTAAGCTCTGCCCGATGCTCACCTCCTGATCCTGGCTTTTCTCACCACTAAAACTATTCTCTGTCTCTCCCTCTCTCTCTCTCTCCCTCACTCTATCTCTCTCTCTCTCTCACTCTCTCTCTCTCTGTGTTACTCTCATTTTATTTGATCAATGTTCTCTTTTTGCCCAGTTTTCCATCCCTCCCTCGCTTTAAACACAGTTGAAAGAAATTCATTGCCGCATAATCAAAGCATTTGCAGAGAAAACGGCGGCTGTTCATTATTTCACAGTACATCACCTGCTGATAGGGATATCTTACCGTGAAAAAACCCCATCTTTTGTCAATACGTATCGATGTGCCCCCGATGTGAGACAACTCAGCCGCGGCGTTCTGTCCGCAGCCGAGCACGTTATGACGGCATACTGATTTATTGTCTAGTTTCAGGACCGCGACTGGAACCCCTCTTACCTCAATGTAAAATGTCTCATAATTAATGAATCTAATTTGCAACGTTTCGTTTGCGTAACGACCGTTAACGGTGAGTGGGAATAAAATACGACGTCGCGACCGCCACCACCACCACCACCGCCACCGCCACCACCACCACCACCACTACCACCACCACCACCGCAGCGGCTGCACTGGGTTTGCTGGAGCAGCAGAATGCTCAACTTTCTTATACAGTAATTGATGAAGCACCGCAAGCCTGCGATATTTCATATCCTGGGTAATTTCCTAATTGGTCAAGTGTTTGCCAGTCCAGGGGCTACACACACACAGGCCTGCAGTACACTCACATCGAGGGGCAGGAGGAAGAGGAGGAGGAAGAGGAGGTGGAGGAGGAGGAGGAGGAGGAGGAGAAGGAGGAGGAGGAGGAGGAAGAGGGGGAAAAAACACCACTCCCCCTTTTCAAAAAAGGACGTAAAACAAGGAATGGAAGGCGAACGCACCATAACACCTTTTGGAGATATGCCAATTGACGAAATGCTTTCATTGTCAAAACTCATGTCAGTCTTAACACTTTCTGACAGACGCAAGCTAATGGACCGGGCTTGTTTTGCATCTGTGCGGCGCCTTTGAAAGCGGCAGAGATGCTGTGTAGCACGCTTGCCTGGCCTTGCGGAGCTACCCCCAGTGATTAGGGCCTTATGTAGCGTGCAGCAGGCCTGCTGGAATATGTACAATCCATGTAAATATGATTAGGGCTCCCCGAGACGTGCAGTGAGCTTATGCACAGTGCCTGAGTGCCCCTAGAAAGATCTGCGTGTGTGTGTGTATATGTGTGTGTGTGTGTGGGTGTGTGTGGGTGGGTGGGGGGGGGGGGGGGGGGGGGGGGGGGGGGGGGGGGGGGGCGCCTTCATCAGGCGTTTCAAGGGAACATTGTATGGTGGTGGTGGTGGTGGAGGAGGAGGATGGGATGGGATGGGGTGGTGGAGGTTGGGTATGGATTAAATATAGATGGAATCATGAATTTTTACACCTTGCAGCGTCTAATATGATTTTTTTTTTTCTCGGAGCCTGACGTTTGAGATAGATGGTGGTGCAGGGATGGATCGGCGGGAAGATGAACCGACGCGTGGCGGGAAATATCATCCTGCGCGTTAGCAGCCGAAGAAGCCGGGGTTTTAGTAGCTCCACATGGGGCCGAATCCAAACGTTCAGCGGGACGAGGAAATGAGCGGTCGAATGCTTCATCCAAATAGTCAACCCCCCCAACCATGGCTGGAGGGGAGGGGTTTTCCTACCGCAGCCGGAATGACGAATACCTTTGCCGTACACACACACACACATACAACATGGTGCACCCAGTATGCACGAGTAATGAGATTGGGCAATAAAGAGTCTGTGCTCCACACGATCTATCAATACAGCAGTGTGTCACTCTAGTCACCGTACAGCCAGCATTTGCATTCAAGATAACCACAGCTGTCATGTGAATTTTATACTCTGTCTCCTCGGTCTGTTTGTGCTGTTTCTCTTCTTCACTCTCTTGTCTCTTGACGCTCTCTCTCTCTCTCTCTCTCTCTCTCTCTCTCTCTCTCTCTCTCTCTCTCTCTCTCTCCTCTCTCTCTCTCTCTCTCTCTCCTCTCTCTCTCTCTCTCTCTCTCTCTCTCTCTCTCTCTCTCTCTCTCTCTCCTCTCTCTCTCTCTCTCTCTCTCCTCTCTCTCCTCTCTCTCTCCCCTCCCCCCCCCCTCCCCCCCTCTGTTGTCCTTGCTGCCTGGTGAGCAGAGATGAAAGCTCCTCTCCTGGTCACACTGATGCTTCATAGACTTTCTATAAAGAATAAATCTGTTAAATAGAACTATCTTAAGCTGCTGCCTACACACAAAAGTCCTGTTCCATTCTGTTCTATTCTCTTCTGTTCTGAATGTGTGAATTTGTCTTCTATTCTTGGTTTAGGATTCAGGGCCACCTTATTTCTCTCTAGTCCATCAGAGCTACGAGCACAAGTCTGCCGACTGGCAGCCCCGCCACCTTAAAAAGCAGAATAGTGTTTGGCAATAAGCCCCTATCGGCTAGCCCTGCGTTCATGTTAGATTAGATTAGATTAGATTAGATTCAAATGTATTGTCATTGCACAGCACAAATACAGTACAGTGAAAATAATCTAACCAGAGTGCAAATGTTGCAGTAAAGTGCATGGTAATATATAATTTACAGTGGTTAAATAAGATGTAAAGACAGCCTAGGTATAAAAACTGTATAAAATAACTTATAGAGTATGTATAACATATGTGCAGAATTATAGGCATATATATATATATACAGGTATACAAGTATACACATATTCAACAGGTAGTGAGCAGGGGTATGCAATTATATCGACAGGATAAATATATATAATATATGCAGTTGTATCAACATCATCGTCATGTCATGTGACTGTCAAGTTTCTGGCTCATAATAATTGATTACATTTCTTTCATTCTCAGGTGGAAAATGCTATATTTTAGGATGTTTTCTGTTGGCTGTTGCTGAACCCACGTAGTTCGCGTGTCGTTTGAGTCATTGTTTGCGTTTGGGTCCTGATCTGAGCCGCTGTTGTTGTGTTTTATGTAACTGCTTGTTGATGGTCTATCAATAAAACCTTTCTGGAGTGCCCCAGAGATGACATATTTATTCTTCTTGTTCTTCTTCTTTAGATTTCCAGACAGACTAGGCAATGCCACCCGGTTTCTGGAAGTTATGTTGTGCATTGTATGTTTGTACATTGCTTTTGCCAAAAAGTAATTTCCAAAGGTACATTTTATATATAAATTGTGTTTAACAAGATAATCATGACAAACTGACGTCATGTTTAAAACATTTTCAAAAGACTACGAAAAAGCTTAACAACATGGCGGTCGTAGGCCTACAGGAAGTGATGCAATTAGCAGGGGGGCGGGGGGGGGGGGGGGCGCACGGATAAACAATCTATTGTGTGGTTTAGGTCGGAGGACGCCGGCTACCCTGGAACAATGGCTGCTGAACTGCGTTCGCGGTCACGGTGTCTGATTCCGAGAGACGTTTGGGTTGAACGAATCACCGACGGGGACGATGACGTCCGCACCACCTCCACAATTTCCCGACCTTTCCCTCTCTCTCTCTGTGTTATTGAAAACGGAAGATTGAAGATTGAAAACCACATGATTCAATGTGCACTGGAAAAGAAATATGGCAACAACAATTTCATATGAAAAAAAACAAAAACAAACCCAAAAACAGAATGGGGAGAGAGCATAAAAGACCTCAGCTACCTTTGTGACGCCAACACAACCCTCCCCGGAGACCCGGGAAAGGCCGGCCATATGGGGACTGTCCATCCTGTCAGTAGGCAGTGTGTGTGTGTGTTTGTGTGTGTGTGTGTGTGTGTGTGTGTGTGTGTGTGTGTGTGTGTGTGTGTGTGTGTGTGTGTGTGTGTGTGTGTGTGTGTGTGTATGTGTGTGTGTGTGTGTGTGTGTGTATATGCACGCCTTCCGACGGACGGGTTGTGCCTTTGCAATAAAGACCAGACTCCAGCTGTGTGTGAGCGCGAGAAAGGGAGACTCACACACAGATCCCATCGCCCAAATCCAATAAGGAGAGTAGAATTTCATTACAGATGTTGGGCCTGGATATGACGGCTCCATCAATAACCACCACACATGTGAGCAGTGGCAGGGCCGAGGGTGACGTAGTCAAAGTCATACACCACGGTGGCAGGATATATAGATCGGCTCCACCAGCTTGGATCTTCCACCTCCCTCCTCACTACTCTCTCTCTCTCTCTCTCTCTCTCTCTCTCTCTCTCTCTCTCTCTCTCTCTCTCTCTCTCTCTCTCTCTCTCTCTCTCCTCTCTCTCTCTCTCTCTCTCTCTCTCTCTCTCTCTCTCTCTCTCTCTCTCTCTCTCTCTCTCTCTCTCTCTCTCTCCCTCTCCCTTACTCTCCTTTGCTCCCTCTCTCTCCCTCTCTTTATTTTTCTTTCTCTCGCTTTTGTTCTTTTCTCTCTCTCTCTCTCTCTCTCTCTCTCTCTCTCTCTCTCTCTCTCTCTCTCTCTCTCTCTCTCTCTCTCTCTCTCTCTCTCTCTCTCTCTCTCTCTCTCTCTCTCTCTCTCTCTCTCTCTCTCTCTCTCTCTCTCTCTCTCTCTCTCTCTCTCTCTCTCTCTGTACCTCTCTCCAGCTCTCTCCAGCTTTTTTCTTTCACTCACTTTTTCACTTCTTTTTCCTGACAATAGAGACGTCCAGAGTCTTTCTTCAGTGGAGCAAGGAATTACATCTCAAGTGAGGCAGTTCAATAGCGCTGTCCACTTTCCTTCGCAGGCGACAATAATGTTTGTGCCCGAAAAAAATAAAAAGCCTTGGGTTTTTTGATTTTCAATTACTCATCCTTTATGTCACTCCTTCTATCCACTCCCCCCCCCTTGTCTCTCCATTTTTCTCTCTCTCTCTGTTGTTCTCTCTCTCTGTTGTTCTCTCTCTCTCTCTCTCTCTCTCCTCTCTCTCTCTCTCTCTCTCTCTCTCGCTCTCTCTCGCTCTCTCTCGCTTGCTCTCTCTCTCTCTCTCTCTCTCGCTCTCTCTCTCTCTCTCTCTCTCACTTCACTCAATCTCATTTTAATACGTTGGTACACAAACAAGTTAAGTTCAACAAGTTTCGTAATCACCCCGTCCCCATTATGCCGGAGTTGTGATTAATTAGAAAAGTTGCATCAAGTTGTTGTTGTTGTTAATATTTTATGAATATTTCATATTCATGTGACCTCCTTATTTGATGTGTGTTTCTTAAGTGCGGGCACAGATTTCGGAAAATAAGAGGCAACATTTTCCCAAACTTCAGTTCAACTGGTGCGATGTCTCTCATCACCTCCATGACCTTCTCATTATGAACCAATTAGCCTGGGTACTTTGGCATTAGTCACGTTGAGGCTATGCCGGACGTTAAATATCAAACACAATGCAACGTGTTCAAACTTCCCATACAGGGTCGAAGGTCAAGGAGCCGGGCTGCTCTTTGGCCGGTTCATAGTTTAGCGCACAGTGCGGGCCGCTATGACGTATAAAGCCCTGCTTTATCCTCCGTTGAACGGATGACAATGTAGCCAATGTTCTGTAGACCCTTAGCAGTCCAGACAATAGAATGTCATCGTTTTCAATGCACAGTTCGAATGTCATGAAAAAGATTCTGAAAGCTTTTTCATGTTACCGCGCCAAAAACGCTTCAGAGATGACTCATGTATATTGAACAGATTCAGCGTAGTTATTTTATTTTTATTGTTATTTGAGGGAAAAAAAAGAGATAGACTGTATATTGTTGTGGTCATATCCCGCTGTGATATGATTTGAAGGATGTTCTGGTGTGCCAAACATCATGGGGGTATTTTGCACTCTTGGGTGAACCTAATATGAACTTAATAATTCAGGTTGTAGGAGCGGAGCGCTCGCTCTAACAGTCCTATCATTCCATCACACTGTGTGACGACGGGAAGAAAAAAAAAAAAAACCCTCATCTTGAATCATACTCCTTCCTATAAGCCGCTCAAAAAAAAGGTCTCCCTTTTTCCATTTCACATTGTGACCATCTCGCACCGAGAAGCCAATGATATGCACCAAGCGACTACAACAGTGTCCTGAGACAAAGGCGTGCCATTCTAGATCTTAAAAAAACACGAGTACATTTTAATTTCCATGAAGGGAATGTGTTCACGAATAGTAAAAAAAATGTCCCGTTATAGCTCAAAAATGTCCGTTTGTTCCAAAATCGGTCACAATCAATTTCTAACCGCCCCGACTTGTGTTTTCTAATAGGGAAGAGTCATTGTTTCTTACAATGACTACAATATTACCATATTGTACCATTATGTAACCCAACGTTGACATCTTAGGAGGACACACTGTTCTGTAGGCACCCGCGCACACGTTGGTGAAAGCAGTTTGTTGACAGAATGTTTTTCCCCATCCCATCAGCTCTTTCCATTCAGGGTCAGACGGACACAATGTAAATAATAATCCCACATTCAGTTTCAGGGCGGCGTTTCTTCACCATTTATTTCCCGTGGAGTTGTCATGGTGTGCAGCTGACGGTTGAAGAGTGCATTCTGCTGGGATTTCGTGGGAATGAGATTGCGACGAAAAAAAAAATACAAGCCGACAAGCCAACCCCAAGTAAGGCATTGTGGGCTTACACTGCCGTGGTTTAGCGGTTTGGGAAATACCCGTACCTTGCATGTTAGTAAGGAACCGAACACATCCATAGTCTATGTCCCCCTCGATCCGCAGACAATAATAACAACCATTCAACTCCTATTTTAAAACTACTGCTTTGTGAAGTTTATGATGATTTAATTGTTTTAATGCTTATTAAATTTTTTACAAATTGTAACAAATAATTCAACCAAAGTCCTCCTTGGCGCACCTGAACACGGAAACCAAACCAAACCATAAGATTCACATTGTACAGCTACATGCTTTATACACCACCGCAAAGGACCCTCTGCAGGCTGCAGCCAGTGCTGGTGTTTTAAGGTACCAAAAACAAGGGGGGGATGAATTCATCAACCCTTCAAACTGCTTTTGGAGAGGAACTGAAGGAAAAAGGAAACCAAACAGGAGTGGATGGGTGTTGGTGGTGGGGGTTGTTGTTGTTTGTGGTGGTGGGGATGTGGGGGTGGGGGGGGGGTGGGGTTGCCGCAGAATGGAATGATGGGATGGCAACGGGAGCCGGCCGTGATTGGAGCGTTGCCTCCTCGTCCCGGTAAACACTTTCTTCCTCTCCCTCTGCCAGCCATGTGCGGCGTGTTGATAAGAGACATCATCCCACTGATTCATTAATCAAGTGTGAAATGTACAGCTACCTGCCGCTTTCTTATTCCCTCTGCAACCCCTGCCCCTCCTCCCCCACCCACCACCACCACCAACCTCGAAAAGCTCTTCTCTCCCTTCCTTTCTGCTGCTCCACCAGCAAGAAAATAAACTCACCCTCCTCCACCAGGGTTGCTTTTGGAGGGAGGGGGTGGAAAACCCAGAAAGAAGATGCAGAAGAAGAAGAAGAAGAAGAAGAAGAAGAAGATAAGGGAGGGGAAAAAATAAAAGAAAAGCAGAGCCAGCAAATCCCCCCCTTTTCACTTTTTTCTTATTTCCCTCCAAGCATATCCGTGTGCACTCGTGTACAAACATACCTTTACACCCAGACAGACAAGTGCAAACACCGGCGTGCTATCAAACATGCAGGTATGCGAGGGGAAGAGGGAAGGGGAAGAAAAATAACCCATCCAACCATCCATAACTCAACAACTCAACAATTTTGTACCATGCACAGAACATTAGCGTGTCCGTGCGCGCACACACACACACACACACACATGTAGACACATGCGCAGTCGCGCACGCACACACATACAAGCTCTAAAAACACCTCAACCTGTCATCCTACCACCTACCAGCCCCCCCCCCCCCCTCCCCCACTCCCCCCCCCTGGAGAAAAGGCTTCACTCTGTCTGTTGCTAACCCTGTTGTTGTTGTTGTTGTTGTTGTTGTGATGTTGACCTCTGACCCCCAAACACGTCCTGTTCCACCCCCTTGTTCCACTGGGGGTCTTTGCCTGCCACCTGTCACCTGTTTTACACCAGAGGGCACTCAGTAGAGCGCGTACCGCCACCACACCAAAACAAAAGATCGGGATTTGGATCCAGGGAAAGTCGAATCAACTGTTCCTTGGCCCGTCAGTAATCTGACCACCAAGTTGTGTCCAATTCCATAGATAAATTTGTTATGTTATCTTTCAAAACAGACAAACAAACGGACATACACACAAACAGGGGTGAAAACCTAACCTCCTCCCATCTTCAAAACACCTGCTGACCGTCCATCTGGCTCTCCCCTCTCTCCCTTCATCCCGCCCCCCCCCGAGGAGGGACATTTAGGCTAGTTTATCTGCGTTCTCTACATGACGAAAGTCGTTTATAATATATTTTTTGTTTGCCGATAAAAAGGAGGCCTGTCTTCATCCTCATCCTCATCATCATCATCGTCATCGTTCGGCGTGAGTCACTAAAAGCTCTTTCTGAAAAGTCAGCAGCGCGCTGACCAAGTCAACATTTGATTAATTTGAGGAAAAACAAAACGCCTTCTGTCGACGGGACAGCTGCGTATACATCGGACGTCGGAGCCGGAGTGCTTCTGGTCGTAACCTTCCTAGATTTATTAACTTTCTGTTGAAACTTTCGCAAGATTTAGCAGCCGGCACAAGTACAAACAGCGTGGTGGGAGGACTCGTTCCTCCAGTGCTTCCGCTGTGGTGTTTAGTTTTGAGGTAATGTTCAGTCATGTTTATTTTTTGGGAGGGGAAAGGCCAAAAGAAAACATTGACTGTATCTATTTTAGAAGGGAAATAGAAGTGATTTGTAGGAATCAAAGTCAATTCAAGGCTGCACACACACACTGATCAAATGGAATTCGATCAGGGTTATGCAATGTATTATGTACTGTGATGTTCACGTTGCCTTTATTTGAGTTGCTTTAGAGCACAATGCAGTGGAGTGGACTCCATCCTCGCACAATACAATACTGTATATAATAGATGCATGAACTTGAACCACTGTATTCATTGCAGATCTGCAATCCACTCAAATCACTGCTGCAGACATATGCATGTGTATAGAGATTCAAATTGCAAATAAAGTGATCCATAACAATACTCACACCGTACACGGCCAAACAAATCATAGCTTGTGTCCACTTGGCAGCTTAGGGAAGTTTCTGCAGGAATATATTAACACCAGCCATTTTCTTCCATTAATTTGTCCAACCTTGGGTTAATTAAGAGGTTCCCAGCGGTTGAATATTTGGAATGGTAAATAATGGATAAGAACGGTGACATTACATTAAAAAACGGGTACCTTATATTCATATATTTATAGTTAGGCAGGTTTTTTGGAGAACATGTTTCTGACGTACTAAATGTACTAAACACTTGGCAATACACATGAATGTCTCAATATTCAGTCCAAATATAATATATATATTTTTGCCATAACAAGTCTCTACTTACACAGAGTTGGAATATCTTTATACATGTCATACCACGGCGGCTCTGAGCAATTGTCAACAGTGAATGAACGGGTCACAATTCCGCTCTGTTAGCATCTCCCTCCGCAAAATAAATATGTATTTATGTACGACTTTCCACATCTGCCAGTGAGACAGCCCATTGAACAAAACGGCTGTTTACACATCCTGCTTTTTTTTCCCTCTTTCTCTCTCTCTCTCTCTCTCTCTCTTCCTCCCAGTTTTTTGTTATGTTTTACAGTTCACCGCACAACACTAAACACCGTTCCTAATGAGAGACGCCCTGACACTGTGTTTAGATCTGGGCTTCTGTGTATCTGTTATGATAGCAGCTCCCCTTAAAAAAAAAAGAAAAAAAACCCAACAGAACATGTTTATATCTGATCCCACGGCAGCGACAGAGGCAGTAAACCGGTCTCCTTTAACCCGCCCACGCAGGGAGCTGCTCACGTTTCTGCAGCATTTTGAACAACTCCGGTTAAGTTGCTGCACCGACACTTTGCTTGAGAGAATAAACATGTAGTAGTAGTAGTAGTAGTAGTAGTACTAGAAGTAGTAGTAGTAGTTCCCACACAAGTGGCCATCTGAGGAACAGTAATCAAATTAGCGCAAATGCCGCGGACGGGAGTTTCAAATGACTGTAGCGCACAGAGGAGGAAGACAGCTAGCTAAGTTTTGTAAATAGGGATACATTTATAAAACAATATGGGGAAATAGACTATATATTTACCGACAAGGTTTGGACTGTGTGGATCAATGTGATATTATTGTCGCGGATGTGCTGAAGAGGAGGACACTGAACCCCCGACCCGTACTACGTGTGATCAAAGTGGAACACCGTCAGCACTGATGAAAACCTCTCTGATCAACCCACATCTGTTACGTAACGCTGAGGCTGAAAGCAATCTCTCTCCCACCCCCCCCCCCCCTGAACATTAACCCGTGAAACTGATCGAAGTGGACTCTCGCAGAGGTACTCAAACACAGGTTATGGCTTTTCCAAGCAATTAGCGCTCGTTTAATTTCATCCCTGTATACATTCTTTGTGGTTCCAACCGTTCACGGGCAAACAGAAACGCCGATGATCGAGGCTTTTGGTGGAGCCCAGCCATTCCGTCCCGTAATACTGAGTCACACGACATACAGCAATGTCCATTGAAGTACTGCAGATAACATTAGTTTCAATGAAAGGAAACAAAAACGGAAAAAAATACATTGTCTATATACAGAGACATAAAATATACACAGTTGCGGGTGGACGTATAGCGATCGCACCCTCCAATATGAACACAAATGACAGCTCGAATGAGAACCGCTCACTGACAACTTTTTCCATTTTCCGTTTCTTTTTCAAATCCTGCTGAAAAAATAGACCCGTCGCCTGATAGCATGACCCAAATCACGGTAAGATTGAGAGTATGATCACGGATACTATACCCAACACGGAGAACACGGTAGTAGGCCGACGAGGCTTTACACACTTTTTACGCTGAGTGTTATTGAAGAGACACAAATTTAACGCGATGCAATTTCCCCCCCCCCGCGTTCATTCACGCTAACATTATGTCGAGATACGACTCGAGATGAACCAAAAATGTGTCTTAATAGCCAGAGTACTTAATCCATGTCTGGCACTGTGTACCTCTCCCCTCTCCCCCCTCCCCTCCCCCTCCCCCCACATCTGATAATCCTAATCCTCTCACGTTCTGGTAATTTTTTTGTACAAGACAACACATTTCTCTCTCGCCTGTGAATCCACTCCTCCCCTGATAATAATTAACTGAGCCCCCCCATCCCCCCCCCCTCCAGCAGTCTGGGCCACTTGGCTCCTGAGGTGATCTCCAGCGTGATCCACAGTCAGGGGGGTTACAGTGTCAGGGGTCAGCCCCCCCCCCCCACCCCCGGGGATCCATTTCAAGTCCCTGTGTCCTCCGACTCCTTTCCTGTGCACTGTTTTTAATTTTTTATTTCAACATGCCCTCACAGAAACACAAAAGAAATGAGAAGATTACGTTGGTTTGGGATTTCGTTGTTTTCCTTCCTTTTTTTTGGGGGGGGGGGGGGGGGGGGGGGGCCTCGAAATGTGGGGTTTGGTGTTTCCTTCTCCTTTGTTGCCGTGCCCTTTATCCTTTCCTCCTTTTCCCCTCCGCCTCCATTTTTGTTGTGTTCGTTGTTCTATTCCTTCATCGATGGTCGACGACCACCAATCGCCACCACCACTCTCTCTCGTCTGTCTTTATCAACACATTCTGGGATCAGCTTGGTGGCGGACGAACTCCGTGACCTCCTCCTCCTCCTCCTCCTCCCTCCTCTTCTTCATCCTCCCCTCCCCCCCCCCCCCACCCCCAGACACCCACCCCGCTTCCCCCACTCCCCCCTTTATAAGGCATACTGGATCAGGACGAGGGCCAGGGCTAGGCTGCGGAGCAGTGCCCAGTGGCTGCTGGCACCCAGACGGGCTGAGCCGTTGCCTGGCTGGTCCTGTGGTCGGCTCATGCCTCCGTAACCGCTGACGGGCTCCAGGAGAGACTAGAGAGAGAGAGAGAGAGAGAGAGAGAGAGAGAGAGAGAGAGAGAGAGAGAGAGAGAGAGAGAGAGAGAGAGAGAGAGAGAGAGAGAGAGAGAGAGAGAGAGAGAGAGAGAGAGAGAAACAGAGACAGGTAGAGAAAGGGATGAGAGAGGGAGGAACAAGGGACGAGAGAGAGAGAGAGAGAGAGAGAGAGAGAGAGAGAGAGAGAGAGAGAGAGAGAGAGAGAGAGAGAGAGAGGAGAGAGAGAGAGAGAGAGAGAGAGAGAGAGAGAGAGCAATGGAAAGAAGATGAGAGAGAGAGAGAGAGAGCGAGAGACAGAGAGGGGGGGAGATGATGTGCAAAGGTTAGTACCATAGATTGGAAAAAACAATATGGATGTAGCGTCTGTGACGTCACCCAGCGGCAGCAATTCCATATTTGACACGTTGAGATGAAAACTCATTCATATTCGGGGGCAGGGGGCCATGCTGGGGTTGGAGGGTAAAGCCAGCTAAAATGACTCATTCAGTGGTAGATGTGCAATTATAAATATAAGTATATATACGTGCTTGCGTACTTAAATATATCATATCTTTTTGGATTCATCCCCCCCCCCTTGCACCTTTATGTAAATTATGTTTGGATTTTGAGTCCCGGCTGTCAAATTAGGTTTTTTTGACAAGTTGGCAATATGAAATATTTTTTAAGAGGCTCTTTCTATTTTTTTCCACCTCATCTTTAAGCATGTGCCAACAAGTTCTTCAAGCCGCCATTGCAGACTATACACACTTTAATTACAAGCACATCTGAGGCGGCAGCGCGCACACACACACACGCACACACACACGCACACACACACACACACACACACACACACACACACACACACACACACACACACACACACACACACACACACACACACACACACACACACACACACACACACACACACACACACACACACACACACACACACACACACACACACACACACACTCTGGGCGGCACACGACTCTTCCTCACCAATTACTGTGACGACATGACACAACAAGTTGGGTTTATGCTCTTGGAGGGTATTCCTGAGCAATATTCCATTGCTCAATGCAGATCAAACATTCATCAGTCTCCCAGTAAATATGAAAAGCTGTTTACAAGACGTTGTTTACGAGAGCAGGAGGAAATCACGCCCTTCTGGATATCAAACGTCACAGAGAACCGTGGAGAATAACACCGCTATATATGCCCACACTACAATGGCATTAATGCGCTCTTTCCATAAAATCCTCGTAGTAACAGGAGCATATCCCTCAATATGCGGACGTACCTCTTTCCAATCTGGCAACGCTACACAGGGGCACATCATGGAGAGCATGACAGATGTTCTCCTCCTGCACAGCCAAGCCCCTTACCTCATATCCACATGTGGAACCTCTGGAACCAGAGTCATGTACACAGAATAAAACAACCTAACACCTTGTCTGATGTTATCTAGCAGAACCTGATCTACCCTAACACAGGGAGCCAATGCACACGGAAAGAGAGAGAGAGGGGGAGTGAGAGAGAGAGAGAGAGAGAGAGAGAGAGAGAGGAGAGAGAGAGAGAGAGAGAGAGGAGAGAGAGAGAGAGAGAGAGAGGAGGAGAGAGAGAGAGAGAGAAGGAGAGAGAAGGAGAGAGTGAGAGATTGAGAGAGATATGGTAGACATAGACTTGTGGTTTCACGTGGTTAAAAACAAATCAGTGAAAGGGTTAAATAGCAGTTGCCAAAAAAAAAAGCTTTGGCTAGCTTGACAATGCACCAAACACATCCGCGACTAAAAGCCAATTAATTAGCAGGGGCAGTGATGTGTGGCAGCAGCCTGTTGACATGGGTCCAGATCTCTAGCTAAAGCCAATACCCAAACACACACACACACACACACACACAACACACCCACACCCCCCCCCCCCCCCCCACACACACACACGCGACATAGCAAACACCTACCAGCACAAACATCCCAATTATACATATGGGCTGTGACCAATTTATTCACACTTAAAGACACACATTTTCCTCAAAATAAGTATCTGGGAGACTTGAACAACACATGAAAACATATGTTAAACCGTGGGCTGCAGGAAAAATACAAAGTAAAGGAGAAGCAGGTATCTTGATACCTATCTTATATGTTTCAGTATTGATTAAGCGACATAAAGGAACTTCCCAGGGCTGGCTATCGGGCGACCATGTAGTTACACACTTTTTTTTGTCCACAATCAATTGTGTTCAATTGAGCTGAAAATCAACACATGCTCCTTGGCATTGCTGCTTAACGCCGCTCACATTAACTTAACCTGTGAGTTGGTTAGGGGATGAAGAGGAGGACGAGGAAGAGGAGGAGGAGGAGAAGACAGAGCAGGTGGAAGAGGAGGACGAGGAGGAAGAGGATGAGGAGGAGAAGGAGGAGGAGAAGAAGGTGGAGCAGGAGGAAGAGGAGGAGTAGAAAGAGGACGAGGAGGAGAAGGCAGAGCAGGGGAAGGGGAGGAGGAGGATGAGGAGGAGAAGGCGGAGCAGGTGTAAGGGGAGGATGAGGAGGAGAAGGCGGAGCAGGAGTAAGAGGAGAAGGAGGATGAAGAGGAAGTGAAGGTGGAGCAGGAAGAGGAGAGAGAGAGCAGAGGGAGAGAGGATGAGGAGGAGAAGGAGGAGGAGAGGAGGAGAGGAGGAGAGAGGAGGAGAGAGAGAGGACGAGGAGGAGAAGGCAGAGCAGGAGGAGGGGATGAGGAGGAGAAGGCGGAGCAGGAGTAAGAGGAGAAGGAGGATGAAGAGGAAGTGAAGGTGGAGCAGGAGAGGAGAGAGAGAGAGGGAGAGAGGAGGAGAGAGGAGGAAGAGGATGAGGAGGAGAAGGTGGAGCAGGAGGAAGAGGAGTAGAGAGAGGAGAGGAGGAGAAGGAGAGCAGGAGGAGAGGAGAGGAGGAGAGGCGGAGAGGAGAGAGAGGAGAGGAGGGTGAAGAGGAAGGAGAGGTGGAGCAGGAAGAGGAGAGAAGAGCAGGACGAGGAGGAGAGGATGAGGAGGAGAGGAGGAGCAGGAGGAGAGAGGAGTAGAGAGAGGACGAGGAGGAGAAGGAGAGAGGAGGAAGGAGGAGGAGGAGGAGAGGAGGAGAAGGAGGAGAGGAGAGAGAGGAGAAGGAGGATGAAGAGGAAGTGAAGGAGGAGAGAGAGAGGAGAGAGAGAGGAGGAGAGGAGGAGAGGAGGAGAGGAGGAGAGAGGAGGAGAGGAGGAAGAGGAGAGAGAGAGGACGAGGAGGAGAGGAGAGAGAGGAGGAAGGAGGAGGAGGAGGAGAGGAGGAGGAGAGGGGAGCAGGAGGAAGAGGAGTAGAGAGAGGACGAGGAGGGGAGGAGAGAGGAGGAAGGGGAGGAGGAGAGGAGGAGAGAGGAGGAGCAGGAGAAGAGGAGAGGAGGAGAGAGAGGAAGTGAAGGTGGAGAGAGAGAGGAGAGAGAGAGAGGAGGAGGAGGAGGAGGAGGAAGAGGAGAGAGGAGAAGAGGAGAGGAGGAGAGAGGAGGAGGAGGAGAGGAGGAGAGGAGAGAGGAGGAGAGGAGAGAGGAGAGAGGAGGAGCAGGAGAAGAGGAGAGGAGGATGAAGAGGAGAGGAGGTGGAGCAGAGAGAGGAGAGAGAGAGGAGGAAGGAGAGGAGGAGGATGAGGAGGAGAAGGAGGAGGAGAAGGGGAGCAGGAGGAGAGGAGAGAGAGAGGACGAGGAGGAGAAGGAGAGAGGAGGAAGAGGAGGAGGAGGAGAGGAGAGGAGAAGGGGAGCAGGAGGAAGAGGAGTAGAGAGAGGACGAGGAGGGGAAGGAGAGAGGAGAGGAGGAGGAGGATGAGGAGGAGAAGGCGGAGCAGGAGAAGAGGAGAAGGAGGATGAAGAGGAGTGAAGGTGGAGCAGAGGAGAGACAGAGCAGGAGGAAGAGGAGGATGAAGAGGAAGTGAAGGTGGAGCAGGAGGAGGAGAAGGTGGAGCAGGAGGAAGGGGAAGAGGACGAGGAGCATATTAGCTTACATAAATAGATAATAAAGTTCAGATGCAGTGGAAATGAACAAGGCTCATCAGCTTTGCTGTTCTTTACAATAGAGAAAGGCCATTACGATGCGAATTGAGAGAGAGAGAGGGGGGGGGGGGATATATATACTGTCCAGCGAAGCGTGTTTTAATCTGCCAGACTCTCGCGCTGAGGCACCGTGGGAATATCGACGGAGACGTGGGCGTGCGCAGCGTCGTTTAGAATTGACAAACTCTGCAGAAAAATACGCACGGCAGGGTGGAGGATCGGCGCGAATCTCCATACACGTCAACGCAAACAACACAACAATACGCGAGTAAAGGCAGGAGCGTCCCAGTCCTGAATGAAACTATTCTCTCTCCGCTGGCCCGGCCGGAGCCCCAGTGTGCCTGTTTACCCACAGGGGGAAACCCACAGGGGAAACTCACAGGCCCCTCCCCTTGGTGACATTTCCAAATAAATACGCATGGAAAAGCACTTGGGAACGTGACTGGGTGACTGGGTATCCTTGAGAAGGGCTTTAGGTCAGATACACAATAAAAAGTCTACATTTTCAGGCTTTTTTCTTTGTTGGTTGCTTCGGTTTCCCGCCATGCTTCGCAAATGGTCACACACCCAATGTGTGTGTGTATACATTTTACCATCCATTTCGTTTTCATAGACGTGCAAATTTATTGGCTGCATACAGTGTTCAATATGTTATATTATAACAGTCTTAGTCAAGCACCGTCTCACTGCTGTTATTGCATTGTGTTATATCTGTCAGACTCTCTATGGGTGTTTGTGGTTGTGTGTGCGTGTGTGCGTGTGCGTGTGGAAGCAAGTATCTTGTGTGTCCATTTGTCTGTGTGAGAGAAGGTTAATGTGCTTGTATGTGTGTGTGTGTGTGCGTGTGCATTTTCATGGAGAGAGAGAGAGAGAGAGAGCGAGAGAGAGCGAGAGCGAGAGCGAGAGCGAGAGCGAGAGAGAGAGAGAGAGAGAGAGAGGAGAGACAGAGAGAGACGCAGAGAGAGAGAGAGAGAGAGAGAGAGAGAGAGAGAGAGAGAGAGAGGAGAGAGAGAGAGAGAGAGAGAGAGAGAGAGAGAGACAGAGAGAGAGAGAGAGAGAGAGACAGAGAGAGAGAGACAGAGACAGAGACACAAGTTGTTTGTGTGTGTGCATGTGCATGTGCATTGTCAGAGAGAGAGAGAGAGAGAGCGAGAGAGAGAGAGAGAGAGAGAGCGAGAGAGAGAGAGAGAGAGAGAGAGAGAGAGCGAGAGAGCGAGAGCGAGAGAGAGAGAGCGAGAGAGAGAGAGCGAGAGAGAGAGAGCGAGAGAGAGAGAGAGAGCAATAGAGATAGCGTGGGGTTCCATGTTCATCATGTGATATACAACCCTGAGACAGTGGTCTGCCAGGAGAACTCCACCATAACAACCCCTCCTTCAATGTATCTGCCGTGGAACTTTGACAGGTTTTAATTGCCAGGCGTCGTTGCCTGAGAGCGGCGGACTGCCCAAAAATGTCCCCACCGGCTCCTTCTCTAATTATAAACTTCCTGCTTGAGTAATCACATGTCTTATTGCTTCCTAATTACCATTTTTTACAATAAATTAAACACTATGCCATACTGAGATGGCACAGAGCGCCGCATCAATACTGTCATAAACACACACCCTTTAGAAGACAGCCCCGCTTCCCCCCCCCCCCCCTCCTCTCTCTCTCTCTCTCTCTCTCCTCTCTCTCTCTCTCTCTCTCTCTCCTCTCTCTCTCTCTCTCTCTCTCTCTCTCTCTCTCTCTCATGCTGTGTCTCTCTCTCTCTCTCTCTCTCTCTCTCTCTCTCTCTCTCTCTCTCTCTCTCTCTCACTCACTCTCACTCTGGCTCACACTTTATTTAATACCTACCCCCACCAAACATACATACTGTTATTGTTATCGGTGGCGCTTGCTCATTAATCGTAGCCTTCTTCCCTGTTTTCTTTTTTTTCTTCTATTTTTTTTTTTAAGGATTTAATTTGCTGTCTCCTCCACAATAAGGGCGTCTTTATTCAGGACAATGCAGCAATGCCTCCAGGGTGGAAGGTGGCCATTAAGTACCCACAGAAAGCCCCGTACCCTCCTTCCCACCCCCCCTGCCGAGTTGTTGAGAATATGATGTCTTAATGAGTGATCATTATGGTACGGGGAATGTTGTGTGTTCATGACAACCTAACATGCGAGATGATGTATTTTCATAATAATCGTTAAAACATGACATTCGCACACAGGAAGCACGCAGCTGCCCCCAACTCAGATGCAAACAATAAGGAGGATACATGATGCGTACGACTCGGAAACACGTTGACGAATGTTGTGTTGTGCGGGGAAATCGAGGGGAACGAGGAGGGGGGGATATGGGAGGGAATTGTAGATCCGGATGGATGGACTAATTTTACAATAGGCCTTATGTCATGTTTCTGGAGCAGAAGGATGATAAATTGGAAGTCTATTAAAGACAAAGCTAAAATGCAGGCACCGGTGATGTTCCTCCTATCTCCTCCTTTAAGCTTGTGAAATCAAGAGTCTCCTGCAGACTGTCTCAGAGCTGTGAGTGGTGGGGAACAGGCCTTGGGTCAGTGCTTAAGAACCTCTAATACAGATTACCCCCCCCCCCCCCCCCCCAACCAATACACACACACACACCAACCACCACCAGTCTGTTGCCTCTACTCTTTCATTAAAGCAGAAGGTTTCAGGACAAGGGAAGAAAAACAAAACTTTCACATTTCATCGACATGTCGTCATCATCGGTGTAGACTAAACAGTTTTATCACAAGGCGTCTCTTCCACTGTGCCAATTTCCTAAACAAGCGTGTCGATTAAATGTCTGTGTTTGTGTGTGCACGCGTGCATGTGTGTGTATGTGTGCGTGTGCATGTGTGTATGTGTGTGTGTGTGTGTGTATGAAAAGGAAAGTCCTCTGTGTAGCTAGTGATTTTGGAAATTGTACCAATCAGTTGTTGGTGTAAGCGGAGTAGCAGTGTTACGGTCGTTAGGTCTATTCTAACTTTGAACAGAAAAGTGTTGAGGAAGGATTGAAAATTGTAATTTGCTAGTTTGTTTGTTTGTTGTTGTTTGTTTGTTTGCTTGCTTGCAGTTCATAATGTGATTTCCTGAGACCGCTACAGCGCCGGCAACACAGGATGTGGAACGGAAAACAAAACAGACTTCTCATTCAGCATGTCGATTACCTTCCTACTTAACATGACAAAATGGAAGACTTCGATTTTTTTTAGATCCCCAAAAAATAAAACAAACAACATCGTAAATAAACCAGCTAGTAGTACACGCGTCGATCCGTTTGAAGGCCACCATAAGTCTTGCGTGAACTAGCCAGCGAGCACAGTACCTTGCCCTGGGCTTCATCCCCTGGCTGGACATCGTTGGGGATGTAGAGAGATTCCGAGGTGCTTGTTGACCCATCCGGACCCGGCTTCACCGTGGCCGAGGGGCCCGGGACAGAGCCCTCTTTGTCCTGCCCGCCGTCGGCCACATAACCAAAGGCCTGGATGGCATTTCCTGTAGAGAGACAGAGATATAAAGTCATTTGGGTTGTTTTTTTTCTTCCTCTTCTCCTCCTCCTCCTCCTCCTCCTCCCTCCTCCTCCTCCTCCTCCTCCTCCTCCTCTTTTTTTCGAGACAGCGCCAGCGAGACGAAGCCGACAGACACACAGCACACGGACTGCTTTTAAGCCAGCGTTCTGGTCGCCTGCCCAATCTCATGGCTTGGGGGAGGGTGGGGGGTTGAGGGGGTAGATAGATGGGGGAGGTAGATGGGGGAGGTAGATGGCGGAGGTAGATGGGGGAGGAGGGGGGAGGCGTGGAGTAGACGGAGCACGTCTTTCTGCTTCGCTAGTCAGCCATAGAGCCTGTTTACACCGAGCTCATTAAAAAAACAGCAATCAAGATATTTTAGCGGTGGAATCCATTACTTGGGAGGTCATTGAAGGTCTGTTTATGAAGAAATATTTAAACAACGCCCCCCCCCCCCCCAAATACAAGGTTAGCTATTCTGAGATCTACAATCAAGTCTCTATGTATATATCTATATTTATAGATATTTATATATATATATATATATTTTGTACATTTGTCCGGGAAGTCAACGGCATGAACATCTATCAACAATATCCCAACAAGCTGAACAAAGCCTTGAATCAGGACTGGAAAAAGATAAAGAATATGTTGTTTGAAAAGCCAAAGAATTCCGTTGAGTTGACTGTGAAAAACACAGGAGTTTCCATCGGTTCCAGTGTGCTTGTTGACCTAACGGCAGACATGTGTAGCATGCGTTTGGTCGGTGCATAGATGTGTGTGTGTGTGTGTGTGTGTGTGTGTGTGTGTGTGTGTCTCTCTGCAGAAATGTGATAAATTGAAGCACACTCTGCACTCTGGAGCTCTTCTGCCAGAAACAGTGGACCCAGGCACCGTTTTACCGCTTAAAACACAAACCTTGTTTCTATTTGTTCTGAGACAGAGAGAGAGTGTGTGTGTGGTGTGTGTGTGTGTGTGTGTGTGTGTGTGTGTGTGTGTGTGTGTGTGTGTGGTGTGTGCGAGAGAGAGAGAGAGAGAGAAGGCATGTAATTGCTTAGCAACCACCTCTATTATAAGGTCAGTGTGCAGGGAAGACTTTGAATAGATTTACGCGACTGATCAAATTCTAAACGTTCCCAAACAAAGTAGGAATTACTTTTTTTTTGTTCACCTTCTCGCACAGAAGCAGACGCGGTGTTGTTTTAAAGGCGCCCCGTTGCACACAAGGGATTTCCTACATCATGTGTTACGCACACCTTCTACATGCTTGCTTTTAACACATGCGGTTGGGCATGACTACCGTCTGGCGGTGTATAGCCACCAGACGGTACAGCCACGATAGTGTACAGCCAAGCAAGTATAACATATCAAAGGCAGAATATAGTGTTGTTTATAGTCTAGTGTTGTTAAGTATAGTATAGTATTGTATAGTTTAGTATAGTTTTGTTGTAGGAACTGAATACTGTGGGAGGGAATGGGGAGTAAGCGTTCCATTGTACAAATGGCAAATAAAAACCTCTTGAATAATCTCGAATCTGTCTTGGAAACAAACAAGGAAAGAGAAAACTATTATTGTTTCAGATTCTATAATCATTCTCATGTTTATTGGGGTGGGAGTGGGGGGGTGGGGGGGGGTAGCAACATACACAACACCAGGAAACCAAAAAAAACACAAAGCCCCCACGTATCTGGCGAGCTCCTTACCAACATTTATGCTTCGGTTGGCGATGATGCAGAAGCAGGCATGCTGGGCTGGATGAGACGCGACGTGCCGCTACATGAA
Source organism: Muraenolepis orangiensis (assembly GCA_027704905.1). NCBI lineage: Eukaryota > Metazoa > Chordata > Actinopteri > Gadiformes > Muraenolepididae > Muraenolepis > Muraenolepis orangiensis. The sequence continues at coordinate 12,611,643 of CM051017.1, read as the reverse complement.
CCCCCCCCTCACCCATCCAACCCCACCACACCCCCCCCCCCCCCCCCCCACCCCAAACGGGTCGTCTCAGACGGCTCAGATGCAGGAACGGCATACATCAAACGAGCACTGGATGTTTTACTGCACCCAAATGTTTCGGCGGGTGATTAAGTCCGTTGCCCAAAGCATTTCCGCTCCTTTGAGAATCACTCGGGCCGAGTTGTCTTTGAACCCCTGGGCAGTGCCCGCCAGCAGCAGCACCCCGACTGCCGCGGGAGAACGGGGGCCTGTGTGTAATGAGCGTGTGTGTGTGTATGTGTGAGTAAGTGAGTGAGTGAGTGTGTGTGTGTGTGTGCGTGCAAGTGCGCGTGCTTGCCTGTATTTGCATGCAGTAGCGCAGAGACAGAATGGCCCGTGTTACCTACACAGATGGACACGTGTGCATCCACACACACACACACACACACACACACACACACACACACCACACACACCACACACACACACACACACACACACACACACACACACACACACACACACACACACACAGCTCTAAAGTGAGCTGTTATCTGTTTTAACTTAACATTGGATATTTTGGTGTAAAGAGTATTAAGATAAAGACAGAACAATACAGGAGGAGGGGAGTGTAAGAAAGAAAGAAAGAAAGAAAGAAAGAAAGAAAGAAAGAAAGAAAGAAAGAAGAAAGAAAGAAAGAAAGAAGAAAGAAAGAAAGAAAGAAAAAAAGAAAGGCAGAAAAAATAAAATCATTGCAGGTGGTATCATTGCAATAATGGCATTTATGGGTGGCTATATATATTACTCCTCCGTAGTACAATCTAGCTTACGGTACTTTAAAAGGAGAACGTGTGTGTGTGTGTGTGTGTGTGCGTATCCTCCTCCCCTCGCGTGCCGTTGGAAAGAGGAGTACTCCATCTACGGTAGTTTATCTCTGGTTTCCCTCGACTGCGGAGAGGATATGCTGCATTCTGTGTTATTTTTCACGACGCCTCCACAGCTCCAAGCCTCATCCCTCATCCTGCACACTCAGCTAAAACAGCAGCCGTGGCTGGCTGGCTGAAAAGAGGGGCTTCTGAGCGCATTATCCACACAATGGAACATGTTACAGGCAACTGTGTCTTGTAGTGCTGATGATACTGCATGCTCTGCCACCGCAGAGCTCCTGGTGTTCCAGTGATAGAGTGTCGGGCCGTGTTAGAGGTAATTGTTTTAAAGCATCCCAGACTGAATACCGACCACGCCGGATTGTAGCGGCAGTGTGGTACGATTTTACGAAAGCTTTAGAAGATTTGTGTGGATGATAGGTGAACACAATATAAATAAGGTACATGCTTATAGATAAGTGCTGTGTGTGAATGTATTAGAATTTAACCAGTACAATTACCAGGAAAAGTATATATATATATATTATGACTATGAATTAAACGTGGTTTTGTACTTTGAATTATTTGAAGAATGTATATATTTACATTGATCTTATATCATCATTGGCCTTATAATACATTCCAAAAAAAACATATATATTTATAAACATATTTTTACATGATTTATGTAATGTAACATTAGAATATTTTACAGGTTTTAATGTACATTTAATTTGCTCAACGACCCTAAGTCATTGCCTACATTTCATGTTTCTTATTATGATCTTTGTATTCATGGTGTACTCATCACCCTTTACAGGCACTCACAAATTAGTAACGCTAGGAATTACTTCCAGTCTGTAAAGCTAAAGCTTGAGCGAACAAGTAATGGAAAATAACACGATTTTCATTGGAACGCGTAAAAACA